>PTEX01000079.1:1963872-2573607 GCA_003342815.1 Eudromia elegans
GGGCGGCGCCGCGGGAGCCGCCGCACCTCGGCACCCTTCCCGCGAGCGGGCGAGCGAGCGCGGGAACTTCGCGCTTCGGCCGAGACACCCCCACGGCAGCGGCGGCTTCACACGAGACCGGAGAGCACGCGGGARCCCGAGCAGCGGGCGGCAACGCCACCACGGAGCAGCCCGTGCCCAGCGGGAGCCAGCGGGGCGGCAGCTCCACCGCGGTGCTGGGGCTCCTGCGGCGGAGGGAGCCGGGTGGGCTCCTGTTTCTACTCGACCTGCTCTCCCGTCCTTCCTCCCCCCTCTAGCTCTACCCCTTCTCTTCCCCCTCGTCTCTTTTTTCTGTCTTTTCCTCCTCCTCCCTCTGTCTCTCTCTGGCCTTCCGCCACTAGTGTTAACTGCTATATTTGCACAATTTACACAGAACAAACAGAATTTTTAATTTAAAGAGGGGAAAAAAAAAAGTATAACAAAACAGGGAGGGGAGAAATAYTCTAAATTTTGCAACAAACTAATGAAAGCGATTTTAAAAACTAAGCTAAAGGACTGATGCTGGGGAGGTTTGGGGGTGGGGACAGTAAGGGTGGGCAGGAAAGGGGGAAATCCCTGAGCTTTGATATTTCTTAAATATGTCCTGTGCCATGTTTTATTTGAATGTTGTTTAGTGAAAAAAAAAATCCAAAAAAGAAAAAAAAAAAAAAAAAAGCAGTGGGAGTTTCGTTAGCTGAATAGATGCTTTTGTTTAAATGCTGCTCGAGTGGTTCTGAAGGTGACGATCCGGGCTGAGGCAGATCAGAGAGGCAGGAGGGTCCCAGGACTTTGTCCTCAGGGCTTTGTGGAGCTCGTCCTGGTTTTGTCGTTAATTGCTGCRTGCGGGGGCCCTGCGGTGGGCATGGCCCTTCCCGGCTTAGCCTGTCCTGGACCTCCAGGGGCGCTGGAAACGCTCCCGCTTTCCGTGCGGCTCCATGCGGAGTCTGGGACCGGCTGCTTGGTCGGAGGTGGCCGCTGGTGGCCTGGGGAGGACGCGGCTTGGGGTCCGGAGCCAGCCTGGGCTCTGCTTRTCGGTTCTGCTCATCTTCCCTTGGCTCCCGGTGTCCGTGAGAGCTGCCCAAAGCAGACCCCTCTGCGGGCACCGGGGACCCCTTGCTGCTCAAGCAGCCCTAATGAAGCCCCCGTGGAGCGCGGCTCGGAGCGGGACCCCGCCGCCCGGGCAGGCGTTCGTCACGTGCTGCTTCCTTAACAAGGGGGAGATCTGAGGCTCAGGGAGCTGCCAGCCCCGCGCCCCTGCTGCAGCTAAGCCTTAACCCGCCGCAGCCTAATAGTCCAATTAGGAGCAGTTTTGACAGGAGCAACATCACCAGATTTGTTCCAGGCTAGACCAGGCAGGTCCCTGGGACAGGGAAGGGAGGGCTGGGCTGGGATTTGGACTGCATGGTTAAAAACTTTGTTTTCCTTTTTTTTTCTTTCCTCCTTGTCACCGTTTCGTGCTGACGTGAGGGGAAGGGGCCGGATCGCAGGGGAGACGGGTTAGGCGCTGCACTGTGGCAGCAGTCCCATGGGAGGCTCCCACCGCTCTATCTGAGTGAGGAGGAGGAGGCTGCTGGGGGAGCCTGGGCCACCAGTGCAGCCGTCCCAGCTGCCCAGGTCAGCGGGCATCGTCCCGTGTGCTCAAACCCTCCCCGCCGGAGCCGGTTACAGCCCCCGAGAGGTCCCCGGTGACAGCGCAGGGACGTAGACGTCTCCGGCATCCCCAGGCGCCCTCATTCCTGCAGGAATTTCCACCCAGGATTTCACCCTTCTTTTCTCTGTCCTTTCCGTTCTTTCTCCCCCTGTGTCTCTTGCTGTCGCCCTGTCCCCCCTCCGCCCCATCGCCCCTCTGGGGCTGCCGCCTTCTGTCGCTTCCCCTGTGGCCGCCCCCTCGGGAAGGGCACATCCTCGGAGCTTTATTCTCCCCGGATACGAGACGGTGCCGAACGCTGCCCCGACTTGGAGCAGGTGCCCAGAACCTTCCCCAAASGAGCGAACCGTTTCCCACCGTGTACCGAGAGCCGACGCTGCCGCCCGGGCCGAGGCAGGGAGGCTCCGCCAGGAGTGGGTGACTCTGTCAATCCATGGCAAAAAGCCCGGCTGGTTCCTGCCCGCTCCCTTAAATTGCAAGTTGTGGGGGGGGGAGGGAAAGAGGGGGAAAATAATGAAGTTTTTAATTAAAATAATAAAAGTGTGTATATATATATATGTGGTTACAATCTAATTCTCGTGCCCCAGTGGGGTGCTGTATAGTTAACTGAAGGAGAATCAAACCGATATAAAGTATGAAATGAATTTACGCAGCCAGTAGAGGAAAAAAAAAAAAAGGATACCAAATGGTCTGGAAGAAATTTCCAAGCGTTTCTCACCATGCAGAACAATCTTTTGGAGCCTGCACATCTCTTGTTATGTTGTAGTTTGGTTTGGTTGGTTTTAATAAGGAGGGAAGGGAGAAGAAGATGCGGATTTAAAAGGAAGAGAGAACCCAACAGCAGAAGTMTGTTTAAAAGCGAAGTGGTAGTTGTCTCCCAAGCCTGCGAACCCCGAGCTGCTGCTGGATTTCCGAGAGCTGTGGGCTGTTGCATGACTGTGCTAGAATTTAGTCTGAGTTGATCTTTTTAAGAAACGAACAAAAAAAAAAACCCATAAAACAAAAAAACTGCAAGTGTTGAATATTAGAAGTTTGGTTAGACCCGTTATCTATTCTTTATTTTATTTTGAAATTAATTAATTTGTCACTTTCTCGTCCGAAAGAACAAAAGCCGGAGGGGCGTGGAGGTGCCGGCGCGGGCGCCTCGGCTCCTGCCTCGGTGTCAGGGAGGTGTTGGATGGCGCTGGCGGCTCCRTGGGGCCGGTGGTGGCGGCGGCGCGGGCGGCTCTCGGGGCAGCCGAGCCTGGGACCGTGGCGGCTCCTCAAGGACGGAGCCTTCCCTGTGGTTCCGTGCCCGTGGGCACGGCTAACCACGGCGGGGTTTTCCTGGCAGTGCCCGACGTGGCGGGTGCCGGTTCGGCTCTGCGGGAGCAGCACGCGGATCTCTTGGCCGCTGGGGCCGGGTTCGGTCTCGTTTGGTTCTGTCCCGTGGAGATTCCAGAGGACGGGTCGGCTGGGCCGGCAGGAGCCTCGGGGGCCGCCCGCCCTTGGCCGCCACCCCACGTTGGGCGCCGTCGGGCCCCTCGTCCGCTGCCCATGGGGGCGCTGGGTGCCGCGGGCGCTTCTTGGTGCTACCGTTGCCTTTCGCGCGATGCCCTCGGTCCTTAATCATGCTCGGGCCCCGCAAGCGGGACAGCCCCGTCCCCWGGCTGCCCTGGCCTTCCCTCTTGATGGCGTCGTGCCGATGGCTCCAATCCCGCTGCCCAAGCTGTGGGACGAGGCGGCCGGGACGGCGGCGCCCTGCCTGGACCCTCTGCCCCTCTCTGCRCTCACGTTGCCTTTTCCGTTCGGTTTGAGGTTCCAAAACAGGAGAGTTTAGCCCAGCCTGGAATTGCCCCCGGCCTGGCCCCGTCCTGCCCCCTTCCACCAGGGCTGTGGGGCGGCCGGGGCGGCTCCCGCTCCGCACCCAAGCGCACAATGAGCTGTCCTGTGCGGGRCCGGGGCCGGCGGAGGGGCCGCCTCGACTCAAACCCCGTGAAAGGCAGAGAACATTCGCGGTTTAAAAAAAAATAATCAAGGTAGACGGAGAGGAAAATCAAAACTCCAGAGTTGTGATTGACTTTGTGTGATTGTTTCAGACTTGAAGCAACAGGCCAGCTTGCTGGCCGGCACCCTTTAATYGTGTAAATATCCTGCGATTTCCTATTTTAATGTTCCTCAGATTTAGTACTTGTAAATAAACACACGCATCAAGGAGAGATTAAACATTTTTGCTAAAGCCGGTGTCTCGCGTGGCTCTTTGGGCGCGACGGGAGCGGGAGCAGCGCGGGTCCGGGTCCGTGTCCATGGGGAGGGCCGGGCTGCCCCGTCCTGCCCTCCATCTCCGGCACTGCCRGCGCTTCTCGCCGCTGGGGCCATGCGAATAAGCCGATTTGGTTCCTTTTCCCCATTTTTTTCATATTCTCTCATGAGGAAACATGAGAGGCAAGTGTTAAAACTTACAGTGTTTTAGCTGTAACACCACTGAAATGAAGAATCGTCGTTTTTCTTTTTTGGAAAATAATCACTTTCTCTTCCTAACTTCCCCAAAGCTCTTTTTTTTTTTTTTTTTTGGGACAACTGGGGAAAAAAAAAAAAAGAAAAAACCTTCAGCTTTCCGAATTTTGCCTCTTTCTGTGCTTGCCAAAGGGCTCCGTGGGGAAATCAGCCAGCGNTTTTTTTTTTTTTTTTTTTTAAGTAAATCGCATTTGAATTGAATTTTGCTTAGGTTTCTGGATGGCTTTAACTTGGGACAACTGGGAAAAAAAAAGAAGAAAAACCCTTCAGCTTTCCGAATTTTGCCTCTTTCTGTGCTTGCCAAAGGGCTCCGTGGGGAAATCAGCCAGCGCCGCTTGAGCACCCAGGGCCGAGCGGGCTGAAAATCAGGAACGGGGAAGGGGAGCGCTGCGCCGTGTGCCTAAACCGTGCTTGAAGAGTACTGCTAATAGAAACACTAAATGGTCATGAGAGTAAATGATAATAACGCTAAGTAATAAACTGAATAACACCCAAACGTTTTTAGACCGACTGCTAGCATAGACAAGGTAAAGGGTGGCAAACTTTCAATTTATGATGTCCTGATAATACCCAGGCACCTCCTGGTGCAGAAATAYGGTGTTTTCCTGGGTGCTGACCCCATCAGCCAGCAGAAATCCTTCGGGATCTCTCCCGAGAGGGGAGAGTCTCTTCTCCATAGCGAAGTTCCCCTGGGACACATCCCGGAGGTGCCAAGGTGGATATATGTATCTTTGTATATATCTTTAAGGCTACTCTGAACGCAGAATATATTTTTAGTCTTTAAGGCTATTCCCACTCTTCCGAAGCCCCGTTTTGCAGAAGACACAAATCCGTGGCTCCCTGGTGGCTCCCTGGAGGCAGGGGGACAGTGGGGGGCCTTGGCCTCGTGCAGGCCCCTCAGACGCTGTCCCCCGCTTGCTGAGGGCGGCTCTGGCGGTTCTGGTGGCCTTTCCTCTCCCCCGGTTCTCGGAGGAGCTCCGGGCGCAGCGTGGCGCCCGTCTGGGGCGTGCTGCGATCCCAATAAACGCTCTTGCTGCAGCTTATTGCTTCGCTCTGAGCTCTTYGCAGGCAGGATTTTCCTTTTTATTTTTTTTTTTCATTGCTCTTAATATTTGCTCCATTATTTCACTAGGGGCCAGAAGCTTTAAAAACCTGCTGGTTGGCAAAATAAATAAATATCTAATATTTCATGATCGCCAGGATGTTCTTCAGTAGAAATTGCACCCGTTTTTCCAAGGAGTAAGAGCTCTTGGCGTGAAGCCAGGGCCTCCAACGACAGCTATAAATGTCTTTGTTTGCCTCCTAAGTTCTAGTGCAGAGCTAAGCAGAAAAAGATTATCAGGGCCTGCWAAATGATTGTGTAATCCACAAATGCACTTTATTTGATTAAATGATAAAATGTGAACCTTCCAGCAATAACATACCCCACTGCTGCCCGAGACTCCAGTAATCCAGTAAATCTGCAACAGCTCCAATAGAGCAGCCCAGCGGGTGAGACGGGGCTGGCCGGGGAAGTCGCTGTCGCGYTGTCCCCACCGGACCAGCCCATTTCTCCTCGGTGGCCCGTCCTTCCCGATGTCCACCTAGGTGCTGGGCTGGAGCCAGGCGTGCACAGGGCAATCCTGAGAGCCTGTGAGGTGCCACCTGCCCCATAACTTGGGCTCCCGGTGAGTGGCTCTATGTGCATGGCACGTCCAGCGTGCAAGACCTTGAGCATCTCCAGCTCCCAAGGGCTGCGGATTCCTCTTAGGAGAGGTGTGGGAGAACCCGGGCACGGAGCCCGTTCAGGGCTCTGTCTTTGAGGCTGTTACTCCTGAACCGTCTCATGGCCTTGCACCTCCCCTTCGGCTTGCTGTGTTCTCTTGGAGATGCTCTCCAGCCTTCCCTTGGTTGTAGTTCTTCCTTCACCTCTGTTACATGCGCCGTGAAGACCAGGTTACCCAGACAGATCCAGATGTCTGGCTCCTCTAGGAAGCGATGTTTATCCAGTCCCATTTGTTCCTTTAGGATAGAATGGGCAGAGGACGTTGGGATCATGGTGTGCAGCATGTGGACACTTCCCTGGGAACGCATCCACAGGCAGCTGCGCACACGTGGGCTGACAGCAAGACGTGGGCAATCACGAGTAAGGCCGGGGGGCAGGAGGGCGGCCAGCAGCGGGGGCYTCCCAAGCCGCCCTCTCCGAAASCATCCCTGCCCAGCGCCCCGWCCGCTGCCAATCCTGCAGCCCTCAKYGAGCTTTGCTCCAYAAGACAAGCAGGCTTGACCCGGGGGGCTTAACGCTTGCTTCACCTGCCACCGGAATCGCGCTTGTTTTCTCCTGCTGTGGATTTGCTCGGGGCCCGCGGAGCTGGGGGTCAAGAGGCTTAGCTCTTGAAGACGGCATTAGGCTCATCCTCTTCTTGCGGCTTAGACAAAAGATCAGACAGGAGAAGCTTGCTGGCTAACGAGCCCCGAGCTCGGCCCGCYCGCCGCGGGCCCCTCCGGGTGCCGCTCCGCCTGTTGACGAGCCCGTAATTCGCCAACAACCAAACCCTGCCCCATCGGGCACAGCCAGCCCCAGGCCGCCGCCTCGGGGCCCCTCATCAGTGCATGGCCCCGAGGCAGCCCCAGTCCCTTCCTGATGAGGCTGCGGAGCTGCAGGGCCCCCGGCCGAGCAGCTCGGCTAATTGGGCTGTCCCAGACGTGTCACAGACCCCCGCCGGCCCCACCACCCGCCGGGAAGGGCTCCCGGGACCTGGGGCAGCCCCTTCCCGCAGCAGAGCAGCCGWGGGCCTTATCCGTGATGCTTCTTGACCAGAGGCAGGTTAATCTTAATCATATATATATATGTATATATATATCTCTGTGTGTCTGTTTGTATATTTATTGCTACAAATATATATAAAACCCACGATATCAGTTAAAACTAAGCTGGGATATTAGCACGCACTGTGACTGGCCGGCCGCGTGCTGGGTTCAGATGTCCCATGCGAAGGGCCGGAGCAGCAGCATGGGGCCATGCAGGGCAGACCAGGGGGTTCTTCCCACTCCGAGGTGATGATTAAGTTTCCTATGAGCTGCTGGGGAAAAAAAAAAAGAAAAAAAAAATCCATAAATGGCGAAGGCAGCACGGGCCGAGCACGGTAACACCCCCTTGCTCACCCTGCCCGGGCTAATGAAAACCGCAGCCATGCTGGGAAGCAACTAGTTTATATTTGCTCTTTGCTTTAACCGTAGCGGTGAAATGCCCACAGTTTGGGGCCCGGATGGGAGGTGGGATCATGAGGCCATGGCAGGCGAGGGCTGACACACGTTGATGTGTGAGGAGCAGTCCCAGCTCTGCGCTCTTTTTCTCTTTCTTTCTTTTAAACTGAGGCAAATTATTACTTCAGGAAAACGACCAAATCCCTTGGCAGAATTAAAGCGGGGGAAAGGGAGAGAACTGGTTTCCTTTGGATTTTATAGTGCCAGACAGTGAGCTCCGGAGGTGTGCGCTATCCCTCCAGGCCGGAGCCCGGGGACACGTTGTGGACACCGTGGACGTCCTTGCACCTCGCTGGGGCCCAGAGCAGCAGCGAGGGCCGCCCCGCCGGGGCAGGAAGGCGCCGCCGGCCTCCTGCTCTCCTCGGCAGCCGCCCTCTCCATGCAGAAGTGCCGTCCCCAGCGCTCCGGTGGGGACCTGCTTCTGGTTCCTGCTGCGGTGCCGCTTTCCCGAGGCTCCCGGATGCCCTTTGGAGAAGCCCGGAGCGAATCGGTGGCTCCATGAGCTTGTGGTTGCCTAAGCACACAGCCGGCTTTGCGATCGCGGTGGCCAGGGCTAGAGCCTGTGACGAGGACCCTACGTGATGGCAGTCCAAAGCCGTTCTTCCTCGCCATGAGGAGGGCTGAGACGCAACGCTGCTGGCCCCTCCGCTCCGCAGCGCCGGTGCCTCGCTCGCTCAGGGATTCGTGGCCGTGGGGTTGGCGCGGGGACCCGGCAGGTCACCCCGGGCCGGGAGCCCCTCGCAGAGTGTCACCCTCCGAGGGCTCAGGCGCAGTGGGGACCCGTCTCTACATGGCACACGTCCGGGTGTCTTCCCACGAGCAGCATCCTTCCCCGTGCCGCAGCGGCAGGTTGGAGCCGGCCTTCCCCTCCCTCTGCTGGAAAGCAGCAGAAGTGTCCGGCTCCGTCCTGGGGTCCCCTCGGGCACAGCCCCGGCTGCTCCGTGCTCCGACCTCCCCGGCTCCGCTCGGCTGCAGCGAGGGGGCTCCTGGCGAGCGAGGGGGCCACGGGGGTGTCGCAGCACCCGCCACCCCGGAGCACGGCGCACACCGTGCAACAAGTTGTCAGTTCACAGCCCCACTGCCTCTCCTGGGCCCATCGGGGGACACCGAGGCGTGAGAGCGGCGCTGCTTCACCAAGGTCATGCAGGTTGCAGCGGGGAAAACCGAACGCACCCCATGCTGAAACCACCACCAAAGCGACTTGGTGATGGCCCCAGAGGCCGGGGCCGCGTGGGCGCTCACACCACCCCGAGCCGACGTTTTATTTCCTCCCCAGCCGGCCTTCCTCCTTTCTTGTGAACGAAATCCTCCCTCCGCAGCTCCCGTCCTCTCAGGGGCTCTTCCACTCAGTGGTAGCCCAATTTCCTTTTATAGCCTGTACAATGGCTGCCCTAATTACAACGAAAGCCGGGGACGCTCTCGTCAAATCTTTTGCTATTCTAGACAAACTCAGAAAATGAGTAAAATTAGTGACACATGAAAAAAAAAAAGAAAACACCAAAAAAAAAGAAAAAAAAAACAAAAAAATGATAAAAAAAGGCCTGTGAGCTGGTGCTGATGCAGAGATAAAGAGGGCAGCGTGGTTTTGGTGCTTGGTGGCGGGGAGGAGGCCGGGCAGCGCCGCGCGGCGCGGGGCTCGCTGCCTTCCCTGGAGGCTGCTCCATCCTGCTGACCCTGCCGCTATCTGGCCACGGTCGTTTGAATAATCCCCCCCTCGGCCCCCYGAGTTTCCATAGCAACAAAGCCCTTTGATGGCAAAAAAGAAATCCAGCACCAAGAGTCAATCAGACCCTAAACCAAAACGGGGTTAAGGGAAGCGCGGGGACTGGCGGACACTGGGGTCGCTGGGGCAGAAGAAAGGCAGCAGGCGGAGAGTAAATAACAAGMGAGGGAGAGGGGGGTCTAACGTCTGCGTTAGCGTGAGTGTAAGGGCGCAGGGATGCTCAGCACGCTGGGAAACCCCTGGGGTAAATTTCCAGGGTCAATGAATACGTATGGATATTGCTTTTTTCCAAAGGTCTCTCTGATTTTTAGCACCCTGCTCCACCCCACCTTGTGGTTCTGCATACCTCAGTGGGAGACCCAAGGGGGCTGTGGCGAGGAAGGCTGGGCACGTCTCACAGGGCTAGATGAGAGCGTGGCCTTCAGCCACGCGCCGTGATGGGAGGTGGCATTGGGTGCTGCCCCTATCTCTCTGGATCAGAATTAGCCATAATGGCTCTTGGACTGGGTTCCTGTGCTTCTGTTTGGGAGAAGCAGGACTGAGGGCTACGTGTCTTCTTTGCCCCTTCTTCAAAACAACCCTGTCCACCCAAACATACTGTATCTGTGGGCAAGAAGGCTGTTCATGTTGGCTGAAGGACAGGGTCCGTGATACTGGGGTGGCACGGAGTAAGTTTGTTCCTGGATCACGTAAGGGTTGTGGAGGTACAGTGGAGACAGAGCCAAGTTCTCGTGTCCTTCCATAGTCTGCTGCTCATGAGAATTAGAGTTCCTGTATGGACTATCACAGATGGTGATTGCTCCTGATGGTGCCTCCTGCATAGCTGGTCAGTATAGGAGAAGCTTCGACTTGTGTCGATACAGGAGAAGGTTTGACTGCTGCAGTCAGGGCTGGGATTAAAAAAAAAAAAAAAAAAGACCCTTTTGAGAGTCTCAGGATCGGGTGGAAGAGTTCCCAGAAGAGCCAGGCTCATTGCTGTGTCTCATGTGGCCTGGTACCCTCTTTGTCAGATGATTTAGTGTAATGAGGAACCTCATTTCAGCCTTGCTCAATGCATCAAAATGTCCTCCCTGTCTCCAGCCGGCCTCTGACTGATTCCTTGAAACAACTGCGATGTTTGAATGTCTGTATGCATGTTTGACCTTTATTTCCTTGCAAATGCATCTCCCTTTCCATCTACCTATGTCAGACCAAGGTTCTCCTAGTCCAGAAACAGCAAGAGTTGGCAGAGGGGCAGCAGAGCCCCATGGTTTGAATGATGAAGAGCCAGTCCATTTTCCCTGTTAACGAGGGGCTCGTCTGCTGGTAAACTGCTCGTCAGGTAATATTTGTACGAGGGAGCAATGCTTGAGGACATGTGGCCGCAGGGGCTGGTGCAGAAGCTCTCCGGGGCCTTGCACATGCCTGGGCTCTAAGGGCACCTTGGCTGGAGGTTGTTGTGCTGGGTGCCGAATTGGAGCCTTTAATCCCGGAGCTGTTGGAAATTTCCTCTTGCYGGCCAACAAAACGTGTCAGTGTCACGCTGAAAGCGACATGGATTCGATGTGACACCAAATGCTGTCTAAGGCTCTGGAGAATGTTGGGAGCACTGGTTATCTTTTACTGGCTACAAAATGGGTCTGGGGTTAAAAGATTTTATATATATATATATTTTAAATTAAAAGTTTGAAAAGCATCACAGATAGCTCTGGGAAGGACCTTACTAAATGGAGCTAACTGGGTATGGAGGAGCAGGAGGCCCCAGGCTGCTGTTTGCTCTTAGGTTCTAGAGGCAAGAAGCCGAGCTCAGAAAGTGGTTTTTGAAGGCGTTTTTAACATGCAGCGTGGGGTGACGGGTCCTTCCAAAGGTCGCCAAAGGTGACCCTTCCTGCTTGCTCCCTGCTGGCTGTGACATTCGGTTTCACTGGGCGATGCGTCCCGACGTGCATCCCGATTTCCCCACCGCGAGCTGAGCTTTGTGTGGCCGCCCGAGCTCTTTGTTCCTCTGGGAGATGCTGCCCTTCGTTTCCTGTTTTAGACTGCATCCCCCGGGGCTGCTAATACAGCATTTCCCAGAAGGGCTAAATTTAAAGTAAATGGAAGCATATTATATTTTTGGCTCCAGCAGGTAGAACCACATAACACTTTGTGTTCGTTTTTGCTTGCTCTCTCTGCACAGAGTGTGTATCAAAGGCTGTCATTGTATTTAAATAATAAAGCAGAATCAGGATTATTTTGTACACTTTTTTCTCCTCTCTGATCTCCCCATTGAAAAATGCATGGAAAGCAACAGATGTTCCGACTTTGTAGCTTGAACCTTCTCAGCTGTTTGAAGATTTGATGTAAAGTTCTTTGAACATCAGTTTCAGAGGAGACTCTCTTAGTAACGGTTGCCATGCAAAATCCATAATTAATGAAGATTTCAGGGTTACGGTGGGTTTATAAAATGTTATTTCATTATTGTTATTATTTTGCACTTTTCTAATAAGCCGGAGAAGCGACATTATCCAGCTGTAGGAGCTGAGTCAGAGCCGTGCTCCGGCGCGGTGGCATTTTACCAGGAGATCTTCTCCTGCTTGTTCCTCTTGGCTGTGTCCGAAGCTCTCCGAGCACCAAGGGCTATTTGGACGCTGATTAAGAGAGGACCTGCTGAAAGGCACCTTGTAATTATTTGTTGGGGTTAAAGCACTTACCTGCTGCCCACTGATTCAAAGCAAGGAGCTGATGGAACTTGGAGGACTGGATTACCCTCTAGTGGCTGCAGCTTAAATAAGAGGAGGGAAGCGTTTTTCCTTGAGATGTGGCCGTTGGCAGCTATGGATTCTTTGCTGGRGTGCTGGACACGGCTCAGCTGGGATGCCGGGAGGCTGTGGAGGGGTGGCCAGCAGCACCRTGGACCTCCCTGGGCCCCCACTGTGGAGTGACGGGGCGCCCGGGCCGCGTGGGGCGATCCCGGCCGTGGCACCGTGGTGTCCCGCACGCCGAGCGAGCGCGTGGGCAGCGCTCGACGCAGCTCCGCTGGCGCTGGGGAGAGTCGGGTGGTCTCCAGCCTCCTCGGGACGCGGGGAGGAGCGGGTGGAAGCAGCCTGAGCCATGGCCAGCGACACGCGGCTGCCACCAGCAAAGCACCTCCGTGGCAGAGGCAGTCAAGTCATGCATTTAATTGGTGTCTATAGGACTTTTTTTTTCCCGCAGCTGCAGCTTGTGCTACTTATTGTGACATATATGAGAAGCGGCGATTTGGGSTTGTTTGTGTGCCTGACGTGGAGGATTTCTCCCTGTTGGCATCTGACCCGTTCCCCCTTCCTGACGGGTGTTTTTCCGTATYGCTGGTGTGAAGCACGAGGAGGCTCTCGGGTCATGGGGTCGTAGGTTGGGCCGTGTTGCAGGAGGAGAGGGGCGAGGGCAGAGCCGTCAGCAGCGCTTTGGGGACCTGCCACTCTCTTTTCTGCTGCTGCCCCAGGACATCGTGGCCTCCTCCTGCACAGGGGCTGCAGCCAGGCCCCTGGCACGTCACCACAGTGTTTCCATGCATCCAAGCTGCTGGGTCACCTTCGGCGGCCSTGGGGACGCGGCAGAGCTGGGCAGGCTCTGGAGGGCACCCGTCGCTCTGCAGGTGTGCTGGGTTTTCTCTATAAAGAGCAACAGCTGCTGCTGCTGCTGCTGCTGTGTTTTTCCTGGTTGGTGAGTAGTTGTGGTGCTGGTCTTCAGCCTGAGCAAGRATGAGGTGCTCACAGCCTGGACTAAGGAATTGCAAAGGTTGAAGAGCTCATCTGAACAGGGTGGAGAGTTTCCCTACAGCAGGCAGATCTGCTGGGGACACCAGCACTGCAGGAGATCCATCATGCAGGTGGGAATCTCCTGATGGAAAAATGATCCTGAGGGACTGGAGGAGGAGCTGGTGCTGCCCTGTCCCTGCTACCTGAGCTAAGGGCTGGGTGACCAATGCTGCTTCCAGGGCAGGCAGCTGTGCCCAGGTCTGGGAGGATGCCAGCATGGCCAGGTTCCCATTCTGGTGATGAGAGGGGAATAAAACTTGCAGAGATTGGGCCCATCCAGAAAAGCAAGCAGGTCTGACCTGTCTCTCTGAATGTTTGGATCAAAATTTGCTCTAGATCAAACTGACTTTGGAGAGGAGAAGGCTGTGAACATACTAGTAAAGTAGAGAGGGTCAAACCTGGCTCTGGGCCCATCTCGAGGCTGCCTTTGGTCTGGGCTAGCACGCTCTGAGCATGGCTTTGGGACGGACACAGATGGAATCAACGTGTTCCCAGTCTGTGCACCTCTGGGGGTGCCGCAGACCGGGAACTGCTGAGGCTGCTCTGCTTTGGGCCGAGGGAGGAGGGTTCAGCCATGCGAGCCATACTGCACCTCAAGCCCTGGGCCAAAGAATGGTCCTGCTGCATTTTATTTCCGTACTYTTGCTGTTATTATTATTAAGTGTTCTGAAGTCCAGGAAACCTATTTGAGAGCCCGAAGGACCCGGATGGGTCCATGCGCGCTGCCGCCTCCGCTCGGTACCGGTGAGACGTCCCGCTCCTCCTCCGCTCCTTAACCCTCTGCTTGGGCTCCCCGTCCCGAGCGAGCGGCGCTCGGCCACCTCCATCGCCGCAGCGGGGCCGCGCAGCGAGCGCTGCCTCTTCCCACCTCTCTCCGYGCCCCTCGGTGGCCCCTGCTGCCCTGTGACTGCAGCAGCCCTTGCTGAATCCCGTCTTGGATAACCCGCTGTGGCAGATGTGGCCTCGCAGCCCTGCCGGGGCTCCGTGCTCGGCAGAGAGGAACAGCTTCGGACTCTAATTCAAGCAGACAGATTGAGGTCAAATGCAGCCTTGGTGCAACAAGCAGAGGAGGGAAGGGAAAGGGGAGGCCGAGCGTGTGTGCGAGGAGGGGAAGGAGGAGGGCGAGAGCAGTGCGGAGAGCGGGGAGGCGAACGCTGGGTGCCCTGGGAGGGCTGGGACGGCACCGCCTGGGCCTTCAATGTCCCCTCTGCCGTTCCCT
The DNA here is from genome assembly GCA_003342815.1 of Eudromia elegans. NCBI lineage: Eukaryota > Metazoa > Chordata > Aves > Tinamiformes > Tinamidae > Eudromia > Eudromia elegans. The sequence continues at coordinate 1,977,981 of PTEX01000079.1, forward strand.
CTGCCGTGGCCACAGGAGGTGTAAGGGATGGTGAGGGAAGTTGCACAGCGCTCTTAGTTTACAGAGCGGTGACAATCCRGCGTGTGTGACCGTGCTGGCATTGCCAACGGGCCGGCAGTGGGTGAGACGTAGCAGTCCTGGGCACGGTCCTGGCAGCATAGCGGGCACCCATGGCAGGTTGGGTTGGTCCTGCCCTCCTCGGCTGAGGAAAGTGTAAAGGAAAGGCGTCCCTTTGGGACAAGGAGCGATGCGGGGAGTGCTAGTGGCTCCCGGGTGACTTGGGATCACAGCAGGTCTGGAGCAGCCCCGGCATTGGGGATGGAACTGTCTGCTCTGGCGCAGGCAGCAAGCAGGGCAGGGGAAGCTTTTGTTGCTAAACTTTCCCACTGTGCCCCAACCTGGAATGTCCCTCCAGCACCGCCTTCATGTACGGGCTCGGTCTGGCTTGGCCTCGCGGGTGGTGGATGAGCAAGGCCTCAACTCGCGCCCAGCTGGAGAGCAGGCGTCACTCCTGCAGCAGATGAAGACACCAGGGGCTCAGTGCACGTCACGGGAGGTGGGTTCACGATACAGGCAACACGTCCCTGGGCTGGGCAGACGACCTGAGGCAATGTCCTCGAGGAGCGGGATGGACACGGCAAGCTGGAAAAGCAGAGAGCTCCCCGGATCCACTGGGAGCTCCCACCTCTGCCTCCTCCCTGGTATCGGCTGCTCCGGCCCCCAGCGTGTGGATCCTTCCCGGTTGGAGAGCCAGTGCCGCCCGTCTGCCCTCCCGGCACCGGGGCCTCCCTCTGCACAGAGCCAAACCAGAGCAGAACAGCGGGAGATGAGCAGCTGGAGGGGGTTAATCCGGCTCGTGGCTGCTCTTTCGTGGTGCTTCGGAATTCCCGTGTCGTGGATGCTGGTGGTGCCAGCGGAGCGGGGCTCACAGCACTCCCCGGTGCAGGCCTGGGCTGCGGGCTTCGGTGTGCGGGTGATCACGGTGCGGGAGAGCAGGTGGGAGAATTGTATGGAGCAGAGAAAGGGAATAAGGAAAAAAAATCCACGAGTGAAATCYCTGGATGAGCAGCAAAGCTTGTGCTTGTTGCAAAAAAATGTAGTACAGCAGCTCATCAAGAAGACACCCTGGCACCAGGATACGTGGGTCTCCCAAACAAAGGCTCTTCCCCACAGCGTGTGTGTTGGGAGACGACATATGTTGAGATGAACTCTGTTCCCTAGAAATGATGGAGTACTTGCTCATATTGCCTGGGAAGGAGGTGGCTCCATGATCCCATCCTACAGATAGGATGATGTTATTAAGAGTCTTGAGCGACTCTGGAAGCACCTGATCTCAGCTGCTGTTGCAGTTATGGCTCTGAGGGCGATGTCTCCAAGGGGTGACGGGCTCAGGATGATGGGAGGAGCTGGGAACAGCCTGGCTCCGAGCGCTGGGCTGATCGGATGAGGATCCTGTTGGTGGAGAGGGAGAGGAATGGGGAAAGAGAACCAACTCCAGACAGAATATGTGTCTTTATTTTATTTTGGCTTCCCAGGAGGCTTCTGAGAGTCTCAGAGCAGCATTTCACATAGTTGCTCGAGTAGAACCGCTCTGAATAAATAGTTGCATTTCAGCAGTGGAGATTTAAACCCCAGGTCTCGGCAATTTCTGGCTGCTGGAAATCCCTGGGTACTTTTCAGAGTAGTGGGTGTGTTAACCCCAGTGCCTTGGCTAAATTCCCAGCTGGGAACCGTCTCATAAAATCCCTTCCATACTCTCTGCACGCTCCGTCTTAAAAATCCCATTCCCTCCCTCTTTTCCCCCAGCTGCCTTACTGCTGTGGTGACCAGCAGGCGTAAGTGCAAGCTTAGGCGTGTTTCTGTCTGTCTCATGTCTTTGTAGCTCCCCTTCCATTGCATCTGTTTTGCTCGATGACTTCAGCCAGGTTGGAGAGAGCAGTTGCCTCTCCTGCAGCAGAACAAACTGCTGCAAACTGCCCCTCTCTGGCGCACGGGCTTTTCTGGCAGCCCTTCCTTGCATCTGTTCCCGCTCTTGAGAGCGGAGGAGCAGACGTTCAGCTTGCTGATTGCGTGATGCCCTCTTCTGCRCCCATCCTAGGCTCGAATCTCCCTGCTTTGCAGCTATGTTCCCTTGCACTCGCCTATGATAAGCAGGACTTTTTCCCCTTTGCCATTTTCAGCTGGTGATTTGCCCATTTGCAGTACAAGCTCTTGGCGCGACCCTGATAASGACACTATTTGTTTCCAGCGGCGGAGCCATCCTGGAGCTGGGCTTCCAGTGACACCCGCCTCGTCTCCTGCTTGTCACGAGCCGGCTTCTTCAGGACCTGTCCGGCAGGGAAGATGCAGATTTTGGCAGCTCCCCAGGCTGCTCCTTGGGGAACTCCCCTGGGCACCTCCCTGCGCCTTCCCGCTCAATCCTCCACCAAACCCCACCCTCGCTTTGCGTTCCCTCTGCTAAGCCTCGTCCTCTTTACCATAACAAATGGCTTCCCATCATGGCACTGCGTCCAGTGTTTCACTGCAAACCAGACTTTCCATTATCTAGATGATGGGTTRTTAATAAAAAAGTGAAACATTGCTCGTACATGAGAGCCTGGCCTGAGCTGCCKCCTCCTCCCCCTGCCCAGCCGCGTTCCTCCTCGCGCACGGTGGGCTGGGAGCTGCTCAGATTGCTTTTTTCCTCCTCCGTTACAAGTGATGCATTTTCTGCTCTCCACCTCTTTAGTGACAGATTTATCAAAGTCCTTGCTCCCATTCCTCTCATTTCATGGGCTAATTTCCTAGGACTTCTGGCTGGGAGCTACCTGGCTCCATGACTCCATCACACAGAAGATGCTGGAGCTTCGCTTCCACCTCGGACGTGGTGAGCACTTTTGCCATATTAGTCCCTCAGCTCTGTTCAGATGTTTACGATCATTTTCCCTCTTCAGAACTGCCGAGAAAAATTCATTTAGTGGTAGGGCCTTTTAGGGCCTCACCTAGATTATCTGTGATCTCTCTTCCCCCAGTCCCACTTCGCAGCACTGCTTGTTCTGTCTTTATTATCTTCATGTTGATTTGGCTGGAGAACCTTTCACTATTTGCTTTAATATCCTTCGCGAGGTCCAACTTAGTTTGACTTCTGGCATTTCTCACTTTATCCTTCCCTGGCTTCAAAAACATTCCTTTTTTATTTGCTGCACAGTCATCCCTCCTTCGTCTGTGCCCTGTACTTACTCTTTTCTTCCCCATTAAAATATTAATTCCAGCAAGTTAGGAACTGTTCCTTCAATGTTTTTTTCCTTGCTTGGGGTGCAGTCTCCAGGGTGTTTGAGCCTCAAAGATACTTCAAAGTTCAAAGATACTTGAGCCTCCCATTTATACCCAAGGCCCCTTTTGAAACCAAGAACCTTTAGCGCTCTGCAGTTGTTTATCCGTCTGTTTTGTTTAAACTAAGGGTTTTTTTTTTAATAAAAAGAAGTCTGCTGCCGTTAGCATGCATAGGCTGCACTGTTGTAGCTTTTGGTTTTCTGGCTTTGTTTTGGAAGTTCGTCTCACAGATTTGCCATTTTCTGGAATTYTCTCCTTCTGTTTTCTACCTGTGCTAACAAATCTCTGTGCCCGTGCAGGCCTGCTGCTCCGTGGAAGCCTTCCAGCACCGTCCTGGTAGAACTGGCTGGTTTTCTTTTTCCAGGTGGTGCTGGCCCCAGCCCATCTTCTGTCTGCGTTGCTGGAGGGGTTGCTGATGCTCTGCCTCGCCTCTCCCAAGTGAAGCAGGGACTTCGGTACTGTGCTCGGCCGGGTTTTTGCTCTGCCTGGTTTCTAGCACCTTTCTAGCACCCAGGGTCACAATGAGCACCTTTGCTCTCTCCTGCCTCTTCCACAAATATGGGAATATTTCAGTGCTCTCCATGTTGCCATTTCTTTTACTACCTGAATTTGATAGGGATGGCAGTTGGTCAGATGTGTCATCTACCCGACTCCTGTGTTCTGTCACTGTACCTCTCTGTTTTTCTCTCCACCGTTTTTGCTTTCTCTTGTCTTGGTGTATGTTCCAGCTTATTCCATTCCTTACCCTAGCAGTTGCACCTTGCTTGGTATGTCAGTCCCTTGGGACCATCTCTCATGTGCCCAAGGGAGGCTGCAATGAAGAAAGTTATGTGATCCATGACTGCTGAGCAAGTGCCCTAAGGAAGGCTCTACCCTGCCCAGGAATTTCCCTCTGTGCCCAGGCCAAACCTGGGTTCAAACCCCAGCATCTTTTTATTTCCTTGCCCTTGCTTTTGCTCCAGCTCTCCAGGACAAATGGGTGGGACGTGCCCGTTGCATTACCCCCCTGCCCTGTGGTCCTCTGATGACCAGGCACGGGGTGGCCAGCGGCTCCCGCTGCTCGATGGCTCTTGCCGCTCTCCCGGCAGCGGTGCAGGAGCGTGTTTTCCTCCGCACCTCTTCCGTAATTGCCTTCTTTTCTATTTGCTGTAGAATACTGCCAGTGTCTGCTGGTCTCTGAGCCTCTTGGGACCCTCGGGAGAAAACACGAGCTGATTCCTTCTGCAAGGGGAACGCGCAGCCTCCACGTTGCCCGCCCGGGTGGATTATCTTGTCCTCTTGCTTTTAATAAGCTGCACAAGATTAAAGAGCGACTGTGGCCTGGATTTTTTTTTTTTTTCTTTCCCCGAGTTTTAACTTGGCACATAATTGAGGAGAGAACAAAGGATTCTGGGTCCTTTTCACCACTGCCTTTCACCCTGGCATGGGTAGTAAAGCTATTAGTGAATTCAGCCTGCGGATGGGGACTGAGGGGTTTGTGGCTTTGAAGGACTTACATGTTGTTAAACATTTTGCAGTGTTTGAACTGTTTGTACGTGCCGGATTTGTTTTCTCCCCCACGTTCCCCTCCATTTCATCTTCAACGTCTCCCTCCCCACAAACCTGATTCAAAAAAAGATTCMTGCGCTTATTAATTTATGAGCTGTGGTCAATGCTGTGGGAAGAGAGACCTGGAGGAAGAGGGGTCTGCATGCGCCGGAGCCCTAATGAGACTGGGGGATGGAGAGGCTCTGAGCTCGGATTCTTCCTGCTTTCCCTGGGCTCGATCCTCAAGTGAATGAAGGAAACGGATGACAGTGTCAGCTCTCCAGCAGCTTAATATTACCATGGATGATTGATAGCGTGGTGTATAGGGCCTTCAGATGTAAGGGTGGACAGGTTTACACCACAACCACCCTGTGTTTGACAGGGGCCCAAAGCGGTGCCTGGAGCATGGGGCAGGATGAGAGCAAGTCGGGAGATGCTTGTCCCGCTTCCCTGAGCTGCAGCGCGGCCGTGGGGACGGACACGGCTGCGGTTCGGCTCTGGGGGCTGCACCGTGCAGAGGAGCCTTGTGGCTCTCGGGAATGTGATGGGAATCCAGCCGTGATGGGGGAGGTAGGGAGGGCTGCTGTGCAGGGAGTGCTTGGCCCTCGAGCATGGGGCAGTATTTCCTGTTCTCGGGAATCACCGGGAGCAGAGAGAGGTGGGGAGAGGCACATCCTGARCCTGTAATCATCATCTCTGCCCGCAGGGACTCACCTGTGACCATGGAAAGCTAATCCCTGGCAGCACCAGCCCTCCTCTGCCTCCCTACTCCTGCCCCCAGCCAACTGCACTACGGAGTCAAACATGGGTGAGAGCAAACGGATCCGTCTCGAGGAMGGATGGGGTGAGCAGGAGGGGGTCTGGGTGAGCCGAGTCTTAGTGCCGGCCCCCGTGTAGAATAGAGTGGATTTGGCCCTTGTTGCCGTTCCCACTTGGCTGATATAACTTCTCTCTGTGTCAGGGGATGCCTTGGCAGGGGAGGTGCATCCCCTCTCGCCCCRGCTGGAGACCGCAATGCTGGGAGGTGCATGTGTTAAATCCTGCATTGCTAATTGCATTTACCTCAGCTAAAAAAGCAAAAGACGCTAAAACGGATGTAACGTGGAGGTTTGCAAATGAGATTGATTTTTCCTGCTTAACTCTTCCCCATCGCAGAGGCTGATTTTGCTTCTCGCAAGCCCCACGGTGCCCCGGTTTCCAGCAGGCGCCGAATGTGCAGTTGGTGACTAGAGAGGTGCTCGTGCTGGGTTGTTGGTGGTGGCTTGTCCAAGGGCTGAGCTTGCCAGGCTGTTATTGCAAAGCTGTTGGGGAACGTAGCAGCACTGGACAAAAAGGATTTGTGGTTGAAGGGCTTCTCAGGGGAGCTTAGCTGCTGCTGGTAGAAAAAGCGCAATTAGTGCTGAGGCATCTGGGATGCATTACGACTCTTTTGACACATGGAGAGTCATATGGGTTTTTCCAAAGAGATGTGAAAACAAAAAGGCAGGTCATCATTTGGCCTTTCTGATCTCAACGTGCCTCCCATTAACTAGAGGGAAAAATGTTGCAGGAAATTTGTGAGTTGGCTCAGCTGTGTGTGGGAAAAGATAGGAAGGAGGGGAAAAAAAAGTTACTTTACATGTAACCTCCATATGCCCATTTAGGATTTAATAAGAGAGTTACCACATTGCTGGTAAGTGACAGCTGGTTATTAGAAGCATACGCTGGAGCTCCGGATGATCTGAAGGAAAAGCTAATACTTAGCTATGCATACACCAGTACATCTGCTTTTAATAATGATTTTTAATTTTGTTAACATGCATTAACTATCTTATTAAATAAAAATAAAATGGGGATCTTATTTTTAATGCAACCGCACAAAAAGACCCAGCTGCAAACGTTGCCTCCCTGGCTCTGTCCAGTGCGTCTTGGATAAAAAGGCGTGCAAGGGTAGCTTGCTATCCTGGCATGCTCACAGCAATGTGGTGTTGAAGCTTCCTAACCATTTTTCCTTTTTTTTTTTTGTTTTGACTTGTACATTTCCGTGTTTAGGGCCCTCCAGAGTTCCCAGTGTAGACCATGGACAAGCAGTTCAGTCTGCGTTTGGAGCCCTTGGCTCTAGAAAGAGGCAGAAAGTGTAATTCTGCCGACTGCAGCAGCGGAGGCTGGACCCGCTGCCTCTCCGGATGAGCGGGGGATCTCAATCCGATGTGCAAGCTGGAGCAGCCCGGGGTGGCGCGGGAGAGGAGCCTGGACTGCGAGGCACAGGCTCAGTCTGTTGTGTGGTGTTTTCCACAATGACAGACCGTGGTGCTTTGAGCGTGCCGGGGAGCCCGCCGTGCTGGAGCAACGCTGCCGGCGCGTGTCTGCTGCTCCCTGGATTGGGAAGCAGACTCGCTTGGCTTGCTCTCACCCTCTGTTTTTCCAAGCCAGCCCTGGCGCTGGAGTGTTTGCACAGAGCGTCGGCGCTCCGAGATGGCTGCTGGGGCTGCTGCATGGGCAGGAGGCAGCGATCCCCTCCCTGCAATCTGTGCCCGTGGCTGCCACGCAGAGGGGGACATCAGGACGGCCCTCAGCACCTCCACGCTGTCACTTTCCCACCGCATTTTCTGCTCCTTTGTGTTAATTCTCCCAGGGGCTGCATGGGGCAACACATCTGTGTGACCTGTGGTCCTTGTACCTGCGGCAGGAGGGCAGCAACGTGGTGTCGTCACGGTCCTGGGTCCCATGTGGCCATGCTCGAGGTTTGGCTTGAAACACGAGGCAAATTCTTTAGCATCAGGTTTTGGGGTTGTCTGGACACTGCTTGTCCCTCTCCAGCCTGCAGTGGTGCGAGCAGTTGCTGCCTGCCCACGTGGCAGGTTGCTTGTGCTCAGGGTGCTCCCTGGCACTCACGTGTATTCAATGCTGCCCACTCTACTGCAACCAGTTTCCCTGTTATTTTACTTATTCAGATGTCTCCCGTTAAATAACCACGTCATTACGGGAAGGCAGAACGGTGTGTGCCCCCCGCAGCTCTTCTCTCGTCTCATCCTGCGGCCGTGTCACGCGCAGGGTGGTTTGCTGGTGTCCTGCTCCGTTTCCTCTCCAGAGAGCTGCTAAGGGGGCAGCGCGTGCCGCGGGCTCGGGCCCTGCCGAGGGGAGCACTCCCGGGAACGCCGCCCGTGTTGGGCTCCACTTCCGCCTAGCCAGCAGAGCGGAGAAATTGCCTGTTACCTCAGGTCGATTTTTCATGCGCTCCTAAATTGCTCTGTATTGACACGCTGTCAGAAATGGATTGTCACATTAACCCAGCCAGAGCCGGGCCAGGGTCTGCAGGTATGTGCTGTCAGGCTGATATCTTCACGTGTCGAGGGCAGGCTGGGTGGGACTTGCGGCATGTCTGGGTCCTTTCCCTCTCCTTGGTCTCCTCTTGCGTTTGCAAAAATGTTTGGTGGCAGTTTTTGAACCGCAGTCGTCTATGGTGCAAACAAGCCAGTGAGGTGCAGGGCTCACCACAGTCTCCTTATGGCTGTTTCTTCTTCCTCTGTCTTGTCTAATGGTTGGAGCAAAAGAGTGACCTGCAAGACTGCGAGCTCCTCACCCTAGCTATGGTGCCTGCTGCTCCGTTTCCCAGTGAAGGTGAATGATTTAGTGAGGGGACCCAAGATCTGTAGGAGTGACCTCCCACTCTGGGACATCTCCTCGCTTTCCCACCTAGGTTTTCCTGCACGCTCTTCGTTTTATCGCTGCCCCTTTCACTTCCACCAGGCGGGTGCATGGAGGAATCAGCGGTAGCACTCAGCTGCTGAGCCGAGGTTGGGGTGCAGCTGAGGAACGCCACCAAGGGTCTTGAAGCTGGGGAAGAAACGGCCTGGGAGGAGCGTGCTCACCATTCCCTGCGACCCGGCTGCGGGGAGACTCGTGTGTTTCCAGCCAATGACCTGTAATTTCCATAGCTTCTCATTCCTACCCCTCCATTTCTGTAATAAGATTCCTCCTCAAAGATTAGCAAGACTCCTGGAGTCGAAGCAGACACCACCCTCTTCATTTCCCTTGTCTGTCACGCAGCTAAAGATCCAGCCCAGCCCTATGGGGACAGACTGAACACAGCCTCTGACATCAAAGCTGCCGCTAGCCCTCAAGCAAGTGGCATCTGTCCCTCACTGATGAAGAATTGGAAATTGTTCCTGTTTGTACCCTCATCATATCCAGCGAGATAGGGAGGGGATGTGCCTCTTCATGGGCAGAAGGCTGATACGACGTGCTGAGGTTCACGTGGGAATGATGGGCCTGGGCAGTGCGTTTTTTTGCATTTCCCTCCATTCTGCCTTCCTGCATCTTCTCAATGATGTTGTTGATGGGAACAAATCTGTTGCTCTTGTCCCATGAGGTGTGTGTAATAACAGGCCCTTGTGGTGACAGAGCTAGGCTGTACCTCCAAAGGAGCCCTGGTTATTTGGACATTCTTGGTTTGAAGTGGTGGGGGAATTCCCTCTGTCTCTGCTGTTCGAGTTTTTTCCACTTTGTGGGGAATACTTAAATATTCTTTAATCCCTAAATTGCAGAGAGGGAGTAAGAATAGGTAGTACTTAAGTCGCTCGGCCACTCATCTGGGAGTGGGGAAGTTGTGGATTCCTGTTCAGGCTCCAGTGAATACTTACATAAATTAAGCTATGTAATCAGCTCTTCTCTCCTCTCTCTCTCTTTCTTCAGCCCAATGAATATTTACTCATTTCATGCATGGTGGAAGAGGACTGAAATTCCTAATACGAGAATACTTGACTGATCCCAAACTTTTAGTCAGTGCCTAAGGTCTTTTCTCCATTTCCTTCATCTGCTAGACCTGGAAGGGACCTTCTCACTCACCAATCCAGTGCCCTTTCCTCTGTCTGAATTTACCCACTTTTGTCTTCAAATGAGCTAGGTTTTGGTTGCCTCCCTAACATTCCCAGTCTGCTCAGTTTTGCATTTCTTGACTGTAATTATTGTAGGTATCTTCTTATGCATTAAAACATCTGGATGGAGGCATGAAGAACCGCCCAGAGTCATCTCTGCAGTGATTCTTCATTGTGCCCTCCAAACTCATCCGTGGCACGGGAAAGGTAGCGACTTTGCTGAGGCCATTTGGTCGTTCTTGGCTGAAGTTGCAGACACGGGAGCCAGCACAAGGAGTGGCATTTAGCCAGGCACACGCTTTATCTGTTAGTTTTGTCCCTACAGCCCACTTTACATTAATTACCATGCTGCTGATATGTCAGTGAGTTCCAGTCTCTGCTGCCCTAAACTGCTTGGAGAACAACAAAGATGACAGATTGCCTTTCAGCCCGGGAGTCCGTCCCTCCAAAGAGCTTGCTCTGCTATCCTCCCTGTCCAATTTTTGTATCCGAATGTCTTTGTCCTTCCCTGTGCCTGGCACAACTGCTTTACCACAGATGAAAACCACCCCAGCAGTATGGAGTGCTCCTTGCCATTTCCCCCTTGAATTGCCTTATCCTCTCTCTTTTTTTTTTTTTGCCTGTTCAGCCTTTTTTTCTCATTCCAGGGCTCCCCTTCCTTCCCCCACCCCGCTTCAGCCTGCTCCTAAGCCTTGATGTGTTGTGACTGGGGCTGAGTGACAGCACTTCATGCCTGACACACGGCTCCGGGATGCAGCCCAGGAGCTGTATTTGAGAGCAAAGTTGGATTGTAAAAGTGCCACGTGGGAGTCTGGATGAAGGCAGTCAAAACAGCATCAAACCTGTTCTTCCTGATGAGAGTGGAGATGCTTCTCGGGGCCCGGTGACGCTAGGAAAGCCTCCAATGGCTCAGGGGCTGGCTAGGTGCCCCATGAGCATTGAACTTGTCCTCAGCCTCTTGGCACAGCTAGGCCAAGCATTGGAGGGAGCCATGGAGAATAAACCTCCCTTTCTTGCATTTGCAGTGCTGCTTCCAGGCTCGAGTTGAGCCTGCGTGGCATGGAGCTAGTGGAGGATGATTCCTCCAGCGCGGGGTCTTGGATGGCAGTCGCAGCCACCGTTACAATAGAAGTGCTCCATGTGCGACCGTTTCAGAGGTGCTGCGGATGGACGTGGAGGCTTCCTGCCTTACAACACCGAGCCTGCTTTACAGGGCCTGCCGGAGAAAGGAGAGGTGGAACAAACCCACGGAGCACAGAAGAAAGTGTCTTCTGAGAAAACTCCCAGCGCAGCCGTTCTTAGGGAGTTTGATAGCAGATCCGYGCTGTTCGATTGCAGCACACCCAAAGGACACGCTGACGGTGGAGGTTGTGCTTCAGGTAATGTGGCAAAGTGAAATGCCAGGGACAAAATCAGACAAAGGAAGCTGACTTGTGAGACCTCCTTCCACCCCTTCTTCACCCCTTTCAGGCTGGAACGGGTGCRGATGTGCTAGCCGAGCTCTGGGAGGAAACGCGGCTCCAACCACCGTGTTCGGTTCCTTCTGGTCCTGCCTGGGTTTTCAGGTTGTTATTGGCCCAAGTGGGAGCATTTTCGGGCTCTGGTGAGTCCGCACAGAGCTGTGGCTCTGCTGGGGCCGAGGGAAGGGTGCACTGGCATGGAGGACCTACATGAAGTTGAAATAGCTGCTTTCCTCTCTCTCGACCCACCTGCAGCCCCTCAACCACTCACCCAAGCTCGGTGATGCTCTTGAGGAGGCCAGAGCCAGTCTGCTCTGCTTTCTCCTAGCCAATATGTGTGCTTTAACAAACTGGCTGGGTTTTCGAGGTCTAAACTGCACCTGGAGGAGGGGTCTCATGATGAAGCAAGTGGCTGTGGGAGCCGGGGATGCTGTACATTGCRTTTAATTATAAAGCACTTCCCTGTTTTGGACCAAATATCTTTTTGTGSGTGGGATGTCTGCTTTTAGAGACCCTTTGAGCGCCTCCTGCTTCACTATCCACCAGTTCTCGGGCTTGTAAAAGCCTAGGACAACATGAAGCAATTCTCCAACGCGGGCACCTGCTAACGTGAGTGGGACTTGCTGTCTCTGCACCACGTGGAAAGAGCAGCCTCACCAGGGCYGCTGTGCTCTGTCTCCAGCCACCCGCCAGCCTCCTGGATTCAACGTGGCAGGGAAATTTTGGTGCACRGAAGAAGAACTTTTCCACGGCATGCAAAAAATGGTTGTTTTGGAAGCAGAGCTTCGCCTGCCCTGCAGTTGTGCTTGCAGTGTGGAAAAGATGCCCGTGACTCCTGGAGGGCGAGGGACATCATGTGTCATTGTCCACAGTTTGACTCCTTCCTGGTTTTCTGAGCATAGAGTCATCCCTGCTCTCTGAGCACCCTCTGTGTTTATRCTCCCTCCCTTACACAAAGCCACCTAAAAATCTGCTTTTCTGGTTCCCCTTGAGACGCCAGGTGCTGCTTGGAAATCTCGTAGAGAAGTAATCATCCCCTTTGGATTGCACCATCATTCACCGCCAGTCCCTCTGACAGTCYCAATTTGCTTGTGTGTTCAGCCACAGAGTGCCAAAAGCAAAACACTGTAGACTTCTTCATTTTTTTTTTGTCTACATTTTTTTTTTCCCTTAGGAGAAAAGCAGCAGGGACCCTGCTTGTCCCTCAATCTCCTCACCTGCTCTCCTATTCCCAGCTTTCCTGGTGGCTTTTGCCACGGAGGTGGTAGGGAGGGTTGATAACTTGGTGACACTGGATCTGCTCCAAACAGCTGGTGGGAGATGTTCTCGCYTCCGTAGGTGGGGGAGAAGCATGGGGTGACAGCCCTGAGAAATRGGGGCTCCTCCTGGTGTCCATTTCTCCTCCCATTTTGTGCTAGTGTTCCTCTGCCCTGTCATTTGATCACAGAAAGATTCAGGTAGGAAGGGGCATCAGGCCCTGATCAAAGCAGGCCAACTTCAAACAAATCACTAACAGCCTTATTGAGTTGGGCATGGCACATCCTGTAGTGTTGTTTTTCCTGATATCTCTTTTCACCTGAATCCTGCTCGTATCATTGATCTTTCTGCTGTGCTTTTTTGCTCTAGTTTTCCCTTCTCCCATGTCATCACTGAGGTCATTTTCAGGCTTGCTCTGCAACTCCGTAGTCATCTTCCATTACTCTTGTATTCCTCCTCTTTTCTTTTCCCCCACCTCCATGGAACCTTTTTATTTTCCAAGCTCCTGCTCTTTTAGCAAGAAGTGACCACGCATGAGCATCCCCAAGCTGTGAGCTCCTYTCCAAGTCACAACGATAGTGTTTGGACAGCCTTGATTTTGCAAGGATCATCATATCAGAGGAGCCCTGGACACTGGATGAAGCAGCCTGGAAAGCCCAAGAAAATCACACTCYGTTAGTGATTCCTACACGTTCATCTGTTTCAACCTTGACAGCCTAATTTATTCAGCATAGTCYTTGGGCTGCTTTATCCTAATTCCTGCTTATTTTTTTTYCTCTACCACCTGCRTTCCTTGACCCCATTAGACAYACTTCAGGTGAGATGKTCTCCCACTTTTCTGCTTCCTTCCATGTGACCTTATTTTCCCAGTCTCCCTTCTTCCAAGATGCTGTGACATGCAGTAGGCCACAGTTAAGACCCAGCTCTTCTCCAAGACTTCACCTGTATTCCCGAAGGAGGCCTGGGGCAGACCTGTCCTCCAAAGCAAGCCGTTCCTCTGGTCAGGACTTTGTGTTTTCTTCTTGGAGGTTTTATGCTCCTGAGGCAAAGCTGCTAAGAGGTTTGAGGCTGATGTTGAACCTTGGTTAAATACCACTTTGTGAGCTTGTCTTGGGCCGGCTATCAAGGGCTATCGTTTTGGGGAGAGAAGGACTAATTCCTGTGTGGGAATTAGCAGTCAGTGCACCTGTTACTACAAGAGACTCCAGCTGAAAAGAGAAGGGGAAAAAAAAAAAGAAGGAAAAAAAGGCACTTCAATTTAGTGCAATTATCTCAATTTTCCCAGGATGAGGATCCTTGAGATATTTATCTGATTTACAAGRGTGTGCTGTGAGGTGGCAGGCACAAGGCCTTAAAGAGACATTCAGTGATTCCCTGGATGTGGCAGGGGGGAAGAAAGAAACCAGCGAGTGAGAAAAAGTCACTTAAAGCAGAATCCCTGGGAGCCTGGGACGGGGGAAGGAGCCTTCCTGCTCTGATGTTCTCACTCGTGCTGGACAATGGGTGGAAACGTGTGCCGGCCGTCAGCAACGCTGGAGGCTGCAGGGCAGCRTCTGGGCAGGGAGAGCAGGGAACTCGCAGGGCTGTGGCACAAGCACTGCTGCGGGMTGCAATGCCTTTAGGCTTCCCAAAGTTTACATTCCAGAGCACCTCGGTAAGTACTTCCTGCAAAAATTCCTTTGCTTGCTTTTCCTTTGGGAAAATGGCAGAGATTAGATTCGTATCAGGCCTTGGGAACCTGTTGCAGAACAGAGTATGACTCTGAAGTTGCGTCRGTTTGGCTGCGGCACAACAAGGTTTTGGTGGGATTCGTTTTGTCTAGCTGTAGATGTTCAAGGCTCAGGAAGTGCGTAATTGTCTAACTCCCTTGTAGAAGAGGAGCAGGARTAGGCAGAGAGCATGATTCACCAGACGTGGTCGGATGCCTGCCTTAGGACAGGATCAGCTTCTGCCCACTACCAGCACAGTCCGGAGCAGTGGCTCTCCTCGTTCGTCACGTGCTGCTGTTGGATATTTGGCCTTGTCTCTCTTGCCAGAGTCACTGCTCTGCCTCTCATTCCAGCCATCCTGTTTTCCTTCTCCAATGCCAGATCCCGTTGCCTCATCCTCTATTTACACTCTTCAGCTCCCACTGTTTTCTCATCATCTTTGTGGCTGAGTGATCCTGTAGACCCTCTGTATCGTGGGGTCTGCAACTTTGCTCTCGCCCTCATCCCTGTGCTCTCATTATCTCTCTAAGGAAGCAGCTATGAAAATCTCCCTTCTTTYCCCAGAGCCTAGCTGCCTTATTGTCACCCCTGCAGCTCTGCATGCCTCCCCTTTCCCCACATCMCACTGGTGCTTTTTGGCTTCCCTTTTGAGCCCTTTCACCTCTCTGCTGTTCCTTCATGTCTACATTCCTTATTGCTCCTCCAACAGTGCCTTGTCACATCATACCCTGCTCCCGTGATTTGACGCAGGGAGGGAAAAAAGAGGGGATTCAGAGAGAGGCAAGTGGAAGAGGAGGAGGAGAGAAAGAGAAGATCAGAAAGAATAACAGCAAATGCTCGTAGCTTAACTCGGCTCAGGAAGTCACCTAGGGGAGTCATTGACTCAAAGGTCACTGACCCTTGTGAGTAAATTTCTGTAATAAACTGAGAATGTACTGGCAGGACCAAGTGATTTAGTTTAGAAATTGCTGCGGTTCAGCTCCCCTCAAATGCAATTCAGCTGGGCTGAGCTAGCTGGGCTAGCAGGCACAAAGCCCTTGCCAGTCTTAATATGGATTACTTTTCCTTGTCCCTTAAGTTCRTCTCTTTACAGCACTGCTATGTTCTCATAAATTTGTTGCAGCGTGTTTGCTGGCAGCTGGCCCATCGGAAGGGATTTGTGTCCACTGGAAAGGGCTCCTGGATGAAGTTTTCTTTGGTAACCTGCCTTTACAAGCCCCTTCAGTSGCTGCGTTGCTCTGAATTAATGGCTTCGTTAAGGACCAGCAGGCTTCAATGTCAACGATCTGATTGAAGCAGCAGCCCTCACCCCTGCTCATGCACACCTGTGTGTCRTTGCTCGCCCTGCTTCTCCTGCCCTCCTTTGTAAGAGCTGGCTTTGGGATAAATGAGGAGCAGCCGTAATATGAGGTGAGAGATTTTCAAATTGCTGGTGTCAATGAAGGTCCTTGTGCCATTAGAAAGCCAGAGCAGCCTACCTGGTGGAGAATGCTCATCTGGGTTCACCTGCTGATTGACTTACTCAGTCTGTGGGCGGTCATTGCTGCAATTTTAAGGAAATTCGTAAGTTGCCCTTGGGCTGAGGAGCTCCAGTTGCTTTGTATGGGGTTGCATATTGAATTGTGTTGCTAGGGTGTCATACTTTGCTTTAGTATTTTGGTATTATGAGTGTGAGTGTTTGCTGGCTGTTAAAAGGCCTATAAAGGGTGAATGTGCGTCATGTGTTTATGCTTTTTATGGGTCTGTGTGGAGTTTTAYATTGGAAGCTTCCTTTGAGTTGCTATTTGTATAGTGGAGCCAGGCTCCTATTTGCATAGGAGCCTGAATATTGCAGAGTGAGATATATGGGGCTTACCCGTATATGTCTATTTTCATGTTGGTCTATTTTCATGAGGCTCACTGTGTCCTCCAGTACAGGTTGGAGAACCCACCCATACATCTGTCTCCATAYGTCCTTAGATTTAAATTATACTGGCCCTGTTGCCTGTGCAYCACRCTTCCTACCAGCGTGCCCAAACCTYRTGCCCCAAAACAYCTGATYCTTGAAAGAATCATATTTCCAAAGGAAGGTACCTTGAATGCTGGTGGCTTCATGCTTGCCTTAGAAACGATAGCATCCAGGGTGTCCTTGTGGATTGTCCTTGTGGCAGCTGCTCAGCTCTGATTTCCAATCAGTCTGGACCCTGCAGAGGGTAGGACGGCTGATCTTAGTCTCTGGGGTGTGATTCTCCATAGCTTGGCACAAGTTGTTAACGTTACACGGTTTGGCAAGGRTCGAGTGGGACCACTGGGACGCCTGAAAGGAGCTGATTGAGCAGCATTTAATACTCTCTTTACCCAAATTTGGGTACAGAACTGGATAAACAACCTGAGCAGAGCTAAGTAAATGTTGTTCAGCTTCTACGCAAAGGTTTCCAAGTAAGACCGAGGAGAAAAGGCCCTTGGCATGAGAAGGAGCCTGATGGGGCAGCCCGGGTGTCTTCTGATGGGGGCAGGAGGCAGTTGACTTTCCACAGCATTTCCAGCTCCTTTCCCTCTTCCCACTGAATGGCCTTTTATTCATGAGTTGCACAACGCGCTTTGAACAAGAGAGGGGAAAAAAAAGGGAGGAAAAAGAAAACGAGGGGAAAAAAGAAATCAAAGAACAGTGCATTTCTTGTTGTTTGATCTTTGAGGAATGTTGAAGAAATCTCTTAGGCCTCTGTCTCCCCTGGTAGTGCTCGTAAGGAGATTATGGGCCTAGTGTTTTCACAGGAAAACACCCGGCCGCTGGGCCTGGCGCGCTAATCCAGACAAAGGATAACAGCGGCCTAATTAATTCTCATGTCTCGCAATCTGATAACGGCGCCGTACGCAGACGGGTCCGTGAGGGCTTAATGAGTTTAATCGACTGCACTTGATGATTTTATTTGAAACCCTGTGCCACAAATTAAACTATTAAAAATGCACTTGAACTTGATTGGCAGCTGTAATCCAGGCAAAGTCTAGTTAATCCGCGGAGGCCGGGAGCGGGGCTGCCCGCTCCTTCCCCGGCATTCCGGAGCGAGGCGGGAGCCCGGGATTTGCAAAGGGCGTTCAAGGAGCCGAGCCGGAGAGGGATGAGGGCAGGGATGGCGCTTAGAAGGGATGCGGAGGGCTAGAAGTGAGGAGAGCGGAGGGGACAGGAGCCCAGAGACGGGAATTCTTTGTCCCCTTTCCCCCAGGAATACAGTCCAGGCAAAAGGCTCTGCAAAACGGTGCCGTCGTGCTCACACACGCTGTCCGGGGCATCTGTTCATCTAGACGTGTCCCTGTCCACGCACAGTCTCGGCACGCTGCTGTCACTCATGTGCATCTGGTCATGCTCATCCCGTATTATTCCCATATGTAAATTCCCTTATACATATGCAGACATGTACAAGCATTTATTTTGCTCAAAATGGGGCATTAGCTGAGAAAGCTAAATAGCGCGGAAATCTGCTCTGAAAGTCCCTTGCCCCCCACCCTCTTCCATTTGGAGTAATTTGCAAAAGATTTTCAAAATTATAAACCAATTTGCAAATAAATGATCATGATTAATGGCATATTCTTTAAGAGGTGACAGATCTGTAATAGATCTGTAATCCCCCTCATTATGCAGGAACCATTAACAGCAGTAGGCGTTAAGAGACTACATTAAAACCTAGAGCAGGCTCCAGCTTTGTCTCTGGAGTGGAGCAGGTCAAGTTTTTGTTGCTATGGCTTCTTTACCTACTGGCTCTGCTCGTAATTAGTAGAAGGCAGCGCCTCTCCCTGCCACTTGGGTTTCACAGCCTGCCCGTCCCCTAAAACATGCGCTCTTTGTCATCAAAGTCTTCAGGAGCTGATTAGCGAAGGCAGCAGAGCGGCCACCGTCACCGGAGAGGCTGGTGGCTCCTCTCTTTGGGTGCCTCCTCTCCAGCTCCTCTGATCCTGGTGGTCTCTCTGGAAGCTGAGCCCCTGCTGTGGGGCAGCGCGGCTGCTGGGAATGGGATTTCTTTGGAAATCAGCTCTTTGGGCTGCATGAGGCCGAGGAGGAATTAGTGCAAGGAAGGGGCTGTGCAGGGCAGATAAGCTCGAGGTGCTTGGTGGACACCAACTCCCCATGCACCCAATGCAGAAAGCACAGCCATGCAAACTAAGGTACTCTTAAGAGACACCAGGAGCAGTGTCAGTGTCTTTGATCTCTGAAGTAGCAGGGATTTGTTAGGTGGAAATAAGCAGATGATCCTACAGTCCAAAGCGCACACCTTCCTGTGGAAGAACCTAAAAGCTCATTCCAGTGATCCCCTTCACTCAGAGAAAATCCCTTCCTGACCTTAAACCTTTTGAGTGGCTTAATTCATTGTGCACGAACAGGACACGCCAAGCAGGTGACTGAGAAATTTTGTAGACCCTGCTGAGCACCAGCACATCCTGCCCCGAGCAGAGGGCAGCCTACTTGTGCTCTCTCCTTCACACGCTTTGAGTAGCATGCTGTGATTTTTTTCTTCTGTTCAGAAATAGCTTAACTCCTTTATTTGATTAGCCGGAGCTTGCTTTATTTCATTCTTGCATTTGATGCCAAAGCTCCTGCAGCTGCGGGCAGAAGTGAGAGTCTGAAGTGGCTGGGTTGCGGCGCGCTGTGATCCTGTGATATCCGTGTGTATCTAGGCAGGTTTGGCTCTGTGCAAAGGCYGCGGTGGGAGCGTGAGCAGAGGAAGCGGGTGCTGCAAGCAAGGTTATTGATTAGTCAGTTGGTGATGCTCTTCCTCAGGAAGAAGCATGTCGGGGTGTTTTCTTCAGCTGAATAAACACTGAGATCCGCCTGCTTCTGTTTCCAGAGCCTGGCCCTTCTGGAAAGTATAAAACTGATGACTGAAGCTGTTGCACATCCTGACTGATTCCGTCAGTCCTGGCCGTAGCAGTTTTTTGCATTTCTCACCTTAAAACGCACCGTAATGCTGCTATGCACTGTTAAACAGATGCTGTACGTGCTCCCAGTAGTGGCTTCATTTTAATTTTTTACTGAAAGGAAAATAATTGGCATATCTTTGACAGAAGAATGCTTGAGGATCTTAATGGGGGAGAGCAGCTAGGGAATGGCAAAATATTTTCATCTATTCAGTGTTCTTAGTGCTTTGATTAAACAGACTAATATTTCTGAGCCTGTCACTTAGCACAAGCAGCAGGGTACTTTGTTATCASGTAATTCCCTGCCTACGGTGGCTATGTGAAGGGGTGTATGTAAATCACACAGTTGATAATACTCCGGGAACAACAGCAGATGCAACTGCTAATTAGGGAGCATCGCATGCTCCGAGAGGCCGTGGGACGCCGACCTTGTGGAATCACCGGAGCTCCGCTCCGGCGTGGCCACGCGAGACGGCGCTGCGGGCACCTGGATCCCACCGCGGTGACGGAGTCCCCGGGTGAGGGACACCGGAGGGGTGGCATGTGAGAGACCCCCGTTACGCACGGGCAGCACCAGCGAGCAGCCGTGCAGCCACCGCGCGCTCCCGGCAAATATTTACCCCTTGCTTCCACCCTGACCCCTTCGCYTCTCCAAGATAAATAGTTTAGTGTGGAGGCCTTGGAGGTTAATCCCGCACTTATTTAATGTTACAGGACACTCGAGTCACTCGCAGCTAAAAGCCCCGCATGCCACTTGTTAGTTTGTTTAATCCAAGGGCTCTTTCCTTGGCGCTTTTCCCTCCGAATAGCTTGAAGGAAGGAAGGAAGGAGGGATGGAAGAGGGGAAGGCAAGGTTATCTGCGTGCAGCTTTCCCCATCCGGAGCTGCCAATCCCCGCCGGAGCAGCCTCCTGGGGCTGCTGGTCCCTGCCGCAGCCCGGGCAGGCATGGCATCCAGCAGGGAATCCGTGCGGGCGACGGTGGGGAAGCGGCAGCTCTGTCACTCCTGGCACGCCGGTGGTGGAAGAGTCGCCTGCTCCTGCCCCGATCTGATGGGAAAGACTAATCGGCCCCAAACCGAGAAAAACGGAGGAGGAGCAGGAGTGGGAGGAGGTGAGATGGAGGGAGGAAGAGCGGCTTCACCCTCACTGCTGAGGAGGTTTTCTCTCGTGTGTGTGAAAGCTCCAGGTCGTCTTYTCTAGGAGATCTCTGCAGCATCCTTGGAAAGCCGCAAAGGGCAGGGTGCTTGAGAGAGGAGCTGGCTCCCATTTACCTGCCTTGGAGGACAGTCTTATTTATTCAATTCTAACAGACCAGGCAAGAAATYTGGGGAGACTCCACACTTTGGGACTCACCTGAACACGGCTGGTGCTGCTSGACACCTCCTCCTGCAGCCAAAGCTGCCAGGGAGCGGGCGGACAGAGGCAGGAAACAGCTCACGGGCCGGGAATTTCRCACGCGTGCATTCAGAGGGAGGAGGCAACATTCCTCGACAGTAAGTCAGCCGTGGCTGGGGGAGACATTTCAGCAGGATCATTCTTTTTGCTTCCTCTCGTTTCTTGAGACACGTGAAAACAAATGCACCCCCTTTCCTGAGGCTGTCACTTAGCTGCGCTCTCTGGATGTAGCCGAGGACCTGGAGTAAGAGCCAGGGACGTGGAGCTGTCCGACCTTTATCGTCTGCTCCGTTATTTTGATCCAGACATTTGCCCTTGGCAGCTTGCTCCCCACCGTGGGTGTAGTCAGCAACTTGGGATGGGACAAACACACGATCCCTGACCGGGAATCTTTGTGCATTCAGGAGTAGAGCGACCTGGTCAATGGGAAGCGAGGGAGCAAGTCTTGAGAGGTCCTTGTTGTGAGCACGCCGTGGGCAGAGGCTGCCCCCCAAGGCCTGCCAGCAGCCTGTGCCTTTGACAGTGCCTGTGGGGAGCTCTGCATTTGTCTGGCTGCACTGCTTGCCTCTTGCAATGACAACTACGCTCATCTTGGGCTGCTAACGCCTTTCCCACCCCGCTTTCTAAAGGCCTCCTGAGGACAAATTGCCCCGATCTATTGCTCTAAAGCAAATAGCCCTTATATCTGGTCGCATTAGGGCTAGCTAGGGGAGAGCGGGAGTGTCAGAGGATGCTGGCAGTGYGATCACACCCCAGCACAGTCACATTTTCACCCGCTCATGAGGTCCAGCGGAGCTGCGACTTGCTGGTAATTACTCGCTTGTAGCTGGTGCGAGACTCCCAGTTTCGAAAGGCATCTGCTTTACCTCCCGGCCTCTGGTGTGTGGTCCTGCCTTTGGAGTTCACCTCTGCAGTTTACGGCAGTTTCCAGGATAACGGGCCAGCTGGAGCTCCTCTCAGCTCCCATCCTGGCCTGGCTTTGTCTCCTTTGAAACGACATTTCGCGTCCTTCAGTAAGTGCCAAGAGGAGTCTTAACAGAGCCGGGCAGGTTTTGACCCAAAGGGAACAGCCGCTTGTGGTGGGCGTGAGATGTGAGCCCCGATGTGAGCACCGTTTGTGCAATCCAAATCTCTTCGGGTTAGAGATGTGATCAGAATGACCTTTCCCATGAGATGCAGGTGGTTCAATATTAGATGGGATATAGCACRAGATCAATGTGTCTTGTGGCTTTTAATGCCTTAGTCTGAACCAGGAGAGGCAGAGGGAAAAAAAAAGTCAAAATATATTTGAGTCCTTTTTTTTTCCTCCTAGGAAGGATAGTGAGACGTGTGTTGGGTTTGTGAACAGGCTTGGTTTTGTCTGAGGCAGTAATTTGGTTAAATTTTTCTCTCATTTGGTTCCATTAGCACATGAACATGGGACCTCTGGGAATAGATTCAGAGCTCCTAATTTTGGCTCTTACCTGAATTACCCTCCGGAGGAATCGCTGCTGAGGAAGATGGGCCTCAATCTCAGGTGCCTAATGCTGGGACAGGACAACAACTCTCCTTCTCATGTGTCCTCTCTACCCAACTGGTCCTTTGAGAGGTCTTACCTGGGCATTCAGTCTCTAGAGGCAGAACCGCTGGCTAAAACACATGTTGTAACCTCTGCTGCCTTAATAAACCCCCTKAGGTTGGAAGGTATTTGAAACGACCACTGCTCACTCTTTGGTCTKCTTTCCCAAGCCCTTGATGTGTGTCTGGATGCCCGGACCCTTGAGAACACCCGCGGGTGTGTTGTTCAGACTCTCTCATGTCAGCCTTTGTGCTCCGCTCCCAAGAGTTAACGCTTTAACTCATGACAAACRCGTGTCAACACCTTTCTGATCCAAACAGCGCCCATCAAACCGGCACTCGCTCTCATAACATCCTGCCACCTACACCGGGGTGCGTAATGCTGCCAGCCCCTTGGCAAGCTCTTAGCTTTTGTGCTAGGACGAGGTGATTGACACYGCTTTGTGCGTCTTGATAATGGCGAAATGCACCGTTTAGAGAGAGCAAATTCACATCAGTGTCTCCCCAACAAGCCTGTTCTGCCACCTGCCTTTTGCTTTCCTTTTTTCCCCATATTTATAATATATTTCAAGCCAGGCAGAGGCTGAAGGAAGTGGCTAAATCCCCTCACAAGCTTCTTGTGAAGGGCAGTGCCAGGCAGCCCAGCTCCGAACAGGAGACAGGACRTGCTCATAGGATTAAGGACATATCTAGTGGGCCAGATCCCAAAAGCCAATTAATGGTTGTTACAAAAGGAGGATTTTCTTTCTAGGTTAGAAATGCAACTTTGAACCAGGAGGGAGAAAAAAAAAATAAGAAAAAGCTACAAGAGCTCAGGACTCAAAGGGAAGGTTCAAAGGTTTCTTTTATTCTTGTATTTTGTTGCTAGTGGGAGCTCAGAAGAGAGGGGTATGTGCACGTCGTGGTGTTTTTATACGGCTCTGCTCCCTGTCCTSACTCTGCGTTTCCATATTGATCCCWGCTGTCACATGATTTCCATCCTATRTAAYTTGGGATGAAATCACTGGTMGTGAAGTTTTGGAGGGCTGCTCTCGAGTTAGTGCTGGCCTTACCCTGGACAGGGGCTACAAATGGTCCCAGGCACTAAGTGCTGCTCAGTGCTTGTCCCATGGAGCCCCTGCAGAGGMATCAAAGCCGCTCTGGCTACAGGTCAGGGCTGCTGAACTGACCAGTACAGCATGTCCATTTTTTCCTTCCTTTTTTTCTTGTTTTCTCTCCCTGTCAAGGTATTCTGCTTTTAGGTTGTAACAGGACAAAAGYAAGGTTCCTGCTTTAGCTTTACACACTTTTTCCCGTTTGGCTTCTTGAGAAACTTTCTCTTCTTCCGTGGGCCCACCTTGATGTGACTGAACCTGCTTTCACCGCTGCTTCTGCTGCTATGCCTCGTCTCCAGGGCTATGCCTGTTCCCTCCGTGCCTGTTTCCCAGCCAACACAACATTATTGATGAGGAAGCACGCCATAAATAACATATATATCTCATTGTGGTGGGTCAGCTGTGTTCCCCGGAGAGCGCCGGGGACCTTAGTATCATTTTGCATGGAATTGCCAGTGTTCCCGCAGTGGCTCTAGGGGGATGTTTCTCCAGCAAGGGTCCGTGCCGAGCTCCTGGCCGCGTCCTGTGTGTCCTGGCAGGGCTCCGTGATGCCCACGGAGGAAGCTCCCGCCACGTGCAGCATCCCGGCTGCAGTTTGCCGGGAGCTTCGGCATCCTCGGAGATGCTGGCGTGCAAGCAATTATCCCCAGAGCCCAGGCAGGAGGGCAGGAAGCGGAGGGCTTGTTTGTTTCTGYGGATCTAGGGCTATTTGCTCAGCTGCATCTGTATCACTGCTAATTATTAAGCCACTTATTACCATACTTTATTTGTGTGTGGGGWTGTTTGTTTACCTTGCGCCGAAGCCTCCAGCTTTAGCTGCTCTTGGAGGAGTGTTTTTGGATCGCAGCTCTCCTCAGCAGCATGTTTGGTGATCCCTAGTGCTCCAGTCAAGGRCTAGGGAAGCGGGATATCTTTACC
Source organism: Eudromia elegans (assembly GCA_003342815.1). Taxonomy (NCBI): domain Eukaryota; kingdom Metazoa; phylum Chordata; class Aves; order Tinamiformes; family Tinamidae; genus Eudromia; species Eudromia elegans. The sequence goes on from PTEX01000079.1 coordinate 2,001,957, forward strand.
AGTTCAAGACTTACCTGTTTCATTTCTATTCCTTTCTTCCCAAAGCCGAGACTTTCAAGGTACCCGGGTGAGTCCATATCTAAAAAATGAGACCTGCTGAGCCTAAGGGACATCTGCTGCTCTCATTTTTGATGTGTCTCTCACCCTATGTATTTAAATTGGGAAGTTCTGTGTTTGAGGGCTTCACTCATCTCTAAATCCTCCTCTATTTAAGTGCTGCRTGGATTTTCTCAGGGACTTCTTCCCTGGTCATGGCTTGCGTCCTGCCTCCCCTGGACTGTGTTAGCAATGTCCTGGTGAGAAACATGTGACATTAAAATAATCTCCATGGCAACAACCRAGAAGGATAATGATAGAGTGGCTAAAAGAAGGGTGCGAGAGTCAGGGCTCCTGGTTTCTATTTCTGAATCTGCCTCTGAATCACAGCGTGACCTTGGGCAAACGGCTCTCATGTCCATGGCCTGGCATTTATCATCCTGTCCCCTCGCAGCKTATTTAGAGAYTGAAGATTAAAGGAGTTTGCGAGCRGAGTGGGAAGCAGCTCTCAAAACTCTCTCTGACGTCTGAAGGCTCGAGATGGAGCATGTTCAAAGTGGGCTCTGGGGCCAGTGCTAAAGCTGGAGGTACCTGAGYGACGAAGGGAGCCAAGAGGGGAGAAAGGTCTTGGGCTGAAGCCTGAGTGGGCAGCAAGCCRTGATGTGTCCAGGAAGAGGTGGAAAAGACTCTGCTGGTGACCCAGTGAGCACAGGGTGATCGGGGCACTGATGGGGAAGGCAGACGGGCTAGAGCTCCCGTTGCCATCCCAGGAATGGAGCAGCTGTAACGGAGCAGAAAGGTCCTYGCACGTGGGGAGGTGCGTGGTGTTCCCTTCAAGGACTGCTTAGCGTGCACCACTGCCTGTTGCTCTGCTTCCTCCTGCCCCTCTTTTTTTCCTTTAGCCTTTAGTATCCTCTGCCTATGTGGTAGAGGATATCTGCTCCTGCAAAATGGAGACGGCAGCAGCGCATCACCGTGCCTCCCTCCCGGGTTTGGGAGTCTCTCTGTGACCTCTGCATTCCATTCTAAGCCAGATGTTGAGCTCAGCCTGTGGTCTCCTGGCAGCTAACAGCTACAACCCTGGGTGTGGGGTGTCCTGGTAGCAAGGGTGAAGGCCTTCAGCTTGTGCCTCCAGGTGCCTCCTTTCCTCCTCTTCCTCCTCCCCTCTTTTTCCTGGTGTCTTCCAGCTTCTTTCCCCTGACTTGCGTGGCTCCAACAGGCCCAACCTCGCCAGAGCGCTCCGAGGCTTTGCCGCTGCAAGGCGACATTATGCAGGAGGGATGGGATAATTCTTGCGTGTTTACATACATCTGCATTCCAAATCGGCTCCAATTTGTGCATTTGTCAAAACCAGCATGCTGCTGTTTTTCAGAAATCTCACTAGCTCTTCCTTTCCCTTAACCTGTTCTGCACAGAGCAGACAGAGGCTTCTGTCCCCAGGGCGAAGCAGAGCTCGGAGGCTCCAGCCTCCTGCCTGCCCTGGCTGGAGGGATGCCCTTGGAAAAGCTCTCRGCTGGCTGCGGAAGGATGGTCTTGGGGCTCCCCGGCAGCGGTTTCTCAGCTTCTGAAGCAAGCAAAGAGCCTGCTCCATTATGARCATGAGCATATGGGACAAATTACAAGTGCAGCAGAGCCCAAAGAGTCCATGCAGTGAGGAAGTGGGTATCTGCAAGGCCACAGCAGGCCCTCCTGGTCTGCGGAGGGAGGAGGATGCCCTGTGGATCTGCGCAGGAGCAGGTGAGGRGGTGGAGATGGTTTTGCTTGGGACCCGATGGGATGCCACCTATGCAGTAAATGTGCATGTGCAACTTGTGAATGTCAGGAGGAGCAAAACAGGAACACAGGCTGTGCAGGTGATATCAAAGGCCGTGTTCTGGTGACCATTTTTGAAAGATCCTTTCTTGGGAAGAAAGTTGCAAAAGCAAATAAGTGCTGGCATTTACCAAAGACTTTCCTTAGCATTAGCTGCCTTCCAGTTGCTCATGTCATTTCTTCTTCACTGTTGTGGCATGTGCTGGAGCCATCCTTTCGTATGTCTGACCAGTAATTAATTAAGAGGGGATCAAGACTGATAATGCCCTGTAATCCCTTCTCTCCCATCATTTTGTTCAGTAATCCTTTTAATACTAGCAACTCTGGTGATGGAGAGTGCAGGGGAGAGGGAAAGGAAGGGAATCGCCCCGGTTGTGATGCTGTGCTAGAGAGGTCAGAGCTCTGCCTGCTTCCCTGCAGCGTGAGGCACCCCAAAATGCAGAGCAGCTCACAGATCACGGTGGGATGGAGAGTTTGCATGCGGGAAAGAYGAGCAATGACCTCGAGATTCCTGTCACAGTGAGGCCTGGAAAAAGGCAACTACCATTCAAGGGGATCGGATGTCTGTGTTGGTTGCCGGTGTTGATAATATGTGGGATATAGAGAAAGGAGCCTGGGGCACAGGGGGCTGTGTGGGGCCAGGGCAGGCAGGAGCCCTCATGGGGAGCACGGAGGTGCTGCTGGTTTTGGGTGTGCAGGAGGTGCGAGGTCAGAGACTGCCTTGAGAGGGAAGTGGCTGAAGAAATGAGAAAGCGTTTGAAGAGCTCTGATGCTCCCGTGGTTGCTCTAGTAGTCCCACACGTCCATATGAACTAGCCAGCGTAAGGTCTGCCACCTCTGGCCCTCCTCTCCTCCCAGGTGAGGAGAAAAATCGAGGGTGTTGCCAGAGCCCACGACTAAACACTTGGGCAGTCGGGAAGCCCACGGCCGCCCGCACCGCATCGGCATCCAGCTCACGCCAAGTCTTTCACGTTCCACAGCCCAACTCGCCCATCTCCCTCTGACTCGGGCTCTCCAAGCGCGCTCTTCCCCGACAGCTGGAAGAGGAGATGTGAACCTGCTGATTACAGGCACTAAGTGGGTCTGAAGGGCCTTTTGTTTGATCAGAGCCGTGGTTATTACCCGTGACAGTCACGAGCGAGGAAGTCTCCAACGTGCGTTTGACTGAGTTAAGGTGTCTTTGATGCAAACTTCTCTTCATCCTACTTAAACCACAGATCATTTCCATTCGCGGAGAAGGGAAGCTAAATAATTGAGCGCCAGGCAGAGGCAGCAGGGCAGTCRGGATGCCTTCACCTAGCGGGCACGTGGCCGCGTCTCCTTCAGAGGAKGGAGKTTTGGCAGTGGCAGCATCRAWCTGGGCTGTGTTGAGGCCTGACCTSCTGTAGCACTTCCTGCTAAAGCAGCTAGAAGAAATCACATGATGTTTTATAGGCTGATCAAGGACCGCTTGCTATCACAGTCCCCAAATCCCCTCTCTCTGTGTGTTCAATAACACAGATGTCTATAAAGTAAATGCCAGCTGATTATCAGAAAACATATTTGCTGAGCATGAGCAACTTTGTAGTAATTAAACATCACAGATAAACACTGACTRCATAGTTTTGTAACTTCGGAGGTTGGGTTTCTAATCTGCTGTGTACCAAAATAATACATTCTCACAGAGTAAACTTGCTGCCTCCAGATGACCAGATATGTTCACATTCCAGAGAAATAAGTGCCAAGCCCTGTGTACCTTCTGTTTTGTCACTCCTGTGGCACGGGGCCACCTCAGCTTGAGGCTCCTGGACAGAGACAGAGTCTTAACCTTGGTTTATCCTGTTGGAAYAGCCTGGCCTTTCTGACAGGTTTTACCTAGAGATTGGTGTTTCCTCAAAGTTTTGCCCAAGTTACAGYCTAGCAGTCATGCAGTCTGGACACAAACACTGTGTGTGGTGTCCAACAGCTGGGACCTTTACCCGTGTACCTTTACCTGTGTCTCGTTCTTCACCTTGCGGGAGTTCATCGTGGTTGGAGATGAGCATGGGCATCTGCTGAGCAGCAAAACCCACCTGAGCGAGCTTCTTGGAGGCTGGTGATTGCTGAATGGGCATCTTCTGCCCCAGATGGAGCTGGTTGCTTCAAAGCAGCCACCTGTGGGTCCCTTTCCCCAAGACCCCTCTGTGCACAACAGGAGCTCAGCTCACCCAATCTTTGTGCAAAACGGGTGCCTCTGCTGTGGTCTTTTCTCTAATCATCCTTTAAAATAGAACAGAGAGCTAAGCATCTGTTTTAAAATAGCTTTATTAAAAAAAGAAAAGCTTGCTCCCCGTGGCAATCAAAGAAAGGGAGATCAGCCTCCCTCCAGCACCTGCCCGGTTCCRGACGGAGGGGACCGTGTGTGGAATGAATGCGGCGCCTCGGCTTGACTCTTCTGACAGGGTCAGGTTTTCCCTGCACCGTAATGAGGTCTTGTTAGGGAAGTGGGAGCGGTGAGCGATGCTCTTTTCTCTTGGATCTCTACATTTCAAGCTACCGGTGGAAGGACTGTGGTTGGGGATAGGAAGGAAAAATAAAAATGACATGTTAGGTATTTCCACCTTGGGCTTCAATGTTCAGAGAATGCAGCCGTGAAGGAAAAAAGAAGAGGGCAGAGGTAGCAGGAAGGCAGACAATCTCCGAGAACAATACAYGTCCCTGCCCTTTCTTTTCTGTACCAATCCTCCTCGGTGCCTCTGTTAGATGTTAGCTTCATTTTCCATGATGAGGAACCCAGGAGGTGTGTTGGCACAAGCCTTGCTTTCCTGGCAGGAAGAATGCTATAAAGATTTGGGGGCTCTTCTGGCATCTAAGTGGATGGGGAGGGGGAAAGACTCCACGCTTTCAATCAAGGCTTGCCAGCTCGTTTCCATTCGAGAGGAATAAGGCTTGCCTCGTTAAAGGCAAAATGCAAGTGAGAACGGGCAGCATGCCAAGAGCCATTTGAGAGGCAGGTGAGACTTTCTGAAGTAAGAAATACCCATTCCACTTTAAATTGAAGTGCGTTAAATAAGGATGCTGTTTAGTGCTAATAAGGCAGGCAGTGAACTGGAGAGCACAGCTGGGGTTACGGCTCTCGGCTAGCGCGGAAGCCCTGGATTCGCGTTCGGCCGTGGGTCTCGCTGTGTGCATGGATATGAGCTCCGGGCAGGTGCTGCCCTAGTTCTTGAGGATGCACATCAGTAAGAGGAGGCATGATCTGCTTGACTGGGCTTGTTCCGAGCAGTTTAGCCCTAGGATGGAAGTCGCGGGGGCTGCGAAGGTCAGGGCTGGGAGCTGTGTGGGGAGAGCAAGGAGGAACAGGGCTGGGGTTGGGTCTGGCAGGACAAGGAAAAGCTGCAGGTCCACAGGGCAGCGTGTGGGCTGCGGGGAAGGGGAAAGCTGGCAGAGCATCTGCTTTTATTACGGTTTTCACTACCTGAAGGCCCTAACCCTCAACATGAGAACTGCTCTCCTTTGGTAATTTCCCTGCTTTTGCTAAGTGCCAGAACATAAAAGAATAGATGTAAATTAATGCAAAATCCAGGTTGGAGGTTGTCACGAAGGGACAGGTATCTCATAGTAATTAAAGAGCATGAAATTCTCCATGAGTTGTTTGCTAGCGTGCTCTAAATAACCAATTACTCCTTCTTAAATATGCAGTAATTACTGTAACTGGTCACAACTTGGCCTAGAATTTAATAAGGCCTTACTGGAGAGTCCATTAGATCACTAGGAGATCGGTGGGCTAATTTAGTGTTTTAACAGCAGTTCCTGCCCGTCTGCTTATTGATCTCATTTAAGAAGCTGGCTCGGTGGTGTCTAGTCAATAGGGCATTAGAAGGGGGCACGCGGCACGAGCCCAGGCCCCTCTGCCAGTGGGGCAGGAGGCCCGGCTGGTGCATGCAGCGACATCCCTGACCTTTCCATGGGCTTTGCCTGGGGCAGGACCTGTTCCCTGGGTGCTCCCCAAATTCTGCAGGCATACAAGGGAGATGCCAGGGCAGATGGGACTCGTTGGGGTCACGCAGCGCGGCCTGAGCTGAAGGCAGAAGCCAGGGATCCCACGTCTCAGCGAGCTTGCTGGCGCTCTGCATCCTTGGCACATCATCAAGGGTAGCTTGYGGTGACCCCACGGCTGCCTTACACGCTTTATCCTGATGTAATAGATCCTTGAGATCTCTCCTTCGCTGAACCCTCCTACCTCCATTGTATGCAGCAGCCTTTCATATTAAGTGGGAGGAAACATCCCCTGGCTGTTTAAGTACCTTTTATCTCCTGATATAGTAGAGAAAGATTCTTTGGGGAAAAAAAGCTATTTCCATCCTTACGGAAAACATTAGCTGCAAAATACGTGTTTCCTTTGAACAAGGCAGGGCCTAGGAAATTACACAYGGGAATGGGATGTTGGCTGGGCATTACTTTGCTCTGAGTCAGGTTCCTGGGGTGAGGGAAGGCGAGTGCCAATGGGGCAGCTCCTCGGGACATGCCTGTATGGCTGTAGGAAAGGGCTGGGGAGGACCCCGGAGACGGAGCCCTCCTTGTCCATGCTGCTTTGTCGTGCTGCTCCCTGGTTTTGTCCTGGGCGCTCTCCAGGATGTCCCCGGGCACTGCTCAGAGGGTAACTCAGTCTAGGAGSTGCCCAAAAGACAAAGTCTTCTGCAGACTTCCAGCACTCTCCCGGCTGGCTCTGCAGTCTCAGGAATCACCACATTTTCTTCTTTTTTTGCTGTGCTTCAGGGCATACAATTGGCGCTCCGCGTTTCAAGCTGCAGAAGACACGCCGCCGGCAAGGCGAGGTGCTGTGCAGTGCTCGCGTCGTCTCAGGCGTTCTCAGTTGAAAAGGTACACGCAAAGATAACCACTGTCTTAGGGCGTCGTTGGAGGGGCCAGGTCCCAGGCGAGGCCGGATGCCGAGTGCTGCTGAGCGAACACGTTGCCAGACGGAGGCAGAAGAACGTGGAGATGCCGGCTCCTTCGCACGGGTCGGCCCTGCCCCATCCTCTGCTCTTTGGCAGCACAGAGTTACCCTCAGCATCTGCCCCGATACACTTTATCTTGACACCAGATGCACAGAGAGACAGACTCGGCATTGGGCAACCACCACCCGGCYTCTCCTTGGCTCTGTGGCCACGAGGCTCTTTTCATACAGGTATTTATTGGGTGTATTTGGCTGGTGTGTCTCGGGCAGTGCTTTGAGGTCGCAGGATAAAAAGCCTGGTAGATCTTCCTCTGCTCAAGACTGAGCTCRTTACTCAAATAGTCCTTGTTGCCTTAAAATATAAGCAAGGGAGAACTGCTACTGGAAGGAAAGAAATGCCTTTATTGCAGCTTGGACCTGTCCTGCAGGTTTGCAGCCCCAACTAGGATAAGGCCCTTACGTTTAATTGATGTTTGCAGCATCTCTTTGTGCTTGGTTTAAGCCCTGATTTAAGGCCATGATATGCTATTGGATTTGAGATCTGTATTTCCAAGCATTACTTCTACAATTAGGTGTTTTTGCATTGCCTGCTTCTCCTCTGGGAACAGGAAAAAAAAAGTCTTTTTTTTTTCCCCTCAGACTTATCTGCCCTCCAAAATGGAAAATTTGGCTTGGGGGCTAAAACAATTTCAGTTCTGTTTATTCTACTTTGTGTGTCTGTCTCTGTGTGTATGAAGAACAAGCACTTTAGAAAACCGCTTCTTTTAATTGCGAACCCATTTTCCATGAGGATTTATTTCTTTTTCCTCCGGAACGAGATTTCATTCTGCCCTCGAAACCGCAGCCTTTGGGACCGCACRGGCAGGATGCCGCAGGATGAGTTTTGCTCGGGGAGGGAGGTCTGCTTCCCCAAGAACACTTCTGTCTTCCCACCCCTCTCGCGGCACTCCTCTGATCTTTCAGACTCATAATCTAAGCGGCCCTGCATCACTGGAGCCCAATTTAATGCCAAGCCRTAAATTGAAGAATCAGAAGTACAAGCACAATGAAATCCTGTTCGCAGATTAGGGAGTCCTGGCTGAGCAGCCCTAGAAATGGAACTAGGGGACTGGACTGAATGAATTTAATTCACCCAAAGGGCAGAGCTGCTCCTCAAGTGTGTAACCCGGAGCGGGGTAGGATCTGCCTTTACCATGCACCCAGGTAGGGGGCTGAGCTGTTCCAAAGTACGGCCTGACCTTCTGTATCAGAAAGGCCCCATACTCCTGCTTGACTCCTTGTCTACTTATTTATTCCCTTTTCTTTCCCTTCCCTTTTCTCACCCTGGGTGGTATTTTTAGGTTCCAGATGGTAGAAGAAGTAATGATGGTCCTGAAAAAGGAATCCCTGTTTCTACACAAAGCCTTGAGCAGAGCTGGTCCAAATGCATATCAGGTCCTTGRCATGCAACCCTGAAATGTTAATGCAACCTAAGTGCCCTTGGGAAAGGACTAGGTGGGAAAGGGAAAGCATTTGGGATGGTGCTCTTGTGGAGGAACATTGGGTGTACTAGGATTTCAATGGAGCCTCATGGAGGAGGGAGAAAGGTCTCTGTATTAAAGGCTACAGAAGGAGAATGCATTGTGCCACCCGTTTGCCTAGTGGCTTTGTGGATTATCTCCCTCTTGCAGGAGAAACCGTTGATGTGGAGCTTGGGCATGTGTTCATTTCATGCTCCGTGTAGCAGCTCCAGAGTGGAGAGGCATGAAGAGGAAGGCAACCAAGCCGCAAGCCTTGTGCTCCTGTGCTGCTGCCCTGACTCCAGCATTCGCTCATGGGATAAGACTCAGCTYAGAGGAAGGGGAAAAGTTAGCTCCRTGGAGGCCTGCAATGTCTYGGAACAAAAGTGCTTTGGAAACACAGGCAACAACGTGGCTTCTTTTCAGGCAGAACAGTTCATGCAAGAGGACAAAGAACACAGGGAGCTGAGGAAATGCCTCCCACCCCAGCGTGGGATTGCATGCAAAAAATGGGGAAGAATACTTTTATTTTAGGCCAAACAGAGTAATAAAAGGCACCCATACGAGATATGTAGAGTAAGTTTTGCATATTTAGCTCAAATATTCTAATATTTCTGTCATTGCTAACCTCCAGTATATTGAGGACTATCTGTCAAGCTGGGAGGTGCAGGCAGATCTCTAATGTAATCAACAGCTTAAAACTCTTTCTTGAATCTGCAACCTTTTCTACATCTACACTGATGTTTTCTTAACTTGTTTTTGTAGGTATCCTAGGAAGAAAACAAGCCTGACATGCTCCTTGCCCAAGGCACCTCTTAGAGCTCAGCTCTTCAGAACAGTGCAAAGTTCTTGTAMGAGCAGAAACAGCCTCCGAACGCACCCCTTTCTTCTGTTCCCTTTAGACCAAACAGCTGTTATTCCAGGAAGAAGAATTCTTCATTAAATCAGGCAAGTTGAAAATGTGTTCCCTCCTGAAACCACTAATCCTTGCAAAAACCTTCTTTTGCAAACAGTTCACTCAGGAAAAAGAATTTGGTAAAAACATCTTACAGGACTACATGTGAATTTTGGAAGGTTCATCCAATGCCTCAGAGCTAAACACATGCCTAGACCCAAGTCATCCACAGTCCCAGGGACAGAGTCCTCAAAGCTGAACAGAAGGACCAGGTGGAGCACCCCGTAAGTCTCTCATTTTCTTCATATTACTTGTCAGCTCCCTGGCAGCATGAGAGTTACCTCTCCATGCCTGATGTAAATAAAAGACAGAGGGAATGGTATTTCCATACTCCGACAAGTGTCTAGTACTTGAGTACCTACATGAGTCCTGGTGGACCTTGAGACACCACATTATTGTCTCTTTTTAAGCAGCATTAGCTGCATGGAAGAAGCACAGAGTAAAGTTAGTGATGTTCCAGACGTGTCCTCACGTGTGCTTTGACCAGTCAAATCCTTGGCTGTGAGTGTCCAGCTGTGTGCCCTGGGGACAGGCACATTCTGGAGATGTCTTGGGGCTCCATTGGTTGAGTTGTAGGAGCCTGGAGCTCTCCATCAGTTGCGTGTGTTTCTACAGCTGTTTCCTAAGTCTGCACTGAACTCCAASTAGTCCTGGTTACACTGCTACTGTTACCCCAGCTAGGTGGTTAGGTAGGCCTGGATACTCCCCTTCGTGGGTGACTCACGAATGCAGCATGGCCCGTGGGGCTGCCAAGCGTGAGCAAACCGGCTTCACGTGCCCAGCGCAGTGGTGGAGCTGGGGAGCACGTGGGCTGGTGCAGCACGTGAGCGTGGGGCTGAAGCAACCCACGACGCCTGTGCTCATCCGTAACGGGCTCCCAGGGAAAAGGGTGCTCTGCGTGCTCCGAAGCAGGCCCTACATCTGGATCTTTGATGGAGGAAGCGCAGGGAGTTTAGCAAACAAGCTGTGTGTGCATGCACATGTATACCCCACGGTTTGGAAACGCTCTTCAAAGCTCTGTTTAATCTATCAAGCCACAATATCCTTGGAAATTGCCCCTCTGCCCRAAGACTCTGTAAAAAACAAATAATGGGCCTTGTTCAAAATGTTAACCATAGCCGGTAGGAGACAGCTCACCACAAGGCAGTCGGCAAAGCAGACTATCGCATTGCAGATGTGGCTCGATCAAGTTCAAGGCAGTATGAGATGTGGAACAAATTACATTGTAGATCATATAAGCCACAAACCACATTAAAAGTATATGGACTACAATAGATATTCTGCTCTCACACTTAAACACGATCCTGAAAGAAAGGGTTTCCCCTGCCTCCAGCCCTCCCCTCCCTAAAAAGGGATTTCTGCCTTTGGAAAATACAACCCAGTTGCATGAAGCATCTTGGGTACCGCGAGCGACTTTGCATCACGGTGTCATGTCAAACAAATTCCCGCCCGCTCCTTGTCTCCTGCCTGATGTATTGTGCCCCCAAATGGTTTTGACTATCTGCCACCTCAGCAACCCCTGGCAGCTATGAAATTAGCAATTGCAGAGGCAGCTGTGAAAATGAAAAGGAAAATGGGCTGGGAGAAGGAGAGAGAAAGCCAACTGATCAGGCATGGATGCCCTGGGAGGAAAGAGGAAGGCCACCTGGGAATAGGTTTTGTCTTCCACTCCCTTGAGGATGGACGATGTCTCTTGGATGCCATACGAATGAGCAATGGTGTGGAGGGGCTTTCTGATTATTAACAGCTGTTAATCAGTTCATTAATGATGCTGGTCAGCACTCTGTAAGGGAGAAGGTTGTTCTCTCTCAGAGCTTTTTGTTCACTTTGATATTTTTGATATTTTACTACTATTTGTTTCAGCAATGCAAGGATTCTGGTGGGACCCCCTTTCTTGTGGGTGCTGGGCCAGGCCCCAGGGAGATGGGGAACYGGGGCATGTCTAGCGCAGATGTAATTGAAGCCTTCCCTGCCCCAGAGCATATGTTCAAGTTCATTTGCATTATTTATTGCATTTATACATAYGGAAAAAAAGGTAGAGGTAGAGATGTTCCTGATGCAAAAGGATTTCTGTGGGAGGGGAGATGGATGGGAGAGGATGACTCCTGGGGGGAAGGAGGCAGAAGGGACAGAGATGAACAGAAGGGAGTGAAGAGAACAGAAATGTTCTGTTCTTGCAGGGATGGATAAAATAGATGTGGTGAACATATAAATCCCCCAAATAGTGGGATTGCAAGAGGATGGAAACTGCTTATTAATTTGAGTCATAGAGTATTGCTTGTGGGGGAAGTGGGGAAGAGAGTCAGAAAGGCTGAAAGAGTTGGTTAATCCTTTTTGGGTTTTTTTTTTTTTGAATGGGGAGAGTTAGTAACTCATATGAATCAAAATTTTTCTCATGATCGGATGAGTGATTTCTTGCTGCCCTCCACTTCAAATGTTGTTTTCCTTTGCTTCCTCTCTCTCCACATTTCCCTGCTCCCTAAACATGAAATTTGCTTCAAATCTCAGCTCATGTGTCATCCTCTTTTCCTTCTTTTTAAAATCAATAGCTTCACCTATTGAATTCTGCAGTCACCTAGCATTGTGTTTGTGCAACTGTGGCAAAGGAGTCAGTTCTTAGRAACAACAGTTTCATGATAGAAACACCAGAGGTTATTAATATACATAGTAGTTTTAGCTTTTCCTGAGAATCCATCCATATCAACTCWTTTTTTTTTTTAGATTTTATTTATATTATATATGTGGGTTGGGAAGGATGGAAAGCGGCCACTGTCTATTGATCTCCCTGCTGTGACTGCTGGCTCTGAAGCCTTCGTCTGGGAGAGCGGTGAGGGAAGGGGCTGATTTTGCTTCCAYAGGGGTGGCCACGGTGCTCGCCATTCAGAGCGGGCACGTGGCAGCTTCCGAACAGCGCAGGCAGCTGCGTTTGAAGAAGTGCTCCCTAATTAGCCGGCGGCTTGACGAGAATGACAGCCCCATTGTGCTGGCCCCAGCTGCATGGCTGTCAGTGTCCCGACATCCTTTGCAAGCCAAACTGGGTGCTAGGACGTGGCTTCTCTTGCATCCACATCTCCCTCATCCCATAGGATGCTCCCTCACTTACGTATTCCTGCTCTGTCGACTGGCTGTGTGGGCAGGAATGCGTCTAAAAAAGCACTCAGGGGTTGGGATCTTAGTGCTGGGGTCCTCACTAATAATTTTGCTTTGTTTGCAGGTGTGACTTTCTAGATGAAGAATTGTGAACTTGAGTGAATGCACCAGGGCTGGATGAGAAGAGTCAGAGCTGCCATTCCTTGTCTGTGCAAAGCAGAAGTTCATCCTTGCCTGAGGATTCATCTTTGAGYCTGGCCTCTTCAAAGCCCGAGCACTGGCATCTCTGAAGGTTAGAACTGATCTCTATCTCTAAATATTCTGGTCTGCAAAGCCACTCAGAAATGCAGGAAAAGGGAGAAGAGGTTAGAGTGAGGCTTTGCATTTTGAAAGTCCTCCTGTAGTGTAAATACATCAGAACTGCTGGGGCACGAGGAAAATATGTCTGCAAAAGCAGTGTTAATTTGGTGCACTGGAGCAACAACTTAACCAGGTTGTCCRTGTGGCCCAGGATCATCTCAGCCAGTCATCTCCTCCCTCTAMCCCCTTCTGAAAGTGTGGGCAAGGCTGATCAGTGCTCTAAGGGAGGCAGCGATGCTGCAAACCGGGCTCATCGTGGCTGTCTGCAGGTTGAATTCGGCCTGGCTTCACAGCTGCTTGGCATCACGCTCAGCATCTGAGCCACCTCTCTGCTGAACCCCCACTTCAGCTGCGAGGGGGTGGTTGTGACCGACAGAGCGAATCTCCAAGCAAACACCCAAGTTCTCCCCGTCAAGGTACTTTTTCACTGATGACAAGACATGCGTGGTCAAATATTCTTGAGCCTATGGAAAGTTCATGGTGGAAAGTTCAGGAACTACTGGTGTTCTTTTCCCTTCAGTTCTAATTAGAAGTTATAGCTGGAGACTCCTCATAAGTCATTAAAGCACCTACATTTAACATTGATTCTTCCAAAATATGGTCTTCCCCAAAAGGTTTGCTCATCTTAAATGTTTCCCTTGATAGTTTCTTTTGCTTCTCCYGGCAGCTGCTCCTTTCTCTAATTGCTCATCGGGAGGGAAATTTCCCTTGTAACTCATCTCGGCTTGCTGGAGTATGGCTTTAGGTTGTCAGTCTCTGCAAATAGGCACTAGTGTTAAAGCTTCAGAGGTCTGGGGTGGAAAGGAATCCAGATGTCAGGTGCTTCCTCAAGCCCGCTAGACTGCAGGGAATGACCAGGTCACTGTGCATGGGTTTCCTTGGCTATATGGGGTGCAACAGGGACTGAAAAGCACAAGGATCTTAGTGCCTGGAGACTCTGGCTGCCTACCGCAGCTCCAATGGGATCTGTGGAGTTTGTGCCAGCTTAGCCTGGTAGATGACTTGTGTGCCATAAGCTCTGCCATGTGTGGGGGAATCCAGGAATGGCTTTTGGGAGTTCAGAAGACGCTGTGTCCAGTGTAAAAGGAGGTTCCCAGAGGCCTCGCACTGGGGGCAATGGCTTTGACAGCACTTCTCCTATGAAGTCTCTGTACACGATGGTATCGGTTCGGGCTCCCCTCGCCCCAGCCCTGGTTTGCTGCCTTYGTAGTGGTCAAGGGCAGTTCTTTGTGCAGGATCTAAAAGACCCTGGCACCCAAAGGAAAAATTCCTGTGCTTGAACTGCCAATCAGAAAGATGGTGACAGTCTGTTTAGCTAATGGATGTGTTCCCCTCTGCTGCAAACATTGCTGGGCTGCAGACCCCATCCCTGCGGTGCAGAAATGACACACGACGGGAAGCTGGATAGCAAGGAGACGATGGGACGGGCCGGCGTGCGTGGGCGATGCGGCAGAGGTGAGCGCCTTTCCTCCAAAAGGGTCTGAGATGSCATTGCTGCAGACACCTCCATCCACAGAGCGCCCCGTTTCCCCTTTGCCCGGCCCGGATGGTAGAAACTTCACCTGCAATTTGCTTTGCAACATCCCAGCCTGGCAACTGCAGCAGGGAGAGAAAGAGAAATATGGAACTAGGTCAGTCTTCTCCACGTTACGGCTTCATCCTTTACCCGGGGAGGAGTTGTGGTCTTTGCCCACCTCTTGCTGTTTCCATTCAGTCACTTGATAGGGTTTCTAGCTACTTTGAGCTTGCAACCTTCAGATCGAGAGTTTTTCTTTCTTTCTTTTTTTCTTTTTAAACTTGGCTTCCACGTTCAACTCTGCCTCTTTTAACCCGTGTTCAGAGGCTCAAAGTGGAGCAAACCTTTTGCTGTATTTAATTGTAAAAGTTCCTTCCCTATAAAAGTCTTGGCAAATGGGGCTGGCTCAGTGGTTAGCGCTTTGCTCTCCTCCTTGCAGGGGCAAAGTTCAGTTACTTAGCGTCTGTCTGCTTGTTCCGTTGTCCAAGAAGGAGTTTTTAATCACAGTAGGACTGCATGSTCTGGCTTATTCACAGCAGGGCTATAATGCCAATTGCCATTAGGTCTCTCGATCAAATAGGTCCTGCATCGTTAGCAGAGTTTTAACCATTTTGTGACTGGCGTAAAAGCAGGTTTTGGGTTTGGTCTGATTACTAGCGGGTGCATGTGCCCGTTCTGAGAAACGCAGCCTTTCCATACGCACCAGCTGACTTCCCATTCCTCCTCCTGTGTCTCCTCCAACCCCATGGTTATGCTGGTCAACAGGCACCAAGGAAAGCATGAGCTCAAGCCCTTGCAGATGGTTTTTGAGACATTAAGGATACAGTTGGGAACTGATGTTGCCCTGTGCATCAGGATGTAGAGATGATCCTGGTGGGAATAGGGATGTTCCACCCAGGATCTGCTCTCCAGGAGGACCAAGCAGAGCAGTCCCTTGCACATCAGTCCCCCTCTGACGAGCCCTCCCAGCATTTTGGGTACCCCTCATCAACTACTTATCCTTCCTTCCCGTGGTGATCCTCACTGATTCCTTACTGCCGTTGTCCTCTTCCCTTTCTTCTGCTTCCTGGAGCCAGAACTGGTGAGAYGAGGTTACCCAACTAGGCTGCCTTGACCTGCAAAAGCTGCCTGTTCAGGGTCATTAATACTGTCAGTGTGAAAGCAAATAGTGCTGGGGCATATGGGGGGTTAGTAAGCAGCGTGCTGGTTATGGGGAGATGCTGCCCTGCTCATTCCGGGCTGGATCCTGCCCTCTGGCAAGGAGCTCCATCCCCCCTGCTGGCAGCGGGGCTGGAGCAGCAGCGCTGCAGCACCAGAGTGGTCCTGAAGTCGCTCCACAGGTACCTGCACAAGGAAACTGYCCTTTGGAGCAAGGGGGAAAGGCAGCCAGGGTTAGGGTGAGGCACCAGGGATCATTAGCAAGAGTGGCTCCGCTCATCAAATATAAGCATGCATTTTGGAAACTTTTGTTTGTTTGTTTTTGTTCTTAGTAGTTTTCTACAGTTCAGTCTCAGTATTTGCCAACTGTGGGGAGGAAACAACAACAACAGAGGAGCATTAGCAGGAAATAATCTCATCAGCCCCAACTCTCCAGCAGTGYCGGAGACGGGAAAATGATGTCTTTTTATTAGCCTTATTGTCTTTAATTAAAGCATTCGGCAGAAACCTCTGATAATGGACTGCAAGCGAGGTCGGCAGCATTTGTAATAACACAACACAAGGTTCAATTAAGTTGTACTTCTGTAGCCTTTCAACTCCAGTTTAAACAAGCTGGTGATAGATACAGAACGATTACCTTCCTGAGGAGGGTGAAGAGGTGGCGGGAGTCCAGGGGCTTGGGAAAATGCATCGCTCAGGGCTCTGTACCTATAAAAATGCTCCATTTCCCACCTTGTTTTCATATGCTCAGCTGGCTTGAACGGTGCCCTGTCTGTGCAGCCTGGAGGGGCTGGCTGCAGTTTGGCCGCTAGACCGCGGTCATTACGGTGCGATGCTCCRTGCTGCCTGGCTGTGGGTATCTGCAGCGGGTTTCCTAAGGCTGAACCTCCAAAAAAAAAGCTCTTTTGATGGTTGCACTGCCTAGAGAGCTCCAAACAAACACGGGGATCAGAGACGGGCTGCAGGGATGATCAGAGCTCCAGGTATAACCATTTAAGCTGGAAGACTGTGAGTGATTGACAAGCRGTTGGTATTTGCTGCTCCTGCTTTCCCGTGCTCTTTTTGAGTTATTGGTCATAAAATGCCCCGCAGATGCACTCTTGCTGTGTCAGAGAGAGGGAGAAGCCAAGAAGAGACCCACATGGCTAACACTTAACTTTATCTTCACCATTAAGCAATGCTAAATTAGAATGAAATCACTCTGGTAATACAGGTGACAGCTATATGAAGACCAAATGAATTCCCTATGATCAGGGCCGTTAAAAAGAGCACACTGGCAGAATTCATGATGACGGGACACTTACTGTGTGTATAACTCACATGTGTACGGAGGAAGCTCCTGGTAAATCTGGCCAGTGCTTTATGGGAGGCTTTAAAAAAATAAAAAAAAAAAGAAAAAGTGGCTTTTAAAGCTTCTGTTCAGATTCTCATCTCTCCAGCGTGATGTAAATTTGCAATAACTTAATTGCACTTGTAACCTGCCTTGGGGGAGAGGACAGGACAGGAATGTAAAGCAGGTGCTTTATCGAGGCTCCTGGACGGGGCTGCTGGGCTCTGTCGGAGCCTCCAGGTCTCTGGTAGGTTTTGCCTGGGCTGCACAGCCCAGCGTTACCATCCCAAGGGGCTTCTGCACAGCCCGGAGCAGCTGTGACTGCTCCCCGGGGCCGGCTCGGTGTCACACAGCGAGCCCGAGTGGCTGCGATCTACCCGGGGATGCCCGCGGGCACCGCGTGCCGAGGAGTCAGTATGGGACGTGTGCGCGCTGCCCTGCTGCTATGGCTTACCAAACCCGTGTGTAAGGCCGGGGATTGAGCTGCGCTTGATCTCGGGCACGGCTGCCCCGGTGCTGGGCTGGGCTCCCTCTTGCTGTGGTTGTCGGATGCGGTTAGCTAAGCAGGTTTCAGGCAGAGGCTCTTCCCACGTGGCTCTGGTGCTTGGGGTTTGCTTGCCGGGACGCTGGGGCTCGCAGGGCTTGTGCTGATGCTGAGTTCGTGGTACAAGAAGGTGCCCTGGGGAGGGCAAAACCAAGGTGCTCTTCCCCCCGGTTGCTCTCATGTTGTGGTAGTCCGTGTTGGCATCTGCTCACAGAGGGATGATCCCCTCTATGCACTGGTGAAATCTGAGATAATTACCTTCTACRTCATTGCAGCCCGGTTTTACCTGAATACGGTTCGTTTTGTGCATTTTTAGTGTGTCTTGTGCAGTGCGGCTATGCTCTGTTAAACCAGCTGTTCTGCTCCACTCGAGAAGAATAGCTTCAATAAAGTGCATTTCCCACACAGGTCATATATTGTTTAATTCATCCTTTTGGGAGAACTTCCAGGCAGGAAATGCGGAGGCAGTGGAAGCTGTCCCAGCAGAGCGCAACAACTTTTAAAATTAAATCCAATTCTGACTCCTACTACCTGCCATGATAACTTAAATAAAAGGGGAAAGCCAAGGGCCGTGTTTTGCAGAGGGGACGCTGTGTTGGCTGGCGTGGTGCTGCTGCTGCCGTGGCGCGCTCCGTCCGCCCCATGGAGCTGCCTGCTCTTGCAGGGGATGCGTTCTGCATGGATAGCTGCTGYGGTTCAATAGCCTCTGCTGCCTCGCTTGGCTGAAGCAGCAGGGCTAGGGCTGTGCCCTCCGGGAGCTGGGTGAGGGATGCGTGGGGAGCCCGTGGAGGGATAAACCCACGTGCTGCGTTCCTGCCATTCCTCCTGCTAAAGGTTGTTGGGAAGAAAGAGTGCGGTGACGCTACCTGCACCCTGAGAGCCTCCGGTAGCTCGTGCCGGGGGGAGGCACTAAAGGGGCTCCTCTGGCCGTGCCCCTTGAATCGCACGCCCCGCTGAGCCCGCCCGGGCYGCTGGGCCGGTTCCACGCGGCTGCGGCAGAAGTCGCTTCTGTGGAGACCCCGTTTGCTGTGAGCTCCACATGGCTTTGCCATTACTGCGCCCTGGCTGCTGCTGAGACAATTTCTTGCCTATTAAAATGCAGTTATGGCCTGGAAAGGGGTAGTGTAAGAATGGCTTATCAGTGCTCCGTAGCTATTTGCTCTAATCATCCGTACCAAAGGCCTGAGAGTGTTCCCAGTGAAGCCAGTAAGACTTTTACCATTGACTTCAAAGGCTACAGAGAGCAATTTAGCTGCTGCCACCAGACAAAGCAGGTTAGGATACAGCTGGTGCTTCCACAGCTAACTTGGCTCTGAAAKCCTGACAATCTAAATGTATTTTTGCTACGTGGGTTGTTTAAAAATAGACAAGACAACGTAGCAAGGAAAACAGATTGCTGGGAATATTCCTTCCTTGATAGGAGAAATGGGCTAGCTGAACCTAGTGGGGCTTTTCCATATCAAATATGTGTGAGTGCATGATTTTCTTTTTTTTTTTTGTCAGCAAACTAAGCACTTTCAAGCCAGAGGCAGCACCGAAAGCTGCTAAAAGCAATTTAGAGGTGCTGGTATAATATTTTTTCAATCCAAGAGGAACTTCTATTTTTGCATATATTGTAGGGCTCTGAAGGATTCCCCTGAATCCGGTGAGATGCAGTGCCTGAGTGGAGACAGCCCCGGTGACGTGAACCATAAGCCCTAATAGCACGGGTGTCTGGAGGGGCTGTCCTCCCATCTGCCTTCAGGAGGAGGATATTGAGTGCACAGCGCTGGAGAGGATCAAAGAGCCACCCAGAGCTGATAAATCACCAATAATGGGTGACTTTGCCAGACCACATACAAGCAGAGCAGTGATGTTGAGTGAATCAATTCCTCAATCCTTTAAATTATCCTTGGAATACTTCCTTCTAAGCAGGCAAAGGAAGGGATTTTCAGTTTTGCCTTCAGCAGCATGGAGGATGTGGCTCGGGACCAAAGGGCTCCCTACGCAGAGGTGATCRTAGTGATCATAGTGTAGCTGTGTTTGATGCTATCATGAGCTGCATTAAAGGGGAGCGACACTGCAGGGGCTGTCCGTGCCCCGTGCAGCACGGGGTTAGGTACGGAGCATGTCCTGCATTATAAGCTGAAGATATCCTGGACGTTCCCTGGGGAAGCGGGGAGGCCGCTTCCTTGCCAAGGTGGCCGCTGGGCTCCGTGCTCCGAGTGACCCGGGCTGCGGCACTCGGCTCCTCGAGACACTCAACCGATGCACTGAAGTGGACTCGATACCAACAGGAGTGTCTCATTAGCCGGGTTTCCACGTGGGAAGAGGAGCTATGCGAGTACAGTGACCTTGGTGTGGAATTAAAGCTGTTTCAGCAGGTAACAGCCAGACAGCTGGGTGCATCCATGCGATGGAGACGTTTGTCTCTATTTGCAGACAAGCTGTGTATGTGTTTCTGTTTTGCTCAACTTTTGCTGCTTGCTTATTTAGTTAATAAGAGACAGCAATCTGCCTYTTACAGCCATGCGAACAGCAGAGCAGCGAGAGCTCGAGGAAGGGCTTTTGTTAAACACCCGCAAGCCGTATGGTGCTCGGCCTGTTTTATCTGCTGCCACTGAGCWGGGAAGGAGCTGCAGGGAAGGTCTTTGCCTCCAACCCAAGCTTTTACTTCAGTGGGACTTATGCAGTCTTCTCCATTGGTCTGTGTATAGGACTATTTTTTTCCCAATCCCTGACCCTTTCTGACACATCATGGGATTATTCCTAACAGGCTGGGCAGAGCATCACCAGCTCCTCTCTGCAAGGGCATCCGTGGCTCTCCAGTTGGATGCTCAGAGCAGCTGGATTGTCACTGCCATGGGGCTGTTGTGGATGAGGAGGATGAGGAGAGGGGTAGAGATGACCAGACCTCTTTGTGCACACTAGTGCCCTACAGAAAGAAAAGGGACCAGACTTGAACACGGAATGGGACACTGTGGGCAGGTGCTGAAAAACTTCCCCTCTCCTGTTTGTACGGGAGGTCTAACGTCATGTTCAGGAAAACACTTTGCCACTGTCTTTGTCTTCTGCCCAGCRGCACTTTCTCTGTTTTTAAGTCCTAGTCTTAATGCCTCTTGCTCTTCCTAGTCACCTCTAGGTGTAAGCTGTTGCCTCCTCACAACCTCTTCCATGCCAGTGTCTTGCAGGATGCAATGTGGATGTGTGGAYTGCTGCCCTGGGTGGGCAGTTCTTAGTGTTCTCCCCAGTTATCCCCTCTTAGCAGAATGGATCCTAGTGTCTGGTTCGCATCTGTGTTTCCRTTCCCATCCCCTCTGTATCTGGATCATTTCTTCCCACGGTGCAGGAGCCTTGGATGGTAAATGAAAGAGCAGCGAAAATGAAACTCCTTGGGAGCGCTGTGAAATCAAAAGGGAAGACAACAGKGAGTGTCTGCCAGGAGGCCCTGCCCCAGCGCCTGTTTGGGATGGCAAAATTTTGCTGAAAAAAGAGAATCTCTATTTTTTTTTTTAAATTTAATATAGCTCCCATTTTAAGAAAGAACCTGTTGGGAACAGCCCCTCTATGCTAGGTGCTGCACAAACCCTGACCAGCAAACACCGTGCACCCACGTGAGCGTGGTTTCTTGCATTGAAACCCAATCAAAGGCGTGCTTTTGGAGCTGCCGTTCAGCAGGCTGTTACGGATTCGGAGGTGCCTCTGGAGCATGAAAGAGCAAGCGCTGCCTAGTTTGTGCTGCACTTAACTGCTAATTGGGAGTTTTTAGGACATCCAGTTTGAGGTGTTAGCAATTAGCTCAATTGAGCACTGAGACCAAAGCTGTTATTTGCTTTGTCATAGCAATTGCAAGTGAAAGAAACAAATACTAGTGTATTTTCACTCCTTCCCCTCTGCTTTAGCACAGCTGTGCAACAAAATAATAATAATAATAATAATGATGCAGTTGACTGTATTCCAGAGCTCCACATCTACAGCAGTTTGTTGGGTGGTTTTTTTTTTTTTTAAATCCCAGTCTTCTGGGCTTTGCAGCCCGATTTTGTAATAATTAGGGAACTGTATTAARTATCTCAAAAACCTCAGAACTACAGAATTTTAAAGCAGATGAAATATGCTCGAGTTTGCCTATTTGTTATTTTTCTGTGATCAGGAGACCTGAAAGAAGACAGGGGAGAATAAGTGTTTGATGCCCACAGGAATTCRCAGGGCCTTGGTATCTGTTTCTCTGTTGCTCCTTGGAAAATTGACCGTCAAAAACTTTTGGTTGTACAGAAATGGCAGCAATGTGAAGAGCCCTTCTGGCACGTTGGCTTGGGGTTAGTTCCTGCTTTTATTACGAATGGGTCCYTTCAATGGTCACATCTAATTAGGAGAATCCTGGATTTTGTCCCTGTTGATGTTTTTAGCAAGATGGTTTCTTTCAAGATAGCAGAGAAGTCCAGCTGGGAACCCATATGGGGAAAATATATATATTCTATAAACTTGTTATCTCTAGAAGACTTCTTGCATATACTACGTGTGAGCTTATTTTATACACCTACTGTTCACATAACCTGATTTTAGACATCGCATGGTAGATAGTCCCACTGATACCTGTCATTTACTTTGAAGTGCTTTGCAAGGTATTTTGTGCTGTTTTTTAAGGAGAAAAATGTTTTCCTGGTCTTTGGTAAGTGTTTAGTCACCCGTTGTAGCCTCAGTAATCACTGATTTCTGCGTGATACCATGGATGGAGGATCAAACCTGCCCTTCTCTGATTATCTGTTGGAAAGTACAAACTAGTTACCTAGAGACTGTCCCTAGTGGTTGCCTTAAATATCTGGCAATGGTAAAACCTAGGGGTATTTCAAGAATCAGTGTTTTGTTGGACTTAGCTGCAACACTAATGTGATTTAAGTGCCAGCAGATACGTGGTCAGTGATTGCAGTATGAGCAAAGTGGGTAACTTATAAAGATGTTGCACGTTTGGTTTGGATGGGTACCCACGCGCTCCAAAATGATGGATTGAGGGAAACAAATAGGTCTCTCTTCTACTAGAGCTTTTGCCCTAAAGCGGGCTGATGTTGGACAAGGTGCTGTGTGGGTGTATCTGGGGAGGAAGGCAAGAGGATGGCAAACTGCATTTTGATTTGGGCCAGTGGTTGCTCACGGGAAGAGGCACACATGGGAGCCAGGTGAATACGTGCCTAGATCTAATTCCAGGGATGTGTGGATGCGCTCCAAGCTGGGATGCCATTGCCTCCCCAAGGTGGGTGCTCCCACTCCACAGGAGATGCTGGGACACAGCCAGGGAGCTGCGACTTGATACCGCTGTATCCATTCGCTTCCTACATCTACTCACTTGTCAAGAGCAAAAATATATATAGATATGTATTTCAATGCTGTGGATTCCACATTTTCTCTGTTGTAATTATTATTTGACACTGCACCCTTTCCAAGCACTTYACATAACGAAAAAGAGAGAATTAAATACGAGAAATCTAAAAATAAAACTATTAAGAGGAGACAGAAGCTGTTTTGCGAGCAGCAGGGATGATGTGATGCCTCTGGGAGAGGATGTGGTGAGCCAGAGGAGATGTTCTGCTTTGAGGCAATCTTTTATTACATGTCAGTAAAGTTCTCTGCTTTTCTGAAGTTCTTAGGTGCAACTCTTTTAGAAATGAGTCTGTTCTTTCTCTTTGCTCTCACAAAGCGCTGCCTTTCATAGCATTCCCCAAGCCAGTCTTCTCTYGCTGATTGTGCAGCCAAAATTTCCTTTTCCTAATTAACCCAGAATGGTTTCTGAAGAAGTTTTTAGCTGCAGAGCACATCAAATTTAGCTCTTAGCCTGGAGCCAAGCTCTGGGCTAGAGAACACATGTCATTTTAGGAATTCATGCAGATGCACCTTGACGTCTGGGATGTGATAYGTTGCTTGCACACTACCCCACCGAGATAACAAGCTGCATTGGGCTCTGCTGATGCCGCAGGTGAAACAAAAGGTTTTGCCATTCATTTTTGTCCAAGCTACGTGTGTATCTACAAGAGACTACTTKGGCACATGCAAAACTTTTGGATTTGTCCATATGATAACTCAGTTGTCTCATTTCTGTTTTGAGTTCCTTCTGMGAGTCAGGTACTGCCGTGTTATCTTCAGTTATGACCCATGAAGGATGGAGTTCTATGGTGAGACTTCCTTTCCTGTTGCTAACCCTAGGCATGTGAGCAGGCAGGCAAAATTGCACAACATACGGGATTTCTTGTGTGGATTCTTTGGAATTTGGAATGCAGGATTTCTTTGGATTGCCTGTGTTAGAGCCTGGTGTACAGAAAACGGGTCACCAGTATGTGCTGAAGTTTTGTTGTGGAGATTAGGGCTGGAAGGGGCTCCAGTGGAGATCACCTGTGCTCAATCACACTCAGTTGCATTTCTATCTGACTTCCTCAAAGTCGCCAGTGCTGGTTGTTCCACCTCCGAACCCACCTCTTTGGTGCCCAGCTCTGCTCACGGTAATCTGCCTTTCCTGCAGGCAGATTCCATCTCCCTCAGCATTAGTTATCTGAGAACTAGGAGTCTAATCTAAGCTAAACAGAAGGACTCTATTCCTTCTGTTTGTTTCCAACCCCTCTGTAGATGTCCCAGATAGGATGGAGCCATCTCTGGRTATTTCTCTCCTGCAATGATTGTAGAAAACTCTGTCTGGCTGAGTTAGACAGGGGTGGGTAAGTGAATGTCTAATTTACTTCTTCATGATTAGGACACTTAGGATCTGAGGCATCCGTAGAAGGGAGCTGCAAACCTAGGAATGTTTTTGAGCTTTTGTTTCTGCTTAAGCCTTGATTGAAGCATGAAACAGTGAGGGGGAGATGTGCCCATCGTGGGTATCTTTTCCTAATCCAATACATGCTAAAGATGGATAAAGCCTTCATAATTTGCAGTTTAATTGTTTGAGGAAATGTCTGCTGACCAGGAATTGTTTGTGGAAGATGCTGGGTGAATAATTTAGATTARCGATAACTTGGGGAAAATTACTGCRAACAGCAGAGAGATCAATTCTGAGCAGGAGGATCTGGACAAAGGCACTTTTTGGTATGGCTTTCTGCCTTAGCTCTGGTAGATGCATTGCTTTCAGTTTTCTGGAGCCTTTTTGTCGTTGGTTTTGAAAGATCTTATTCCACAAAGACAATATATTTCCCCTCTGGGATAAATAAACTCCCATAATTGCACAACGCCACTGGTTTTTAATCCAGTCTGTGTGCCCCCAGTAAGAGGTCTTGGGTTTTCTGGCCAAGGACCAGGATTTGCAAGCTTCATGGAAAACSCCTCCTCTTGAGCCATAGAGCACCATAAGGTTTTCCGTTCTGCAGGGGATGGCTTGAGCCAACGAGCAGTGGGACATCATGTCAGATTCTGCAGAGTGTAAGCTTTCACATACAGGATTACAACATATATTTTCTAGCTATTGTGTAAAGAAAGCCCCCTGAATACAAAGTGTGGTTGGCCTGGTTCCCTGAACTGCCTTTAAAGAGGTAGGAAAAATAGGAAAGAAGGGAATGAAATTCTGTGTTTGCCCACTGCTTATTTATTCTGAAAGCCACAGAGGACCTCTTGAATAGCAACGCTGTCCTGTTGAGCTCTTCTCTGTCTCGGTGAACTCTAGCTGCTACAAATATGTAGTAAAAGTCTAAAGTTATGGTTGTGGTATCAACAGTGTATTTAAAAAGCCGAGCAAATCCAAAAATCTTCCTCGTTAAGTGCTGCGTGAACTCGACCCGGGAGCCCCGTTGCTATAAGCAGAGATGATTTTTCACCTGGAAGCTTGCTGGGCACGGCGGAGCCCCGCTGGCCTCTGTCACTTAGCCTAAGGTGCCCCTGCTCGGGCTTTCCTCTGCCAGCCTTCCGAGCTGCTGTGTGCTCCTGAGGAGTGGAGCTGCACGCTGCATTGCTTTCCTGCTAGGGCATGGGTACAAGGGCAGAARCCTGTTCTGTTTCTTTCTGTCAACCGGTTCCTAAAATGATGTGGCAGAGAAGATTATTTYAACCCCCGTACCAGCAAAGCAGAGAGGCTCTGGCCTGAAATCTTTCAAACTGCCATTTCTGCTCTGCCTTGCTCATGATTATAAGGCTCTGGATTTATTTTTTTTTCCTTAACTACCAATCAGACCCTCTCCAGCTGCAATAATAACATGTGGGAGGACGGTTGCCTCCAGTGGCTGTTTAAATTAAACACAGATCTACGGAATAGACACAGAGTGCCAGGAGATCTATTTCTGGGGGAGAGTAGGTGAGAGGATGAGCTGCTTTCCAGTTAACATTGTCAATGGGTTTCCAAAGCTGAGGACGACGCTTTTCTGACTTCTYGATGTTACTAATGGCTTCTGCTTACAGAACATGTGCTCTGAGAGCCTGCAGCCATGTCACCTTCAAGCTGTCATTTGATAGGGATATTGCAAGCGAAGCATAGCTGGCTTGGGATTTGCATGGGAGATATATGAATYATCTGCAGATAATTCAGCTGGCGTTGTGTTCCCCAACAGAGGCGAGCTGGCCGTGGATTGGTCTCCCCTGTGTGGGAAATGCCACAACCAGCTGACCTGCTCACCCTGGAGACTGTGGTCTGTGTTGGATGTGTGTCCCCCCTCGTTGCCACCACGTCTTCCTGCTGAACCAAACTGCTGTGTGGTGCAGGTGCTCCTGGACACGCTTCTGGCTTCGCATGCTTTGAAAGGGCTCAAGAGGGACCTGCTGCTCTCCCTGCTCAGGCTGTTCCAGGTTCTTGTGTCCCCTCCTGTGCCTCAATGGACTGTCTGGTGTGCCAGTARATTTGGTCTGGGCAAGGGAAGCTGAGCAGCCTCTGCCCATTAAAGGCTGCACACACAAAYTGCTCCAAGGTCTGGCAAAAGCAGCCCAGCAACGAGCCAATATCYCATTCCTCTGCCCCTTGTCCAAGCAACCCGCAGCAAGGTGAACACTGTCGGTGTCAGAGGGGTGGAGGCTCCAGAACGGCCGAGGAGAATGAGGAACTTTGAGAAGAAGGGGCAGTGAGGCAGCCACGCTCGTGCTCGGGCTGGCTGCATTCCCTGCGCACGGCCTGTTTGCACAGGCTCCTCCTCGGCAGGAGGGATGACACAGCYCGTAAAAGAGGTGAACAGCGGGGCTGTTGGCCGGGCACCGCGGGCTGCTCCCACACGGAGCTTTATAGGGAGCTGGAGAGGGGAGGAGGCCGCGGGGCGATGGTCTGTGACGGTAAGGGCAGATGCRTCACGCGTCTCTTGCTGTTCTGGGCCAGCGCTGTCTCCGTTGCAGGCGCTGGGGAGATCCCAGAGCAGACACAGGGCAGCAAGGATMAGCTGCAATTTTCTCTCTAACATCCATCCCAGTCCTTCCTAGCACGCTTTAAACTTACTCTGAAGGAGAGACCCCACCAATTTATTCAGCCTTCAAGCTGCCTGCTTGGAATCCTGATTCAGGAGACGCTTCCCGGCTTGGACCCGAAGGGTCAGGGTRGGATGTTGACTTCAAAGCTGGGTGCAGTGGGCACTACAGAGATCTGAGCACTGTGGGTCATGGTCATCCTTGAGAGCTGCTCCCTTCTCTCCACGCTATGAGAAGCAGATGTGGCATAAAAGCTTTGCTCTGGAGAGGGCATGATTAATTTTGCTGCTTAGAGGATGACAAATACGTTATATTCACTGACATACACATGCGTTCTCTGTGCCTGATGAGTGACCCCTGTCTTAATGTCAAGTGTGCGAAGTCCTGCTCTGTAAATGAAGAGGAGAGCTTTGCAAGCTCATTAATGCTTTGAAATCGTTCATTACGAGCAGATTTCTCTGGAGCTGGCTACCGGGACACCTGTTGCTAGCACGATTTAGTGGGATATTAATGTGGGGGCTGCATCTGGAGGCATCTGGGGATGCTCAGCAGTGTTTCTGCATGCAGGCTGCACTGCCTGTGATGGGAAGGGCAAAGGGAAACAAGGGAAGTACCTGCTCCCCTCCTGGTGCATCAAGAGGTGAGGTCTCCTGCTTGTAGGATGTATTGCTTGTGACTAGATGAGCCCAGTGCTCTGCTAAGCYGAGGAACTGCAGTGTCTCCGGGTGTGATTGATGTCCGAGGGGGTCTCTTCCCTGCTTTCCATGGCTCTGTGGTATCTGTGGAGGCAAGSATGTCCCCTCCTGCTCCTCCCTGAAGAGTTCTGGTTCACACTCTTTGGAGGCCCAGGAACACCTTGTTTTTCCTTTTTCCTGATGGTCGGTGGTTCTCACTCTGCACCAGCAAGCTGCAACCCCCCTCGCCAGCCGTGCCGTGGGCAGTCCCTGGGCTGCGATGAGGAAATTGCTCTGAGCTTCAAGCAGGGACAGCCCCAGGACAGCTTGGTGAAACCCTACTCCATCCTCAGTCCTAGGGAAATATCCCCATGTTGGCCTGGGATGTGTCCTGGCCTATCTTAGGTTTCTGGGTTCAGAAAAGCTTTCCATGAGCTGCTGAACCTGCTCGGGTCCCCCGCTGTGTTCTTGGCCCTTCTGGCACCCGAGCATGCTCCAGTGAGAGACCCTTCCAGCAAAAGGGCCTAGCTGGCTTCAGCAGCACTTGGGGATCCCTTGGCAAGAGCAAGACTGGAATAGGCTGCAGTGACCCCCCAGGGCAACAGCAGCCCTGTGAGAAGGTGTTAGCCTGGGAAGATTCAGGGTGTCTGAAAGCAGAGATAAAAGGAATGAGGCTCCTGTGGCTTAAGGGCCTAAGGCCTAGTATATAACGGTGTTTGAGGTTGTGAGTTTGAATCCCATGTGATTCCATGCGGATTTTTTTTTTATTGTTGTTCTTTCCCTTTCTTTTCTTGCAGAGGCGAGTGAGGGGGCGAAATCCCTATCCCACAACCCTTCTCCATAAACCATCCCAGTTCCTGCAGATCAAGTGCAGTCCAGAGGGATGGGGAGCAGAACTTAAAGCACAATTTGGCTCGTCTGGGTGAGAAATGAAGGGCTTTCAGGGCACCTCCCTTCCCCGAAGGGCACCCAGCAGAGTCAGGCCAAGACACTGCAGTGGTTCTTCTGCAGCACCCGAGGCCCTGGAGGTATCAAGAGGGTCTGGTGAGGGGGCTGCAGGGCCTGAGCTTGACAAGKGTCCCTAGCTGGGTCCTCCGAGGGCTGGGCGAGTTGTGCAGCCCTCGGGGTGGGAACCGGCATGCCTGACAGGAGCCTGGAGCCCACCAGGATGGCCGAGTGGTGAAGGCGTTGGACTTAAGATCCAATGGGCACATGCCCGCGTGGGTTCGAACCCCACTTCTGGTAGGAACCTTGTTTTTCCCTTGGCCCTCAGCAGTGGCCAGGGCTGCCAATGTGCTCAGAGGGCCCTGGYGGGACTGAGATTCCTCGTCATCCAGGCGGGATGTGCAGTGAGAGATGAGCAGGTCCCTCTGGCGCAGAGGCTACGGCTCTGGCTCCTTATAGCAGGGAGTGCTGAAATCATGGTGAGCTTGAAGCCCGCATGATTCCAGAGTAGAGACCTGTGTTTAGCAAGGCAGAAAAAAAAAGGCAAGGAAAAAAGGCAAGAAAAAAGGAAAATAACCTTGAAGGATGTTCATGGAGACTGGACTGGTCTGTGCTAGCGCATCCTGTCAGCTCTGTCCCTGCTCTGTGACCCCAGATCCATCACTGCGCCTCCTCCAAGGCACCCTGTAGCCTTCAGGAGGTAGGAATTGTGGTACTGGGCTATTGCAGCACCTGAAATAAGGAGGAGCTGATGTTGAGCGTCCACAGCATGGTCAAGGGAGGTTCCTGATGATGCAGGTTGAATTGGGGGAAGTTCTTGAGAAACTGAAAGCTGGTCCTTTGCTCTATGGAGAGGTGCAGTGCTATAGTGTGTCTTGAGTATGTGCATACAAACAGTTGCAAGATCTTAGTTTGAGTATTTGCATGTGAGCACACGCACAGAAGACCCACTGCGGTCACCAGATATGTCCCCTCRTGAAGGACCAGCCTGCAGGACCCATGGAGATGCAGTCAGGTTTTGTTTTGGCTGCTTTGCTCCAGCCTGAGGCCAGTCGGAAATGTCCTACTGCTGGGACATGATTTGAAGTGATGGTGTTAATTTAGTTAATTAGGATTCCTGGGTAGCGTGCGCTCCTTGCAAATCAGCTTACCATTGTAGTATCACTGGAAAGAGTTATTTGCTGGTGCATGGGGTTATGTATGAATTTATGATTATGATGTAGAACCATTAATTTCATGTTTGTGGCAGATGATACAGCTCAATTAAAAGTTGAGCGTTAAGATCTTTGGCTCTGTCTGATATACGGGAGTCCGACCGTGGCCTGCAAGATGGATTACAGGGCCCGTAGCAGTGGCCATACAACAACKGGGGCAGGACCCAGAGGAGAGGACTCGGAGGAGTTATTTGGTTCCTCTGCCACTTGATTAATAGTGAGTGAAACTCCGTGCGTATCCATTGAAGCTGGCTTGTTGCAACTRACCTCAGTCATTAGGTGATGCCAGGAACGACAAATACATCTTTGACAGTATCCCAGGGGGTCTGAGCTGCTCTGCAGGTCAAGCCTTTTACCTCTGGTGGCTTGGAGTCAGRCTCCTGTCTAGTTTGTGTGTCACGGGCTGTTGGTGGCCTCTGCTGAGTTCAAAGCCAAAATCACCTCATTTGAGCCTCTTTGTTGATCCATATCCTCACAAAGCTTGTGTTTTTTCCCCACCCCAGGGCTATAGATTCCGCTCTATTTCYGATCCTTTGGGGATGTTTATCCACTTTGCGAAACTGTTGGGTACACAGAGCATCGTCTGAGGGCACCTCGTGCTGAATTAGCAGCCTGTGCCTCGCAGGCTCCGCAGCCTCGGCAGCTCATACGGACACCCGGGATCAAGTGTTAATTTCCCCCAGGATGGAGATCAAATGGCAGCGAGCCATGTGCAAACGCAGGGCTGAAACAGCAGCAAGGGCACTGGCCAGGGTGGGTTAGAGCTGCACTATCCTGGTAAGGATAGGCCCAGTATCCTGCTCACCTTTCCTCCTCCAAGCCTCATCTCCTCCAAGCGTTTGAGCAGCTTGTCCAGTAGCCATTTCAATGTGCCATATTTATTAAGATCATTATTGCAGGTTAAATATCAATAGTTTATTAAAAATATATTTATTATAGATTAACTCTACAGCATGCACATCTGTTATTCTGCAGTTAAAAGTAAACCTCAGTAAAAGGCTTTTTTAATAATGGATTTGTATTGAAGTAGTGTACAATAAGTATCTTTAACAATCTTACTCTCAATTTCACAAGACAGTTTTATGTTCAATAAATACCTAGAGATTATTAAAAACATATTTATCAGAGATTAACAGTGATGAAATAGATACAAATCTAGGCTGCTAAAGCTCAATAAACACACTTATAATAATCAATTCTTATATTAAAGCACAATAACTGCCTTATTTAATCTAAATGAAATGGGTTTTTGGGGTCTTTATAATTGTCATTTTTTTGCCGTGTGCACCTACCTGTAGATCTCAGATTAGATCATGGAATATTTGTGTTTAGAATAAATCAAGCACTTGGGAAAAGCAAACCAATCCTAGAAAAACACGGGCCATTTGGRGAATGGGGAACCAGAACTTTGTTGAGTGTAGGTTAAAGCAAGTCCATTGGCATCCAAGGAGCCGGTCTAGCTTGCCCCAGSTCTGGATCCTAGAGAAATCCCTAAGTCAAATCCCCCCTGAAGCTCCTGTCACCATCTCCAGCCCATTACGCATTTCAGGTCTGCCAGTCTGGAGCAGCAATTCACAACTTCTTTAAAATCACAGATGCACCCACACTGTTTTGGATACAAAAACCTACAGCCTGTCTTGATTCCCATTATTATCTAGCACTTGGAGGCAGAGTGATAAAACGAGCTAAGTATTTAGGAGGTAAACAACACGTTATTGTTTTACTGTTGTCCTGCTCCTGTTCTAGCCGCCTGTTTGCAGGCGGGAGCTGGTGCCTGTGCCCGGGTTGGGCTGCAGCCGGGTGCTTGTCCTGCTTGGCAGTGTCACGGGCTGCCTGGTGGCCTTCAGACCACAGGCTGGACTGCTGGAGGACTCGGGCTCCTGAACCTCTCCGACAGCAAGCCTGGGCTTTGGAAACCTCATAAAGCAGCCTCGTAAGTCGAGCCCTTCTGCATCTTTTGCCTAATCCCAGTGTTTGGTGGTGGGTTTATCTCATGTTTGATCTTGGGCTTCTACCTCAGTGTGACTCAGAGCCGAATCTAGGTAAGGATGCAAAGGAGATTTTGACAAAGATTTTGACAAAATTTGCTTGCTGTGTGCCCTGAACATGGGCTGTGCCTCAGCACAAGGTGCTGTGTGGGTTGCTGTCCYCCAAAATCTGCAGTGCATTGAGGTGTATCTGCCTCTGGTGCTGGCAGGATCTCAAAACACTGTCTGACAGGGGCAGGCACTTCCTGCATGGTTGATCAGCACTAGTCCAAGCATAATGTGATTTTTTTTTTTTTTTTTTAATAATAATTTCCCCAATTGCCTGTTCCGTCCGTTCCTTCTCTTCATGAGTTTGAAAACCAGGTGCAGACAGTGCCCCAAGGAAGGCATCAACAGTGGTAAAACACAAGTTGCTGGAAACAACCAACATGGACTACATCAGCCCAGAGAGAGCTGAGAGCTGCTTGTCCTTAGTAAAACCAGGATGGGTTGTCCACCTTGTGCCATGAGTTTGATGAAAAGTCCTCTAGAGCACTCGAAATGTGGCCTCATATTCACACCATGACAGGCAAGGGGCTGTAGGATTTTTGAGGCTACTGAGCAGCTCTGTTGGATGAAACATGTGCCTGGGGCTGCTGAGGAAAGCCCCTCGAAGGCAGGACAGAGTCGGGATGTGACAGAGGGAGCTGAGCATCCCTATGGAGATGGAGGGAATGCTTGGAGAGGTGGTGGTTGGGAAGAACCGGGGAGTTTCTGGTTCTCCTGTACCTCCTGTCCTGGGGCACCCTGTGCACTGTCTGGCTCTGTGGGTGCGAGGGACGTGTCTGATTGAGGAGAGGGTCCATATCGCAACCCAGGCAGACGTTGCTGGCTTGGCTGGGTGAGGACGACACTGTTAACAGTTTGCAGTGTTGGCTCCACTGGGTGCTGTGGGGATCTGTCGTTGTATTTTGGCAAGGGCTGGTCTGTGCGATGCCTCCAGCATCCGTCTGTTGCCAGGAGCTCCCAGCTTCTTTTTATCCCATCTGGGGGAGCACAAGCGGAATAGCTGAGATGCTCTCTGTGTCTCTAATGCAGTCGTGTCTTTGTTGCTCTCTGCACTCCGGAGAAGTTGTGTGTGTTTATACCTGGAGCAAGTTTTGCTGCTCTAGGTGTTCCTCTGCACCGCCACTCAGAAGAGGATGCCCATGTGTGTGTGTGGGAGTTTTCCAGCTTAGCAAAGGGCTGCAATTACAGAGAGGACCAGAGAAAAAAGACTAGTGGGCATGCACCAGTGCCTTTAATAGAAGGCAATGGTTCTTCTGGGCTCYGGACTAATACAGGAGATCTGGTTTTAATAAATTAACAACCTACAAGTAACTATCTCAAGCAATTAAACTCTGGAATGAAGGCGAGCACCATGAAATGTGTTCTGGAGCTGACGGAGGGGTGGCAAAGACAAGCCCTGGGCGGTGGTGAAGGCAAAAATAAAACAAAAAAGCCCCCGAGGGAGTGGTAGAGTGCTGGTCCCCTCCTGCTTGTCATGCATGCTTGTGGATGTCTTGTATTGCTCCCCATCACCCCTCCTTCCCCTGCTAGCCCCTGGTGACCTGGTCTGGAGTCTTCCTCAGCRCCATCCTGCCTCTGTCCCTGCCTGGTGAATGAGGAAATCACCACTGTGGGAAGGGGGGCTGCCTGGGAGAGGTGAGGTGCCTAGGAGCTTAAGGATGCTTGGAAGCTGCGGAGAGGACAAATAAATAAAAAATGATATTGCTAAGCCTCCCCGGCTAACATTAATAGCCTGTATGGAATCCTCTTTGCCATAGAATTCAATTTATTTCCATTTAAAGGCTGTTCATCTCAATCAATGCAGCTAATAAATAGCTGCTGATGGCCATGACCCCTGGGCTGAGGCAAGAATTTATCTTCTGAGCCAATTAAAGGAATTGAACAATTCCTTTTAATAACACTGTGGGATTTTAATACAAAAAAAAAAAAAAGGAAAAAAAAGAGAGAGAGAAATCCTTCTCCTGAGCCTTGCAGGGAGGGTTAGGCAGACTGTGGCAGGGTTGAGATTAGATCCTTTAAGTTGCCTTATAAAGCAGGTAGGGGAAATGCAGTGTCCCCCCCTGTATGTAAAGGAATGTTCTGCCTTGCTGCTATGTGGGGAAAGAAGAGACAAGTGACAGCAATTTTGTTCCCTTATAGCTGAAGTGGTGACGTGTGGAGGGATCACCGAGGCAGGCCAGGGCAGTGAGGGATGGGCTGGGATGTACAGGGTGTCCCTCCAGGAGCGGGGATTTGTTCCTGTGCCTTGTGGGCGTGAGGAAGAGAGAAGGACCCCAGGTGGGAGCTCACTCACATGAGCTCGCAGGGTCTGCTTCCCTGTGCCTTGTTTTCCCTCATCTCTTGGTGGCAAAACCCACTCTGACCCCAGGGGG
Organism: Eudromia elegans; assembly: GCA_003342815.1. Classification (NCBI taxonomy): domain Eukaryota; kingdom Metazoa; phylum Chordata; class Aves; order Tinamiformes; family Tinamidae; genus Eudromia; species Eudromia elegans. The sequence goes on from PTEX01000079.1 coordinate 2,035,749, forward strand.
TTGAGCACCTGGTGAATGGTGGAGAACATTAGTAAGCACCTTGTGAATTCACAGGTCTCCATCAAGAACTAGTATAGGCCTTGGAGGACAGACAGGTGGCAAAGAATGCTTGAAAGACACCTATTGAGCTTCTTATAAAGCTACATAACCCCAAGTAGCAGTTGGTCTTCTCCACTCCATTGCTCTCCTGTCATGGAAATCTCACGACTCCTCTTGGCTTTGGATGAGAGCACGTGTCAACCCTGCATCTCCTTCAACCCTGCATCTCCTTCAAGCAGTCCTGTGCGGTGGGGAAGCTCTTATCTCCATTTTACAGCTGGCAAGCAGAGGCACAGGGAGGTTAATTGTTTTGCCCAAAGTCAAAGCAGGAGGTCCAGAAGTGATGCCAGATCTGCTGAATCCCTCCCTGTCTTCTGGCTTAACCATAGGGCCATCCATCCAGGTCCAGAGGGACCTTCTTCCCTCYCTGGATACCCCAGAAACTGTGAGAGCTCTGGGGCTGGTGTTGGCAAACTATAGGCTGGAAGCTGGGCATTTCCAGCCAGGGCTGCTCAATCATCTCTCCCAAGAAGGCATCAATTTTGAGTTTAGGAGGGGGGTTTTTTTTTTCATTTTTTTGTTTCTTTCTTTTTTTTTGGTTTTATTTTTAACTCTTCTTCAATSTCTTTCAGGAGCAGCAAGATGAATGTGTTTGGGCATGCCGTGAGGAACAAGAGCATTCACTCTTTGCAGAGGCATTCGGAAATGCTGACGTAAAAGGACTTTTCATCACTACTTTGATTTAAAAAAACCAAACAAAAGACATTGTTCGTTGTTTCTGGGCTTTAATGGACCCCTGCTATCAAGTAGGTAAGCAGACAGAACCTACAGGTAGGAAAAGATGACCTTTGTTTTTGAGTAATCGCCCAATAATAGATCCACGCAGGCGCTGGAGTTTCCTCATTCATATCTGTGCGAGCAAGCCSGTGCGAGCAGGACCATTGAGAAGTGTGGCACGGTGCAAACATTTCCATCACAATGACTCTTGTTCCCGAAGTGCGAATGGAGGAAGCAGGGAGYCCTGGGTGAGCTGTTGAGGATCGTGGAGCGTGCGTTGCGTTCCCTCTGAGACACGCAAGGAAATCGMACCCGTAGGTCCGCCTCTTCCAATCTGCAAGCTCTCTGCAACCTTTCTGTTCTTTCGGCTTGCTATCTCATTTTCATTTTTTATTAATTACCCAGTGCTAATTTTCCCAATAGGCTCTATTTTCCATTAATTATTAAAAGGACTRTAGGGGGAATGCTGAGGTGTTGGAAAACTCCCTTTGAGAACATGGGATTTGGGCATTTTCTATTGCCTCCATGTGTATCTTTTTGACATGTCCTCTTGTACAGGAGGCTGAATGACCTGCCTGGGATGCAGAAATCTTTGTGTTTGCTTGCTTGCTTGTTTGTGTGTTACAGCAGAGCATGTAGAGCACGAAAACTTTATATAAGTGCTGGATTTTGACCCCGGAGACTAACATTCTGCTCACCCAGAATTGATCAGCATGCTCTGAGCATGATTTATTATCATGTACCGTATATAGGACAATTCACAGACAGAAAATAGTACCAGTGTGGGGCCGTGCTGCACTTGCAGCACTGCTTCCTATTGCTGAAGATGAGGATATGGCAAGAGAAGAGTAATGCTGGCCTGAAATTTCAGGTCCAGATGGTGATTGTTCCCAAAACAGATGAATAATGAAGGTGGAAGAAGAGCATCTGCTCTTCCTCTCCTCTTGAAGCCACAGCTTTGATTAGACATATCTTCTGCACTCCCATAGGTCTACTGAGATTTATGGGAATTTCTTGAAGAAGCAATTAGGGAGCTTAGTGTTAACACTAGTTAGCGTCCAGGGTTTCGCGTCCCTGTTTGAGCACTGTTGGTATTCAACGTCTCGTAATTTGATAATGGTAATTTGATGATCTTGATGTGTGGATCTTCCTTGGCAGATTATGGCAGGTTACTTGCAGATATTTCTCAGACATTTTGGTATTTAAAAACTTCTGTGCAATTCAAAGAGCTTCCTCCCTCTATGGTCTAGTCTTTGGAACAAGACAAGAAGACCCAGGGTTTCCTCTAGAAAATCCTGACCAGGCTCCCTGGGACTTGCACATGCTGACAAATGTATARATTTGGTGGGTTTCCAGGCCTTAAYGTAAGGATTTTTAGTGGTACCCGCCTTCACAAGCTCAGCCTTGTCCTCTAGCCCCCGGTTGGAAGCGCATCCATAGTTAGTCTTCCAGAAAGGCTCTGTTCAGGTGTTGCACGGTGGTAGCACTTTATTACACGTCAACTCCCATGCTGGTTTACAGCATCGTTTCTATGGCTACACTCCACCCTCTGTAACCCACAGAGTCCAAAAAGAGACAGGATTGCGTTTCGCAGAGACAGGAGCCGTCRCGTACGGAGACTGGCTTAATATCTGGTGAAGAGTAAAGCATGAACACCCATGGTCAGGCCTTGTTTGTGACACCTCTGCCCTGTGAGCTGCTTTTGTGTTGGGAAGTGCCAGGGATCGGGGTGGTGGAAGATGGGAGATCTTGTCAGGCCTTGGTACTGTCTTGCTGCTCCCAAGAGCCCAATCTCCCACCTTCATGTCAGCAGCAAACTTGGATTTGCCAACTGCAGGATTCAAGAGCAGGGGGTGAGCCTGGCAGAAGCAACTAYGGCAATATGAGATTCCTTTTGCTAAGGAATACCCAGAAATGGTTAACATGGAACTATTTGGCTCATAGCGAAAGCCACATGTTTTCTGGAAGGAGGTTACCACTACAACGTAGTGTTGGATTTGGCCCCAGTTTGTATTCCCAGCATAATAAGTTGAATGCATTTGTGTTTGGTATTTTGGGAGGGCCTGTTTTAAGGTGTCTGGAGGGATAGAAAGGAGATTCTGGTAGATTTTTTTTTTTTTTTTGAGGAAAGATCAAGGATTTGATTTGGAAAACATGACCAGTACAGAGTGAAGTCTTACGGGAATAATTATTTACCAAAAAGCTACAGTACTCAACTGTCTGTCTAGTTGTACCAGACTTTACCTACAAATCAGTTACTGTAATTTGATATTTACTTGCTGAAAAACCTGCCAACTATTTGTATGTACAAGAACAGTATCCAAAACAGCTGAGACAGCCTACACAAGGAAAGGATTTGGAAGGCATCAAGGTGAAGCAGATTAAAACTTTATTTCCCTGGGGAGAATTTTTTTTTCTACAAATAATAAAAAACTAAGCGCTCTCCACCAAAAAAATAATTCAACTGAAACTGTAAATGTTTCAGGGAATACCCGCCCCTCACAACTATATCAGAAATTAACAGTTTTGACAAATTATTTTCAGCCAGTGTCTCGTAGGGTGCAGAAAAGGTCCTTGAGGTTGCCAGTAGATGATAAATTAGAGATCAGTTTGCAATAGTATATTGCCGCAAATAAAATCATCTGCCTCTGCAGAGGCAAATTATGCTGAAGGAAGGAAACAGCCCTTCCCTAAATGGTTCTGATCTGTCCTCAAAACAAACCATGTGCTTGGTCCAGCCGCAACGTGACCRGAGAACGAAAGCTGGGAGGACGCTAAATGGAGACGAGCGGACCACCCCTTCTGCCTTCTGATCGCTAAATGATCAGACGTTTGGAAAAGCTGATTTATGTGGGAAGCCTCAAACTGCTAAACAAGGCTAGGAGATGACAACGTGTCCTTCTGTGTGTGCGTGGAAGAAAAAAAAAAAACCTTTAAAAATATCTGAAGGGTGCAAACATGAAGGAGAGAGTTGTGGTATCAAAGGGACAGTGTGTGGTACGGAGTCCCGAGCTGACAGGTTTCCTTGCTGTTTGGAGCAGGGGAGGGGAGGGAACTGCGAGGCAGAGGAGCATTATCGKGGCTGTGCTGCAGGTACGCCTGTCCTGTGACGTGATTTGTCGTGCCCTGCTCCTGCTCGAGACCGGCATCAGAAGCTGCCTCTCCAAAACATCATCTGGAAGCAAMGTAAGGAAACAAAATACTTCCCCCTTCTCTTAATTGTGGTGACCTCCYATGCCCTGGGACACACTCAAGACCATTGAAATCCGAAGGACTTTTCCCACAGGGCTTGAGCATCAGCTCTCTCCAGCCAAGTGTCATTTGTCCTTCTTTCTCAAGTAATAAGACACCATATGGATCATTATTATCAGACCCCAAGACTATAAAGGATCTGTTACACATTTTCTATAGCTCTCTCTAGATGCATGGTTGGCTTCTCAGCTGATGGGGAGCAATGCTGATTCACGGCACCTGAAGGAGCAGCCTCTTGTGTTTTGTCTTGTCTTCTCATCTCATTGAACTTTCCAAGGATCTAAACAAATGTAAGGGAAATGTGACCTTGCTCAGCGAATTGTTTTGGGGAGACTAATGCGATGAGTGATTTATGGACAAAGAAGGTTTTTTTTCCTTTCCTTAATAAAAAAGTGCTTTCMTTCAGCAGCTTTGATGGAAAGCCTGCGAGGACCCATGATAAGTATGTAACCGGAACAGACTCATATTAGATATCACTGTTACAAATCTATTAGTCCCACACRTTAGAGCATGTGCTGGACCTGATGAGCTACACTAGTGGGAACATGAGTCATTTTCTGAAATATATGTAGCTTGCAAATCTTCTAGACTGTTATCCAATTCCTTCTCTCTCCGTTTAATTAGGATATAAAACATGGCCTTAAGAGCACACTAGAGTGGAAGGAACTCCGTGATAAAACAGGGAGCCAGCTGTGAGYGTTTCCCTGCGGTGGGGCTGGCCCTTGCCCACGACGTGGCTGCGTTGTCTGCCGTGGGAGCGGAGGACACAACGTCTTTATAACGCTGCAGGAGGACAGGGATGTCCTCGCTCACGTGAGGCTGGGGACTCGGCTGGCCCCAGCCCAGCGTGGGGCACCCGGCTGGGGCTCTGCCGACCCTCAGCGATGCCCCTGGAACGGCACCGGCTCTGCCCGAAGCGCCCGCGCAGGGTAGCGCGATGACAGCAGGGAGCAGCAATGAGACGGAGCAAACTGTGGTTCTTTTCCAACCAGGATATGCAAAGCACYTCTAATGAGCACAGACGAGCCCCTGAGATCTCTGGTGCTGCTGATGAATTAATATGAAATCAATCCATACACTTTAAAGACAAGAGCATCCAGCCCTTCTCATAACTGATGCAGGACATGTTTCAGCCAGAGCAGCTCTGCTATCATTGGAGCTTATTCTGCTCTTGAATTCATCTGTTCTGTACATTTGAGGACTGGCACGATTAGCATTTGGCTTTGGAGAATTCCGTACCTAATTCCTATGAGTTTTCATGTCTTCCTTTCTCTTGTTTTGATTCTTGTTTGTCCCTTTGTTAGTTTGTTTGGCAACTCATTTCCTGCTTGAAATAAAAATAGCACAGAGAGATGGGCACTTACATTTTTTTTTTCTGGACAGATTCCTTTGGATAATGATTTTTTTTTTTTTTTGTTTAAAGAAGGACACCTGGTTCCCTTATAAGTGAGTGTTGGCAGACTGGGAAGGTTGAGGTGGGGAGGAGAAATGCATCTGTTTAGAGCAAATGCAACACTGCAGGAAAGCTTTATAATACGATTCAAAATTGGCCTGGTTGCCTGATGCTTTAAACATATGGTAAGATCCTATATATATTATGCATGAAAACTGTCTGTGTGCACATGGCAGTCATCCTGCGATGTTTTAGATACACTCTGCCAAATCCTGAACTTGTCTGTTCCTTTTCAAACACAGCTCCCAGTGAAGACAATGAGCATTTGTCTAAGGCTCACAGCGTTCGCTGCGATCAGCCCATCCTCCATCATTTTAATCTCAGCTGGATAAAGATTTCTGCATTGTGTCCTTAGGCACCGAATGCCAACCCTTCCGCTCCGGAGCGTGTGTAAAGCTGCAGCAAGAGGCATGCAGCACTGTGGCAAAGAGAGAAGTCCCCAGGGGCAGGAAAAATGCCTCATCTGCAGCACTGATGCAGGCAGTGAGGTAATGCTCATTCACCTATACATGTTAGCTCTGGTTCCTGCTGGTAAGTACATAGTACTAAAAAGTATATAATTGTATATATCTCTTTTCAAGATTCAAAAAGAAAGCTTTCTAGATCTACCTGGGTGTAGCCGGCCCTGGGATCTGCTAGGTGACAGGGTGAGATCCCAGTCGGATTTGTAGCAAGCCCTGGGTTTTCCATCCTGCTCTGAGACATGCTTTTCCTTTCTACTTCRCTTTATCTGGCTGAACTATATTTCCCAGTGAAGGGGAAGCTGCTGTTCTGGAGGGAACTTCATATCATCTTTGCACTGCTGGGCCAGCAAGAAGTTGGATGGTCTGGGTCCAGAGAGTCGTATTGCAGCTATTGCATTTCTGGGCTATCACCAGCACTGTACTTGGGTGTCTTAAGTGGGTAATTTGTGGAAAAAACATATATTTTCTTTTTTCTAGAATCTTCTGAAGGGCTAAGAAGGAGAGAGAACCAGGTATTAGTCTTATCAAGTAGCCCAGTGTCTTCATCATATCATTTGGGTTCCCTCGCTATGCTGAAGTGTTTGCCCTTTACTGAAGATCACAGACCAGAGGAATCAGCTGGTGGCAAGTCTTTTTACTACTTTTCTACTACTAAGTATATTTCTTCTTCTACTTTAAGTGGTGATGATCCCGAAATGCCTTGGAGAACGTTTCTGGATTAGGACAAGCAGAGGTGCTTCAAACCGTTCAGCTCCCAGGACCTCCTGCAGTTCAAGCAGACCTGATAAGCTATTGTTTGCCTGTCAAGATGCTCTCTGGAGGACCTAGGCATCCAAAAATGCCATGGAGGGTTTTGTAGGAGTCCCTCTGCCATTAAATCAGCAGCAGAAAGTTTCCAGCAGTGTGTCATCCCTGACAGGTGTAATTATGCCTAATGCTGTGTCAATACTTTGTAGTTTTGGGGAACTTACTGCCAGTCTGATCCATGTCCACCCACTTGTCCATTGGAGAGTGTCTGAAATCAGTCAACACTTCTTTTAAGGTGACATTAGCGAGAAGCTTGCATGAATTCTAGCCATCCGATTAGGGAGACTATCCCTCCTCCTCCTTTCTTTTTCTTTTCTTTTAAATTTTTTTAAGCACTGCRCAAGGAAAGCTGTTTTTGCTGTCTTTATATGTCTTCTCCTCCTCTGTCTAAAATGTTCCTGAAAACTCCTGGGCTCTCTCAGCTGTTTGGGGAATTTCTGTTCTCTTCTTTCTGTCAGTGCATTCTGTGGCCTCGCAGGATTGCCACCACAATCGTACATAATTTCCCCATCCCCAAAGGATGATTCAAATTCAGATTTAATATTGGGCAAAGAGAAAACTTTAGATCCGATTTCCCTGCTGGAAAGCAGTCTCCGAATGTACTGCCATGCGAGGATTATTAGAGGAGCAGAGGAGCTGGGGTTTAGCGCTCACCCTGACAAGTGATGGATAAGCAGTGTTTTCCTTAGAAAAAGCACTTTTGCATCGTCTTTAATCCATCCAGAATTTGACAACTGGGTGCTGACTGAGACACAGCTTGATTAGGGAGAGATGAAGGGACAGAGAGGACGCTGAACGCCRCTAGCTCCGACCTCGTGCGCTTAATGCTGCCATCTCAGAAGCTTTGAARCGAAAGCCCTTGTGTCCTCGGTGCTTCTCTATGGCAACTTTTGGCATTAAAGTTCGTGTAAGAGAATTCAGGTATGGAGATGGGATCCATTGTGCGGGCTCCTCTGGTGCGGGGATTTCACATTCGCTGTGTTTAGCTCTGCAGATACACCACGACGTGTCCTTTTCAAGCTCTTGCCGGCTACACGGCAATCTTGACTGACACTTCTTATCTGATGCGGGCCGTTTTTCTGCAGGTTGCTCTTTAGAGTGATAAATGTCAGGAGTTTCGGAGTTTTCTTGTATCTCGGCGCTCCATCTGAGACTTCAGGCAGGTAATTATCCCGGGACCGTGGGACTGTGTTGTGCAATCCTCTGCTGGGTTCGTACGTGGAGCTAGCTAGCACAAAGGCCACGGATTCGTAGTATCCAGGAGCTGAGGAGCATCCTCTGTGCGAAGGAGGGACGGGTAAAATTTGAAWGAAGATTTTTCCCTAGCTGAAAATGAAAAAAAAAATAAGCAAAATCTCTTCTGACATTCTGCAGTTGTCTCTGTTGATCACCTGGGAAGGCCGTGAGTAGGGATTGACCCAGTAGCCTCCAGATTTAAGGTGTCAGTCAGCCAAGCAGAGCAGCGAACCCTTGCAGCACAGTGTCAAGCTTGAGCAAAGCCATAAACCTCTTAGGGGAAGGAAGGGAAGCCATAAAGGTTCCCATAAAGGGAACAGAGATCTATGGCTCTTAGCAGGTTCKAAGCAGAAAGCTCTCCCCTGGTAAAGCCTTAACGTGTTTTGTCCTGGTGAAGGGTGCAGGAGGGAAGACCTGGAGAAGTGCAGGCTTCTTCTGGGCTTTTTTCCTGCTGCATCTCACCCTTGCTCTTGCAGGTCTGCGCATTTCTTCATCTCCCTCAYGTTGGGCTCTGCGTGTCTCTGGCAGCGGCGCTGCTCCTGTTTAGGTGCAGGACGAAGGATGCTTGATCCACGTTCARACTCCTGAGTTGGTTCATTTAGGAGCTTGAGGGTAACAGTTGCTTCATCTGCTCTTTTCATCTGTGCCTTTGTTTGCTCCCCCTCCTTCCCCCTTAACATACCCTTTGAGCTGTTCTTTAATTGAAGTAAACACAGCAGCTGCTATGGTATGTGTTGTTTTTCCCATTTTCCCCTGTGAGTCACACATTTCCTTCCTTAATGTCTCTATCTTCTGTCGGTCTGTACTAATGAAGCCCCACATCTCAGCTGCTGAACGCTCAAGTTCGTCTGCCTGGAATTTTCTAACACATTTACATTCATTTCCCACTCTTCCCTCTACCCCCTGCCACTTTTCCTCCATTCCCATCCCATTTCCCTTTATCTTCTTATCTTGCCTTTGCCCCTTCCCTCTCCCTTCCCGCTACCCTCCCCATGGCCCCTTTCCCTTGTCCTCCTTTYCCCTGACACCAGGGCTCATGGCACTCCAGAGGACAAGTTCAAATCCATGATTGTGCCCTCCCTAATCCTGTAAAACCTTGAGCTTCAGAGCAAAACTGCTTCATGTTCTGCCCATGCCTCCATGCACTGCAGAGCCCAGGTCTACCCACCCGCGTCCTGTGCAGGCTTAGGAGAACCAGGAGGTGTGAACCAGGAGGCTCTGCCCCGACAAGGTCAAGTATATCGGGGTGCGTTGGTGCTTGGTGATCTCCTTCTTCTGCAACAAACCCATTTGTGAATATTTGCCACTCAGGCGCATCACTGCTGGTCCTATTTTCTTCTTTATCRTGGTTCCTCTGGGGGTGTGGGTGGACACGTCCTCTTTCTGGCACTAAGCTCCTGCTCATCTCTGATCTCTGCTGCTTTTATAGCCTTGCTGCTGCTGAAGACGGGCAGTGCTGGTCCTTATCTTTAAAAGCCGGGGAACGGAGGCACCAAGAAGCAGTGACGTAGTTTGAAAGGTAAGTTCCGAGCACATTGCCTAGGGTATGTCAGCAGCCTCTTCTCTAGAGGAGCCTGGGACAAATGAGAGCTGCAATTTCAACTGCGGCTCTCAGCAACACCAGGGTCAATCTTCTTGGAAAAGCCCCTTATCACAAATGAATCTGAACCCCTCTTGGCTGCTACACCTTTTGCTCTTCCAGCCTGTACCACCAGCTCCTAGTTTTAGGCATAAGCAGAACTGAGTACCTGAGATTCAGCTGCAGGGATTGGGACCCAGACCTTGATTTTTTTAGGGTTAATTCCCTCCTTACCACTGAAGATCTGATTCCCACCCCCAAAAAGGAGTAGGGTTGCAATCATTTTAGAACCATAATAGAACAAATAAATGCAAATCCTTGCAAGGAGGAAAAAATCACCTTGATAGAGATCAGAGGCTGGCTTGCMTGCCCCTGGAGAACCAGCGGAGGAAGCCAGAGTTATGAGCAGTGCATGGCTGGAGGAATTTTGCTCTTGATTTAAATTTTGTTATGCTGCTTTCATTTGAAAATGAAGGTTCAAAGGAAAAAAATAAAACAAAACACGCCAGTGCTTTCCTCTTTGGCTTCAGGGCCTCCTGTTGAGGGTTCCTCATCACCATAGAGATAATATTGCTTGTTAGGCCTAAGACTAGCAGTTGGAATTCAAGTGGACAAAAAGACCTAAACAAACCCATTATAAATCCCCAATTACTTTCAAACTGTCAGGCTTATTAAAAAATGTAAATACCCTTCTCATTTTGGCAGAGSCTGTATAAAAATGCATAAGGATAAAAGTTAGCAGATAAAAAGAGTTGGTTTCTTGAACAACTTTGCTGGGAAAATGGCAGAAGTCGTTCCCAGATTGCAGAGGGAGGAGATAGCACACTGCTGTGACTTACCATCCTTTATTTTTTGTCTACAGGACCTGTTTTTTAACTGTTCCTAAGCCAGCTCAGCCCTTAGGGTTGGTACTTTTTTTCTATCCAGGCTTTTACACCTTCTCCTGTTGTGAGAAGCCAAATCCTGATGGGTCTGAGGAGCCTCCGTTTCTGCAGGGCAGGTTTGGCCCCAGACACTGGCCACGGCGCCCTGTCCTGCTCCTTCTCCTGCGGGTGGAGGCAGCTGAGTACATCTCCTCTGTCTGACTTTGTGCAAAAACCACCTGCTCCAGAAATCCCTCGTTCAAAATYCATCCTGAGCATCATCTGGCGTCTGGATCGAGCTGTTTAATGAGGGTCTGAAGGACGCTGAAGCGATCAGCCAACAGCTCTTCAGATGAACATCAAAGGTATGGCTCATTTTTCGCTCCTCTCTGGACCTGCTTTCTCACYGGTCTTTCTCCTGCTAAAACCAGCAATGGAAATCATCTTCCAGGGCCCAGAGCTGCCTGGAAGTGGGCTGTGACTCCCAACGTCTTAGGGTATTGCTGCCTGAGTGTCTGGTCTCTCCCGTTCTTGTTTTGGCATGTTGCTGGTGCTATTGTACCCTACTGATGTTAATGCGTCTTTCTGGGCCAATTCTCAGCTCTTTCTGAGAGACAGGAATGCTGTTCCAATGGAGAGTGAATCTCTGTCAGCCGGCACCACGTGTCCRCTGCCAAGTGCAGGCGGAGGAGCGAGCCCTGCGCTCTTCAGTATTTACTGCTCATCTCATTGGAACTGGTTTTCTGTTTATATTTATCGTCTGCTTTTCCCTCCTATCCCTCTTCCTGAGATAGGAGGAATTCTCTTGTTCTCGGATTTGTCTTGCTCCATCTGCATGGGTGTTTCYCTTGTGAGTCCTTAGTGCAGCACAATAGCATCTTCTTTCCCTTCTCACCGTGACCTGCTCCTGGATTCAGCCAACACTTGCTCCAGGAATTGGGATTTCTCAGGCATTCAGCAGAGCTGGCAGTAGCCCTGCGAGCTGGTGAGGTTATTTCCAAGGGGAACCAGAGTTCCTTTAATTTTCTTCAGTATGAATCATAGAGGAGGGCAAGAGAAAGACCCTCCTTGTCTGGCCTCTTGTGTACCACATTTCATGGAGCTGCCTTGATTTGGAGCCCAAAAGCTTTCTTTTTTTTTCCTTTTTTTTTTTCCTTTTTTTTTTTTTTTTTTTTTTTTTTTTTTTTTTTTTACATTTCAAACCTCAGAAGTGCATACAATAAGAGCGGAACAGTTTAGCTGGTTAATCAAGGAAAACTGAAGTGATAACTGGGGAAAAAAATACAGCTCTGATCAGACATCAGCAGGGATTGCTCTAACCTGCCGCTACCCTAAGATCTCACTAGAAACCTAACAGGAACACAGACTGCCAACCCTGGCACCCCTGCTTCTTCACTGGAGGAGCAGACAGCAGAACCCCCCTTTCCAGCCCGTTTGTAGACGCTTCGGCCATAGCTGTATTTTTGTTTAAATGCTTAGGAGAATTCAGTGGTTTAATTTACGAGCGTTCGAAGGTAGCCCTGGCAGTAGGTTTTGCTAGGGAGACTCCCCTTTGAAGCAGGAGCGTGGCAGACGATGCAAAGGTGGGATTATGTCCTGCACAGCTCTGCCCGGCACCGCCGTGACCTCTGGCTGTGGAGGGGTTTACAATACCCTGGTGACTGCCTCCTTAACSCAGCGATGCTGCGGGGACCTGCCACGGGGCCCGCCCTCAGGTGCTTTCTGCCTTGAGATTTCACATGATGAATTTCCAGCGTGGAAGGACAACAAGAGCTGACTCCGTATTAATGCCAAACTTTAAATGTTTTGACTACAAAACCGAAACACCATTACCTATTCCCTGCAGAGCGCCGCTCGCTCTCCTCTCCTGCTCCTCTCCACTGTAGCCTTTTGTGTGTCTCAGGCATTAATCCCTCGCTGCCGGGGTGTGTAAATTAAAGAATAATAGAGCTGCAGAGGCATAAGCTCGCAATGATGGGGAATGTGTTTGTCTGCTAAGAAGCAATTTCRGCGAAAATTAACTCAATTTCATCTGAAATAGTGAAGACCGGCATAAGCTGGCAGATCCCCGAGGACGGTAAAATTACTTCGTCAAAGCTCTGCTTGCTTAAATTAACCAAGCAAGCACTCCAGGTTATTGGTGAGATGCAGCTAGTAACTAGGTTTTAATAAACAAAAATAGCTTTTTGGATAAATAAGGAGTAGGAGCCTCTTAGGTATTCTGCTAACGTTTGCATCCGTGTGTCCTTGGCCGCGAGACCTTCATGTTCTGCAGGAGGTGCCCTTGAGGCTCCATGTCCTCTGGTCACTGGCCTCTCTTTAGAGCCTCAGCAGACGCCTGTGAATCAGACGGTGATTTCTGGAGGTGCTGTTGGCTAAACTTTTTGCCAGGAGCTAATAGACTGAGTGGCTCAGTTTGTAAAACTGAAGTGCAGTGACAGCGTCAGCTTTTAGGGTTATCTTTGTTTTCTCCAAGTCGAAAGATGACTATTATTGGTTTAAATTGCTTCACCTCAAAATATGATGTGGTGTCAGAGCATGAATTACTCTGTGCTGTCACCGATACAGCAGGTTCTGCAGCTGAGCGCGTTGCTGCTAATGGGCCGGTCAGGATGGGAGCTTCTCCTCTGGCTCAGGTCCAAGGGAAGTGAAGATTTCTTCAGCACAGAAGACTGGCTCAAAGACCCGCWCAGAGGGCTTGTAAATCAGCTCAGAATGTGCTGGTTTGTGCGGTTTGTTTATTTTTTGTTATTAATAGTGGCATTTCTAAGGATTGTGTTTTACGAAAGCACTTTGTTGTTGGATGTTAGGATCACTAGCAAGTGTCTCCAGGAAAATACAGGCAAGGCTTACTTGCTTGCTTCTTAGTCCACTATTGTCAAGAAGTAAGGTTGATTTTTTTGGGTCCTACTCCCCTTAAGTATGGTGATATTCAGAAACATCATCCTTTTGGACAAAGGCGTAAAGAGGTTGAGAACCTATCCGTTATAAATGAATAAGGAAAAGACTCTCAGCTCTGCAAAAGTACGTCATTTCCATTGCTACGTTCTCCTTTGGTCCTCTTCCTTAGTAAAAGGCCATCAGTGTTCAGAGAGCGCTCAGCATTTAAAAGCTTTGACCATCCTGATCTGYGCCATCCTCGGATGGCTGCATTACTCCTTACCATCTTAACCAAAGATTGATTTCTGGTGCAGGGGGCTAATTTCAGTGCTGGCTCCAAATCCCTGTTGAATGGGACCATTAATGGTTGATCCAAGGAAAAATAGCTGTAAAAAGGGGCAGATTAGCCAAACCAAAGTACGAGGTGAAACTCGGCACACATGATTTATCCCCTCCACACCGTCCTCCCCTGGCTGTTCATTCGCCCCCTCCCCTTCCATCCTACCATAAATCTCAGTATCTGCAGAGGGGAAAGCAGCTGTGTAAAAGATTTGCTGAGCCATCCACTCATTAAAGTGTTTCACTGGCAAAGAAATACTTTCTCTGGCTGTTGCATATTTATAATTTGGAGATTGCTTGTTAGGACAGTCTGAGGTTATATTTTTTAGCTGTGCTGGTTTCAAGTGCCAGGAGAAGACACTTGGTTAATAACCCACTGTTACTGCTGTGAACTGTAATGCCCTGACTTGGGAGACAGCTGGCAACCCCTCTCCTCATAAACAAARACACTGGGTAGAAAACACAGGACAGGCTCCATGTAAAATCACCTCCCTTTGATAGGATTAATTGCAGAAATGCCACCAACTTGTCATTAAATCCAGCAAATGCATTTGGAGCAAGGAATAAATTGCCCAGGGAGGCAGTGGCTCATCGGGACCAACATGCCCCACTGAGGCCTTTTGTCACCGTGCTCCTCCATCGGGTTGTCAGTCACTTTTCCTTCTCTTCCCCATTAATGCCACGGCTGTGGTCAGAAAAGTGCTGGATTTGAAACAACAGAAGCAACAACAACCGGGAGAGAAAACAAAACCCGAACAGAGAGAGCCCCATGCACCAGCCCCGTCACCAGCTGGGCCGGTTCCTGTTGCAGAGCTCCTATCTGCTCCCTGCATGCTGCTCCCGAGCTGTATCTGCTCCGCTCGCTGATAAGACCCAGTTCATCTATTGTCAGCCCCGCTGAGCCAATCTAGCCGCATCCGAGCGCGCGGGATTTTGTTCTGCATCACGTATCAATGACAGAACTTCCAGCGATGGCCTTGCTTTAAAATCCTCGCTGGTGAGGGTGCGTGGAGCCTGAAGAGCGAGGCGCATCGCGAAGCACAAAGGGAATTCAAAGTGGCTCCAAAAATTGGCTTTGAAAATAGAGCAAATCTGCTGTGGAGGCCATCGGGGGAGACTAGATAAACATGGGAGAGGAGGATAGCTGCGGGCCAGGCTGCAGGGTAGGGCTGTACCTGCAGCAGGGGTGTTAGTGGATACAAACCACAGCAGTACATCTCCTATAAGAGCAGCAGAAAGGATAATTTGTGATTAAGGCACAGCAGTGACAGAGTGGCTGGAGTCTAGCRCGAGGGATCTTGGCTCCGGACTCTCTCAGGGCTTGCCAGTCATACAGAGTAGAAAGGAGATTTGCAAAGGAGTATTGAGGTTGATAGGAGCGAAGGGAAGTCATCAGGGCTCCAAACCAAGATCTTTTAAGCCCTTTGAAAAATCTCCCCCTGTGCTGCGGCAGTCTCTGGGGTGAGGAGCCGAAAGGATCTTCCTCTCRTGTTACGCATCAACAGCCTCAAACTAAGCTGGGCTGCACTGCAGCCGAGGCCTCACAGAGCAACTACAATTTGAATAATAAATAAAATGCAGCCCTCAACTGCAGTTTTATTCCTGGGGCTGCATATGTTAAAAGCAAATTATTTGGTGCTCTTGATTCAGGAGAGTCAACAGGCAGGGGAAAAGCCAATTGCCCAGATGCATTGCAGAGTATGAAGCTGCTCAAACTATAGATTTGTGTATTTCACCTTTATTGAWCCTGCCATTTTAGGAGTCAGCACTGAAAGGAAATGCAATGGTTTTCTTTCAAGAACCCCTTATGCTTCTTCTCCCCTTGCTCTTTGCTCCCTCAGACCCCCATGCTTTTGTCCAGCTCTCTCAGCCTTTCTCTGCTCARAAGACTTAACCCCGTGGTCTCACAYTGGGTGACTGTCTTCTGCTGAAGAGGAGCAACCATACGAGATAGGTAAGAAAGTAATTGCACCCTGACGAAGCTCGAGGAGCTTCTGCATCACGTRCACTTGCTTTGCAAAACAGGCGCTGCTTATTTAGAGCAAGTGGCCTTTGAAATCCAAGGCAGGGTGCATGGAAGAGCCATCAYGGCAGCTGCCTTTATTAGGCTGTTSTGATGGCTACAYGGGGCAGAATTCTGTTTTCTRCCATCAAAGGTGGTGGAAAATCAGAATGTGCCTCTCGACGGTTTTCTGTATTAAATTTGTTGTAGTCAGATATCAGGTAAGGGCAGAACTAATCTAGACATTTACCCAAAGAAGTATCCTGAGGCTCCCTGGAAGAATCRCACAYGTTCCAGGGCTTCTGTCRTGTTTTACCATGAAAACCTGGGAGYAAAACCTCATTAGRAGTGACTTGCTCGGTACCACCTTACATTTGATGTCTTTCAAAGGACCATCCTGATGCAGAAGAGGATGAGACAAAGTCATGGAAGAAAATCCACCAAGACTTATTGATTACAGAGATCCTTCACTTCAGGTGGGCAATACCAGGCCTGAGRTCTTTGGGAGTAGGCAGAGTATTGAGCAAAGCTGCATCGATATCCTCACCCTCTTCTTGTGCTTCTTCCTTGCCGCAGTCCGAAATGGGACAGCAGCCTGGAGGGATGTCCAGCTCCTCCTCCTCTTTGAACCCCAAAGGTAAAACCAGAGATTTATGTCTCAACTCACAGAGATGTCTGTCAGATGGAGAAAACTTCCAATTCCTTCCAACCAGGGCCAGAGCACTATCACTGACCATGAAGTCGAAAGCTCCACGTCTCACTTTAGCTAGTCACTCTGGTCATCCTGTTTCTCTTTATTTCCTTGCTTTGCGTTTTTTTAAGCCTCTAGTGAATTGTGAGTATCCAGAATGAATTCATGCTGGAGGTGGCAGGGAAACGTCCTTCTGATCTCTCCTTTTGAAGGAAGGTTTGGAACATTTTAATAAACTGGATTAAGAATCTGGACACAAAAAATAACCTGTTTCCCGGTGACGAGTGCTTTAATCTTCTCCCTGGGCTGCTGACAAAGGCTTTCCTTAAAGAAGCCTCCTGAACACAAAAGACAGAAYAAAAGAATAGGAGAATAGACAGAGAGGTGCAAGATGTTTAAAGGCACCCATGAATGGAAGCTGCTTGGGTGTTAATTGTGTTCTCTTTTCCCAGAGCCTGTTTTCCTCTTTCGCTTCCGATTTTGGATCAATGCTGGAGACTGAAACGCTAACCCAAGGAAGGAGGAAGCCTTTGATTAGACAATCTGAGAGGTAAAAGAGGCATTGAACAAAACCTGCAGTCAATGAGAGACACAATACAGCGATTAAAAGGTGAAACTTTTTTTCTTCCCTTTTGGAGGCAAGACACACCTCTGCTTTGCTGGAAGCAGGTGGGTGGGAGGAATTTTTCCCATTCCAGCACCCAATTGTTTCCTGGGCCTATTCTGTTCCAGAGAAGAATGTTGGGCTTGGCCCAACTTCATATCACCAAATATGCCCCATAAAACTACCTGGGATTTAAAGCAACACTCCTAGTGTTTTCAACTAAGGCTTTCTATTACAATAAATTAATAAATGACTGTAGGAAAAATGATTTCTGTACATGTGTTCCTCAAATATTTTCAATTACAAAATGTTTCCATCACTGCTGGCAATGTAAATGACTGTACAGTCCATAATTTGACCAAGTGGGGACCTCCAGTGTCAATGAAAAATGATGTGAGAATAAAATCTGAGTGAGCCAAGTGGTGTGGCCCAGCATGCCAGTATGGTAAGTTCATTTATTTTTCCCTTGCCTTAAGGATCAGAATTACTAGTATAAAATTATTAAAAAATGTGTGTCTTTTTTCCCCTTTTTGCTAGAGTGTTTCCAAGGATGGGAACATTTTGAAGCATCCCAGTTGGTTCAACTGAAGTCTTGCCCATGGACATGCAGTTTCTCCAAGCAGCTCCACGGAGGCCAGGGGCACCTGCCCACAGGGTTGTGTTAGAGGCACCACTATCGACCCGGGCAGACTCTTGGCTTTGGGTGAGTCCTGCAGCTCTCAAAGCACTGCCAGTCTCTTGGGCTCCATTTTGAGCTGCATTTGGTTCAAAAACATAGCGGCTGCTTCCAGGTGGACCATGCCAATGGCAACCCGAGGACGGGAGCGTTGCCTTTACCGGGATTCTGCAAGGGTGACATCCCAGACCGGCTCTGCGCACGGGTGCGGAAGGTAAGGGCGAGTCAACTCYTTTGTCCATCATGTAGCCACAGATATATCAAGGTAGGGGGGCCTTATTTATTCTTAATGTTTCAATTTAAGCTTGTTTGGATGACTAAATCTTATAGCAGCAAGGGAACAAATCGTTTCTGCGTCTTGCTCAGTTTTAGCTGTGTCTGCAGCCATTTATAACCAACCATCCTCCCGCGGTTCATAGCGGTCAGATGAAAGCTGGGGTCAGATCTGAGCTGCGCCTGGTTTTGCAGGGTGAAGTCTCTCGTGCTTGCCTGCTCACCTAGGGAGGCCGCAGGGATTCCCTCGAGTCCTGGTTTTGCTTCCCGTGTATCCCTCCGGGCAGCCGCCGCCTGCAGCAGAGCTGGGGCAGGAAGGGTTAACCTGCATTCCCCTCGGTCCCTGCCACACACAAAGGCAGAAGGGCCTGTCTGCACTGCTGCTTCCCTTGTTCCACCGTGTAAAGGGAGAAGCCAAAAATAAATAAAAAAAGATAAAAGCCCTGCAGGTTTTATAGATCAGCTGTAACARAAAAAAGGCAGGAACATCGCGCAGAGGGATGTGACAGAATAGC
The DNA here is from genome assembly GCA_003342815.1 of Eudromia elegans. Taxonomy (NCBI): domain Eukaryota; kingdom Metazoa; phylum Chordata; class Aves; order Tinamiformes; family Tinamidae; genus Eudromia; species Eudromia elegans. The sequence goes on from PTEX01000079.1 coordinate 2,054,199, forward strand.
CCTCAGTTGGCCAAGCACAGGGGTTTCTGTTCACAGCTTTTGCTGTATTCACAACACTCCAATAAACACCACTAAACCCTAGCTCCAACTTCTCTCTTGCTGGCTACTGGGGGCTCTTAGGTGCTTGTCTTGCTGTTTCTTCTGTACGTGCTGCATAGCTTGCTGATGGCTTCCTGCAAGAACATGCCCTAGCTAAACCTCRGGAGCTGCCCTGTTCTCCTGCAAGCCTGTGTTGTCCCAGGGGCCCTGGCTGCAGCTGGTGCTTTTTCCCATCCCAGTGAACCCATAGACTGGATGYTGATAGATCCACTTGCTGCAACAGGCCAGGCGCCCTCAAAGGTGCAGCACCAGACCTGGGCTCAAGGAGGGGGCATCACCCTGTCTCCATCAACTCAGTTTGTCCTCCAGAGAGCTCAGGTCTGTGTTTCCCTTCCACCTCTCCTATCACTGCACCTTGCTCTTGAGATACGCCTGGTTTTCCTGATTTTTCACCCATTTATTACTGCCTTCCCTCCCGCTCTATAGGGCAACGAGCAGCCCGCTATGACCACTCTGCTTTTGTGCCCTATCTCACAAACTGCTTCTGGTATTTCCTCAGGCCTTTTTGCCCTTTCTGCCCACCTCTGCTCACGTCTTGCCCTCCCCGGGCTGGTTTTCTGCACCTCACCTTACAGTTTGTCTTTTGCGGGGCCTTATTTTTTCTGACTCACAAAAAAAAAAAAGAAAAAGTCCAGGAGCTTTGTGATTTTTGCTTTCAAGCCCACATTTTGTTTTGATAAACTGCATTGTTTTGTCTATGGAAAAGTATTAACTGCTTACATCTATTTTCTCAAAGACCGCACATGAATATTAAAAGGGATTTATTCCTACAATGGCTTCGGGCAGTTGAGTAATCCATTATATGCTGTCATATCACACTGTGGTAATGTGAAAAGCTGGGAGTCCCTCCAATAATATTTATTAGCAAAACAAGCACATTTTCACTTTACAGATTTTTTTTTTCCCCCTGCCCGTGATGAGTTCACCTATAAAACTATACACTATTTTTTTTTAAGCCATTGCTTGATTTTAATTATTAGGATGATCGTGATGATTTAAAACAATAAGTGAGTTGCACACAAGAGGCAGAGACTTGGTTTGTTGCATTTATTTTAGTATAAAATGGGATGCTCCATTTAAGGCTCACAGACCACCTAGCTAATTCATTTGGCTGGTATCTCCCTCCTTCCCTCCCTGAGGTCTCCTGTGGCCCCAGCCGTGCAGGAACATGTGTGAATGGGTTGCAGGCCACCCCTATTGCTGCACAGCCTGTAGTCCTGATCGGGACGTGAGGCAAAGGAGTCTAGGAGAACGGCAACAGCTTGCCTCTTTCTCCCCAGCATCACAGATACACAACGGACATGTGGCAGCAAGAAGCCCTCACACATCACTTCAATGCTTCCTTTTGCCTTGGAATAGCTAGAGATGGCAAGGAGTGGGCTTTAACACTTGTAAAACCCTCCCAAACCTTCCTTCTGCAGCCTGTGTCAATGCCCAAAGCAGGGACCTGAGACCTAGTTTCAATGAGTGAGGCCTTTGCTCTCTCTAGTGCCGTCACAAGCCTGTGCCCTCGCCGGGTTCTTCTCCCTTTCTCACAAGCCAGCTGCTCTGCAGTCATTCTAGTTGTCTYTCTCTGGGTCTTTTCCACTGGATGGAGTGACCTTCGCTCCTACTATCCTATCTTTAGTTTGAGCACTGGGTTCTTTTATGTCCTTGATAATGTAGCTGATGGGTGGTGATCTCTAGTCTTCTCCTGCCCACCTAAATCAGGGCCCAGCAATCGTTTGTGTCCCTAGCTGCACTGAGATGCAGCAGTGTTGCTCCAGGATGGTCTCTCAGAAACATGTTAAAACATTAGGATGGACTCGGTGAATTGCTTCCTTATTCCCTCGTGGAGCTAGCCAACAATCTAGTTAAGACAGCAATTTCAGTGACACAGACACTTGTTCCACTGGGACTCGAGCCAAGACTGGCTCCTTATTTCACAGAAGTGGTTGAGTTGCTGCCAGAGGCTAACAAGTGGTGGTCAACAGTGATGTGACCTCCTTTGAACTCATGATCTCAAGGTGAAGAGCTCTATCCAGAGCCACTGATGCCAATCAGCTCTCTTATATCACCTTCAATTAGATCTAGCCATGCTGTCCTTGGATGCATGCAGACCCACAGAAAAAAAAAATAGTATTTACTTACTGCCTGGCTTGCACATTGTGATTAAACACAAGATACAAGCGGACCATGACTTGCTGCTGACAAAAACATGCAGCCTATCAATAGTCCACATCATCTTTTATGATAGGCTGCTGTTATGCTCTGCTAAGTGTGATGACCTTGGAACTAGTCTACAGTATAAAAGGTTTTCTCCAGAAAAGTATATCCGAGATGCACTGGGTTGAGCCCCATTTACTGGTGTGAAACGGCAGGGTGACCTAGAACAGCTCTGCAGTGGGGTAGCGTGAAGTGTTTGTTAGTCTCTATACATTGCCCAGGGTTTTACAACACCTTTAAAGCTCTGCATCAGAGAGGGATCTTTCCCACCGCAGTGAGAGGAGGCAGGGTAAAGAATGGGGGCTTAGGGGCATCATTATTATCCTCCACTTCCATCAGCCTGCTCCTGCATTTTTGTGTGCGTCAACACCATGGTTGGCTCTTGCCTCTTAAAGGTCTAAAAATCTGTCCCATCAGTTGTCCCTGCCCTGTTCAGTGCCATAAAAAGTCTGTTCTGAGATTACGCCAGAGCGGTTCAGCTTGTTTGCACATGGCCACATGCGCGACCAACATCTGCAGGGCTGGCTGGGCATGTGTGTGGATGCAGATGTTCTGTGGTGGGAGGATGGGAGCGTGCACTGAAACAGCAGGCTTCACCTCCATGGCCCTTGGCATTTCATTCTTCAGCCCAAACTCCCCGGGTTGTGCTTGTGACATAACGATCATCTCCACAGCAACCTATTACGATGATATAAATAAACCCTTACGACATTATTACATTGCACAGAGGAGAGACAGAGAGTGATGAACTGCAGGGGGTTGGGARGCAGAAATAGTTGTGCAGTCAACCACAGATAATTCTAACTCACCATGAAGGGAGTAATGACCCTAAATTATATGCAAACAAACAGGATGTTGTTTAAGTTTCCTTATTTCTTAATAATAATAATTAAGAATAGCTCCCAGGCAGCCTCTGGATAGTTCTCTCCAAGAAGCATTTTATGGCCCAGATAGTACAGTGTTCAAAGTGTTCTTGCTGGACAGGTAGTAGTCTTATTCCAAGAGCTGCCCACAACTGGTGAGCAAGGCACCTGGTTTCCTGTCTTTTGTAGAGATTTTGTTAAGATAATCCACAATATTAGAAATCCACAATGTTAGAAATCCACAGCTKTGGATTAATTCTTTTGGTTCAGCATTGAAGTGTGACCAGATTACACAGACTGGTTGGTTTGGAGGGGAGTTGTCTGTGTTCCTCAGATACCTTTGAGTATCTGTGCACTCTGCTCTGGTCTGGGAAAGGATTACTGTAATTAATATTTAGTTGTGGGCTTTTAAAGGGTGATGATCTTGAACCCTCCCAAAGAAGCTTCAGAGGAGGGCAGAAAAGATGTKGACACCTTCCTTGGGTTCTCACTCTTCCAAGTGTTGTGAAATGCTGTGTCCTCAAAGCTCTTGAGGACATGGTCTCTCCTCCATCTGCCTGGTCTTGATACTGGAGTCCTTTGCTCTTAACCAACACATTAGTCTGCAGTTCCTGCCAGGTGAGGCCTCTGTGCCCTGGTTTCCAGCAGACTAGTCGGTTACCAGGACTGACCATGGGCAGCTGGTCCTGCTTGCTCTCGCTGCATCCCTTCCTGCTGCAGAGCTGCTGCTGGAATCCAAGTGGAATCAATATACCACACTGCAGCGCGTTATTAAACACATCTATTTTCTCTGGATGGCTGCAGAGGACTTAAGTTTCCTGCCCTACTTGTAAAACACGSCATGGACTTTTTCTTCTTCCTTCCACCCACCATGTTGCCCGCATGGAACTTTGTTCAGAGTCCAAGAACAGGATGTAGAAGCTTTTGGGTTTTTTTGCCTTTTTTTTTTCCTATCACAATGTGATGTAGTCCCAGTGTGGCCTGGCCACAGTGTTGGTTCATTTACTTGTCCAGCACCAGCTGGCTTAATGTCAGCCATGGCCCTTGTCCACATGTTCCCAAGCCCACAAGAGCGTTGGGAAAGCAGAGATGGGTCTCCTGAATCCTTCTGTGGACACAAGTGAGCTCTTCCCCGAACCAGCCACACGGGACTAATTAGGCAGCAGCTATTTAGGTAGCGGCACTCACTGCAGCAACTCCCAGCTGGAACAGGCTGATCTGTGGCGGTCCCCTCTCCACACAGAGTGCCCTGATCAGGAATATAAATGCCGTTAATCCCTTGCGTTAATACCAGCAGCTTTGATCATCCTTCCCACATCATCACCCCCTTGCTGCTAATAAGAGTGATAACCATGGGGGAGAAGGGAAGGGGGACTGGACTAATCGCTTGGCGGTTGGCAATGCTGTAGGTAAACTGACAGGTCTGGAGATTAGGGAGCTGAGGAATCCTGGAGAGACGGTGTTAAATAAACACTTCTGTTCACACAGGTCGGAAAAGSAAGACACCCAAGGCAACTTGCCTGGCTGTTCAGTGACGGTCCCCATGGACTACGAGGAGGAGCCCAAGATCAAACTTCTGGCAGGAATTCTCTCATCTTCCAAGGTCTGTTTCAAGCCCAGCTCCCATAGCTGGCTCTTGGCTTCCAGGTTTGCTTGAGATGGTGAGGAAAGGGCAAGGAGGGTCTCGTAGCTCCCTGCACTGRAGCAACTGGTGGGATCCTGCCGCTTGCCTCTCTCTCGGGTTCATACGTGCCCTGATCTCCACAATTACACTGTATTTAACTGGTGGTATTACCTATGAAAATCAGCCCAAGCTTTGGGGAGCCTAATCCTGAATGAGGAGGGGAGAGAGCATCTGCCCCTACAAGAGGTCCCTCATTGACTGCTCAGGAACGGTGGACAAAATAAATGGTGACTGATAGGATATGTTCATGCTGGTTCCTGGTGACATTTTAAGCAGGAATAGAGGTGGGGAGAATGCCAGAATTAGCTCGCCAGGGTCTTAGCTTACCTTTGAAAAAAAGATCATTGAGTCTCATGCCTTCATATTCAAAAGATAAATGTGCTTTGAAAATGACCAGTTGTGTCTATGGAGAGACAGAGAATACCAAAAAGCAGCTGCATCACTAGCACGCTAATTTGAGAYGGGAACGGGCTGGAAGTAGRGCTTAAAGGGGGAATGCATGGACTYTGTTTTCTGTGTCTGGGCTGCTCAGGCAGAAGCCCACCAGTGGACACTGCCCTGGACTGAATGCAAACCAGGCAGTAGCTCTGCTCTGCTATTGCAGCACAACATCCTTCTCAAAGCATGGCCTGCAATCCGAGAAAGTGAGGTCCGTGTCTATCAGTGTGAATTATCACAGCTGGATCAAGGAGTCTGTCCAGGTTCCCGTTCCTGGCTGCAGCTTGTTCTGCCCAATCCACCTAGACACCTTTCTCATTCTATGATTTTCACTGTTTCCTTATTTATTTATTTATTTATTTATTTATTTTATTTTTCCTGGTGGCATCAAGCCTGGAGCTTCAACAGCAAAGGGCAAATGGGCTGCGACTCATTTTAATAGCAAAAGAGAACTTGCAAGAGCTTCACAAACTTCGGGATAGGGCCAGAAGGTCTTTTCTCTGCGGCAGCTGGTTGGAGATAGCAAGAGTGGGATTCGCCTGAACCTTTGATAATTAAACTCTCAGCTGCCGAAAAGCTAGCTGCCTGGCTGCCAGATAAATGCTGTTTCCCTTGAATTAGTGTGGAGCCAAAGTGACATCCAATGGCTGGTTAGGCTCATCAAACTGGCTGTTCTCTCCAGCTATCCCGGGGGATAGAGCCCAGGTGGCCATTTGCCAATGGAAAAAAGCAAGCAGAAATTCCAGGCACGTATCATCCTGCTGAATTTATCACATCTGCAGTTCAGGTACTTTTAGACTTCCTGATGTCATAATACTCCTTTATACAAGAGCTTTCAGTGAAMGCTCCCAAATATGCATTAGACGGAGATGTAATAAGACAGGTCCTGTATATTAAACAGCTAGTGCCAGCTCAAATTCAGTCCTAAATTTAGGGCTGAAATGAATGAACTGTTACAAAGCCTGACACCATCAGAAACATTCAYGTGGTCTTTATTTTTTGGACGGGAGTAGAAAGAAAAATTGTGGGGGGTGAAATTTCTTTAAGGGGAAGTGCCACCTGCAGGGCCTGTAGACAGGGCTGCCAAGTGACAGTCTGAGAGCTAAAGCACTGATAAACGTGCCTCATCCCCCACGCTGAGAGAAATGGAAAATGCAAACAAAGAGGTAAAGGAGTGGATAGCAAATTGCTTCTCAAAAACTCATCCTGTTTCAGTCATCTCGGATACTGCCGGATTCAGAGTCCCAGAAGTGCAGCAGTGATTTTTAAGCTGACAGGGTCCCCTATGCTCTAGCTGAATGCGTCAGGACAGTGAATTATTATTGCAAGGGCATTGACAGAAGGGATGCAGTTTGTTAGATGCCATGCAGAGTCCCTCCTTCCTAAGAAAGAGCAATCTTAAGACAGAKAGACAAGGCTAAAGAGCCACCCAGCAACAGATGACACTGAGAAATAGATGTAGACGCCAGCAGTGGATGGGCTGCTCCCCTGCCTAGCTCTATCTAGGGAGAACTATCTAGCTCTAAAAGGGTGAGTTTACTGATTCACAGGAAAGTTGGTACYTAGTGGAGCTTGCCCATCAAGCCGGGGTGCTGTGGGACAGGCACAGACCCAGCACAGGTTTATGACRGGGCAAACAGGCTGGAGGAGCAGAGCAGGGCCCCCCACCAAGCTCTGAAAGCAGCAGCGAGGGATCCACGCTGGATGTCAAATGATGGAGGAGGCTGGGTGGGCTGGCAGGAGATAGCTCCTTTCTGTTGTTATTGAACATCTACTCACTGGGCTTGAATGATCACTCCGTATTTAAATATTAAATATCAATAAATCAGCTAGAAGTGTGCCTGCCGGCGCCTGATGGATGCGTGCTGGTGAGGGCTACGTAGGCTCAGGGCTGTCGGCTTCCGCAGGCTCCTGAGCACACAACTATCAACTTTGGAGGCTGTGAGTGCATGAGCACATCTGGGCGGATCTTAGGTGGAAAACTTGCATTTTCTTCTCCAACAGTTCATCTGTAAGCAYCTATTTTAGTACAAACCACAAACACTTCGGTGCTGGGAACATGCGTTTTTCTGCGCATCAAAACCTGTTCYTCCAAACCACATGTCATTGACCGATCAGCCCAATTAGCTAGACTTTCCTTTGCGAAGGCTGTGCTGGAGGGAAGAGTTCTGATTTGCTTTTGCTGCTTTTAGTGCTGGGGAAGAATTCCTCTCCCAGCAGCAGTCTGCTTGGCCACTGGCACAAAGCGTTTCGGCTCATGGCACTAGCCCAAGAGTTGATGACACGTTGACCGGGCTGCCTTGGCATTTAGATGTTCAGTAGAACCAGGTCTTTGCTAGCGGTGGGGACGTCTGGTTTGCCTGGCGCCGTGAGGGACTGGGAGGTGAAGTGGTGCTGACGAGTGTCGAGGGGCTCTGCTCCACGGAAACAGGGTCTCCTGAGGTCCTCCCTCTTGGGACTCGTGGCTGAGCCCGGCTAAACTTGAATTAGAAAGAGCCTTGTTCCTAGTGAAGGACTTTGAAAGAGGTGCAAGCTGATGTGCTGAGGATAAGGTAGTTTGGCACTGTTCTTCGAGTGGGAAGAGTGGCAGCAGCTGGCTTTAAAAGGTAAACCAAGGACTGCAAATGGCCGTTCTTTGATTCCTGTATCTCTCTTAATTCAGGCAGCCTGTGGGGATAAAAAAGACATTGCAATTCGAGCATTTTACCAGTGGCAGCACCACCCCTGCTATGTGCCGTTGTACTCGAGCTCCATCCAGTTAGATAGTCCTGTGTCCAAGAGCAGTCAACACCAAAGGTTTGAAGCACCCTTCTTAATGAGCAGAAGTCCACAGTCCTCTGTGCTCAGGTAGCAATGATGTTGAGCAATTAGCACATGAAGGGCAGCATCAAACTCTGCCCTCCTGTAATTATCTCAGTTTTAACTCCACATCTAGGACTGCCTTTGAGGGCAGAAATTGCTCCACATTCCTGCTGTTTCATGGCTGTATGATGCCCTGGTCTGTGGGAGCTTATGTCCAGCACTCAGCTTGCTTCTCCTTCCAGGATGCTGAATGCAGGTGTGGAAAATGTGACCTGCTTTTTCCCTCTCTTTTCAGTCCTCTTTGAAGCAGAGGACAGCTCTATTCCTCCTGGATGGAAAGACACTGGCCTGATAGGTTTGGAAAAACTTCCAGCCAGGATAAAACACGAGAAAAATACCCCGAAGAGCCTGCCCTTCTCCCGGCCTGTTCCCTGGGTAACCATCACCTTGCTGTTGCAGTATTCAAAGGTAACTTCTAAACATTTCAGATCAAAATAACAAAGAGCCATTCAGCTGGGTCAGAAGGAGCTGGGGAAGGGGTTTCTCTGGCTCCCTGGCAGAGACATGGTGTCCAGCAGGGCAGGGGTCTCCCAGGTGAGGGGAGGCTGCTGGTCCCTCCTTGGAGACCACGAGCTCCTTTGGGGAGTTATGAGGCTCTTTCTCCCTTTCCTCCCAATTCCCCTCCTGCAGAGGTGGATTATAGGATGGAATCTGGATTGGGGTGGCTGCCTGAGACCCTCTGTGTGTCACTGGAATATACATGTGCAGTGACCTGCAGTTGTTGCCAGTTACCACTGCCTTGTGTCCCCCAAGCATATCAAAAGCACATGCCTGTGCAAACCTCTACCCTGTCACTGCAGGTATACAGTACGTATAGAATGTACTGCTGTATTTATTCATAGGTGCGTGCCCATTTATCACAGAGGCAGTCTCTGCTGGTGTCAGTATAATAAAGGGTCTCTCAGAGCAGTTGTGCCAGGAGCCCTCATTCCCCGGGGTTCGTGATGCTGTCATGGGTGTGACAGCAAGTCATCACGGGATAATGCTGCTTCAGAGGGCAGTAATTCTGGGCACACTAAAGGCTCTGAAAGTGCAGACTAAGGCACGTGGGAAGTAATATTACTATAGTGACTTCCACTTCTACCTTTGTGAGAACATGCAGTTACRTATTAGGCACCCTCTCAGTTTTGTATAGCATGAAAGGGGAGGATGGATGGGATGGACGACGTAACCCTGACTTGCAAGGGATATTGATAAGCAAGAGAAATCAAACCCATATTTGTTTGAGCTACTCCTTGTGCTGAGCTGTGCTCAGTATGGCCAGGTTAAGATGTTCAGGATTTGGTCTGTTAGGGCAACCAGCCAGATAAGACTGAACTCCGACCTAAAGCCCAAGTCTGCTTGTAGATCCAAGCTTGATACCAGGTTAATAAGACTTGGGTAACTCTGAGCATGCAGATGAAGTGGGCTAATGCTCGTATATGTGGTTGATTCCCTCTCTGACAATTCCTGTCTGGGTGATTCCTGTATGTGAATGGAACAGATGGGCTGGACTCTTTTGTGTAATGCTGTGGTAGTCACTTGGGCCCTATTGCTTTTATTTGAGCCAAGGAAGGTGTCTAACTAGTGCTCTGGTTTGTATGCCTTGTGCATTAGGACTGTTCACACATGGTCTTGGTGTGGCCGTGTGGGTTGGCTGAGCCGTAGCTTCTCCGTGATGATGCCTGCGTATAAAGGAGCCTTCARATCCCTGCTCAGGATCACCAGGAGCTCACCAGCTGTTGCAGCGCTGTTGGATGATTTATGGTTTCATGCTGAAAACACACAAGATGCCTGCGTTCCCATGTCCATGTCTCCCATTTGTCACTGGATTTCACCGCCTGGGAGTCTGCTTGGGTTCTTATCTATCTGACAGTGAGGTATTGGCTGCAGTGTGGGGTCGCTTCCTTGTATTTATGATGGACCACGAGATTCTGACAGTGTCTTTCTGATTCCTGTATGTTTTGCCAAGCACTAGGTCGTTGTGAAAATGCTCACAGATCTTGGTGCTTCATAAACATCATCTGGAAGGATAATTCGGTAAGGATTGCAGAGTTATTCTTTGGGACAGGAAAACCAATAATCCTTTTTGCTTTCTGTCCCTGGCTAYGCTGGTACTTCCTCACAGGAGGAAACCTGTTTGTCTAAAGTATTTGGGRTGCTTCGATGCTACAAAAGGCCTGGGAGGCTACAAGGTCCTCAGTTATGGGAGTTTCCATCCTCAAAATGCCATTGCAAGTTTGGAGAGGACGGGTGTCCCCCACAGGTTTACACCTGGAGAAGCGTGACCCAGTGACTCACCAAAAGTCTCCCAAGGCACCTGGGGCAGAACRGAGGTTTTAGCTGGGATTTTTCAAGTCGTCGTTTCTCTCTGGCCGGATGCCTGCAAGACTCGGTCCTGCTGGCGTTTCCAGTGCTTTGTGACACAGGAGGTGCTTTTGAACGGCGAGCCCTGGAGCGGAAAGTGCTGCCTCTTCTCCAGCATGGTGACACGTGCACCGTGTCCTGGGAGGGTGGCAGTGCCCCAGGGAGCCAGAGAGCAGAACCTGCTCTCCAGGCAGCCGGCTGCCAGAGGAGGCTTCATCCAGATGAGGCTGGAAATTCATGTGCACAGCTGATATTGCTGGAAAGCAGAGCTGGCATGGGAATAGCTCGCAAAGCGGGGAAGCAGGAGAATCTTCAACAAAGCCTTTTATCTACCAAATAATTCAACCAGCCTGCAAACAGCAAGGAAGAGGWGGGCGCGCTGAAGCAGGGAGGGGAAAGGGGATGACTTCTGCCTCTATTTATATACCCGAGAAGCTGTCTTCATGGTAAATAATTGCAAATAATAATCATAATATCAAAAATGGAAAGGGCAAAGAAAGAGCARCTCCGTCCCCCGCCCCTCGCTGGTGCTGGTGTTTGAGATGTCATGTGTATGTGAAAGCTGAGCCCGTTGCTCGTGAAGGAGGRTGGCAGCCAGTGTATCTTTATCACGATCTCTTTCATGCTCCGCTGAGCTCCCTACCCTGTGCAGCAGCTGCGGCGCAGGGGGAGATGCCAACCTGTCTCCCAGTGAACGCGGAGATTGAGGCTGAAGCTTCCTCCGATGCAAAAAGACCCCTTGGGTTTTCCAAAGTTGGCTGCTGGCTGTTTTCTGAMCCCCCTTCTGCCATGTCCCAGAGCMTCCAGTGGCCCTTTGCCTTTCGCCTGCTGAAATGTCCTGTYTTCCTGTGTGGAAGATTTAGCAGGTTCAGGGCTTTCTGTGCATTATAATGCACACTGTCCTTTTCATCTGCTCGCTGCARCCCCAGAGCCTGCCCTTGGAAGGGGAGATCGAAAGCACCGGTGGTTTCTCGTGGAGGACACCAGAGACATCCTCCCAGAGACAAAATCCATTAATTTCCCAGCACTTTGCTTTCCATTTGGATGGAGGAAATGTTCCAGAGCACTGGAACTAATTATGCAGAGAGGTGGTGGAATCTCCTTCCTTGGAGATATTSAAAAGCAGTCTGGGCAAAGTCCTTGGAAACGTGCCCTAAATGACCCTGCTTGAGCAGGGGTTGAACTAGAGGATCTCCAGAGGTTACTTCCAATGACAACTCTTCTGTTATTCAGTGAGCGAGGCAGAGACCCTGAGCCAATCCCTTTTTAAACCCCGCTCAGCAGGGAGCTTTAAACCTTAGGATCGCTGSCTTTATTCACCCTCGCGCTGTTGTGAGATGCCCTGCATGTCCCCTTCTTGGCGGAGGGAAATCTGGAGAAAAACGGTTTGCAAGAGGGGTTTTGAGACTGGTGCTCTGAGGCTCTGCAACTGGGRTACCGAGGGAAAGCCCCTTCCAGCACAGCAGTTGACCTCACTGTGGATTCAGAGAAAAACGGTTCAGTAATTAAGTGAATCCAGCCATGAGAAGCAATTACATCCCCTGGGACCGGGCCTGATTCRCCAAGGCAGCAGACACCAGACTTCAGTTCCCCAAGGGCTGTCCAGCACCAGCAAGCAGACAGGGACTGACAGTTAGGGACCAGTTATTTCCATGGACTTGGTAGAATTTCACCCCGTTTCATCAGTGTTTAATTCCTGCTGCATTTTTTCAGAGAAACTGGAATCAGAAGAAAAGCTGGCAAATGCCACCGTCCCAGGTAATACATCATACACCAGGCYCTGAGTGCACAAATATTCCCTATGACCCTGTGCAAAGTGAGCACTGGAGAACCGGGGTGCAGGTTTGTTGCGCTGAGTCCTTCAGTAATCTGAATATTGCTGGTTTCTCTCTTTGCTTTTCTACATTGGTGAGTAGTCAACAACTGAAGGCAAGATTAATTAGAAATTATTGGAATCCTTTCTTTAACTAGCGTCCCTCAGCTTTCTGCCCCTGATCTTTCCCGCAGTCCCCACGTCCCAGGCCCCGAGTGTGATTTGAGCTCCATGGAGAAGCTCTACTGAGTGAAGTTCATTATGTGTGAAAGTGGATACACAGAGGGAGGAAGGCAGAGCATCGAGAGAGCGATGCTGGAGGAGAATTAGTTGACAGGAGAAGTGTGCAGAAGACAACGAGGAGCACTTGGGACTTTGGATGAAAAGTAGTTCATCCCTTCTCAGCCCATTAATAAGTTAATAACTTATCGGAGATTAACTTAACACCTTGAGGCACAGAAGACATTGCCTTGTTCTCACATTAACKTGGCTCTATTGTAATTCCTTTATCTTACCTTTTTTCCCCCCTCAGCTGTTGCATACTCACCTGGGGCCACACTAATATAACAGCATAAGATTCAATTACAAAAGACTACAATATGAGTGCAAAATTCTCTTCCTGACATGCCAAATCAATGCTTGGGAGCATTACCTATTGAGTGGCTAGCAATTCTTTTTTTTTTCCAGGTTGTAGTGGAAAAAACAAATCTGTTGCTTTTCCTGTGCACAGAGAAGTGATGCTCCTGGGTAAGATATCCCCAGGCTTTGCTGCCTCTGGAAGCAAGGTACACACTAGAGGAATGGGGGACAGGAGAGGGGGAAAGAGGCGAAGGTTGGGTGTTGGGGAGGGATGAGGGGTAAGGGTGCCCACATGGCACCGTCCCCTCCGGTGGAGGGAGCGTCTCTCGGGATTTCGTCTCTCTCGGGATTTCATCTCTTTTCATTTTGCTCAGACTCAGCCTGAGGTTCGTTATCACAAGGACGGTGAGAGCCTGTGGCGGGGGAGAGATAAAGGCCTGACCACCGGTCTCTGCTCAGCCTAGATGGGGAATATTCTTATCAGCCCATTTGATGTCCTCCTGAGAGGCTCGGTATTGTGTCCAGTACTCAGATGTCCTRTCACCAGAGCCACTAGTACCTTGGGCTTATCTCTTTGTTACAGGAGCTCCATCTCYGAGGCACCCAAGCACCTTTTACATGGCATCAACGAGAGAACAGAGCAGCCCGTCCCGTCACCGGCGGCTTCAGAGGCGCCGGGTTGGAGGGACTGTKGAAATGCAGCTCTGCTTTCCTACCTGGCACGGTGCTTGCAGGCTCCAGCTTCGAGACGGAGCAATGAGAGGGTCTTACGCTGCTGCTTACACTTCATTTGGTAAATCAGAAGATGATTCCGGGATCCAGACCTGCCATCTTCTATACACGGTAAGACATGAATGTAGCATCTATCTTGTCCTTCCCATGTTTCATCTGCAGATCGGGTAGGTACGCTGCAGCCAATGGAAGAGTTTTACTGCATAGATTGAACTTTTGCTCCCAAATTCCTCGGAGCAAATCTGGAGAAACCACAGAGCTCAGGGTGTGGGTTTGCCCGGGATGTGCCAGCRGACAGGAGGGATTGTCCATTTACTTCAGCTGGAGCTGCACTAGGCTCAGAGGTATCTCTAGGGATATATTGGGATGACACAAAACAGATGCAGTTCCCTCATAGCTTTGTCGTCCTTCTCTCCTTCTATATTTAAACACATATATTCTGTGGGGATGAAGACTTGGCTGCAGGACACGTGCAAAACTCTGCTGCCCTGCCTGGTTTTACTCCTGTGTTGCGATGCGCTGTGATAAAATATGCACTGCATGAGTGAGAGGGAGGGAAGGGGATGACATCAGAATTACAAGCAATGTTAAAGGAGACAGACTTGCCTTTCACAGATGATATTTGTGTGGGTAATGCACACGCTGGAGCCTTTTATTGCCTCTCTACTTTGCCAGCATTGTGTGCTAAGCCTTCGACATATGGCTTCACTTTAACCATGGGCCAGGGCCCCCTCACAGGGTGACAATTTCCTGCGGTTGCCCTCGCGCTCTGCAGAGGAGAAGGTCTGGCAGAAGCAATAAGTGCRAAGTGTGGATGGAATCCGATTAGTCAGCAGCTACGTCGTGTTGCATAGCCCGAGTGTCCACACAAATGTCACACCCTGCAGTTTATTGAAAACAGCGAGTGAGGCAAGAACGGCTCATCTAGTAATGTACTTCGGGGCTTAAAACTGCAGGAGCCAAACAGAGACTTATTCTGGGTTTTAACTAAAGAGGACAGAGCAGACGTGTTTGATCTGATGATGAATGAGATCTTAGAGGCTAAAGATCAGGTTAAATCTGCTTTTTATGGGCAGAATAGMTGGCACTCTATAATACTTCTGTTTGGGCTAAAACAGGAGATTTTGTAGTATGGGCTTTTGTTCAGATCTGCATGGTTTCGATTTAAACTCGTGCAATCAAGTGRGTGTCATGCAGGTGAAAGATGGCATGACGTGGCCGTGCTCTTCCTTTGCACAGCAGCAGAGGCAGCGCAAAGGCGGCTTCACTCCCACTCAGCCCCAAGACTGCCATATATCAACCCAAGTGATGAGTTTAGTATGAATCCATGACTTCATCTGTCCTGCGCATCTCTGCGGAGACAGACACGGTGCAGTGCCCACTGATTTGATTTTATGTTAGTATTTTAATTTATTTTATTTTAGTTTTTTTTTAATTTTATTTTTTTCTGTGTGCCAGCTATAAGCTCCTGTTATATAGGACCTAGTAGGTCACTATGATGGCTGTTTTCATTTGCTCCTTGAGAGATGAATGGGATTCTGTCTGCTGAATGAAAAGGTGCTGTGTCTCATTTCATATTCCCTGAGGCATCCATTTGGATATTCTGTAGAGTTATGGATCTGAGTGGAGGTTGCCCTGAAGTCCTTATCCATGCCCCAGTATCAGACTCAGCTGCAGGGTTTGACCATTAATGCAATAGATCAAATATACCCGCAGGAGCCAGTCACTAGAGTACAAAATCCCCTCACCTCTCCCTTATGCCTTCGTTTTTTCCTCAGTTTCCAGTCTTGGTCTCTGTCCCCTAACTGATGTTACCAGGCGTTGTGTTTAATTAAGAAACATTGTCCAACCAATGGGAAGCAGGAAATGTTTTACAAATAGGAACAATTCTTGTTCATTATCCTTTAATTGAGGCAACAAAAAGGTGCTGGAAAACATCCATCAGATGCACATTCATGTACATCATCAGAGAGGATTGGATTTAGGAACTCACAAAAGGAACATCGAATGTTCCAATCAAGAGTTATACAGACAACAGTGAAACAAAGAATTGGAGACACAAATACATCAGAATTAGCCCAATTACAGATTATGTGCTTCTGGAAAACACATTCCTTGGCTCTCTTCCAGGATTTTCTTATTTCACTCTCCTTTTCTGTTGTACCTCGGTATGTCACAAAAGCTAATGTTACTTGTTTCTCCTCTGTTAGCCCTTGAGCGGCTCACAAGGGAAGCAGGTGTCATTGCTGAGGGTGTCGGAGAGGTGTTTGGAGAAGACATGAGGAGCAACCTGGAAGTTTTTGCTCCTCTTTGAACTCARGATACTCTGAGGCTGGCGGTTTTCTCAACTTTTCCTCCCTTGCTCCTTCAGATTTCCAGGTTTGGCGGCTCTGCTGGGCTACTGTTCTCAGGCGGAAGAGATAAATAACATGAGAGAACCTGCTGAGGGAAAGATTTTGAGCCTGGAAGGCCAGGAAATCTCGTTACCAGTTTAAGTATGCATTTTAAAGCTTGCTTGGCCTGGTTCTGAGCTCATTTGCACTCTAATACTGTGGCTCCCTGCAGAGTTAGCCTTTATTCCCATAGGTCTGTTAGATTCAAGTTCTCTGACTTGTCATTTTTTAAAGGTGCCCTGACTTTTAAACAAGGGACAGAATATGCCAAGGACCCTGAAGGTACCCTCTGAAATGTGTGTTCACCTCGATGCTCCTGAAAGAAAAACCATCACCTGGAAAAATATCATCCTACCCCATTGGACTGTAGTAGTAGAGCAAAACGTGATACTGTTAAATACTGTTAAAAAATGCTGTGGATTGATTGGTACCCATATCCATACTGCTAATTATTCATGCTGGCTTGAGATGGATATTATATTGTTTTCTTCGTAGGCTCCTGAAACACCTATCCACCTTTAACTGCTTGTCTTCTTCAAACTGTTGAGAAGATCAAGGTGGAGGGAGGCTCCCCTTCCAGCAGCACGTTTCATTGGCTTTGCCTGTCTCAGTGTCGTACGTGGAGTTTAGGCTCTCATAGGTGATGGAAGGARATAGGAACCTCCAGAGGTCAAGTCTGCACGTCCAAAGAACAGTGAGGACAACCAACGCCCAGAAGTGAGATTACCGTGGACTAAATACTTGATCTCTAAGGGAGTTGAAGCTTGGGAGAAGTGTCCAAAGCAGGGCTGTATTACAGACTCACCATGTGGCAGTGGGGGACTGGCCTCATACTCAAGAATCCGTGTGCCATGATGGGCTGTCCTCCCACCAACCCAGTGACAACATGGRAGGTGGCACTGGGGACCCCCTTCAGCTCTTACCCTTGGGTTTGGGCTTGGGTGAGGAAGCCGGGCAGGCTGCCTGCTCAGCTCAGCTCTCAAGCAGGTTGTACCAYATCCAGCTCCTGTTTTCCTCCTTGAGCGACTTCAGGCAGGACGAATGCAGGGATCAGGCCCCAGAGMAGCAGGATTACCTGATGGTTGGCACCCGGTGCAATGAGGACTTCCACTTGTGGGTTCAGAGGTGAATAGCTCCATGCCCTGGTTGGGGGCTCCCCYAAGCAGCTCTGTTTCTCTGTCTCTCCTTGAGTGAAGAATTTCCTCATCTTTTTCCCTCTTACTTCCTCTGGCCGTTGCGATTCCTGTTCCATTTCCCTTCTGTTTCCCCTCAAGCCCTCCCTGCCTTGTTTTGAAATCCCTGCTGCCTGCCGAGGAAAGTGTTTGCTTTGTAGCTGGCATTTGTTGATTTTCTTCAGGTGACTCAGGGCTGCAGGCATTCCTCATTACTTTTTTATTAGCCAATTTGAATACTCATTTAGCATCTCTAAGCGTGTCATGGTTTTTAATTCCTCCTTCAGAGACGTCTCTGCAGAGACTGTCCTTGGTCCTCAGTAATAAAACAGGATCCCACATAATGCGACCGAGGCGAGAGAGGAAGGCTTGCAAAACAAGATCARTGAGTCCAGGCTTGTATCATGTAGACAACAAGGCTGAGGCCTCCCTTCGTTTTGTCCTTTTTCTGTGTGCATTTGGACTGCCAGAAGCTTCAGCAGCACAATATGCAGCAGGATGACCTGGTAGGTTGTGCTGGACAAGCAGCTTTCCAAAAAAAAACCCCACAAAACTAAATAACATGAAGTGACAAGACCGTGGACAACGGAAATTACTGAAGTGGTAGAATGAAGATGGTTAATGAAGAATAGATCAAGTCATTCAGCTATAAGGCTAATAACAGCTAGAAAGGAATAATTATAGCCATGATGCATTTAAAACAAAAACAACCCCCCCAAATGACCAGCATAGAAGTGTTTCACTTTGGTATCCAGCTTCCACGTGCTCCTTTGGACCTGTTTTTCAGGGATGTTGAGTACCCGGAACCAGACAATATAAACCACAAGGTTTACAGGTGAGAAGCCGGACTATGGAAGGGGATGTAGGAAGGGAGGGGAGAGCTGCTCCAAGTGTTTCTCARATTTCAAGGCCAAGTGGATATGCCATGTCCCAAGCAATGGTGCAGTTTAGCTCATTTCAGAGCAGAGATGGATGCCAGGCCCCTTTCAGCCCCTGTGAGAGCCAGCGCGGAGGTGCTGCCCGTGCAGGTAACTACACCTGCGTGTGCCCTGTGCTGTGGGTAAACACAAACYTTCCATCTCTCGGCCTATTGGTCCTGCAGTTTGCTTGAGCACTAACCCACTTGCACACGAGAAAGTACGTTCTGCTGCTTTTTGAAGTGCCTTGGATTCTATTGTGTACAAATTTACAAATGAACTGCTCGAGTGTTGACTAATGCCGCAGCCTGCAGTCAAGGTAAGAGCCCATTTATTTACAGGCTCTTCAAGGACAGGGAGATGCTGTATTTGTACAATTTTCAGGCAGGCACACGGAACAGAGCCTAACAAAGAGTTACCTGCCTCCGCCGTGTTGCAGAAGAGGACGATATATGAGACCCTCAAGGAAAATGCAGAGTTTGGGCAGAGCCTCCTGGCAGGAAGACCCTGTAACAGCACCAGCTTTTGAAAATGGCAGAGCTGAAAATGTACAAAGAAGGYGGTTTTTTTCCTTTGTACAACAAGTTCGGGTGCATATCCAGGAGAAAACTTAAGCCGTGTAGCTGAGCTGTGCGAGGATCAGAGGATGCTCGCTGCTGTGTGCGCAGCACCCACTCCTTCACACGAGACGTGGGGTTTGCAATCGATGGGACTGTCTGATCCCAGGATGATAGGGAGCTCTCTTTTTCTATTTCCTGCTGGTATTTACTTCAAAGGTGCATGRCCACACAGATCACTGTAATACCAGCAGCCCAAAAGAAGAATTAATAAAGCACCGACTGTGTTACACCCTGGGATCTATGGTGCTTGAGAAAGGAAAAGCACCGTCGGTTCTCTTTCACGGGGGCAGAAGGAGGTGAAGTGRTTTATTTATCCATGCTTATTCAATGCATCAGTGACAGAGCAGCGAGCTGGAGCTTTTCAGCTGTGCTTTGAGGCTTCCTAAAATGTCCATTGGCAAAGTCCAAAACATTTACCCTTTGAGAGTACACTCTGCCTCTGCTCATCCCCTGTGTGAAATAGAGGGCTTGAAGGTGGCAAGAGCCAAGGAAGAGGGGAAGGACGTGTCTTGGGTGAGAACAGGAGTCAAGGACCTCCAGCACTGAGAGGCCGCAGGGTGCTCCCCCRGCCCTGTGTCTCAAGGAGACGCTGAGCGGGTCGCGATGCAGAGCCCTGCTGCTRTGCCTATGGATGGAGCTGCCTTTGCATTATGGACACAGGTAAAGGGCTTGTTCAGGGCAGGTCCGGAGGATGGAGATTGCTTGAGCAGTGCCAAGGTCTGTGTCTGAGCCTGGGGGGAGCTGGTCCCTCCAGCCTCCACAAACCCTTGCAGTGAACCCTTGAAGTGCCCTTCCAGGCAGTGAATAGCAYGGATTTGGAAGGATGAGAGCCCTGATGGCATTGCAGGGGACAGGGAGAGGAGCAAGGGGAAGGCCACGAGACTTGGCATCACCTGGTGATTGATGCACACTCCCCAGCACAGCTGCTTTGCAGATGCCTCCGACCTCGGATACAGTTGGTGCCCCATCAGCCCGAGCAGGTGCCTCCTACCTTGCGTATTCAGTCTGGATATTTAGCCCCTGCCAAAAAAATTAATTATACAGGTCAAAATATCACTCAGGCTGAGGTGTCTTGACTTCATTAAAGAAGATGCAGAAAGCATTGTGTTCTCTCACTGGGCTCTCTGAAGGAAAATGCTGCTGATGGAGGCAATTGAATCTGGAGGGGTGGGAGAGGTATCCAGCCCCAGGTTAGCAGCAGCTTTTAAGGCAGACGTGCCCGTGTCTGACATTAGTCAGTGCATCAGAGTAACCAAGCTTCTAGGCGGCTTAAGTAGGCGCTGTGAGATGATTGCCAATGCCTTGTGTGCAGCCCAGCGCCCTTGCTCCACATCCACAGATATTTCATTTGCAGGGAGGAGATGGCAATGAATTTGCCATTCATTAAAAACAAATAATATCTCTCTATCCATCTTGGGTAAGTGTGGTTGTGAAATTGCTCTTTCAGTTTCATTTTATAGGATTCTCTGTGATAAATTTAGCTTGTAAAGGGTGATTAAGACACTTCATTATGTTTTAATATGTCCTTAGGCCTGTGTCTAATAGTAACACTCATCTCTTTGGGATGTAGCCTGCTGCTGCACACCAGAACAGCCTCTGCTGTAGGGTGGGACGTGGCTCTCGTTGGACACTGCTGGACCTGGGCAGCACCGTGAAGCTCTGCCTTGTCATGGGCYGTGTGGGACATCTTCRCATCATGGRCYGTGTGGGACATCTTCACATCATGGGCCGTGTGGGACATCTCCACTGCTGGCGCCAGCACAGGTCAGTGCCTCGTCCAGGGTGGCTTATCACAGGAGGAAATGAGGCTGGTAGTTTCTTCACCTGGACCCCCAAATTGTCCGTCTCAGAGCAGAGAGATGCAGATAAAAGTGAGACCTGAGCTGCCTAAATTCCGCTTGCGCTGGGATTCACTTGGTGCTYGTGCACCCGTGCCCAAAAGAGCGATTTAGAAAACCTGCATCCTGTATGACTAACCCTGAAGACGGCTGATTCCCACTTTGTGCTTTATTTAACCAAAACTTCCCTAGACACAGAGGCACATAGGCCCTGCTTTGGGTTGGCAGCCAATTATTTCGTGCCTGAAGGGAAGGAGTTCACACTATGCTGAGCCCTGTGTTTTCAACAGGGGAGCTATGATAGCTCCCAGGCTGTTTTAGTTGTTTGTCAGGCACCAGACTCCTTCCTGGACTATACAAAGAGGCAAACTACCTCATTTAAGTGATTTCAGTTGCCCTGCTGCAGCCACGTGCTCAGCAATACATAGTGTAAAACCTAAGACAGATACTATGGAAAACTCACAGGGAGTTTAGGTTTTCATCCACATGGAACAGAACTTGGCTGGTCCCAGGAAAGGCTTCTGGTCCTGCTCCTGCAGCATCAGCTTCCCATATGATCGGTGGCAGTTGTGAGGAAGCAGCACGTTACCCTTGCAGGACTCATGTTGTGGAGAGGTGATCGGTGTTACGAGAGTCCTCCAGAACTGTTGRAGGACTGCTCAATCATTTGAGGTGATCTACTGGGACGCCGTCGCTGTTCAACCCCCAAACTGTCACTGGTCAGGATTTACAGGCAAAAAAGTATGTTTGCTTAAAAGCAGAACTTTGCAATAGTGTCACAAAGGTGTAAAGAAAGGTAAAATACATCCCRGTGTTACCTGGAAAGGGAAAATACAGCATGCATCAATGGGATTATTCCTTACCTGCCCTCGTGAATCCCAAGAGCTCCCCGACTGCACCGTCCTCACCCTGGTTGTCTCCAACGATGGGCAATAGCTGTCCTGGGCCACGTGCCCCATCGCCTCCTCTGCCTCCGTGTGTCACGTTTATCTGCTGTGCAGTTGCTGGTTTTGTGGMTGGGCACACGGTAACTCAAGAGATTAAGTTATTTTCTTCCTTTCTGTTCTCTCACTTAGCATTTCTATTACACGCCTTAATTATTCTGGCTTCTGGCTGTTCTTAGCTGTTACAGCCTTCTGAAGAACTCTCRATAAAACTTTTTATAGAGTATTATAGAAAAATTTGTATGTACCACCTTCTTCCTTATATTTGCAACTCTTTCTCTGTGAGAATTGCATGAAGCCTGAACATGGTGCTCTAGACAGCAGCACAGGCAGTGAGAACTCTCTCCTTTCCCTTCACATATAGATATAGTTTGGGGGAGAATCCTTAACACAGGCAGACAAGTGCTTGACCATTGTTTCTTTTTAGGCGAGGATTAAAGCCCAGGGTCCTAAATGCATGGTGACAGTGGGACTGGTGAGCGCTGGGAGGCTGGTGTCCTGCTCAAAGGCCRGCGATGGTCTGTTGGGCTAAGTCCTCCTGGCAGCTGCAGGGAGCCAGGGCCGGCTGCTTCAATCCCTGTCCTGTTAAACAAGGATGTCCTGGAAATGTGGCAGGGGAGGTGTTGGAGGCAGGGAGGCATTCGGTGAGATCCGGGAAGCTCCCTGGTTCCCTTTGGATGCAATTTGGGCAATGCGTCGGTCTTTGGGGCGCGCTTTGATGCTATCCGAGGAGCGCAGGGCGGTTGGCGCAGTCCCGGAGTGCCCTTCTGCTCTCGTTAAAGCCTCTGAGCATCAAACACTCTCGCTCGTTTATCGGAGGGTGATAAACAGCCTGGGAAATGCCTGCTCCAGTCAGGTCACAGGCTTGATTTTTTTTTTTATGGAAGTGACATCCTTAAAAGCGTATCTGCTAATGCCACAAGGGCCCCGGAGGAAATCCCGGCTTGGTCCGTTCGGTGCTGGATTTCYTGAAAAGCAGCTGGCTGCAGAAGATGCTCAGGGGGATTTTTATAGAACTATTCCTACAGAAAGGGAGTGATTTAAATATTCCTCCCCCACATATCAGCCCGATCTGGGATGAATCTCTGCTCTTTTGACATGGGCGTGATGGATTCATGATAACCGTGACACTTTCTTTGCCTGGTGTTTGTGACCTGCACAGCTGAGCCTACGGATCAGCCCAGAGGCTACGGCGGTGGTGACAGTGCCATTTATCTTGGGGACGGGCAGGACCAGGTCGCTCAGCGCAGAACGGGCAGCGAGCCGGCAGCTCCAGGAGAGCCGGGCGCTCGCCGCCTGCCGCGGCCCCTGCCCAGGGCTCTCCGCTCGTCCGCGGACCCAAACTCACCTCAAAAGTCCCTCTGATCAAAGGGTCTGCCCTCGAGCGCAGCAGAGACAAGCCCAGCGCCAGTGCTGCCCTTGAGCCCGCGTTTAAGGCCCTTATGATCCTTAATTCTCCTCCTTCCCATGGGAAATAGAGAAGTCCTTCCAGCTCCCAGCGGACGCCGGTGGGATGCTCTGGGAGCCGCAAAAGCTCCGCAGCGAGGGCAGCTTTGCGGTGCTCTGATCCCGCCGGAATTTGCAGCCGGTCTCTTGCTGCTCCCATCGGCCGTTCCGGCAAGCAGCAGCTTAGGYGCTTCCCCGGGACGCTGCCTCGGTGACATTACGGGCGCTCCGCAGCTGTCCTGGCCCGAGCCTGCGTCGGAGGCACTGGAGGCGCTGCTGGGACAGAGCAGCCGCTGCGGGAGCGCGGAGAGCCCCGGGGCGGGCGCGCGCTCCCGGGCGCTCCKTGACCTTGAGCAGGGACCGTTTCGAAATTCCCGTGCAGCTGCTGCTTTGCATCGCAGGCCATATGGCCGGCCCCGTAAACGCAGGCTCTAATTGTAGCTCTCAACCTGCCAGAGTCCAAAACAGGGAGATTATTTGGGGCAGAGGCTGGGGGTGGGGGGAACCATCAGACAAATATTGCCTGACAAAGACCCCGGAATAAGGAAAATGTAAGAAAAGGTCCCCGAAATGCAATGGTGTTATTTGTCCAGTGCAAATCACTTTGTCTCTGACCTCGGGTGCCTGACTCAGCGTTTTCTGTGTCAATGTTTTACAGTAATAAAAGTGAGAGAGCACCAGGTGCTAGTGGGAAATGAGGGCAGATTTATGTCTGAAAAGGCAGGGAGCTTCCTCTTAACGAAGGATGGTAGAAAGCGCGTTCCTAATAACGCTCTTGTTTCTATAATCTGCCTCTTCAGTGAAGTTGCAGGGATTTGGGGGTTCAAAGGGGGAGTAAGCAATGGCTTATAAGAGGTCGCTCAGTTCTATTAGCAGAGCATCAAGAAAAGGCTGGTCTGGCTGCTCTCTGTTTCTTCTATCCCTAGGTGAAGCTGATGCAAGCTAACAACCTGGATGAAACGGAGATGCCTTCCACCTATTCTGTACAGACTTAAATGGTCAGGATTCAAAGCAAAATATTGCTCTGTGTAGGTTGTTTSGCCTGCCTTTCCCAAAGGGGAGAGGCTTGTGAGCAGCCTCTGTAATCAAACGGAGCCATGAGGATGTCTCTCCTCCCCGTGATGGATTTGGTGCCACATCTGGAGTTGATTCATTAGGTGCACCAGGTAACTCTGAGTGTCGGTCTCTCCCCAGAGGACTTTGCTGGGGAAATCTGTGCACACGTGGGGGTGAGAGGAGTATTTGAGGAAGGAGTTAGTAATAAGCATGGTCAGAATTAGGGATCTTGAGAGGGTTGTGAGGAGTGGTTTGGATGCCAGGTATCAAGATAAGAGGAGCTCGGATCAGGAGCAGGGGAGGCCAAATGATTTTTGCAGCCTGAAAAAGGAGGAATCARGGTGAGTGATGGAAACTCACCCACCTCCAGCTCAGCCCCTTTGGGCTCTTGGCCCTCAGGCTCTCCAGGTAAAATAAGAGGTTGGGAGAGGACAGACTAAAGCTGGCGCAGGATGCCGGGCCTATCAGGATGGCTGTGGACATCCTGCCCTGGGTCTGGTTTAGCAAAGCTGGTGATGCCTCGACCTAATACACCCCAGGAGAAAGAACATCCCAGTTATCTGTTTTTCCACGAAGCCTCCAAAACTTCCTAGCACAAAGAAAACTGCATTTCAGCCGTTTCAAAGAGAACTGTAATTAAAAATCAAGGAGAAAAACCTCCATCGGAAAGCAGAGGGAAAACAAAACAGGTAGACACCTCAGTCTCTAATTTATGTGGGTTTAAAACTAGTACCGAGATTGGCTTAATTACCTGGGAACAATGTATTTCTGTGGGATTGCTGATCAGCTCGTTAGCGATACACTTTTTTTTAACTTCCAGTTGAAATTGATAACACATCCCTCACTCAAAACATTGTCTCCAGATCACCATGGTTACTGCCAGGTTTTCCGCRAGGACCCAGCATATTCATCTGTCAAGTATGCTAATGGGGAACGGACCCTGTCACACAAAGGAGCAGGCTATTCAAACATACACTTGGCAAATAATTGTACATGTCAAAAGAATGATGCTTGTTATTTGCCTAATATTATCCCCCAGAAGTGGGAAATAGTTCAGCTCTCAATGCAAAATGGCTTGCCCTTATCAAATAGGCAATTTGCTGATAATTTAGACTATTAGAGATCTTGGGGTAGGGAGACAAAAGAAGGGGGGGGGGTGGAAAATGTAAGTGGCTTTTTATAATTGCACTGAAAGCAAAATGGGGCATTAAGTGCCCTGAAGGTGCAGTGCCAAGGAGCATCACGGGATGCGCCGCTGCCTGATCCGCGGGGCTGCTCCCTCGCACCTCTCACCTCTGCCAGGTAGCTCTGGTGGGGGGTTAATTATAATTTAGAAGAAACAGTTTTCGCAACTGCGTGTTTTTTTTTTTTTTTTATTGCTATTTATCTTCATGATGGGCCAATTTCCAATTTGTCTATTTCGGTAATTAAGCCAAAGAAAAATGCTGCTGCTGGATTCCTCCGCGTTCCTGACTCCTGACGTAAGCGGCTGGCGACGTCGAGCCCGTGCAGAACCATGTGCAGCTCGACCACGGAGCAGCCTCYTCTCCTCCTTTGGGGCCCTTGGAGGCTGTTGCCTTCAGAGCCAGTGTCCTGGGAGGGCAGAGCCAAGCTGGGGTCCAAGGGATGGGGCAGGGGCTTGTGAGGGATCATCTGCAGATGTTCCTGCTCCTCTGCAGCTTCTGCCTTGCCTCCGTGTGCCCGTGTCCCTTGTCTCTGCCCGTCTTCCCGCAGCTCTGTCCAAATCCWGCAAGGTTTTATTTAGAGTTTGTCTCGGTACATGGGAAACTTTGTCAACAACATCCTGGTTCGCTCTGCTGGGCAAATACCTGGCGTGGGGCGGCTGAGGCCACAAAACTCGTGTCACCCTTTCCACAGCTGTGGAGGAAGAGTAAGTCAGAGCATCATTCTTCTCAAGGTAGAGAATTGAGTGTTGTCTCTAAGCTGTTTAAGCCTTTCAGTCTAAGATGTAGAAGTGGAAAATATTCCAATATCTCTCTTTCTTTGAACAGGATGGACAAAACCTCCCTKGGTATCATTTCAGCTGGATTCTGAAACACCGTCGTTTTTACCTGTGTAGMGTTATAAGCAAGCAGAAGAGACCGTGGAAAACCTTTTCCCCCTCCCGATGGCACCTTTATGCTTCCCTTCCTCGGCGGTACCGGAGTTTGTGCTCTTAGAAGGTGCTGCCTCGGCAGGTATGAACTCCGTGCCTTGACCTTGCTCGGCATCAGGCATCAGGCTCCCTGTGCCACAAAGGGACAGATTCCCACCGATTTCGAGTGCGCCCAAACAGCCAAATACCAGTGACTTGTTGTTCTGCGTTGGAGCCTGTGACCTAGAAACGAAAGGCGCTTTAGCAGCTTCCCTTAGTGGCGCAATTCCCCTCCAGCCTTCCAGGGTCTGCAAAGAGCGGGGTTGCTTACAGGAGCCYGGGATAACGCAGCGCAATCATCCACTCGGTGTGTGACATTATTGGCTGGATGTGGCTGAACTGCGATTTTCCTCGATTGTGAGTCCTGAATCGCTGAGCCCCCCTTGTGCTTCCTGTAGCAGTGAAATGCAGTTTATTTGCCTCGGGAGGATGGGGAGATCTCCCTTTGCTCTGTGRAATCCTCTCCACCTTGTGCTGCGGGGGGCAGCACCTGTAAAATGGGTGGGTGAGAGATGGGGTAGGCAAGGGAAGTGCATGGTCAGAGTGTTGTGTTGTGCATGACTGGTAAATATGGGGTGGAATGGGAACCAAGGAAGGCTGTGGTTTGCTATTCCATGGTCTGTGTTGAACCAAACACTGATTTTTATAGTGAGAAATAAGAGGATAAAGAAAAAAAAGAAAAAAGAACAAAAGAAAAAAAAGTGACCTAATCAGTTATTAGAGTATTTCCAAGCAGTGAAATCAATACAATTCCCAACTCATAACTTATTTGCCTCTGTGCAAAATTAGCATAGATAAATAAATTTAAAACCCAGCCTAACCCAAACTGCTTCACGATAAAATGTGATCAYAGCAATAATAAGATGCTTCAGTGCATGAATTTGGTTGTATTAATTCTCCCCTGGTGTAATTGACAGCACTCAGCCCTCAGCTCTCYGCTGAGCAGCATACTGCCGCTGAATTATTATACCTGACACTTCAGACTCTTCCCCATCTCATTGCCTAATTGTGTTCTTCTAGCAGGTGAGTGTTAAACTCAGACATTAAAGGATCTCTGCCAATTACCTGAAGCTCAACATTTGATCTGTCTGAAAATCTCCCTGATCCGTGGGGGACTGCTTCTCCATCCGCATCCCGAGTGCCGCGCTCTACCCTTAGTGGTGTACGGCAAGAGTTTCTCTCTCTCATTTTAAGGGCATAAAGAGAGTGAATGGAATTCAGACCATAAATGCGGTTCCGTCATCCATTCAGCATCAGAGCTAGCCCTAATCCAACAGAAGCTGCTAATTATGCGGGATTTACAGAAAAAAAATGTATCGCTCTCTTTGTCTTCTCTCTGCTGGTTTTACAGATGCTGTTTGGCCGGTGCTTCTGTGCAATACCTTGTAAAAGAAGCAGCTCTTGTTGGATTGCTTTGCCATTGAATTGCATCTCCTTCCTGCAGTTTGCTAGCGAGTTTCAAATCTGYGGCCCCTGCAAAGTCTCTATAGCTCAGTGGTGCTTTCGAGACCCTTGTTTGCAAASCAATCAGTTAAATTAAGAAGCTCCATTCTCGGTGCTCTGTGATGACATCTTCAATTTAGCTGGTGCCCCAGTGAGGAAGTAAACAAACAATAAAAGTGTCACAATTCCTTCTAGTTCCATTAGACAAATAAGAAGTTTATTCAGTGTTTTGGCAAATGAAAATTTAAGCAAACTGTCAGGAGAGRCATTTTCCCTATCAGATGCTTTATGAGAGGGCATTATAACAAGAAAGAGCCATCACCCACCATGTCATTATAAACAAAGG
The DNA here is from genome assembly GCA_003342815.1 of Eudromia elegans. NCBI lineage: Eukaryota > Metazoa > Chordata > Aves > Tinamiformes > Tinamidae > Eudromia > Eudromia elegans. Next base: position 2,082,150 of record PTEX01000079.1, read on the forward strand.
CTCCTGCGAACCCCTTTTATTAGACATTAGCAGCACCAATTTCAGCGTTGCAGGCTGAGCCAACCACGGACTGGAATATATTTTGCCGTGGGATAACTTAGTACCTTCTGGGGCACTGAGACTAGTGCAAGCAGTGGGCTCCCAAGAGCAGAGCRTTTCCACCTCTGGCCATTAATTCTCTGCCGTTTAGGAGCAGCCTGATGATCTGTCTAGACCTATTTGCTGCCAGAGACCAACACTTCATTACCCCTCCTGCTGCATGGTGCCAGGTGAGACCAGTCACTCATGCGATCTGGAATCCGAGATTTCTGGCATTTCTCGTGGATAACCCTTAAGGCTSTTTCAGAAAGTGTTGCCAAGCCAAGCATTAAGAAGCCCTGTTCCAGCAGGGTCAGGCTGGGGTTTTAGTGTGATGGTCAGCAAGCCATGCAAACTCAGCCTTTAATGCCACGTGGTGTCCACAGGCTTGGTGCAGGCTTAGGGGCACGTCAGGCTAATTGCAACGTGCTGATCTTTGTGTCTTTGGCCAGTAAACRGCAGATTCCTACTCTTGTCCACCGAACTCCATGCATGCTGATTCAGGAGCGAATAACTTCTGAAATACTGTGCTAAAAGGTCCTGTGGTTCTCAGGTGGCTTTTCTGGGTCTTYGTGAGTCATGTGCGTTCGTCTTGCTTCATATGTGGTAGCGCCAAAATTCCTTCTCTTCCTCTCTCATGCACAAAATGATAGTGGTGAGATTCCTCTCATCTCATCTCAACTGTCTGCAGGTTTGGTCTGTGGCCTCTGTTTGTTGTGTCTGTATTTCCAGATGGCACCTTCAGATCTATCCCACCTCTCCTCACATAGGATGAATAGCAATCCCTGTAAGAAATGAATAATCAGTTGTATTCATGGGCAATCCTTACGTCCTGTGATCCTTATAGTGCTGTTATCAATTCTCCAACCCCTGTTCATGCTGTTAAGTCTCCTTGCCTTGGAGTCCATTAGACCTCCAGCTTCAGACTTACTTCCAACCTTTTCTCTCCACATTGTGTAACCCCTCCTTCCCATTCAGAAGGTCCAGTCCCAGTTTGTGGGCAGGACCTCTGCAGGTCCAGGAGGGACCCTGCTGCATTTTGCAGGAAACTGCTCTCCCAGGTACTCTGCCGATCAAGGGCAGGCAGAGAATAGTGCTTGGAATGGGCTTTTTTTAGTAGGAAAAAACCCCCCAAGTCACACCGGAATGAGCCCTGCCACTTGCACGATGATAGCATCAGTCTTTGTTTATATACTGAACTGAGGAGCAATTAACTTAGAGAAAATACATTATATGCAGAGCACAAGCCCGGTAATGCTGCTTTCTATTACGGCTGCCTAACGCTGCCTATTATTAGACCCTGCTTTCTGTTACTAGCAACTTTTCCCAATTCTAAACATTTAGGATGGAGTCTTCCCTCCTGGGTGTTGCCTCGGGCTGGATTGATTATATTTTGCGTGAAAAGTTTATAYGTGCCCTCAGGGAATGCCCAGCGTGGTTGTGCAATCTGTGCTAATGGCTCTGAACGGCACGCAGTGAGAAGGGGACATGGCAGAGCTGGTAGACAATGCTAAAATGCAAACAAGGCTGTGCAATTAGGCTGAGAGGCAGCCARGCTGAAGTCAGAAAACTCTTGCAGAGAGGCCTGTATCATTTCTTTCCACACGCTCTTTGTCCCTAATGACTGGAAGAGCGATCCTTCCTTTTCTGGTCATGTCTGGTTACATTTTCCTGGATGTAAATTGCAATACAGCTTGTCTGACCTCGGTGTCATCATCGCCAGCAAATTGCAACTGGTTCCCACACTGTTATTACGGCCTTCATTGCTCCACAGGAGAATCTTCCATTACCTGTGCTTCCTTGTGCTCCTGCAATGACCGAAAGCTTTCGTTGTGCACCCGGGAAGGCCTTGTGGCTTAAAGTAGCAAAAGGTATGTGACTTGTAGGACCACAAGTAGATAGGACTCTGAATTCCAGTTTTAGGAGCCTGGATAAAGTTGATCAGTAGGAAAATGTGAAGATAATTTGCCTCGTTTTATCAGCAGTTTCATCCTTYGTTGATCGTAGCCATCATGAATGTGAGTACTGGCCCAAGGTCTAGGGCAGAGGGACTCTCTGATCAGCATCGAGCTGCTTCCTCGGCTTGTCTTGGCCATCCGGAATGCTTCSGAGATGGCGGAACACAGATCTGCATGGATTTAGGATCAGATTACGTGGAGGTCACRCACCCAGAAGTCAATCTCTGTGCAGAAGAGGTTGTTTTTTGTGTGCCAGGGCTACAAGGGCCACACAAAGGAGAAAAAGGATATTCACGGGGTGGGAAAGGCGAGCATGTGCCTGGTGGCTCATTCCAGGGAGAGCCGCTTTCTGTGAGCCCCTGGATAGCTCTGCAGGAAYGCCTAGGAATGACTGCCATTCACCTGGATTGCATCTATTGGGCTATGCTGCCAAGTTTCCATTGCCCCCCAACACGTGTTCCCAGGGGCTGTTGTCCCCTTCCTGAAAGAGGCACCTCAGGCACCCCGTGRTGCTACTGCCTGGGCTCTCCCTCCGAGCACAGGAATGCTTATGAGCTGCAGAAATGCAGTTAATCCCAGGGCCTGCTTTTTCCCCCCCCTCTTCTGGTGGGAACAGCTCTCCAAAGAGAAGGTGAGGACACTGGAATCTACATTGCTTTAGAAAAATATTAAATCGGTGCAGTGGAGGGGAAAAAAGGCTAAATTATGCCTGCAGAGGGTTGGTRCAGCAGCGTCTCTGTTCCCTACGTGTGGCACAGCCTGTTAATGCTGCCCATATCCAGCACCTCCCTCCCCATACTAGATGAGAAACAAACCCATTATCTGAAGGACATTTGTCTAAAACTCCCCTTTTGTGCCTTGGCTATCTGGGGCCTGCAGCTGTCACTTCCCATTCTTTCTGTAATTGCTCCCACTACAGCTAATAATGCGTTTATCAAGCAGGATTTATTTATTTATTTATTTGTTTCCCTTTATTATTATTATTTAGGTATAAAATAGGTCTTTCTCTCTGCACCGCTCCGGCAGAAAACTAGAGTCTTCTAAAGGAGCAGTGGCTGCTCTGCACTCCTGCCTCGGCCSCAAGGAATTGGTTTATTAATACATGGCACCCCCCGGAGCAGCCTCCGGGATGCGGGATTTTTACATGACCATGTCACTCTTTCCCATGATAGTTCCTAACGTGAAGCTCTCACAATGGGACAAAAAGCAATCYGAAAAGCAATTTACTTTGCTGACAATTTCCTCTCGCCCCAGAGATGCTGTTGAAGATACTTGTGCATTTGAAGGAGCSAGGAGCCAGCCCTCCCCAAATGTTTCCTGCCATGAAGATGGGTCARAGGGCTGGGATGATCCAGCCCAGGGCTCTGGCACCCGCAGCATTGGTACATTACTGGTGAGGCAAGGGAGATCTTGGACACCTTGCGAGGGGTGGCCCAAAAGAGGTGGCTCTCCTCATTCTCCTCATTCTCATCCAGTTCCTTSCCTGTCTGTGTGCTGGGCTTTCTAAATGACAAGCGTTAGAAAKGACACCTTCCCAACAGGTTTGCAAGCACACCCGTGTTGGGTATATCCAACACAGGGCACAACTGTTGAGTTTTGTGGGGTGGCTTTACTATATGGACGTGCATCCCATTTTATTTAATTTAATCATTTCCTAAGCAAGTTGTGACTATCTTCTATTATCTTTTTAAAGGCTGATAGGAAAGGAGCTCAACCACCAAACTTACAGATTATAGGTTTCCCACCAGTCCTCCCTCAAGTCATTATACACAGACTCTCACCCCTGAAATAGGAAATTTTGCTTATCTTCCTTTTCTGTCCATGGCATATCTCCTTTGAAAGCTGCAATRCTTCCAACAAGCTGCAAGTGACAGCGAAGAGATGGGACGATGGTGAAAAGCAAAAGGTTGTGTTGGAGTGATTTTTCTCTTCCAGATTAGATATCAGAACTGCAGGGCAGAGAAGAAGCTGGATGTAGCAGGGGAGAGGAGAAAGATTCAGTTGTAAGAGTGCTTCTCTTTTAAGGAATGAGTTTGAGACTCATGGGGATCTGAACAAGGATAGGATGGAGGGAATTGTTCTGACATCTTCCAGACATTATCACATCTTCAGCTCACTGGGGCCTGGGAGCAGCTTAATTTTTGTTTTTCTCTTGGAATAGCAGTGCACAAGCTTGGAAACCAAGGAGATCTTTCAGTTACCCCTCTGCCTTTGCCTGATCCCTCTGAATTGATGGTGTGAAGGGATATCTTTAGGTAAGAGCACGAAGAAGAGCAGAACATGGCCCATCAGGTTTTGGGAGGAAGATCTGGGCTGGTGTCTCCAGGTAAGGTCCAGGCCACCCAGTCTGCCTGCTTATTTCAGGAGCCAGCTTGGAACGAACAAGGGGACCAGACACTAAATGCTTCARTAGCTAAATTTCATATCCAGTGCCCTGGGTAAGTGCTGGCTGGGATCTTGAAAAACGAAAGCGTGTTTGGGTTGCTGACTGATCCGAGTCTGGAGACGATTTCCCCYTGAGATAAGGGAGAAACAATTCTCCTAGTCTGTAAAATACCTCTCTCGTGTTACTGCACGGTCATGTTGTAGCTAGAAATGCTCTGCCGTGCTGGTTCCCCCTGCTCAGTGACCTGGGAGCTGTGATGCTGGTTTTATTGGTGACGAGTCAGAACAACTCACTGAAATTCATCCTTCTGCACGGAGCAGGTATTGTCTTGCTCTCCAGGCTGAGGAGTTTATCCTGAYGCCTGCTTCTGCCAAAGCACAGTGGTGTTCATCGTCTCACTGGCCCCAGCATTTGCTGGGGACATGGTCACAGGGTGGGGATTCCCTCTGCTCCTTTCCCACCCTACCCATTTACCTGAAAGGTCTCTGAAATCCAGAGTCCCAAGAGACATTTGAGCTTGGCACACACTTCGTGGCAGTCTGATTTTGCACGTGGTTCTGGATGGTATGTGTAAAAACCCGTTTCCTCTCTAATGAATCATTAAGACCATCTTAGAGGTAAGAGCAGTTGYCCTCCCTGAGGGCCCCTGCACAGGCGTTGACCATTGCTCTAGGGTCGCATCCTCCTGCCTTAGGTGCATCCTCTGTGCCTTGTGAGCATCATCCTTGCTGTGTGCTTGTAGCACGTGTGTGTCATGCAGCATCTTGCTTGCCCCGAGGGCAGGAAAAAAGCAGAGCCATAAGCTAAGGGTGTTTTGSTCCTGGGTGGCTACATGTTTGTGGAGTGGTACAAGTTGTAATGGCTGAAGAGCATGTCTTTACTGCAATAACAGAGAGCATCCGGATTGCCAAAGGGAAAAGAAGGTGGTCTCCTTGTGCACTGTGTTGTTTGGCTATATCTTTCCTTTCCCCGGGTGTAAACAGCATTGCTACATTTGTTGGTTTTGGTTTCAGTACGTTTAATTTACTGGTTCCCCAGCAGCCTCCTGGGTTCTCCTCTTTGTGCTTTTTGCAGCTCTGTGTGAGTGCTGAAGCTTTCTGAACYGAGTAGCTCAAACCTGCTGCCTTCACCCTTGAGTTCAGGCAGATTGGTCCTGCCTGGGACCAGTGTGAGAGCCAGCAAAGAGCCTGGGCTGGGGAGAAAATAGGCTTGTTTGTGAGTGTGACCTATGGATGAGGTCTGTGGGGCCTGGAGATGGAAGGAGGAGGAAAGAATTGCAGTCAATCCAGTCCCCAGTTCCGAGTCGCTCTCCGTGAAACATTTCTTGGATACTTTTCAAAGATAAGTAGAAATTTGCTTTTTATCCTCAATTTCTTAAAGTCCTACTAGAAAAGGAAATTTAAATGTAARGCCTAAGTCCCTCTGATATTTTAAAGGAAGATGAATTAATTCGCAAGCATTTTCTGTTGAACAACTGCAGGCGTGGGGCAGACGAGTAGTTTTGCAGCTCTGCATGTTCTGGTGAGTGGGTTCCACTTTAAAATACCCAAAAARGCTTCCCTGAGGCAGAACAATTTGATCTCATTGATTTCGAACTAGGATGTTTTATAGACATGTAACAAGCTTCTCAAAGCACAAAATTAAACGGTTAACTAACCATTTAACTGATATACAATCAGCCCCTGATTTGTCAAAAAAAAAAAAAAATTGATGACACCTTTAGTTTTGATCAGGGGATGCCGGGACTCCTGGGATGCAGAACTGACACGTGTGAAGTCTGGAGGGCACCAGTAGTATTTCTGGTGTGCAGTGATGCTCTATGCAACATGTGTAACACCTCAAACTTAATTTGAGCAAGTCTGTGTAGTCTGAGCATTTAAAAAAGAGCTAAATCCAGGATGTCTCCAATTGAGAAATGCCGCCATGTGGTCCAGCATGTTAATGGAAACCCTAGTGTAAGCAGACAAATGGAAAGAAATCTTTATTCCCTGTTTTTCTTCCACTCTTCTCCTTGCTGTAAGCTTCAGAAGGGAATCTGGCCCATTACAGGTGTGTTGTGAGCCTGGACGCACTGGAATGGAGTTAGTGAAGGTGCCAGGGGTGAAACCTGTACCGCACTGCTCAGGTTTGGTGAATCCCAGCACCGGGATGTTCAGGTTGGTGAGGAGAAGACACATGTGCAGAGCCACACATGGGACACCCGGGTCACAGGACACGGCAGGGTCCTGGCTCAGAGCAGCTCCTGCCCTGGCAGTTTGCAATTAGCCTTCCTTATTTTTTTCCCCTCATCTTTATTCAGCTCTTTTATTTTTAGGAGCATGGGTTTCATCTCAAAATTTAAAAAAAAAAAAAAAAAAGAACAAGCAGTGCTTAATCAAAGACCTTTTGTCACAGGCCATTTAGATCCTAAAAGACAGACTTTGGGAAAGTAATCTTTAAAGCCAATACAGAGCTGAGATCCCTATAATTGCTCAGGACCTCTTTGAGCGGGTTGCGATGTGCTGCTGCCCTGCCTTGCTCCATCAGGGTGGGTTTATTCTCCCCTCTCCCCTTTTCCTGCTTCATTTTGTGTCGCTGGAAGAAAGATCRTCCCGCACTTGCCCTCGTGTTCGCCCTGACTCGAGCTGCGTCTCCTCCGCGCGCGGTGTAAAGTGTGATCACAGCTAAGCGATGGCCATTAGACCCTATAAAATTAGGATTAGCCAGGATGACTTCCTGCATTAGATCAATTTAAGTCATTGGCTGGTGGGAAGGAAGTGTGATTCTTTCCTCTATTAGCTGGAGCACGGCTTGCTTTCTGAGGCAGCGGGAGCTGTGATTGTAGCTCTCCCCTTAAAAACACTGGTTCTGCTTTCTGCCTGCATCCCTGGTTGTACCTGCTGCCTTCCTGATCGAGCCTTTGGTTTCCCCCTGGGTTGGGGTCRTCTAGCTGCTATTAATACTTAGCGACTAGGAAGTAAGTCTGGGGGGGGACAATCCTGAGGCAGAAGGATCTGCAGCTAAAAGGAGTGGGATGAGGCAAGGGTCCTGGAAACTGCTCTGGCAGTTTTCTGCCCTTGGGTTTGCAATAGAGGGATGCTCATGGTGCGCCCCAGGGATGCCCACCTGAACCCTGGATGGGGACAAGGTCTGTCTCAAAGATAGACTCTGTGGCTCCCTGGGTCTTGGGGCACCCTCGCTGCCCTAAGCCAAATCTGGCTTTATTTCCCTTGGACKCAGGGGTTCCTCGAATCTGTTGGTGTTCCTGCTCCCATGCAAAGCAAATCAGGCCCCTTTGCTGAGGGTCTTACAGACAAATACTTCAGCAGCTCAGGAAATATCAGCACGAGACATCCCAGACCTGATCCTATCCATATTGCCARCTTTCCTGGCACCAGCCTCAATTTAACACCTTGAATGGGCTGCTGGATGGGTGGTCAGCAGTGCTGAGTTTAACTCCATATGACACCACTCGTAGTCATTTGGAGGGGTGGCAATAACAGGCAATGCTGGGAAACAAGGTGGGTTTTCCCATCTGTGGCAACGGCTTAATGCAAGTTTAATGAAATAGTAATTGCAGACTGAAAAGAGAGAAAATACCTGTATAAGATTAAGAAGATATGCACTGAACTCTYCTAGCCAGGCCACGAGGCTTTTACATACCTATTATGAGGCTGTTAAACCTCACTAAATGTGTTTGCAATAACTACTCTCTATTTCATTATAGAGCAGTAACTCTCCTTATTGAGTCTAAATTAAATCCTTATTTGAGACACTTCATTTAAGGTGTTATTGGGAAATCCACCTTGGAAGAGGAAGGACCAACCTTTGCTTTATGGCTTGCGAGATTATATTATACACAGATGTATAAATGTCTGATTTTGTGGAATTTAGCCTAAATGGCTGCAGCCCACACTCACAGTCCCCAGAGCCAGGCTCGAGGCACGGCTTGGAGCTGCTCATTTCACAGAGAACAGCTCTTGTGACTGACCCTATAGACCCTATGCATACCCCTTTGCTTGCAGCTGGTGCTGTGTGGGGACYTGCATCCCTCTTAAACCTCCTGACATGGAGTCCCAGTAGCTCCCTCCYCTTGCAAGAGCAATGCCTTGGTTTTTCTGTCTGGTTGACTTAAAAAAGTGGCCCAAGTAGCRTGTTCCACCCTCCCTTGCCAGCTCTGTGATACCCAAAAGGGGGGATCCCTTGAAGCGAATGTTTTCCATACTCCTCTGAAAACTCAGCCTCCACCAGTGCACACTTAGAAGTCATAATGAAAGGCTATGGGCTGGCTCACAATATAATGGGATATTTTTTAGATTTTTCTACCTTAGGCTGCTGGTCAAGGTTGGTAATAACTGTTCGAATGACTCCTTGAAACAACCTTGTAGGTTGGCGTCACTGAACATCTCCAGTGCAGAAACTGTCTGCTCCTTGGTGTTTTCCTCCCGGACTCCCTGGGCAAACGGATCAAGGTCGTGAAGGAGCAGTGGAAACTSCCCCCTCTTCTACCCCACCAGAGCTTTAGTGAAGTAGCATTTGGCAAGTCACCAGTCTGAGATTGGAGCCTGTCCTTAGCAGAGGGAAGGCCCTCGGTTTGAGGACGTATCCTTCCGGCACAGAAGTTACACTTTGGAAACAAAACATTCCCAGAAGGAAGGCRCAAAATTGTCTCCCTTTTCTTGGCATTTTTTTTCCCCGCCTCGGGGAGAGAACCATGCTGATAAAGCAGAAAGACCACCCTTATGAGGACGACACATCCAGCTCCTTCAAACATGCAGGAGGAGATGTTGCCAGTTCCTGGAGCCTCGCAGATATTTAGCAGAATTCAAACTCAGCAACTTTTTTTTTTCGAACAAAAAGCAGAGAATTTTGCCTAAAAGCTATTGCTTTCTTCTTGGAGAGGAAAGGAAGCTTGAATCTTGACAGTTCTGGGGCTGGGCTGACATAGATATACCAGTGATTTTTCCTGCCTTTTAAACTTAAGAGCCTGTGTTTATACAGTGCTTAGCCCAAAGGGGGCTCATTGTGTGCTGACCCTTTGGCACTTCTGTACTAAACACGATTAATAACCGGAGCCACAAGGGCTCCACATCCGTTACGATTTCCCATGGACTATCCAGGAGGTGCCGTTCTTACAAGCATCTTGGCAGTGAATTGTGTACAGGCAGCGAAAGGATCATAGTGCTTGCCAGTTTATTAGATYTGTAACTAGCTGCGTTGGGTCTGCTCTGTGCTGTGTGCCTGTGCATGCTGGAGCAGGCACTTGTTGAGTTGTTTCTCTCCAGTCCCCTAYGAACTAGCTAGGGAGGAWGTACTCACATGCATTTCCTATATARAAAAAAAATMATTTTGTGACTYAGGTGTCAAAAAATGCATGGGGTGGCAAAGGATTGTTCCTAAGGAAGAAAGAACTTGCCCAGATACCACAAGAACAGATGTAAACTTCTACGTAAGCACAGGCTGAAAAAATAAGATGCAAAATTATTTGTGGGTGAGAACGTTTGGCTTTCTTCCCATTTTCACTGCTTTTTGGAGCTTGCTGGGGTTTTATTTGGAAACATGTGGACTTCCACCTTATTTTATGGCATGCATGTTATTTTGGTACCCAAGGCACTCCAGAAGGGTGGTTTGCTGGCTGGATATTGCAAAGGATTTTAAACACAGATCTCCTATCAAATCCATGGGTGGAAGCGCTTGCCTTCCAGCTGATGCCAGCTATTCCAGTTCTCACCGATCTCAAAATAGGTGTCATTAAACACTTACCTTTGCCTTCTCTCTCTGAYACATCTGTGCTGTGATGTCCCCAATAGTGTCATCAATACATCCGAAGGCACTGGCCTGGGGCCATGGAGCTCTGCASCACCACCCTCCAAAGTGGCATAAGGTGACCGTGTGGCTGTCACCAAAGGATCTGCTCTGAGGCAGGGAGCAGGTGGCAGGAACCAAGACCTTTGTTCATGCAAATGATCCACGCAGAAGAGAAAAGCTTGCTATGACTGGAACAAAATTGTCTGAAAACAGAATATTTTGCAAAGTTTTCTGTGAGTTCTCATCATCTCTGACTGCTGGAGAGAAAACCTGTGTGAGCCATCCAATAAATTGGATGGTTTAAATAATATATGGACTGTCTTTCTGGATTGGTGAGAAAAGCTGTGAGAAGCATTGACTTGTTCAGCCTGTAGCAGGCTGCTCTCCATTGCTTTAAAAASTTTTCCCCACCAGGCATCACAATCTCATGTCTGACTTTTGGCCTTTGCTTAGGAGACTTTGGGCCAGGCCTGAGCAGACTGGAGTGCATTTTGTAGTCCTGTGTTTTCATGCTCTCTTTGCTTAGTTTCCCAAGTATATTTTTTCCAAAGGTCATTTAAAGACTGTGGTGGCAGGGTAAGGAAAAAAGTTTTTTCACCATCAGAATGGCCCAATCCATTTCACATTCCCATTCAAGCTCAGAAGTTTTTCCAGATTGTTTATTGCTGTTTGGACTGAAGTTGTGTATCAAGTCTAGAGGTCATTGGTTCGTGGTTTTATGTATTCATACCCTGCCACGTAGCACTTGTGGTCCAAGAGAGGACCCTGAGGAAGGGAACAAAGAGGCCGTTTTTGAGTAGACAAAGTAGAGACCAGCCCCACTTTGTCAGCATGAGTGGGAACAACGGTGAAACCACAGCAACATCCACATGAGGGAAGAGCTGCTCAGGTGGGGAGTCAAGAGCAGCAACCTGCCTTGTGCAATGGATGAAAGGCATCTCGGTCTGCGTTGGTTTCTGTATCTACAAACGTGTTAGTCATGCTAGGATCCCTCTATAATCAATGGGGAGAAATAGGCTCTTAAGGATGTGATTCATTTGACCTACTTTAGGCATCTGCTTTGGAATGAGATGAATTGCACCTCTGGCTCCATTGACTATGTATTGATGAGATGTCTGTTGGCAATAAGAAAGGAGCTTTGGGTGACTAGCTTAGATTTAGAAGGCTGGTTTTAATCAGATTAGTCCACCCTGTATGTCCACATGTGCTCCAGTTCTCCCTCTTGTTGCCATGTAGACATTAAAGGGATTTTTTTTTTTTTTTTACTTTGGGAGACTGGAAATAAATCAGATTTAAAAGCACTCTGAAAGAGCWGCAGCATAAGACAGGGATAGCATGTGAAGGAAGCCGGGTAGGGAAAGGTATTTGCTTCTCCTCTCTGCGTTTGGAACAAGTCTGCAGGAATCAAGGGCAATAACGGTGATTTTGTGCCTAAAAATAAATATATATTGGTGCAGTGAGTTTTCCTGGAGTTTTATGGCAATTTGCCAGAGAGAGGAAAAAGGTCCTCCCCTCCCCACTGAGATATTCTCCCTTGAAAGGTTTGGACAATTACTGCATTTTACCTTTTCTCCCACAGCGTGGATGCTTTCTTCTTTTTAACAGTTTGTCTATGAGCATTTTAGCTTCAGCTTAATAAGAAAGGATTGATGTTCGCACTTTGTGGAGAGGTTGTGCAGGGCAATGTTTCCGCTTGTTGCAGTGAGAAGATTATTGAAAAAGATGCCTCAGACATGCGAGTGGGGGAATAATAATAAAAAGCAACCTGTCCTTTTCCTCCACTACAGAAAAAAAAAAAAGAAGAAAAAATGTAGAAAGGGAAGCTAAGAAAACTTGGTGGCATAAAATGATTGTCATCATGAAAATCAAAMTCCTACCAAAACAGAACACGGTGCTGTATGTTCAACCTTCCTACTGGGAATATAAAAAAAGGAAATCTCACCTGTTTGCCCTATGGCTCTGACAAGAGTGACTTGACTGCTTCAGTCAAGACCTACAAAAGAATGCCGTGTTCAGATTGTTTATTTCAAGTGCCCACCTCCCTGAGTAGATCTGAGCTCTTGGGAGATGCTCTTGCAGCAGCTTAGGAAGGGCTGGTCAGGAACCAAGACAAACTGAAGTAAGTAAATTCCAAAGCATGCTGTTACAGACCTGGTTTTCTCATTATCACAGTGCTGCTCTGCAGCTCACAGCAAGAAGACCGCTTTGGGAGCCTGGCATCGAGTCGRTGTTACCAAAAGGACCGTGCTCAATGCCCGAAGGAAGGACAGTGAAAACGGTGGCTCTGCACTCAGGGCTGGGCTCTCGGCTTGGTGATGGGGGGATATAGAAGGYAGCCAGGATCGCCGGCAAGAACGTGAGTTTCTCCTAATTATTGCACAATCCTGCAAAAGTCACTTGTGGCTGAAATCCTTTTGAAAGGATGAAATCTGTCCTTTTATTTCACCCTGTCCGTGAGTTAAACTGGATCTTCTCAGATATTTGTCTTAGTATGAAGGGCCTTGAAAGCCAGGCAATGGAAATGCAGTAAGTAGCACAATTTATACCAAAAGAATCAGTTTTCTGCAGCACGTTGAAGGGCCTGCTTTTTAGTAGCTTGCTTCTTTGTGTTTGTGTTTATATCTTTGATCTCCTCCACTTTGAAAAATACCAGCAATGCAATTCATCAGGGTTGACTGCATAGGGAAATGGGTGGAGGGTTGCAGAGATGGATTGCTAGCACCAGAGAATTGCCTGATAAGATGGGTAACTGCCAGGTGAGATGGAGGGTTTGGACACAGATCTGTAAATCTCGGGTGCAGAAGTTTATCTTTTTCACTTCAAGACATGCCTATGTAGATGATCCTGACCAAAAAGAGGTTCGATTCCTGAAAGGACCTTTGTGACAATGACTTCCATCACATTGTGTCACCAGCTTTGATCTTTTAAACTGWTTCTGAAGGCCATGGTCAGCTCCCCTTAAGGCATCTCTGCAGATTATCAAACGTATTGTACCTACGATTTCAATATCAAGTCCATCTCGGAACTCAGTAGCATTAAAACTGGCATAAGAATCCATGAAACCCTTGTGCTCATTTTAAACCAGCCAGTAGACTTAAATTGTTTATATGTAAACTTAACTTCTAGGAAAGCAAAGTTAAACTGTGAAGGACAGGTTTGCATCTATTCCCATCGCCGAACAGGGAAAAAGGAGTAAGGAGACCTGGGAAAGACACTGCCATGTTGGCCAAAGGAYGAGTCTGTGCCCAAAGATAGCATCCCTGGCTTGTTATTCCATTGTCAATCCCTAATGGCTCCATTATTTTCATTGAGTTATTGCTGATTGATASTTCTTGTCACTGACATGAGGATCTGCTCCCTTTGCAGTTTCCAAGAAGCCAGGTAAAATAATTCCACCAGACCTCCCTTTTTATGAAAATGGAGCAAAGCATGGCACACAGACATTCAATCTCCCATTGGAGATAAAGAGCCTTCATTTACTAGCTYGGAAAATCAATACCTGTGATTTGATATGAGCATTTATTTTCACTTAACTCCTTTCTATCACYGAGCCATTGGGAGAGGGCAAGAGAGCTTCATTTAGTGCAGCRGGTTTGCAGCAAATGCTGCTGAGTGAATCGTATTGCGCCATGGACACGCGTTCATCCATCTTGCTTATATTCCCCTTATGTGTCTCTGTCTTTCCCAATGGGATCAGAGTAAGGTTGTGTCCAGAGACATGGCAACCCAGAGACCACAGGCTAATAACTTGGACTGTGGCTTTATTGCCCTGTAACTCTTTTATTATAAGCCTGAGTGATGACTAAAAGGCAGCCCTGTGCGTTGGTGGGCGAYGGGGAGGAATTTAGGTTCTAGAGAGTCATTTGTGGAGAAACAGAACCTGATCTCCAGATATGAGACACACGTGTTYAACTCAAAGGAATGACACACAAAAAAATGGCAGTTGTGGGAGAGGAAGAAACAAAGATTTTGAATCAATTCCCTTCCTAGCCAGGACAGCAGGTGATGGTGGTGTCTGCTGCTGTGCGTAGTGCATGGGTGCAGCACCCGATGGAGGATGGTTCCTGAGGCTGCACCCACCCTGCAGCAATTAGAGTCTCCTGCAGCCCTTCATGGCCTCCTGGAGGGAGTTTATGAACTGCCCGGGGGCATTTTCAGATGCTGAAGTAGCTCTGGCTCCCGGCCCTTCCGAGGGGCAGTAGCTAGCGCTGGCTGCTGCTCAGGTGTGGAGGCATGTGGGTGGGTGAGGAAACAAATAATCAACCGAAAAGTCAGCTTGTCGGTGTGCGAGAAGTGGAGAGCACTGACCAGCGGTGACCTTTTGTTTACATTTCCCTCTGAAAGGGAGAAATAATTGCAGTTTCTATGTGATGCTGCCTTCAAATTACACCCTCTCTCCCTGTTCTTTTCAAGACCAGCCAGTGATGACATTAGAGTCTTGAATCAAACTAAGTGGTTACTATGGTGTCAGGCTGAAATTATGAATCTCAGAGCTCGCCAGCTTGGAGAAGGAGCAGTGGCGGACACATAATTAAAACTGGGAGAGAGAATAGAAGCCACATTGTATCTGAATAGCAGCGAGATTGCACTTCCGAGGAGCGGTTACAGAAAAAAAAGAAAAAAAGAAAAAAAAAAAAAAAAGATGTGCTTAGTAATGCAGTTAAATGCATAATCGAGGGCCAGGAACAATGCACTCTGCTGGTATTTTATTGCTGGCTTTAGCTCTGCTGCTTTCCCTTCTGTGCCTCCAGTGACTGCCCACATCCCTCCCCAGCATCCACCAGCCCCTCCTTGCAGGTAAAAGGCCCTAAACCCCCAGCCTGAGCACCAACCTTGCAGAAGAGCTCTGCAAGGCAAAGTGCACCCAGAGGCTGGATGTGACCCTCTGTGCCCTCTGCACRGCCCTTTCCCTATCAAGCCACTGGCACAGGGATGACCGAAGATACAGAAATAGGCCAGGGAAGCAGGACTGATTTGGTAATTTCAGCAATCATTAGCTGATCTCACTGCGGGTTTGATAGATCAGCACTGCTTTGTTACAGCTAAGTGGACTGATTGTGGAACACAGATTTTTTTGGTGTGTGTGACATGACAGCTAATTTAGAGAGCAGAGGGAATTTGTGAGAGAAGAACACGCGTTATTSCATAATTATGTCTCACGCCATCCCAGCCCCGTGATGAACTCCCCCAAGAACACACCGGGTTTCGCTGACCCCCTGGATGAGAACGAGGAGTCCGGATTCTCCCCGTGGGCTGAACGCAGTGAGTCCCACCTGCCTGTGGTCTTTCTGGGGCACAAGGGGTTGTCAAAGGTGGGCCGTTAGTCTGAGGACCAGAGTAAGAGTAGGGACAGTCCTTCAGACTCATGGGGTATTCCTGACAGAGCCCTGAGGAATAAAGATGCCATTGAATATGGCATTACAGATGCCCTTCTAAGGGCCCTTGCTTCTAAGGGCAGATAGATGTACGATTAGTAGATGATGAAGAGGATAGGGTAATGTTGTTCAGTGCAGTCAGAAGTGCACCAGCAGGAGGTGGTGTGGATGTTTATCAGCCACATCAGGGATATCATTTACCGTGGATAAATGCTCTGAAGATTTCATCTTTCAGATAAGGTATGACCCCTGGGCCGAGCTGAGGCCCTTGTTCAACACAATGCTTGGCATTCGGGTCCTGTGAAAGTCAGAAGACAGAAATTTTATGGTCTTGCAGTGGAGAGGAGCAGAAAAGACATGGAAAAGGAGCTATTGTTTATCACTAGGCTCAAAACACCTGAACTGAAATCTCTCAGGGGCAGATCTGCTGAAAAAGAGGAAAAAAATAAAAAAAGAAAAGATGCTGTTTCCACCCTCTCCCAGGCCTGGCTCCACCTATACAGATAATTAAAGGCTTGCAGAGCTGGATCCCAATACTGTAARAGAAAAATCACACATCTTTTTAATTGACCACTTGTGTATGTAATATAARGAAATCCAGACCGTAGTTAGTAGGCAGCACAAGAGTTGCATTCCATTTTTCTTCTTTCATATCTTTGAGTCTACATTTAAAGAGGGTGGGGGGAGGAGAGGCAATAATTGAAATGCAAAGCTGAGGGGTGGGAAGTTGGCAGGAAATCCAGGGAGGAGGTCCTGCGAGTGCTGCATTGGGAAAAGTCCTCAAATGCAGCTGCTGCTTCATGGGAGCAGTGCTCTATTTTTAATGTGCAAATTTGATGTGCTGTATTTTCACTTCAATTGCTGTCATTAAGAAGGCAATGCCAGCTCTTGCAATTATTACGTCAACACGGTTCATCGGAGGTAGCCGCCTCCCACCACTGAGCACCTGCTGGTTGCCCTGCSATGCTTTAGAGGTCAGGTGAATCTGCTCCGCTTGCGTGAGCCTGGTGGTGGTGCCGGGGCTTGTGCATTCCTCATGCAACTACAGCCCAGCTTTGCATGAAGAGCTCGGTAGCCCAGGGATGACAGCGACTGAGCAAGCCAGAGTGAAGCCTCTCTTGGCAAGAGGTGAGGGGATTTTTCTTGGCCACTTGGAACATCTACTTGCAGATCCGACCTTCCTGTGAGCAGCTCCCAGGCACAAATGTTCACCCCCAAAGACGGGCCAAACAGAAGGAGTTGGATCACAATGTCCCATGGGAGTCCTTGAAGGGTGGGAACTAAGAGAGCCTTGATTGGAATCTCCARTTTCTCAGGATTTTGACTACAGTAGCCTGTTGGATGATACTTGTCCTACATGATGTGATAGATGCAGGTCTGCAGAAAGGGAACATAAGGGATTGTCCAAGGTCAGAAAAATATCCATCAGGAATGAMGTAGGTTAATCCTTTCTTGAAGAGGAGGGGATTTTATCCTCGCTGCAMCCTATTTCTCCTTTAGCTTATATAGTTTTACAGAAATTCACTTCTCTTCAAGGTTAGCYTCTCCAGCTCCTATTTGACCTCTTAGGAGGTCAAAGAAAAGAAAAGAAAAAAGGTTCCAGGCCTCTATTGTTGCCACAATCCCTGCTATATCAAAATATGTATTATATGATTAAGAAGAATACTCAGAAAATAGAAATATTTGGCCAACTCTGTTGMGCTTTAATTAAAATTAATATTATACCTTATTGGAGCTGAAAATCTGAAGCCTCACATGTAACTGAATATATTTAACCAATTAACTAAGTCAAACAGGCAGTCTAAACTTAATCACAGACCTCTCCATTCCCCTATTACGTCAAGTGCTACTAATGCTGTTACACTTTTGACAAGTGGTCCCTGTTAAGCGAGCAAATCGATAACGTATTTGAGCTTGAGGAGAGGCAGGAAGTGAGCACATTTGCATTTCTGCGGCGCCTTYCGTGAAAGATCTCAAAGTGCTCTATGAACACTCAATTCGTTGAGGAGTGTGGGGAGGCAGAGCTACAAGGTTGAAGTAGCCCCCTTTGCAGATGGCCTGGTGGAGGAGAAGGGGCAAAGGTCTGGATCTAGATGGGGCTTGAGAGGTGTTATAGGGCCTTACCATGACACYGGGCTTGGGGCGGAATTCAGCTTGTGTGAGATGCCTGTGGTCTTCATAAGATTAGGCTCTCTTAGTTTCCACCTTACTGGAGTCTCTCGTGGGACATGTAGATCCATCTCCTTCAATTTACTGATCTCCGTCTCCTTCAATGATCTCCAATTTGTGAGCCAAAGTCCGTCTCCAGAATTGTTGAGATCAAACAAATATATATAATGACCCTTGCACAACAAGGGTTGTCATGACACAAGTCATCATCATGATTTGTGTAGTCATGATGTTGGACTATTTAGCCTGACATTTTAAAGACCATTCCAAACATTAAAGCAAAAAGCTTTAACATGGGGAGCAAACATTTTTAGACTCATTGTACACAAGAAAGTTGAGGCTGGAAGAAATCATATGCAATGTGCTGGGTATGAATTACTGGATCTGTGGCTGAGTTGGGCAGGCAGTTCCTGGGATTCATTCTCTGAGTCCTAGCCACTTTTCTTGCCTTTTTTTTTTTCAAAATAAATGCTGTTTTTCCTCCTCATGGAAGAAATATATCTACAAAAGGTGTATTGGGTCATTTATTTCCTATTGCAGCATGATTAACAGATTTTATCATTCACAGTGGGGATCCAGCCAGCCATGATGATTCCACAGCACCTCTTCTGCAACCAAGACCTCAATTTACACTTTTGGCAGCACTGGGGTGAATCAGAGCAGCTTTTTTAACTTTGGTGACATCAGTCTGGATCCTTTCCATCTGGAGCCTGTGATGGCTGAACTCCAAGAGGACTCAAGCCCCATCATGTGGCAACAGAGGGGTAAAGAACGGCAGTTAAAAAGTTATTCAAAGGAATGAAAGACAAAGATGACTAGTCCCCCAGAAAGCCGCCTTGTCGAGGGAAGAAAGTTACAATGACAGATAAAACCATTACACATGAAAGGAAAGTTTCCACCACACTRAAGCTGGGAAGTTGTGTTTAGGGGCTTGGAGGTGTGTGTGGGAGAAATTAATAAGAAAAGAAGGATGAGTAAATTGCTTCTTTTTAAAAATAAGAGAGAAGACCAGAAGGGAGCAAGGAAAGAGTGATGAAGGCAATCACTGCCTGCGTTCTCGTATTTATAGGGGTGGGGAGCTGGAGAACTTTGTCATGACGCTGAAAATCCCAGAGTCCCTTGGGCGACACCTTTTGTGCTCCCTCTCTGCGCGAGATGAGTTTATGAGATAATGATGTTATTTCRGCACAAACTCTTTCATTCCTGCAGCAAATTAAAAGAGGAAAAGAAAGCGARGCGAGGGGAGGGAGGAAGAGACCAATGTTATTTACTCCTCTGCAGCTGACATTAAAGGCTTCTTTAAGGGCCAGTGGGTTATTAACTTCCTGTCGCCTGCCACAATGATATGCTGTGACATATTGTCACCGCATTCCAGCGAAGCCTTAAACATTAATTGGGAAGTAAGATGAGTGAAGCGGCTTTAATGAGATACCTTGTTGTAACTTCTAACTTTACACATTATTTACAGTGATTCCGCTAATGCTTCCATCCATCAGAGACAAGGAGAGGGACTGGGGAGGAGAGCAAGCAAAGGAGGGGAGAGAAGGAAGAGAAATATTGAAGTGAAAACGGTAAGGAGTCCGGTGGGAGGATGCCACAAGGTGTGGGATAGAGCACCATCYCCCTTAATGTATTTCCCCCTCAGATTTACATCCTTTCAGACATTTTTTTGTCTTTCCTTGAAGTCATTTTTGCAGCAAGCAAATGAGGAGTTTGCTGCCCAACACAGTGCCCCCCATCAGCCTTTCTCTGAGCCCTCCTCTTTGCCAACCAAAGCCATTACAAAGTGCCCGAGTGACCTGTGACATTCTCCTGATGGGCACAGGACAGGCAGGTTTTTCTCATCACGCTAAAGGGTCAGGTTARCTCTGACCTGTTGGATGTCCCACCTCCTTCTTGCAGCAGGAAGGAGGCATGAGTGTGCTGACACGGATGCCCAAGGGGATGGGTGATTCCCAGCTTCTCTTAAGTGGGATATAAAGCCTGCTAGTACTTGCAAGCAGGGGAGAAGGGAGCCAACTTCACGTATTCAGGAGCCCTGCAGTTGCTTTTCCATTCCTGTGTTCCTTCTTCCTTCTTTCGTAACTCCTTTCCTGTGTCTCTGTAAAGTGAAGTTGCACCAAATTAATATTAAATTTYCACCAGCAAGGACGGGCAGCTAGAAGCATGTCTGCAATGTGCTCTCTTGTTCAACACTACCAGGATACGCTGAGCTCAGGAAGCATAGTCAGCAAAGGCAGTGCTGTGAAGGTGCTGCAGGAATCAGTGGAGTTTATAATCTTYAGGTGACAATTTGACAATTACCTTACTTGAAGCCATCCCTGTTGGAATTTCTGGGCTCCTAGATCTGCTAAAAAGCCCAACTTAAGCCCAACTTAAATCCATAGATAGGTAAAACCATGAAGTAACCAAAGAATGTGGCAGGTGCATATTTAGAAAGGAAGAAAGAGCACAGGAGCTCCAGAGCAGCACGGCCTGTCTGTGCTCCAGCTCTACTCAGCTCTTCAAGGACAGAACTAGTCCCTCAGACTGACTGGGAGCTGTGTTTGCCAGGGAACGTGTCCTTGGAAGTGCTGGATTAGCAGCCACAGGGCCCAAACTCCCCTCGGTGCAGGGGTTCTGTGGTGTTAACCTATTTCTATGGTATTAGCCCTTCAACAGTCCTTGCAGTCCAAGTGGAGCAGGTAACAGATGAACCTAATTTTCACTGTTTCTTTTGAAACTTTTGACCCTAAAACTCTCAGCTGAGCTTGAGAAGTGGATGGGTCATTGCTGGAGTGAGGGGGATTGGACCCGTTTGAGACAGATCAGGACAAGATATCTTGGAGTAGGAGGACCATAATCAGAAGAAGATCTGTCAGGAAAATGCTCAAAGCAGCAGGCGTTTTGTTCCCAGCTAGAAGGTATTTGCCCAGGATTAGACTAGCTGCTTTCAGGATGCTCGGTGCCCCGGCAGGTTTGTGCTCCCTGTTCTGCTCTCCATTAAATCATTCCTATCCTTGTTAACAGCAAAGCCCCACAGAAGCGCACGCCGTCACAGCTAATGGATTCCGGTTTTATTCCTAGATTTAAAGAGTACTCTTTTTTTGAAATACTGGTCTGGATTGCTGCTGAAACAGAGCAGACAAAGAGACAATTAATTGCAAGTACGGGTGTATAAAAAGCACCTGGGGATAGATCAGCCGAGGGAAACACATGGAATTTAAAAGCACACGCACATGCAGACGGCCCCTTTCCCACAAAAAGTTGAAAATCTGAACTCCCCTCCCAGCTACCTGTCAAGGTTGGCGTGCCTTTAATTATAATGTCTGTGTGCTTCTTTAGGCACCATTTAATTCTCTCTGACAGCCACCCATTTAAAAATAAAGGCAAACACTCAGAACTTGGTCGCGGATGGGAGCCGTGCAAGAGAGGTGCTAATTGCCAGATGTTGTTCATTTGCCTCTGATCCATTACCAAAATTAAAAAACGAAAGAAATGGAAGTGGGAAAAAGGAAAAAAAACCCCTCCCCGCCTCCCTCCCCAAAGCCRTCCGTGGGTTTGATTCGCTGCTGTTAGCCAACCTCACCGAACAGACACATAGGAGTGCTTCTGCATTAACAGCCTCACAGGCCAAGGCACTTTRTGCAACGGACTGTGGAGAGTCTCTCTTGGGGTTCAGTGTTCAACGGCTTCCCGGGCTAGCAAGGAGATATTTCCCCACAGTGCAGCCATCTGTAGCCTGCATCTGACATTTCCAGTAGCTAATCTGCTTTATCAGAGAGGAAAAAATTTCCATAGCTGGTGGCTCGGGAGAGCAGGAGGACAAGTCAAAAAGTCAGGCTGGATTTAAAGCAGCTCTTCACTTGGATGGCTGCTAACACCTAGTCCCAGCCTCTGCTGCGCTGCTTA
Source organism: Eudromia elegans (assembly GCA_003342815.1). Lineage (NCBI taxonomy): Eukaryota > Metazoa > Chordata > Aves > Tinamiformes > Tinamidae > Eudromia > Eudromia elegans. The sequence goes on from PTEX01000079.1 coordinate 2,103,794, forward strand.
GGCTGGGAAGGAGGATTGCTTAGTGCCAAGGGAAAGGAAACAGGGTCGGGGTGAAGACAGATAGAAGGGCTAATCCTAAGGCAAATCCAGCYTGGATTTGGGTTTAGCCCAGTAGATTCCCCAATGTGTTTTACCTCTGTGAATCCTAAAAGGAGTTTCTTGTATTCMATGTTGATTCTAGGGGAGAGACTCAGATGCCCAAAATAGGCACCGAAAGCCAGTTAGAACACTTAAAGGTCTGTCAAAACCATCTGTACAAGAATGATGGAAACCTATGAGTAAGGAAACCCCACCTCTCTGTAGGAGCAGCATGAGCACACTTCCTAAGCACCGGACCTCCCCAGCCTCCACCTCCCTGGGGTCACTGTATCCRGTGTGGTTCCTGAGGAGCAGGGATTTGGTAGCCAGCAAGTGGTAGGAAAATCTGGTGCCTGCCAGATGGGGAGAACAATTTTGATCTGGGTTTGAGCTGGGATGTTCTTAGCTGCCAGTCTCTCATGACTGCAGGATGCGGACCTGGAGGACATGGGCTTCAACAGAAATTCCACACTAGAAGCCTGGGCTGCACAGTATCAGGTTCACATGGAGACTCTGGCATTCAGGACTGGCGTGTGTTTTAGGGCTTCCAGGCCGTATCGGTCTCTTTGGAGTCTCTTCTGCACAACTGAGCCAATGGCAAAGTCAAGTACAAATGTCCAGAACTGTCTTGTGGCTCTAGAGTTAAGAGGCGCTGAAGACTTCCATTTTGTTCCAAGAAAAAAAGGCTGGGCCAGTCTCCCTGTCACCCATCAGGYGGATCCGTTTGTAGAATAACCTACAAATGGCTCAGACTCTTGTTTCTTATGATTTGTATGGGGTTAGCCACAAGGCTGGTCATCTGTTGTGACCGGAGGTGAGCTGTTACATGCTCCAACTTGAGTGCTTCAATATTCACTKCCAAAACAGAATCGAAGAAAGAAATGACTCCGAATCCCATTGCACAGAGGATTTCAGCATATGGCCTGTTCCTGCCTGGAAGGCTGCTGACACCCTGTGCAGCCCAGATGGCATTCTTCTGGACTCATCTGTATCTTTCTTTTTTGATTATTATTTTCTTCTTAGTGCATCAGATAAACCACTGAACCTACATTTTTCCGTCAGTTCATAAACCCCCTGCTATCAGGCCAGGGTCGAGGCAAAAGTAAACCATGAAGGGGCTGGGTCTTCAGGTGGAAAAGGTTCCTGTAGGATAGGATACAACCTGCTATGGGAAGGGTTGAGTAACTTCATTCTGAGCCAATTGCCTCTTCTCCAAGTCAAGGTTTYCCAGGTATGTTCAAAGACAAGTGTCTAAAATACTTAAATAGGCTCATAGCTCATATATATTTAGTCAGTCCAAAAGAGGAATTATATATATATATGTATTTATATAGTTGAATTACTCATTATTTTAAAAAATAAAAAGTAGAACACATAAGCTCTAAAGGAGAGTTAGAAGGAAAAATTAGTTTTCTGTCATTTGCAGCTACTCTAATCCACATGGAAAAGGTTCTAAAATGCGACGTTTGAGTCCTCYCTCCGTGGGGTAAATGCTGGGAATTCATTAAACAGACAACCTGGCTGTGCCTAAATCCTTCATCTGTCATGGGGATTTATTTTAGAAAGCTCTGCTCTTGCATGAGATATATTTGGATTTGGAGCACAAAGAGTATCTGCATTTAATAGTCTCCATTCCTATCAGTTTGGCCTTCCTTGGTGCTGTCCTTTTAGTTCTCTGGGAGTGTATCCTCATAACAGGCTCATCTATCCCTTTGTCAGATATTCTTTTAAAATGGTTTCTGTGCAATAAATTGGCTTAGTTCAGGAAAAGTCTTTCCCCTTAACCGGTCCATACAGACAAGCAGAACACACTTTTAACTATATAGTAATAATGTGTTATAGGACTTTCTTTTCTGTCTTTCTCCCCATTACAGATTTACCTGAATTTTGACTGYATTTTTATCTAAGCTCTGGGTGCCTTGTGTACCCTTTGCTCAAGAGGTCAGGTATTTCACACAGGGCCCCGTTTGCAGCCCCGTGTTTCTGATCTCCCCATTTGCTGCACGGAGCATCCAATGAAGGAGGCACCATGGCAGGCAGTGTCCTGGTGCCGAGCATCTTCTTCCAGGGCTTCCTTGAATTAGGGACTGCYTGGATGGGGCTGAGCTCTTCACCATGGTACTACCCGTCAAATCAAGCGCATTTAACTGGGGGACTGCAGCCATAATAGACCCAAAGGAAAACTGCAGGGTTTTGCTGCAAACATCTGAAACACTTGACTGTTTGCAGAGGCAGGACTCGGGTAKGAGATGGGTGATAGATTGCTGCTTGCCTAATGCAGAAGCAACCCTGGCAGGCTTGTTTCTTTAGAGTCAGTGCAGCAGTAGCACATCTTTACACTGTCTTTTTCTGCCCATTCGATACCACATGCTGCATTTTGTATCAAAAGTTGAGCTAGCCTAAGGGCTAGCTTGAGATATGCATCATTTTGCAAAAAAAGAGCTGCAATACTCAGTTCAAATGCTCTCAATGTGAGCTCTAGATGAAATGCAGGGTGAGCAGAGGGGTGAGAGGAAACTATATTATCTTTTCTCCCTAATAAGGAGCAATACAAGGAGAGAATACAGTATACAGTTCACTTAACTAATTTTCTAACCAGCAGTCATTGCAATGTTCTCTCTAGGATTAGAAGGGACAGGGGAAGAGGCAGAATAATAAATCCAGACTGGCTTTTTGCAGGCTACAGCCATATCATTATAGCAAGGAGTTTAAGGACATCCACTCTGGGGAGAAAAAATTAAAAATAGAGGCCATTTCAGCTCACCTCTGGCAGCACAATTAATTAAAACTAAATTCAACAAAAAATAAGTTTCATACGCCGCCTGAATAAAACACCCCATCCAAACAGTGTTCTCTGCAGRCCTGGGGCGGTGTGTGCTAGTGAGCTGATTTGAATGGGAAGATGCATCATGTTAGGATGTGATATATCGAGTTCCCACCTGCCACCACTGCCTGGCACGTCGGTCCCCATCTGCAGCTGGCGCTCCTATCCCGGGAGAGCGACGGGCTCGGAGGAAACGAGCCTTGTCCTGGGATCCCGAGCCCGGTCCCCTCTGCGGAGGCAGCACCGTGGCCTCAAGCTGCAGCGGGTTCCCCTGGCAGCTCGGCCAGGGCGTCTCCCACAAGGTCCGTGCGCTGTCCCCATGCGGTCCTCTTAGGACATACTGGTGCTGGCAATGCTTTGTTGCTGCTTATGGAGAAGGAGAAAAACCACGACACGTTAGTTCCTGCCAGGCGCTAAACACATGGACCCCCCCCCTTTCCCCCCACCGCCAAAAAAAGAAGAAAGTGTAAAAAACAACTTGTTCCTCTCCCCTACTATTATGATCACCCAAAATGTCCATGGTGGGAGAGAGCTACATCCTCCGAGACAAGTCTCCATCCCGCAGCTCTGCTTCGTGGTTKTGTCACCCGCAGGGTTTTGCCACGGTGGCGTTTGGTCATCTCTGGTTATAGCGGCTCAGGCTGTTGATGCTGTTGGTCCCTGCCCTGCCCCAGCAGATGAGCGGTGTCACTTGTTGGAAGGAGGAGCGAGAGGGGTTCATCACGTCCCAAAAACAAGCCCCAGTCTCGTGCCCAGGTTCCCGAAGCTTCTCTTTCCAAGTTGTTGTCAGGGGGAGCTCTGCTGTCTCACACAATAGACGGGATTACTGTGGGTTTAATCACCAGAACAGAGGTTTGCCACTTCCATATCTCCCGCCACCAGTTTACTGTGTAATTGCATAATTATTTAGCTATGTCAAAAGTGCATCTAGATTAGAGGAGATGAAGCTGTGAGTGCCTTTGAAGAGATGCTTAGGAAGGGCTTACTATGATACAGATACACCTGCAGGCATGGAGAAGAGGAGGTAGGAAGCCTTCCTTTCAGACAGGGTCTCTCTGGAGGCTCTTTACCCAAGAAAATGCAGTGGTATTATTAAAAATGATAATTATGTCATGCAAAATTAAATGGCAGCTGGCTGGCAGAGCTTAGGGTGGAACAGGGGAGTTGTGGATTGTCTTTCTRTGGTTTATGGATATTAAAATTAGGCATTTAGGGCTTGATGGAAGACCATCTTTTCACTGATTTCARGGGAATATGGATTAGGTACCAAAAGATCAGGAAGATGCTGAGTTCACCCCAGTGGGACTACCCCTGATTTACACCCACATGCAGGAAACCAGTTTGAGATCTGTTGCTTGCAAATGCCTAGACATGCCTAGCTGTGCTTTCCTTCAGGAAATAGAAAATAAGACCTTTGCACCAATATGCCTGTTTGTGTAGAAATATATCCAGATCCTCTATGATTCTCCATGATACAACCTTCTGAGAGGAGGTGGGAAGATTAAAGCTTGCAAACTTGATATATAGGGCTAGAAAACCTGCTGTAGCATCTAGTCCTAGACTGGCCCTGCACTTTGACATGTGGGTGAGAGGAGACATACATGCAGTAGAGGCCATAAAGAACCAGTGGCAAGAGTGGGAGCGAGAAATTCTGTGTCCTGGCTGGTGTTTGGCTCCATCACGGGGACCTTCAGACCAGCCTCACCCTCTAGGATGCTGCATCCCTTCCTTGCAAACATGCAGGCCTTGGTTTTATTTTATTCTCACTGCAATCCAGACCAGGAGGTAGGGCTGGCACTGTGAAAGCCAGATGAAATAAACTGCTTTTAAAAAGTATTCCATGAAGCTAATCAGAAAATCTGAAATGAGTTAAAGGTAACTAATRCAGATTTCAATTTTTTTAAAAAAATTCGTAACATTTATCAATCTCTATGTACAGCAGAGTAATAGGAATAAACATTGACTGACTTACACTGGCTCTGCTGGCCCTCTGCATGCCCCTGAATCAGTCCCTATTTCAATTGCCTGTGTGTAAAGCTCAGGACATGTTAGATGTCTGTGGCACCTTCACCAGGACCTTTTCTCTTGGAAGGAGCCATGATCCTCTACAAGCCAAATGAGCAGGACAAAGCCTTGGGAAAGTGCATTTCCTGAACCCTTTTTTACATGCTGCTTCTCCCTGATGTTCCCTACCAGTTGCACAACTAAAGCTGCCAGGAGGGGAGGGATAATTAATCACTTTGGTGCTCAAATCCTTCCTCCAAAGCAAAATGCCTCTAAAATTGGCAGCATGGAGGTGCCAACTGCATTTAAAATGCTGGTGAGGGTCAGAAAAATGGCTTGCAAAAATAAACTAGACCTCAGTGGTCAGTGTTGCTGTGCTGAGAGGAGCCTGTGTCTGCAGGGCTGTCTTGTCCATTGCCTCCGGGATGCCCACCTGCAATGGGCACTCTGCAGAGCAAAGTGACTTTGCACGCGCAGCCACGGTGCTCGGAAAGGTGGAGCACAGCACCCAGGGACAGGTGTTCTGGGGACCTGCACCACCGAGCGTAATGCTACAGGTTGGCCAGTGCTACCCCGTGGTGAAGAGACAGGATGGTGCTCAGGGCTGCTTGCTGAGAGCAACGCGACCTGCGAATTGACAGAGCAGTGAAATCTCAGTGGAGGGGCTGTTCCTTGGGTGGGGAGGACGTCAGGGAAGTCACAAGCGTTTACGACTGGAGTCCACTAAGAGATGCTCTAGAACAGAAATGGAGGGACTGCACAGAAGATCCCACTCCCAGCCCGCTCCCCTATTCCCAAGGGTGCAAAAAATTATGGCACTGTCTTGCAGCCTTGGGGAAGGACTCTGGTGACTTGTCACTAATCTTTCCCCCTAAAAACACTGAATTCTTGTTTTCCGAGCCCTTCTCTCTGCGTAACATCCATCAGAGCTCTGTCTCTKTATTCTTACTTCTCTTACAAAGTCTTCGCTCCAATTCGCTCCTCCAGATGAGACCAAAAGCTGCTAGCATTTATCACTGTCACCAAAGTATCCCTTTCTTCTGTTGGCTGACACTTCACCCACCGATCCCAATTACCAGCTGTCTTTTTTCCCCATTCATACAAATTCCCCATGCAACTTTGGACCATCAATTTTCAGCAAACGGGCTGTTCRTGAGCATCGGGCCCTGCCTCGTTGCCCTGGCTGACTGTCTGCCTCTGCCACTGCATCCTCTCCTCTCCCAGGCCAGATGAATGAAGCTCTGTCAGGAGATTGGTGAATGAAGAAGAAAAAGCTCGTTTCCCTTCTCAGATTCCTCCTGAGTTCACAGGACTTCAGTTTATGATGAGCACCACAAGAAGGGGCATCGCATGAGTCCCAAGTCCCATACAACAGTTAAGCACTGATAATTAAAGACCATTATGAAGGCCAAAAGAATTGGGAASCTTGAGAAAGGAAGCAGGGCAAACATTTTTGTGATCAAAGATAGAGATCTGATCAATATGACAGAGATTGCAATCCTTTCCTGTGCTTCAAGTCACACATTCATCTCACTGCTTGGAGGCCACGGGTGGCCCCTTCACAGGCCTGGTTGGTCCTGACCGTGTTTGGCAACGTGGTCACGATGCCCCTGCTAAACACTGCTCCACTTGCACGGGGTCACAGTGTGATACTGCTTCCCATCTCGGAAAGGGCCCTGCTTTCATTTAAGTGCTGGAATCAAATGAGTATCTTCTCCACAGCCCTTGGCTCCTCTCAGTGCAGGTCACCTCCCTGCACGTTTGGCTTATAGTGACTGACAAAGGTGAAGAGAAAAAATATGAACAGGATCCCGTTGTTAAAACCTGACAGTAGGCACATTAGTAGATGATACTAATAATCCTTCAGCTTTTTAGCATATGATAACCGCCTCCTGAAATATTAATCAAATCATAACATGTGATCCTAAAAATAGGCTTTCTGATTTCACTCTGCTCTCTCCTTAAGGTTTTTTGGGTGGTTTCTCGCAGTTGTGGTTTAACCTTTTCTGGCATTTCACTGATTGTACTAACTGCTTTTCTAGAGGATGCAAAACCTGGTGCCCTTTCCTACCGTGTACACACATATATGGATGTATATACCTACACATACCACTCTCTTTCCCATCCTTTTAGTGCATAGATATCTTCACCAGCATGCAAACACATTAGAGCCACCCAAAGAGACTAGAGGATTTCATGCACTCAGCMCTGCATAATCCCAAGTTCTTTTTAGCTCTCCTTTTCACCTTGTCTTGCAGGTTCCCACGCTGGTAGGACAGAGATACACACGTGCTGGTCGGTTTTTGGGAGCYGACTGGTGCACGTGGGTCTTGCAGGCCTGGGAGCACCCTGACTTCATCTCTTCCTTCCACTGCTGCAGTGCTAATGGAAGAGCTCTTATAAATATTTGATTGASCTGTCAGTGCCATGCTTCTCTCATTTATCACTTGCTGCAGTCCGATCTAGATTACTTTGGAAGATTTTGTGCCATCTCTACAGAGCACTCGGTTCCTCCTCTCCCATTTCCATTGCCCCCTTCTCCATTCTGCCTTTGATATACCTGGTCCAGGGGAAGGAGCAGCTCCTGAAAATGGTCCATCTTGGGCCAGGCACTACAGCCAGAGCAGGGGTGCTTGGACTAGCGTGAAAGAGAAGGTGAATCCAAGAAGCTGTCAAAATAAACAGGGCTGGGGCAGGGAGATGGAAGAAGGTTGACCCTACTTAAGTCTCAAAATGAGGGTTTACATTCCACAGTATAAAAGATAACAGTCCCTTTCTTCAATTTCTATAGTGCTGAGTCCCAAAAGAGGATTACAGATTTACAAGTAATGCAGGTAATTTGCTCGACCTGTTACCCATAGGAAATGAGTAACTCTCCTGCTCTTACTGTTCTAATCAGAGTCAGGGTATTTTACTAGCTAGGGCCCTGGAATATATTAGGAGATACAGTCCATATAATCAAATTCTATTCTGTTCATTTTCCCCTCCTGTCTTCTTTAGATTTTTACATTTGGGATGAAATCAGCAAATTTTAAGGCCTGCGGAGATTGAAATGACTGTTTAGCAAGGCAGCTGCTGGATGCACAGAGGCCAACGCTTGCTCCCRTTAACGAGTCCCTATGGAGACCGCGGCCCCGTCTTCCCGGGGCTGCTGCAAAGACCCTTCACCGCATCCCAGCRAGGTTCCCAGCCCAGGTCTGGTCTCCCACTGCAAACCACCTCCAGCTGCGGCACCAGCACCAGCATCTTCATGGCCAGGTTAGTCCCATGGTCTTCCCTATGGATGCCGCATATCCTTTTACTATGGATATATCCTCTAAAACTCTAAAGTTGAACCTGCTCTGGGAAACTAGTCAGGGTTCATGGTATAGGCRACATATAAATCCCATGGGCTAAACTGGCTCTGCACAAATAAATCCTTTTCTCAGTCCTCAAAAAACAAAAGCCTGACACATTGAACTACTCCCATCATTAGAACTACCCCGCTCATTAGCTTTCCCCCTCTGCCTCCTCCCTTTCTCATGTCAGCAATAAGCCGATCCTTTCTGCTTATACCAGCTCTTACCTATACTCCAATTACTTTTTCATCTCCCCCACTGGCTGTTTTCAATACTATTATCTGCTGCATTTGCTGGATCTGGCTTTCAAGCATTTGACTGATGCCTGATTCCTGTAACCAGAACATGTCTGTTGATTGGACTGTCAATGGATTTCTTGGCAGAAAGGGCATTGGGCCTTGCAAATGTGAAACTGTATTTCAATCTCATTTAGGAGGATAGAGAAAGGAGAAAGAAAAATGTCCTAAAGCCACATTTTTCCTTGCTCTCTTTGAACAAGCGCTTTAAGTAAACAAGCATTTTACCTTTTTTTAATAAGGTCATTTGTGACATCACTTTCTTAGCAGAAAAGGAACATTTTTTTGGCTGTGCGTTTACGATGTCCATCTTTATTTCTCAGKGAAACGCTTCTACCGGCGGTTCTGTGGGCAGCTAAAAGAGGCAGCGCRTGGGGAGGGAGGTGTCCATCCATCCCCGTGTCRCGGCTGCCTGCAGTGACACCTCGCTGCAAGGAGYGCYRGCTCCCGGGCAGCCCCCAGCCAGCRCCTCTCTGGAAGAACGCACCTTGGACTTTCCTAAACAACAATGCAATTACCTTCCAAAGCTGGCAGCCAAAGTGCCCGCTGAGAAATGGCTMCTGTTAAGAAGAAATTATCCGCTCCCAGGGAACGGCCAATTTGTTAACTCGAGGAGGAGGAGGAGGATGCCAGCTCCAGACTATGTGGGCGAGAGGATGGAGGTGATCAGCTCGCTTTCCTGGGCTCACACCACAGAGAACTGCTGGTGTTCAGAGGGAAGAGCCCTGGGTCAGCCAAATCCTGTCCGCTTTGCTCCGTCCCATACAGCAGGAAATGACTTGGTGTGCACCATGCCCGTCTCCTGTCACCATTCTGGTGACAGGGCACAGGTCCCCKTTGAGGGGCCTCTCTCCTGCAGAGTCATGCTACGTGCAGAGGCTGTTCCTGGGGGGGACCAACGCAATGGTCCTGCTCAAACATGCCCAACCTCATTGCCTGCCCGTCACTAAAGGAAGGCGGCAGAGTTACCGGCATCTTGGGATCTTACAGAAGCCCCTTGGGTCAGGAGCTGCSTTTGCAAACAAAGCGAAATGCAGAGGAAAAGCAGTTTTAGAGACAGGAAGGACTGAGGCATGAATAAATTACTTGGCGTCRGCTTCCATCAGTCTGTACCTCTAGGGCTGGACAGAGGAATTCTCACACATGAAATAAATTTTCCCACTGACTTATCTMGAGCTCTTTAATACCTAAAACCAAGATAAGTGTGATCTACAGAAAGAGTCCAARTCTGCTTAATATCAGAGGCAATCTTTGATATTACACCAACTTACCAGAAGCACAATGTGACATTTTCATATCTAAATGCAGCTTCRAGAAGCCCACCAGGGAATCATCTGGGAAGATACTTCAAACCATTGGTGCTGACAGGACTATGTCTGAAATTATTAGCGTGTTCAGACTTCGAGRCTTGCTTGAGACCTTCCTGGAAGACAAAAACAACCCTCAGTGACTTAGAAATTGATCTGGTGGGGTTACGGTGCTAAATAAATAACAGCAGAATCGGGGAGCTTTGAAGATGACAAGTTTTTCTAGGTCACGTTGTCTTTCTCTCTCCCCCCTGGCCAATACAGAGTGTTTTGTAGACTGCAGCCTTGAGACCTGCTTCCAAACCAGTCCTAAATGCTACAAGCAATGCAGTTTGACAACTGCTTAGCGGATACACACAGGCATTGGCCTTGTAGGTGCTGAAACTCTTAGCATGTAGCTGTTAATCTAAGCAAGCATGTTTTGAATATTTATTAACTTTTTAAGGGGAATGAGCCTGGGAAAAAAGAGAGTCTGGAAGTGGATCATGCRGATGCCTTTGTTATGAAAAGGGAGGGATAACCACATTTTTCCTGCTAACAGTCCCAACTGTTTACTGCTCTCTCCCTCCCTTGTCCAAACACTGTGGGACAGCTTAGAGATTGAAGAGCATTTGGGGCCAGGGAATACACACAAAGCCCTGATGGCTCTTCTTTAGGGAAGCATAGGCAAAACAGACCCCAAAAATAGCCTGAAAGCCAAAACAGGGGCAGAACCTGGCCCTCCATGGGAGATGGGGTAAAGAGAGCACTGCAAGTGCAGGGCAAACCAGAAGAGGAGATCTCTGGAGTCCATTTATCCTTCTTCAAAGGTGGACAGGACAGTGCTGAAAGAGGAGACCCCCTCCTGCAGAGCAGCATCCACCCTACTCGCTGTGATCCCCCTCTTCTTTCTATCTCCCAAAGAAGGAARAATGTACCTCAAGGTTAGCTCAGGCCCCATGGGGGAAGAGAAAGCAGGATTTTCATGTGGAAGATTAACATTTTCTGACATACATGGTGGACCTATAACAGGAACTGTCGTGCAATGCAGGTTTCTACTCAGACTACTGCCAGCAGCAAGAGCACATTGTGGCTCAGCCCTGGGTGCCTTTTCCCCTTGGAAAGCAGCAATTTGTTCAAGGACTTGTGTCAAGGACTTTGACAAAACAAAGCAATGACTTTGTTTTGTAATAATACTATTTTTGGAAAAAAATTACCTTCAAAGGAGATTCTGATTCTTCCAACAAGGGCACCACAATACAAACAGCTCCAACAAGAAAAAGGTAAATGTGATAGGAAAGATAGACTAGCATCTGTCATCCCTTCCTGGGTAAAGAGGTGATCTTGAAGGATGGGTCAACACGGAGGAGCCCAAGGAGGGCAGGATGAGTGCAGCTGCCTGGAGGCAGTTCGCTCCCATGGAAGTGCAGTGGTCAGGAAGCCTGTGATTTCAGGTCACAACCCCGTTCTGGGCAAGGCTAGAAGCCTGCAGTGTTACCTAAAGGTGAGGCACAGCTTTGCCTTCAGTGGTTTGCTAGTAGCCAGCTACAATAAGTCTTTCAGTCCTAGYGCTGGGCTCCTACATTGTAGACACTGATGTCCACCTCGTTTCTCATGAGTGCTCCAACACTCTCCAGCTCCAGTCAAATCCACTTTAAAGCTCCTGAGCTGAGGCCTCTTTCCCTCACAAGGGAAAATGGATGAAGCAGGAGGGAGTTTTGGGTGCAGTTAATGCACCCCAGGGTAACATGAGCACCATGCAAGGAGCTGGGGAACTCCAGCTCCTGCCCCATGGTGACAACGCTGACACTGCCCTTCATGGCATGTCTAATATACCACTTGGGCCACAGTGAAACACAGCTTTGGGAAGGCTGACAGAAAGGAGGCTAGATTAACACCACGCAGCCTGAAAAGCAGCAGCATCAGCAGGCCAAGAAGAGGTTATTCCCCTGATACATCCCCTCTTCCCCCTCCCCATCACACCAGCAGCTTCACAGGGAGGCTGTGCAGATTCATTAGTTAATGTTTGTGAAGCCCTGTGTAGATGGAGAGGGTTGTGTAAGTGCTAAGTATTATTATTATTACAGCAAGTTGCTGTTAAGGCAATGGATATGCTCTTAAGTGTCATTTCGTATTTAATTAACGTACAATAATTGTCTTCCTAAACCTGGAGGTAAATCCTTATTCCTGACACTTCCTTTAAARAGACATTGCATAGAGCTGCTGCTAATGGGCCTCTTCCCAGCCAGCTTCACGTGAGGAGGGGTGGGATGCAGGGAATGGGAGGAAGGGGGAATTAAAGGGCTTTTTCTCAGCTATGCTGCATGCATGCATACAAGCTGTGGTCCCCATGCACATGGAAAATCTGGGGTTTGACCACAGAGCTTCCCTGAAGGGGCAGTTGGGCATCTTTGACTTCCCGCATGCCAAATCCTGGGGCAAAGCACCTGGGAGAGCCCCAGCAGGATCCTTGTGAAGGTCGGATGTTTGCAGCCTTTCTGAGGATGGTCTCCTGGCCAGGCTGGAGGACAGTGTTGGTCAAGCACCGTTCATGTCTTCCAAGCAACTAAAGGCATTTGCAGCTATGGACCTTGCCATTATTGGGGGAATTACCAACAAAGGGATGATAGAGAAGCATGAAAGCACAATGCAGGGAATTCCTYGCAATTTTTCAGGGAAATCTTTGCCAAGAAATGATATTCTCAGCTGGGCTACACATCTTTTACCAACAGAGGGAAACAAGGAGAAATCAGCTGTGGGGCCATCTGCTCTTTAGCAAACGGGAAATGGAAGCCACCTCTCCCACCTTAGTGGTGTTTGCATTTTCAAGAAAGACCAGGAAAGTAAAAAAAGCAGCATTCCATCATTAACTCAGAAATAACCCACCTACGGGAGACACTTGAGCACGCCTGGGCCTTTCGTATCTTTCCCATCCAAACGCATATTTTCCTCTAAGAATTRTTGACAAATCAGTGCCCTCTACGGGTTCTTTGCTGGCATCTCTCTGAAACCCCCCAAAGAACAGATTTCCTGCAGTTGTTCTCGTGGTGGGGGGTGCTCGGGGATGTTTCAGTGCAGATGCCCCAGGGCAGGCACCGGGCTCTGCACTACCCAAGTGTGCCCGTGCCCATGGGCTGTGCACCTTGGCACCGCTCTGCCCGCACAGAGAGATGATGCGGCTCCACGGTTGCTTTTTCCCCCCCCTTCTCATAACCACCACTGTTGCACGACACAGTGGAGACCCCCATCTGAGTGACCCCCATCACCTCTCTGCCTCTCATGGTGCTTCCCCCAGTGGAAATGAAGAGCAGGGTGAGCAGAGACCGTGGTGGAACAAGGGGTGCAGCCCTGTGCCCTGCGCTGCATCGTCAGAGACAGATGCACCTTCGTCCTTGTGCCAACCCCCTTTACCCCATATTGCTCCTCCCTTACTCCCACGCAAGCCTGAGCCTGTGACAACCCTAATTTGATCATCGGAATATTTCTCATCAGCACTAAGTGCTCTGAAGGTCACAGGTGATAACGCTCCTGCCACTGCCAAGGATCAGACCTTGCTCCAGCTCTGGCCTGGTTTCCCCCCCTTCCCTTCTCCCCCTGCAGCCTGAGTCAGCCAGAGTGACAGGTCCATGGGGCCTTGCTCCTCACCTCCCCCTTTCTTCCTCCACTCTCATTTATTTCAATTTGCCATGCTTCCCTCCATGGCTTTCAGCATTAGCTAGAGAGGGAAGGGGAAGGGAGAGGGGTGGTTCATGCACAAAGGGCCAATGRGACCCTCCTGTTGCCTGGGTGGAAGGTGGCACTGCCAAAGGGACATGGGTTGCATCAACGGGAAGGCAAAGGCAGCCAAATTGCCTTGTAGTAACTGGAGAGAGGGGTGGATTTCGGCTGCTGGCTCACACCAAGTCTTAAAAATATAAACTCGGGTGTAAGGTCAGACTGGAGGGTCACTGGGAAAAATCAGCCACATTTTTAGGCTCATTTTGGGTGTGACCTCCTACAGTTCAGAGCATAATGGAGGTCAGTGGATTGGGAAAGTGCTGTCAGGACCTTGGGGCACTGCTGTGGCATCTCAGATGACTGCAGCAGAGTGTTTAATTGCCAGTTCAGTGGGGTGAGGGCAATGCTTGCTCAGAGGGTGGCACTGAAGCCTGCTGACAGTAGCCARGCACTGGAGGGCTTGGGGCAGGGGCTGGACTGCTGTATGAACCAGGCATCTGAAATTCCTCCTCAGCGCAGGCACCTTATTCTCAGGATTCACAGCTAAGGGGAAACACCTCTTTGATGGCACTCCTTTAGTCCCTACCTCCCATGGGTTTCATCTTTCTTCCAAGTTCCCCTAAGGGCTTCACTTGTCAGGAATGCTCTTTACTCTTTTTGACCATCCTGACAGGCTAATCCCGACACCCATCCTGATGGGGTCTGCATTCATCTCTTGCAGCTGTCCTTCCTGTGATTGGGGCACCACACATTGCTATGCACAGCCTAAATACCAGCCCTCTTCTAGCAAGGTGCTTCCTGCAGCACAGCAACTCCCTGGTCCTCCACAAACCCAACTGAAGGTGCAGGTCCTGTCCTTTGAGACCCTTCAGTTCCCAGACATGGCTCACGAKGCCCATGGAGCTCCAATCCATGATGAATCCTACAAGTGTCTGATGTTACCACTACACCAGTGCCCATTACCATGGGGTTTTGTCCTGGATGTAACTGTGGGAGATGGTTTGCAAGGTCTGTCCTCATTTTAATTCCCTAAAACCCCTCTCGCAGTGGCTGTAAGAAACCCCTCAGTCAAGCCATCTACTTGTGCTTTCTCTCTGTACTTTTTCCCTCCTTCAAGTTTTAATTTAGAAGGAAGCARCAGTGGAAATAAACCTGAGTAAGGACACAGTTAAAAAGATGATACCTTAAGTTAACATAGCATCAAAACACAAGGCTATTAAAAACATAATAAACTGGTGAGAAACACTGTATATACTTATTGTCAACATAATATTTAACGTACTGCATTAAGGCATGAATTTTTAATCTATCTTTGGAACACAGATCAGACCAAACTATCTATAGACWTATAGAACAAGCATTTCGGGTATTGCTGTTAGTTGGTGTTAGTGCTCCCCTCTCCCCAAGGGCTTTCTTCAACAGTCACCCTGCATTGCAGGTTATCTAGCAGAAAATTGGAACGACGACAAAAGAATAAGAATAGAAAGAAAGCAAAAAAAGAGAAAGCTTCATGCCCACATCACAACAAATCTTAAGAGCAGGAGATGAAAGATGGTGTCACTGCCACTTCCAAAAKGGGATACAAAAATATAATTAAGGTGCCTGTATTTTAACACATTGTCCAGAAAGTGTATGGGCTTCCAAAAATATACAGATGCTCTGAACAATCTAACATTTTCAGAATGTMAGTATGTTTCTACCTGTTAAAGGGAAAGGCAAGAGAGAGACTAGAGTTGCTATGGAAATCAGGCCATCTCCATGGGAATTCAGCAAGTAGAGTATCCTCTTGGCCAGTAAATCAAACAGAGCAGCCGTTCCTGGACCAGGGCATTGAGGAAATCAGAGCTGCTGACAAGACATCTCCCCCTCCCCTCTTGCAGGGCCAGCACARTTACTGAGGAATTGGGTTCTGAATTTAATTGGGAGTTAGCTTATTTTGCAGGGCCTTTCTGTAAGTGTTTCTCTTTGCTTTAAATGCTGTTATTGGGATGTGGATTTACAACGGGGGGGGAAGCTCTTGTTTTTGCCCCCTGACAAATGGTTCTCTGTCCATATTTGTTGCTAAATAGAAAGGGTGAGGCAGGTACCCGTGCAGGGAATAAAAGGTTGGCTCAGTAATATTTCTGGTTTGGGGTTGGGAGCCCATCCCCTTGCCACCATCCAGGTGGATGTTGCCAACTCCAGAGCTCCTGAGCAGAGATAAGGGCTCAGAAATGAGGTCAAGCACAGGCATCCAGCAGCCTCATCCCCTGCTCYGGGCTGTGCTGCAGTCACAGGACAGTCCCCTGCTCTAAGGCAGGGAGCATCACAGGGTGCTCTGCTGCAGAGTTCTCTTCCATTTGGTCTGTTACATTTAATCACAAGCAGACTTTTGGTTCCTGTGGTCCAGGAGGGTGGATTTTGTCCTCCTCAGGTCAAAGGAGGCTTCACCATGAACCCCACTGCACTAACAGTGGCTGATGGAAAGCAGGTGGTGGATTTACAGCGCTGAAATCCTTGCTTTGCCTGCTATGCAAACACCATATATTATAGCTGTAAGTCCTGCATAAGCCCAAAAGATTAAAAAAACACCTTGTAGAAGAGAGCCCCAGCTGGATATACCTTGTTCATAAGGATCACCGCATTACGGTACAAGCACGCATGTACCATTCAGCACAGCTAAAGCTAATGGGACTTTATTTTAATCCAGCTAACCCACTAAGCAAGGTTAGCAGACACAAGTGTCTGTCTGGTACCCTGTGTGCTGCAGAATGCTGCCTGACATTGATGGAAGGCTGTCTGATATAGTTTCTTCTTTCCATTCATTTAGGTTTTTAACACTGAGGTTAAGTTGCCCAAGTTAATTTGCAATCATTTAAAGTCAAGGGTAAGCAAAGGTCACAGGCTGCTCCCGTTTAGAGGGAAGCCTCTGCRGTTCTCAAATGCTTTGACCTTTTCGGTGTTTTCCGATTCCACTGACCAGCCGAGCTCTTTACAGTGTTGTTAACCCGAGAGAAACGTGTGGAGTGGTCATTTCCCACGGTAAGGCAAGAAATTTTAAAAGGTTAAAGTAGCTCAAGATATTCTCGGCAAGAGCAGCTATGGAGTCCCCTGGAACAGATTTGGTGTGTGCATGGCAGGAACTTTCTGCTCCACAAGGTTTACATTAAAAGTAAATGGAGGAGACGCTTTACACAAGCGTAACCAGCTCGCTGCCAGGTCAGATAGCTCCAGCTCGAGGTTATCTGCAGAAAACGCGGTGCAGAGTGGTCTAGTAGCCATAGGAGCCCATGCTCTCTCATATCTCTTAAAAAGAATCACCAAAGAAAACCTCCCCTCTGCATTTTTTTCCCCTAGATATCTGGTATGAGCTCTGTCAGACATCCTGCCTTCTGATTTTTCCTAATGTCACAGCTACCTGGAAGAAGAGGAGGAGGAGGATAGCTTGCTCTGAGAGATAAGAGGTACCTTGTTTTACTGTGATGCACTAAATGCACAGAAAGGGCCAAAAGCCTCAACCGTTGCTCCCAGACTTCAGACTGCCACAGGCTAAGCCTCCAGACCCAAGATTCACATAAGAGACRGAAGGGAAAAATCACTCAGCATTAAAAATTCAACTTGTCCAACACCTTGGTCAAGGGGTGACTGAGACCTTCCAGTCCAGAGCCCCAAAGAAGGGAGAAAAACAACCAAAACACCCTACACAGATAGGGAGGCAAACCCCCCTGCCCTTACTTGAGCAGCCCTATGGAGAGGCATGCATTACTCCAGCTTTCTCCATCCCAAAACAGCAAAAAAAAAAGAGCATAGAAATATCATGTGCTCTGCTAGACCAGCGTTGAGCGTGGCAGGCAAAGAGCTGGTGTCACATAGAGCTGATAGCGATAGCACGCGATAGGCAGGCAGCAGTGTGTTGCAATCGGAGCTTCTGCTGAGCACGTRGAAAGGCGGCCCCCGTTCCTGCTAATTGAATGTAAGCCCTCTGGTACCGCTCGCGCTTTGATCTCGCKCTGAACCACGCGTAAGGCTATTAAGGCAGAGGAACCGGGCGAGCACAATGCTGGCAGCAATCTGTGTCAGGATGAAGGGACGTTACGCAAGAGACCAGGAATGAGATGGAGTGCAATTTCTTTCTTATTTCTTTTTTTAATTTTCTGATCTAATCCCAACGGGTGTTTTGTAACGATTGCCAGATAGCAACTGCAAACCAGCAAAGCTGATGGACACRGGGTGAAAAATCATGCAAAGAGCACACGTAAAAACGCTCATTTACACCAAAATATCCCTGTSTCTCTATAGCGAGACTACCTGCTTACCATGGGGTATAAATGACTCTGAAATAAATGCATGCCACTGCTTTCAGCATGCAGCATTACTGCGGGATTTAAGCACTAGGAAACAAAGTGATATAGAGAGTTGATGATAATGTTAAAATCCAAATGAGAAAAACTGCAAAATAAAAAAAGATTAGAAGATAATTACTTCAATTCATTTTGTACCTGGAGCAATTGCTGTTTGGATTAGCAATGACTTGTAGGTGAAATAGTTAGATCTGCAATGGAGACTGCAGACACAACGTTAATAGTTAAAGTGTCAGTATTAAGCTTCATTATAAGAAACACCTAGCACCCCATCACAGCTCTGTTTTCTTTGCTGATTGCAAGTACTTATACATTACCTATTTCAAAGCAAGTTATAAAATTAGCTAGTAAGTGAACATAACCCCTTTTTGAAGTGCAGGAGGTAAATGTACTGCACTTCTCAGTGTTAAGCATATTGTAAGGTCCCAATATTCAAATGCAGGGACTTAAAATTATGAAGCTGAAGACTCTTTCTCTGGGCCCTATGGAAATGCCAGCTTTCAGGCTGAAAGGATATCAAAGCTGGTTATCAGTTCATCAGCCAAGTTTGTTAGGATTTCATTGAAACGTATTTCCTAACACTGGGAGATAGAAACCTAAATGAGAGAATAAACCCCAGCACACTTCTAGGGCTAAGGTGGGGCAGGAAGGGGAGAAGCCTCTGCTCTTATTTTCTGGCTAAATAAAACTAGCTTAGAACACACAGCGCAACAGTAGCAACACATGTGCTTCAGATGCTGGTCCCCAACAGACCCGACTGTGTTTTACACAGCTCGTAGTCACTCGTGCACCATGCCCTGCCTGCTTCCTGCATCCCATGGAGCTTTCTCCTGCCCTCCAGCCCAGCGTGCTCGAGTCACTGGATGCAAGCAGCAGCACGGGGCCCGTCACCCTCCTGCCCCAGCACGGCCACAAGCACGGCTTGCTGGCTGCATTTGCTGCCTCCTTGACGTTCAGCACTTATTGCAGTGACTGCAGTTGCTGGGGATGCGTTTTAAGCATTTAAAAAGTTCCCTGGAGCTCTTTTGACAGGACAGGGCACAAACTCTTGCTCCTCACCAGCTCTTGACCACAACCTCTCTCCCCATCTGCCTTGGGCTAGCATTCTCCAGAGCTCTGGCCACCTCTGCATAAAGACATGAGACTCAAAAGCAAAACCTTCACCGGGGCCAGGACCGCTCTCCAAGCTCAAGCCATCAACATGCTTCCTTCATGGTCCTCGCTCCTCGCCTTGCTGCTGCACAGAGCTCCTGGCTCCCATCAATACACAGCAAGACCCCCCTACACGCTGCAAGCCCTGYTCTTTCTAAAGGAAGATTCAGATCTTCTCACTGGCCGGTTTGAATGTCTGCATTCAAACTATCACCACCCATATATGTTAAATATAGCCTCACAATGACTTGCTTCCTGCAATAACAAGCTCCTGCGCTAGAAAACTAAGTGTAGTTTTAAATACTGTCATCTGCCTAATCATGTTTTACCTCTATTTCTATTCTATTTCAGTCTATATAATTTTTCCTAGTATGAACCTGGGTCAGTTTTGCATATGCCCAAATCTATTTTATATATACACGTTCACTCTATTTGCACACTCAGATGGGAGACATATGCCTCTCTTCATTTGGGCAGGCCATAGCATTATTAAAATGGAAATGTGCAGGCTTTGGGATCCAACTGCAACATATGTTTAAAAATGAAAGATAATTCTTAACTTGTATCTACCAGAAGAACTTGGAGCTTTTGACTCCAAGTATAATTACCATGAGACCTTAACAGCTTAATTCACTAGGTAATTACATGGTTATTTTTTGTTCTATAAAAGGTAAAGAGGTAACATTTAATTTACAGGGTGCTGCATAATCCTGTAATTACTTGGTAATTTCCATGTCGTCACACAATAAAAAGCAGGGGCCTTTCCATGGCCTAGATATGACATGATGAAAAGTCTGTGTTTGGCATTGTCAGGAAAATCAGGGGGATTTCTTTGCCTCCTTCAGAAATGAAGTTGAGACCCCAGGGAAAGGACAGGCCTTGCCCTTCAGTGGGATGACAAGTCTGCAGCAAAGAAACCTCTCGCCTTGGTCAATGCCAAGTGCCATACTCCCCTTTTTAAAACAGAGCCAAGTAYCTATCTGGCTTCAGGCCTCCCGTGCCTCTCCTGCAATTGCAACCTGGAAATTAGCACCAGCACCCAGGAGGAAGACCCGGTGACCATCACTGTTTGTTAGTGGCTAATTACTGTTTCTATTACCTAGGTGGCCTGGTTGTGAGGATAACTTCTGCAGGTCTCGTTGCGACCGAGCAGCAGTCACTTTGAGAAAGGAGCATTTCCTGCCAGGAAGGAGCCAACTTAGAACCCCGTCACTTCTCAAGAGCCCTTCAGCAGGGCTGTCCTTCTGCCTGCTTGGGTCTGTCCAACCCAGGGTGGGTTCTGCTGCTGGAGCATCACGAAGGGCTCCTCTCCCCAGGTGGGGCAGCAGGTCCCTCTGCCATCTGCTCTGGTTCTATTCTACTTCTCCTCCAGCACTGAGCAGGAGTCAGGGCTTCATTCAGATGGCTTAACACATTGTATTGCCTCCTTCTAGCTTCATTTACAGGCTTAACCGCTATGTCTTGTCAAAAGAGGCTTTGGCAAATACACACATGCGATTTATCCAGAGCAGGTCAGCTGGACAGCTCACTTAAAACAGCTTGTGCTCTGGGCATGAGCCTCGCCTGCAAGTTTTGGTGTGGCCAAGAAGGCCCTTCTGAATGACAGGCTCCAGCCCCTGAGCAARGCCTGTCACCTTGAGCTTCCCCTGCCTTCAGAGGGCTTGGGGACACCCCCGCAATCACACCACGGCTTGTGGTGCAGTGTGCTCCTAGGGAGAGAATCTCTCCCCATGAGGACCACAGGAGAATTTGTTATCCTGGGCAGAGCCCACAGTGAGCAGAGCAGCACACATTTATACAAATAAAAGCAGCACCTGCAGTTACTAACAATAAAATAAAGAACCTATTAATCTTCATGTTGCAGGGTTTGAGCAGCTAGCGCCAGGAAATAAACTCCCCACAGCCTGTGATGGCAGCGCACGATGGCCTASTTACAGCCACAAGGATTTTTCCTGTCTCTAGACAGGATTTTTGATCCTTTCTTGGTCTCCTTTTTTGCATGCTGTCCTTTAACCTGCAGAGAGATCACCCCTGTGAGGACAGGTATTACAGGGCAGCAAACAGGGTGCCCAARGTGCCGGCACTTACAGGGCTGTGGCATGCACAGCACTGATTAAACAGTGTCTTTATTCTGTCCATAGACCGTAGGTATCTACTCCCACTGCTCTTGACACAATAACCCATAAAAAGCTGTGGTCTAATGCATTAATAATCCACGAGTAAAGGTCCCCAAGTGCCCATTGACATTATAGCCATTAAAGTGCAACGTGTCAATAACAACACATAGCACGAGAGGAGCCACTCTGCCCGCGTGCAGGGCTGCGCATACCCTCTGCTGTTTAATCCTACAGCATCCTTCCTAAGCACAGCAGCTCCTCTCTCATCTTAGGGGACCAACACGACAAATCTATGGCAATCACTACCGTATGCATTAACAAGGAAGAAGGAAGTTTCATCCAGGAAGGACTTTGCAATCCTATGCCTCCGTTTCCCACCTGTGTAACTTATTGGGCTGACATTCCCTGACCACAGCAGCATTCTCGTACTGTTAATTTCAATGGCGTTTGCTGGTAATGTGAACAGAACATTGCCCTCCTCYGGGAGGCTACTGCTCCGTAGATATAGGAGCGGATATAGGCATCTTCCTCAGAGAGGAAGATATTCCATGTAGGTCTATAAAAAGGAAAATTAATTGTGTCTACACACCCACACGCTTTCTTAAAATACCACTAATATTTTGCATTTCTCTAGTGGCTTTTATCCTAGAAGCTTAGAAAGCACCGTGAAACCTAGAGTCTGCAGATATCATCCCCCTCGCCAAGGAAAGCGGCTCTTTCTGGTGCAAGCTGGCAGCTGCTCAACGGCATCCTGTGCTTATCAAGGAGCTCAGGACATGAAGATGGGTCTGTTTAGCTCTAACAGAAAGGCTGATGAGCAGGAGTAGGTTTAAAGGAAGCGACACAARGGAACAACCCTTCAAAATCAAAGGGTTGATGAACACGCATGGGGCGTTCATTCCTCCATCCCCACGCCAGCTTTCATAACCTTCCCGTCACAGCTTTCCCTCCCATGGTAAGGGGAAGCTCCCAAAACACACCCAGCTACAGAAAGGCAGGTTCCCACTAGTCCTTCACCAAGTTGATCACCACCAAGATAAAACAGTAAAGAGAGAAACTGCCCTTTGCACATACAACTTAGGCTGTCGTTGACAAAATAGAGCAAGGGTAAAGGCAAAACTGAACTGACTTTCTGAAAGAAACAGATCAAATTAAACTTTCTGCTATGGCCTGAAGTTGCAAGGAAGCAGCAGCACATCRTGTGCTGACCTACAGCAGAAGGTATCAAAAGCAAGAGAGAGATCTATTTGGCTGCCCCATGACACTGAATGTAAAAACTAAAGATTGCTTGGCCTAACCAAGCGAGAAAACTCCTGCATTTTCCCTGGAATATTTTTTCCAGGACTTGGCTGACTTTCCGGTTAACCCTAGACCAGGCATCAGAAGCTCCACTTGCCAGAGGAGGAGAGATCTTGCTCCATTGTCAGAGAGAGAAAATGCAAGGCAACAAACCCACTAAAACAAGCAGCCCATTCGTAAGTTCAGGGCAGTGACAGTGCAGAAAGCCCTTCCAGAAGCTTCAGTAAAGTTCAAAGAAACAAAAAAGCAAATAAACACAACCCAAAACATCCTCTATTCATTTAGACAGGCTGCCAGAAAGGGAGAGGAAGAGCAGGGTCTTGAGGCAGAGGTTGCTCACTGTGTTGGAAGCAGGAACCACCAGGTGTAATGTACAGCATCTGGCTTACACCCTGCACTGCCATTGCAGCCAATGGTAGTTTATCTAGACATAATCAAGATAGCTGGCAAAACACATACTTACCTTATGGAAGCCAGTCAAAGCCTTGCTCTGGGTGCCAGGGGARTAACTCACTCCCACAAGTGGAGCCTTCTCCAAAAACCAAACCAAAWCAAACYGCTGTTGCTCWAAACTTCACAATTCCCTATTGATTGCTTCTGTCCCTAGTGGAGTTTTAAAGAACCAAGGACATTTCAAATATTCCGCTTCCAGAGAGGAGAAAAAAAAGGCAGCAGCACCAGCAAAAAACAGGCTCACATTTCCCTCTGCAGAGCTGAAAACATGGACTTCAACTTTGCTGGCCTTTAGCATGACAACTGCAAAACAGAGCCCTTCCTCACCCACAGAAACACACACCTCAACAGCTACACCCCCGTCCCTCTGCTTTTAAGAGCCTTTCTAGGCAAGGAAAGTAGCGCAATCYGGAGCAATCCTAATCAGGTGTTTCGGGGCCACGGTCCTCTTTGGCATCAATTAGGTTCGTTATGGCAATTGCTGCAGCTGCCTGGGGTGAGTTTCCTTTGCGAGGGTTCTGGTTTTGCTCCTCAAACATGTACAAATGGCAGGATGATGAGGTCACCTCAGGCGTTAGATCACCTCCAGGCATCTGTGTGTTCCACCTGGCAGTGCTTTGGGACGATGCTTGGTCAAAATCCTACAGTTCCACAAAGCTTTTCTAACTCTGGTGCAAACCTGATTTGCCTCACCCCTCCCACCCCGATTCTCCAAACAAACCTCATGTGAGATTTGAATTAATCAACCAGGAACAGCTGGTCTGGCTCACAGTTCCACTGCTGATACTTCATATGGCTTTAATTTCTACAGGAAAGAGGGGATGCTTGATTTTGCTGAGCACAGCTTAGCTTTTTTTTTTGCCAGCTTACCTGGTCCCATTATTGCATGGGGCACATGGTGGCATCCAAGTGAGGTTTAAATATGTCCAAAGAGGATAACTCCACAAAATCTCAGGGCAGCCTGTCCCAGTGCTCTGTCAGGAGATGCAATAGGAATGCAATAGCTCCATTCTGTGCTATGCATACAGGCAGAATTGCCCTTTTATTAGGCTTTGAAATACATGAATTAGAGCCTCTGTTTTCAAAGATAATGCAAAGACAAGAGAGATCTAAGCAACGGTGCATCCCAGCTCTCTTCCCTGATGTGTTTTGACCTGAGATCTCAATGTCTGTTCACATGCAATTTGAGCTGCCTCGTCTGCTTGGCGTCCACAGTTGCAAATGGCAGAAATTACACATGCAACTTTAACGTCAGAACTGCACAGAGCAGCATTAGAGGCAATAAAGGGGTTTAACACGGAGGTAATGTAAATGCTCCATCTCCTGACATGTGTGCTGGCATAATGAGATTCTTTGAGATTAGACTGCAGCTCTTGTCCCGTAGACATTGCATTTGAGCAGCAAGCTGCGAGACAAAATCCACAACTGTAGCCAGTTCAGTGGCCTGTCCTTAGGCAAAGACGACAGTACCATCAGCTAGAGCAGGAGCAAGAACTTGTGACATGGCACTCATTGGCCCTGGGCTGTCTGCCTTACTTATCTAGTTACAGGGAGCCAAAGGGCAGTTAGCCCTGAAAAATGCCCCTTTCTCACCTCACTTAGACCCTTTCCTATTMTTTACCTTCTTGTCAGTTTTGGTGCTTCATTATAACCAATGCAATCATGCTGCTTGCACTTAGGTCTGCTCCCATAGCAGAGGTAGCCGGTCCCAGCCCCGGGGGACCCTGACCTGTGACACCCGTCAGGATTTTGGGCYGTTTCTGCCTTGGTTCGGAGGTTGCCGTTGCCTTTGCCAGCTCTTGCGCCTCCCACCAGCTCAGCAGAAGCACGCTGTGACGGGAGCGTGCCCAACGGGATTTCCCAAACCAAGAGYCCACCGGAGGGGAGTCTTTCATCTAAACCCCGTCCCTGGTGCCCAGGGCTGCTCTTCACAGCGAGACCGGCTCGAACGCTCACCTCGCCTAGCTCGGAGAGCTCGGGCTGCTCAGCACAGCTACTTGCTATTCTCTCTGCACGGCACAGGGCTGGCCACGTGGAAATCTCTTCCCTCTGTGGCTGCCTGACAGACCTTTTAAAACAGCAGAGTTAACCGAACAATCCCACAGTCAACAAAAGGAAGAAAATTCCGGAGTGAAATGAAGAAACTCCGTGGTTCTTTATGAATACCAAAGGATCCCTTGGAGTTCAGCAACGGAAGGGATTTGATGGCATTTGTGTCGCTGCAGCGACCCAGGGGCTCTGGGTTAAAGAAAGGCTAAGTGGTGGACGATGCCCGTCTTGGGTGATGCCCTCCCTGCCCCGCTCTTCCTTGGCCCATGGCATGTGCATCGGCTCTCCGTGCTACCCGATGGAGACCTCCCCTCCCAGAGGCTTTGGTGACGGRGGGATGCCTGCAGAAACCTCTCCAATTAGTGTCAATCAATCATTTTCAGAAGCTGGGGGTGCTTTTGTGTCGGCAGACTTGCTCCAGCAGTTGCTGACAGCTCTGGCTGTAGCTCAGGCTGYGCGAGCCAGCTATGTGTATTGCTGAAGTTTTGGGTTAGATGGGGTTTCTGGCTTGGGTCTGCTAGGAAGAGCACAGATTTACTCTAAAATGGGGCTGGGAGCTGCCTCTGCTGGGGGGGCTTTGGAGAAGATGCCAATATGTTTAGGTTCAAGCAGACACGCAAAGGAAGAACACCRACTTGCTGTGGTTAACTCGATAATATGCAGTCATAAACCAGACCTGGTAGCTAGGGCTACACGGAGCCTTGGTAATGTACTGGTTCGCAGCGTGGTAGAGTTGAGAGATTCACACCAACCAGATCAGAGTAGTAGGAAGGGAATTTTATAGGCAGCATTGTGATCAGATCTGGGCAGGAATTTATTCATGAAAATCTGGAAATCAAACCAAAACCGAACGGCTTTTTCACTGCCCATGGAACTCCCCTCGGTGCCTCGTGGCTCTTCACAGGGCAGGCTCTGAGCCCTCGTCAGCCTCTGTGCGCTGCTGTGCACGGACGGAGGTCAGCGGCACCCAAAGCCGTTGGCTTCACACAGCCGGGAGAGGAGGTGACCTCCRACCGGGGCAGGTCCAGCTCCAGCGGTGCTTTCCCGAGGGCGGTGGCAGGGATCAGGGCTGCTTGCACAACTGCTCGCCGATTCCAAGGATAACTGGGGCTGGACGTCAGGTCTGGTGGTATCCGGGAACCTGCTACACGGCCCTGCACTTCCCCAGACTTTTGCAGAGTGACCAGAACAGGCTTTGGTGGCACTTTAGCTTGCAAGGGCGCTMTCAGGCAACTAGAACTACACCGCAACCGCTGGGCAAGCTCTTAGTGAACGCACATGGGATTGTGAACACTCGATAACTGACAGCCCTCGAGCGAACAGCGTGGTTGTCTGCTGACTTTGCACCATCTTGAGCGCGGCAGAGTTGCAGTCTGGGGGCAGATCGTACCGCAGAAGYGTTGAGCTCGGCGGCAAGAGAGTGGCTTTGCTTTGACAGGCAAGCCGCTGGCAAATCTYGCCTTAACAGGTTACCAGCCCAGCTGGCTCCGTGCTCCTCCGCCTGAAATAACCACTCACTGCTGTTGTGTTAACTCCTACTGTCAATGGAGAGGTCTGGTGGTGAATCAGTGTCTTGGGAACGGGGAGGATAACGTTTAGGCAGAAACACCTTGTCCAGAGCTCTGCCTCCGGGGGAGCATCTTCTGGCAGGAATTGGTGGATACCTTTGGCTGCTATGGSAGTTTTGCTCCAGAAACACAAGGGCAGGAGCTCTGCTCTGGTGCTCCTGTGTTTTCCAGCATGAACCTTCATCTGTCTGAGGAATATATGTCCTTAAGGGCAATTATGTGGCTCGGTGCACTTGGTTTATTGAAAGAAGAGGGAAAAAAATCCCGTGATTTCCTTCAAGGGTGATGGAAAGGGCTCACAACCCACCTCCCCTTTGTGCAAAGCTGTGAAGAGTGGGAGAACACGGGGAGCAAGCCAAAGCACGATGAGTCCGACGGTCTTTGCTCACTTTTCCCTCGTGAGGGATCACCCATCCTGCACCTGCACAGAGGTTTTGCAGCCTGGGACCCGCTGCTACGCCTGGTTCCATTACTCCCCAAGCCAGTTCTCCCAAATTCCCCCCCTTCTTCCAGCCTCCTCRCAGCAGTGGGATTGCCAGATTACAGGCCTAGCTGATTAAACTGAAGTACAAACAGAAGAGGTGAGGGCGCTCCTCCCACATTCCTATTAAAATGTATTAGCATCACTCAAGGGGGCTAGAAGGCCGTAGGTTTTGCAGAGAAATCCTGATGGGGAAGGAAGATTCTGCCTTATTTGGCAAGCATGGAACTGAGCAGATGTGGTCAGTCAATGCAAAGCTTCATTCCAAACAATCAGCTTCATCACTACCAGCTCCAAGTATCCGGGTTATCTCAGATGCRAAATGATACAGCTCATTTGATGTCAGTAAATCCAGTTCCTGAAAAAAAAAAGAACAAAACACCTTAAATATTTCAGCACTTCAGGAGTGACTCACGCTGAGCTTGAAATTCTGAGGTCTGCGGTGAAAACTTCCACTATGCTTGCGCTTAATGAAAAAGTATACAAATTGGATCCTCAGGAACCGAACTGCCTTCTGAAGTCACTGTGCTGGATTTACAGCATTGCCCCAAGCTGTCCTTTTCCTGGTACAAAAAGGCAAATATTCCTCCCAATCTCCTGTGTAGATGTGAACTTCATAGTTATTGAGGACTCAGGGTGTTGGTTCAAGGTGTTCACTGACCTCATTCCAGGGTGTCTGAGCAAGAGCCTGGACCCTGAGGAATCAGATCCCACCACGGCAGCCCAAGCGCCTTGCAGTGCAATCAGAACCACGGGGTTGCTCAAGAGCCATTAGCCAGCGATGAAATCATCCCCATCAACAGTTAGAAACCCGTATCAAACCTCCTCGTCTTGCGCTCCAAGCGGAAGCGTGTTCTTTCAGCCTTGCTTTTTCTGCTATTAGCCTTGCAAGAGAAAAGGGAGGAGTTTGTCAAATGGTCCTTGTGGAAGAGGGGAGGTTTATCCTGTTCTCAAATGTATGTGGGGAACAAACCAGGTAGCAAGTCAACACAGTCCTTGTCCAGGCCTCATTTAGAGACAGCACACCAGGGAGAAGTTTTAGGTGAAATATGATGAGAAATGTGAAATTTCAGAGTGGGATTTTGCTTAGGACTGACAGGTCATCATGTGAACAGGATCCTGCCTGTCTGGTCAAGAACACGGCCACAGCCTAGTGCCCCTTAGAGAAGAGTATGCTCGAAAGGGAAGGGGAGGTCTGGCTCTAACAGGCATTTCCCATGTCTAGGAAGTGCYTCTTCCCATGGTACCTCTCCACCATAAAACTGATAGCCCCAAGAAGCAGCAAATTCCAAGCAGATGTGGCCAGGACAGCACTGAGTTGAGGTCTCAATGAGYGGTTGGAGATGTGGGCTCTAGCCCGGCTTGCAATTATGTATTATAAGTTCTAGGGACTGGATATTCATTTTACTTACATTAAATTAACCTTTGACTTCATGGGGACTCTTTTAAGCCAAAACTGCTCCCAGTAGAGCTAAATTTCCCTTCTTTGAGTCAGAACATTTAGGCTGGAGGGAAGCAGAGACAAAGCCTAGAGAGGAAAAGAGGCAGCAGGACTCTGGATGGGGCTGGCATCTGAGATGACACCAGGAGGAAATGGCATAAAGAAACGTTGGCATTAACAATGCTAGCATTTTAAAAACTGTGCATTTCGCCTACATTTCCTCTCATTTATGCCCTTCTACCTTTCTCGGTGGAGAGAGAAAAAAAAACATATAGAAAGGGAAAAAAAAAGTAGGCCCTTGCAGCCAGAATACAGGGGGAAAAAAAGAGACAGAGGGAGAGAGAGAGGGAGCTTGTTGGAGAGCATCTCTTTCCTTTGGGCACTGAAGTGTTCCAACATCAAACCTTCTGTCCTCATTAAGAAGCCCTGTGTCTACCATTGTGACATCTTTATTCACACACCCTAAGACTTCAAAGCCTGCAGGAGATTTCCTTGGTGGATTTAACATAAAAATATCAGGAGATGAAACACAGCAAAAGGCAGCCTGGTGCATTCTTGTTTTAATTAGACCTTGGGTAGAGAAAGGCGGGGGGGTGAGAAAGGAACAGAGCCACTGAGATGCACATTAAGGTGTGTGCATGCAAACACACACACGGTCCTGATCATCAGAACCAAAATCCTCGTCTTTCATAAGCTTCTGGAATAGCAAACAGACCCYGAATCTCATAGCAATGATTTTTTTCCAGCCTCCAGAACGTATCCGTATTCATCTCAGGAATAAGAAAGTGCTGCAGGTGAAATATGTTTCTGTTACCTAAAAAAAGRAGTTCCAAATGTGACTAACAAGAGGCAAAATTAAGAAAATGGATGGRAAAAGTCATAGAGAATAGAGAAAAGCTACACACTCTCCAGCAATGAAATATGCAGCAGAAAGAACTGATTCTGCTCTGCCTGTGATTTGTTCATTTTTTTGTTAAATGGAAATAAATATTTTTTCTCATAATTTCCAAGTCATTTGTTTGGCTTAAGAGTCATTAATGCTACTTGAAATTTGCAGTGTGGCCCATGTGACCTGGGTATTTCAGTGTATTTCTTGACCCTAGTAATGTGAYAATAMCTCTTAAGTCTCTGATCTGATCACTGCTGAAACTGCTTGTGAATTCAAAAYGAATTAACCCTATTTTTTGACAAACATTTTCTATACTTTTTTWAAAAATTTTGCCTTTTTTGATTACTCTCCCTCCTAATGAAAACTCATTTGCCTGAATGTTCATGGCAAGCAAAAAAAGGGGTTGTCCCCAGAGAGGACACAAATCAGTTTTGCATGCAAGACAACTGGCATCTGCAAAATCCAGGCAGGAATTTTAAACGGTTAAAAACTCCAAAGAAGCTAAAGCTTCTGCCCGTGTCAGGGCACTATAATATAGCTCCATTAACTAATCTGGTACTATTAACTAAGGCGCATGCCTAGCCCTAATTTACAGCAATTCCTGTTGACAATAGCACTGATTAGGGATTGCAGCAATAGGCTTGGTTGATATTTGCACTCTCCTAGAAGCCCCATTTCACAGCATGCTCTGGTTTGGCTAGAAGGATAGAAAGGACAAGGTAAGGAGCCGAAGCAAGATGAGTTGCAGGAGAAAGATACAGGATAGCTTCAGCATGGCCACATTGCCCTCTTGCACTGAAGGATCTATCTAGAGACAGGCCAAAAAAACAAGCAGGCTTGAATTTCACTTAATTACAGAACCAACTGATAGCTAATAGAAATGAAGTGGATCCACATGCCTCTTCTCACTTTATAGCCTGTGGCTGCGAGCCAGTAAGAAAAGCGTGGGTATTGATTTGATTATCTTGTTTGTCCACCTAGGCTTGCTAGTTGCATTTGCTTTTCCCAGTTCAAATGAAGTGTTTTCTACTGATTAATTAATTTTAATTTGTTTTCACTTCAAGTGCAAGATTTGGTTTTTATTGACAAGCAAGTATCCACTTTTGTGGGCTGCGACAATTAAAGTGTCCCTTGCTGCTAAATGCTAAAACTCCCATCTTGCTAGAAGCACTTTATATATGGACTGAAATCAGTTATTTTGCCTACGCAGCTCCTACCAAAGACACAGCTATAAGACACAACCCCTACATTGCTCACAGATATATGTAACCTACAACAATATGAAGAATCTTTCCTATGAAGAACCTTTCCCTGATGATCTCCCCATTCCTCCTCAACCCCTTCCAGTGGAGACTTTTCCTAGGCCTGCTAAGCTACATTTATAGGAAATAAAGGGAGTCACACCAAGCTCTTTCCCTGGGATCCTACACCACGAGCCCTTGGTTCCTGCAGATGGAAATTGCCTTGTTTGGATCAGCCTGCAGCAAAAAGTACAAGTCAGCTTTGGAAAGCCGGCTGCGTTGAGAGAGCATTGAGGAGTTTTACTCCTTTTCCAGAGCGAGTCCGTGGGTTCATTTCAGTTAGTGCTACAAATGCATTCCTTTTGGATTAGTTCATTAGCAGAGTCGTGTTCCACTCTGTCATAAAGTCAGGGGAAATGCAAGCAATAAAACACCAGACTATCCACATTTTGCCTAATACTCCTAAACACATCAACAAGCTCTAAATGCCAACAGGACAAGACGACACCCTGAGAAGGGTTTAAYGCTCTAGAAACCCTCAGCTTCTGTTTGCTACTGCCCATTTCTGTTGCAGGTGCCTGGCGCTGGACGTTACCCCACACTACACTCCCTCATAAATGAGCACGGTTTTCCTGGATATAGCTGAGGAAGAGAACAGCTGCAAAAATAGGAATTCTAGCTCTATTTTAGCAGACTGTCACAGGAACTTTACAAAGGAAAGTAGTGACATTTCTCTTTTTTTTTTTTTTTTTTTTCATAATAGAGGGAAACTGAGGTAGGAAGAATTGTTGCTCTGGGCCCAAGCAAGTCAGGATGGGAACAGAGATCTCCTCTAACAGGCAGGGAACTTGCAAGTGCTTTGGGGCTGATGGCAAAATGTGTTTAATCAGTGATAAACTAATACTGCCTCTGCTTTCTGTGCAAAACGGCCTTCGGTTTTCCCAGGAACTGGGAAATGGCCCGGTTTAACTTAGAACCTTTTCTCTGGTGTTTTCCCAGGCCGCAGGAGCTGCGCTTTGAACCCGGTCCCCTCGAGCAGCCGAATGGGGAGCAATAGAGACAGATGCCGTTGTGGTGCTGGCTGAAGACGTTGTGCTGTCTGAAACATTCCCGAGTTGTACGAGTGATGAATTAGCTGCTCCGTGGAAAGGAATAGAGCCCAAAATAGCTCTTSGCCAGCCATAGATATTATCAGCTCCCATCTCCATCAAGCAGGGATCGCTGGCCATGCTGATCTGTGGATTATCTCTTCACCTGGGATTTTCAAATTGCCCCCGAACATCCATCCCAACACGTGTARCGAGTTGATCTCAGCTAGATGTCTCTTTGAGGGATGGTGCCTCTGATGGGCCACGACGCTGCTGGTGTCTCGGGCAGTGTCACCGCTGGGTGGGTCCCCAGGACCTGGGCTGCTCCTGCTGTGACCCTCCCAGCAGCAGAGGCTGTGGCTGCTTTTGTGGGTTTGTGCAACGGGCCGAGCGAATGAGAACGGGAGAAGATGAGGTGAAGAGCGGGGCGTAGGAAAAGACAGAAAGATTAATGGCAGGGACACAATCAAAAACAAAAGTTAAAATGGAAATGTTAATCATTTAAAAGAGGGTCTCGGTAGAATTACTTGCTTTATGGTTCAGAATAAAAAATAGAAGAAGGGAAAGGAGGAGGAGAAGTCCCAGTAAGAATAATTTAGTACTTTGTGTAATGAGCTGCCTTCCTTTTCAGTAGTTCACTCTGGTGTCTTATCACTTACCCTGTGATTGACTGAGCCCTCTCTTTGCCTGCTCCTGCTAAATGGTGATTCGCCATCTGCTAGTCATAATTTCTTTTCTTTTCTTTTCTTTTTTTTATCCTATATCCTTTTGTAATTAGAAAATAAATTACTTTTTTTCAATGAAAAAAGAAACATGTCTAGCATATTACTTACAGATGACAGTCCATGTGAGCTCAACAGCAAACCAGAGGGAAGGGAAGGGGTGACTCCTGCCTCAATTGGGCCAGCTGACGTGACAGAGAACAGTAGATGTACAGAGTATTTGTAGCAATAGTAGATTACTACAGAGAACAGTAGATGCCGAGGGAAGGGCTGGTGGAAATACATCGAGTACAACAAGCTTTGTGGGATGTGAAAGTCCACATATGAGGAAGAGTGGGCAAGATGAAGATCCTGAAGGGCTAGTGGAGCTAGATAAGGATATGTGTCTATATGTGTAGATGATGGGATGTAAACAACCAAGTGCATGCATGCTGGGCCATCAAGGCTACCATTTCAATGTGAGCACTGGGATGGCGGAATCCCACTGCTGCCCTTCAGTCCTGTCCCATTGGATGACGGTGTCCCTGTGCTGCCCCTCAGTGAGCATGGGGACCATGTCGGGCTCCTGCTTGGTGTTGCTGTCCCTGTCTCCAGCAGTGTGTAACCACCACCCGCTTCTCTCCTGCCTGCCCACAGCCTCRTGCCTGGAGGCCGTGTCCTCACCCGGACCACCACACGCTCCCGTTSCCTCCTTGCACAGCGCCACTGCTCTCCGCTTTCATTTCAGTTGCCTCCTCAAGGTGCTCCAGTGACTCAAGTGATCAATAATAACAATAATAATGCAAAAGTTGGCTGAATTGAGCTTGATTACTCCGTGGTTGAGATCGGGCTTGATTGACTGTAAGCCGTACATATCCCCCCAGTTGTTATCCTGAGAGCCTCATTTTCTCAGTGCGCTGTCGTTAGCTGTAGCCTCAAGCTGATCAGACCTTGAGGCTGCTGCCAAGATGCTATCCCGTCATTCCCGGAAAAACCCYGCTCCAAAGCTCTATTCGAATTTACATTTTTGGCACCTCATATAATGAGACAAGAAAATGACAGGGAAAATATCCCACTTCTGAGTAGTGCCAACAGAGCCGTGTTTCCCCCTGTTTTCTAGGCAGACTCACTGTTTTGGGAGAGGGAGGGCTTGGGTTTGTTGGGGCCTCTGGGGAGGTTAGCTTTTTGCTGATTAAACCACACGCATGGCACATTCGCAGGCATTTGAACTGGGCCTTGCTTATATCTACTCCACTCATTTGGTGGGTTATGCATATGCATATATGTGCGTGCAATCAATTGTGAGGAAGGAAACGCATCCTCTGAGTCAAGGAAAGTGCAATGAGTAGCTCCTGCAATACTCTGCGAGGTGGTCGCACTCTTGCACCTCCCAGAAGAGGCCAACGGGCCCAGTGCTCCCGTCCTGCCAATGGCCATGCTGCAACAGGCAACAGGGTGACTACCCAGCTCCAGCTCCAAGAGAAGCTCCACTCTTCACCTTGTCATCTTACGCCAATCGGAGCTCTGCTCCTGCACTTTCATGTGTCCTCACTGTTATTCTGTGGTGCATTTTCAGAGATGCACATCTTGGGGACCAAGGAGGGTATTTTGTGACATCTTTTGTTAGGCCACACAAAGACCAGGGGCTAATGATCTGCTTGAGGCAGAGGCTATTTTTTCCCTGGTTTAACAGGGATGAATGAAGAAAAAGGAGGGAAGGAATACAATTCACTTCCACTTATTCTCTAAGCAGCAGCTACTGTAGTGCTATAGCCAGGAGCATCTGAAAGAGACAGCAGGAATTCGAACAAAAAGAAAATGCCGTTATACAGACCYCATTATAGCAATCACACCTCTTAGAGAAAACAATAAGCAGCAAAATGAATAAACCTCCCACATTTTATCAATGAAGCATGACCACGTGAAAATTCCACCAAGATGAACTGCCACRAAGCCATCAGCGTACTCACACCTCCTCCCACCCCACCTTCATCAGCATCCTTCCTTTAACCAGCTGGGGAAGACAACCAAAGTAAAATGTGTGGTTAGCCAGTGGCTGTATGTTGTGAGCCATACAGATGACCTGTTAACAGGACATCTTCTCAGTCTTGCTAGCATTGTCTTGTCCTGTGGCCATGTGTTAGAGTAACTAGCCGTGCGGTGGAAAGGACTCTCTTGTGTGTTTTAAATCTGTGAACTAATGTTTTTCAGTGCTTATTTGTGCAAAATGATCAACTGCCCCCACTTGACCACCTTCATACCAGCCTTGATCCCACAGACTCCTCAGCACTTGCTTCCTGAGGCGTGGGATCCATTCTAACCCACAGGGCTCTGCTTAATTTCTCCTTCTGCTGCAGCCATCACCTGCTTCTGATCACCTTTGTTACTGCACCTTGGGTGGTTCCCAATTATGGCTGCTCTGCACTGCAGAATCACATCTGACACCGAGCTTTGCATGCTTCTGTACTCGAACCACACAAAGAGGATTAGCCCTTTTAAAGAGTTAGTGCCTTTTTTTTTTAACATACACATCCCCTTCATCCAAAGATCTTAGAGCAGGGGAAGTATCATTAGCAGTGTCTTGTGGACGGCAAAATTGAAGCATGAGGAGATGAAATGGTTTGCTTATTGGATGGTTATTCCTTTACTGGATTTGCCTTACATCTCACAGCCCACGTCCTGGGCCAAAGCCCTGTTATGTGACACACAGCCCAGAGAAGAGGCGAAGCCAAAGAAATGAGGAATCCTGTGATACTCAACCTTGTTTCTTCTTTTGCAAGACCACTAGTGTGTACAAAAGAAGACAGAAACATCCCAACTATTTTGCTATCTTTGACTGACAGCATTGGTGTCTACCCTCCTTTGGGCTCTCACTGAAGAYTTTGAATAGTGAAGCTTCCAAAATATTAACCCAACAGCACGTCTCCRTGCTGGCTCTGGGGAAGATGAATGCTTCATTTGATGACTACTGCCATTCAAAACTAGGCTGTGTTAGTGAGAGCTGCAAKAAGAGAGCTCATAAGAGCTACTTGTGGCACAAGCTTTGTTTTACCRCCTCCTATGTCTTCAAATCAGGCCTTATTCAAAGCTAGTGAGCACGAGGTAATGGTTTTCCTCCACCTCCAAATCAAGTCTGACCTACTAGGTAAAAGGCTCCCTATATAATTAGTATAACTTGAACCCACGCTGAAGAAAACTGAGCAAATATGTCATGATAAATAATTTATTGGATAAATTTTGTTTCTTTTTCTGTTTGTGAATTTTTTATGTTCTCAGTGTTGGTCTTCTCCAGCTAATTGGTTGCTTGAATTTGTTTGCTGATGCAAATATATCTTGGTCTGCTCTTTTATTTAGAAGCAGTTCATTAAGATGCACCCAACTCAAAGGGAGTTGACYGGTTTTAATTGGTCACAAAGGCCATGTGGCACAAATGCAAGTTGTGCACTGAATATATCTTTTTAAAATTCAATTACTTAAGATGTTATTTTAAAACATTCCATCCACTCAAACGGGATGTTTCTGTGAACATCCCTTCAAGTATATATTATTGTTGGCAATTTCTGCAAAGGAAACTTAAAAAGGTTTCATGGGCTGGTCAAAAGAAACTCAGAAGGAAATTACCAGCCAGAACATATTCAAATAGAAATGGTTGTGAAATAACTTATCAGTGTACTGGAATGTGTGTCTTTCTGCACATATTTATGCAGAGAAATTGCTTCTGCAGTTGTGCTAGTTTGAAAGAATTACACATTTGTCTCTATCAGACAGAGAGCAAAAATGTCCAGGATGAAGAACACCTGGCTAAATGTTGCCTTCGCTCTAGATAGCACTGAGTCAATAGCCACATTTTGGCATAGACAACGTTCTCTGTAGTATGTTCCAGACCACGTGCCAGCCAACATCATATTGGCGTATAGTTCCAGGCTCTTCAGAGGGGCTGTCCTCAAGAAATGCTGAACATGGCTCATTTCGCTAGCAAGAGCATGACAGCATATGTTACATATATCACAATAATGCACAGCAAGCAGCAGAGAAGTTCAGAAGTAGAGGAGGGAGGGTGAAAACAAGTCACGCAGCCTGATAATGAAAAGCAGGCACTTGGCCTTGGTGTGGAGCATCAAAGATAAGTAGTTTAATTGCCAGGCTGTAGTGCTGGAGGGAGGGAAACCGAGGCTAAATTAAAAGATTAAAAAGATATTTTTTCATCAAGTACCAAAATGGAAGGAGTGGACGAGTCTGCTCAGGAGAAAATGAGCATAAAGGAACTGTGAATGTTGTGAAAATATATCCATTAGACCTACCGTATTGAAACGTGCTTTTGCCAAGCATCCAGCCCTGCATCGCCATGGCAACACGGCCTCGTCAACAGAGGAGAAAGTGTTTTTGTCAGGATGGGCCCAAACACGTAAAAGCCATTTCAATTTGGGGGCAACACGATCTTCTTCAATCAATAGCACACACATAATAATGACTCCTGCCACTTTTTTTTCATAAATCTTCACTTTCTGCTTTCATTTCCTGTGGTTTGACATCACCRTGAACTGGAACTAGGTTTAAATTTCCTACAATTTTCGGCCCCCTTTGCCCTCGTCTCCAGCACACCATGCCTCCTACAGCAGCCCGTTTCTTCGTACCACGTTCAATACACAGTGTGCTTGCAGGTGGGATTAGCACGGCCTGAACTGKGACACAGGCTTTGAGGAATCCCTCAGCGGGATGATCCACAAATATAAGACATTCCGGTCATTGCTGAGATGCAGGATCAACCAAATGGGGGATGCCAAGTCTTTTCTATAGGAGGTATCAGAGATGAGGTGCAAGACTCAACGCCAAATACGCCTTAGCTCTCAAAGAATTTGTTGTGTCCTTTCTGGAGCATGGATTTTAGCTCTTCTGTCTCAACTTGTAGCGGGAAATGTTCTGTGTTCTCTGGTTTTGCATGCTTTTCCAGCTAGAGAGCTCATTCCTGTTCACTTCCAGCTGACMGTGATGGTTTGGTGATTCTGCTAWGCTTCCAACCAGCTTGGGAGTCCCYTTCCAGAAACCATGATATGGCCAAAGGGATTTCTCTGTGCCTGTGGGAGTATACATGAGTG
This sequence comes from Eudromia elegans, assembly GCA_003342815.1. Lineage (NCBI taxonomy): Eukaryota > Metazoa > Chordata > Aves > Tinamiformes > Tinamidae > Eudromia > Eudromia elegans. The sequence goes on from PTEX01000079.1 coordinate 2,141,252, forward strand.
TATATTGAGGAGAGAGAAATGGTATACGTAGGAAATTCAAATATTTATCTCTATTTTTCATTTAAATTAGTGGGTATTAGGCGTATAATCCAACATATTGCTTTTAAAATCTCAGCAGTAGCCCGCTGAATGTTTTGCAGTGGAAGCTACTAAAGAAATGTAAAATATCTCTTTTTGTAATAACCGCAATCTAACTGGATTTAAAGCAATGCCCTCTTTGTTGTTTTATGCTCTATTTTGTCATTTATTGAGTGATTTTAAACGTATCTAATCTCCAAAACCCTATTGAGAAGTGCGATTTGGTGCACAGAGATAAAAAAACCAATTCTGTGCTTGTGCTTTTCAGCTAATACAGACTGAGAGAAGCTGCTTCATCAGAGATATTGTCGTTGCTTTTCAAAGCTACAAGGGGGACAGTCAGCAGCCCGGACCTGCCTCTTCCCTTTGGGGGACTTTGGGCTGAGATGAGGGAGAAGGGGGCAGTTGGTCATTGGGTGATTCCCAGATGAGTTTTCCAGCTTTGTGAATACACTCCTGTATGTTCATGTTTCACCACTCAGGATGGTGGTCAAAGCATGGAAGACGGGAGCATAGGGAGGCAGTTTAATTGATAATAATGCTAATAAATAAATGGTGTGAATGGAGGAAGAGGCTTCGTTGAGAAACTGCACACTGTTTACAAACRAATTTACAAACTCTGGGCCTGAATCCTCATATGTCTCTATGTATACATGGCCTATAGCACCATATGCAACAGCAAGGACTTGAACGAACTGCGCTTGTTCATCTACCTGGCATAGGCAGCAGAAACCTCTTAGGAATGACTGACGATAGCACCTTGCAGGCAGCACTGCACAGGGTGGGTTGCAAATATGGATTTCTATATTCTCATTTGTCTGTCTGTAAGCTTAATCATATACTGAACAGTCTGTCTAATCACTCGTCAAAGATTGCTCTGAGATGAGCTGAGTGATGGTGTCACCCCGAAGCTGYGGGAGCTGGGAGAGTGCCTGGCAGGTTGCGTTCTTAGCCAAGAGGCTCGAAATGAAAACAGAACTGTTATTTTAGTTCCTTCATTCCTGACCAGGGAATCACCAGGGTCATCACTTTTGTCAGAGTCGGGGTGACCTTCACTGATGGTGACCACAGAATCCAGTGGGAGACCTGAGCAGGAGTCAGGCAGGGACTGGTTCCCCTGAGCATCCTTTGCTTTGGAGTCAGCACAGATCCCTGCCAGGCCACAGCTGGGATCCCTCACAGGTGGCCCTCACAGGGCCAGCRGAAAGAAAAAGTCCTAAAATCATCAGAATCTGGGAGAGGAGAAGGYTTTTTGTCTGCCTGAAATCAGGGGAATGGATGTTATTAGATACTCTGCATCTGCTTGGTACGTTGAGTCAAAGGGTAAGGCAGCTTTTACCCCAGTAGTAGGAGCCATCCCACCGGAATACTGATTAAGAAGAACACAGGGTTGATAGAGGTAGAGGAAGGAGGAGGCAAGTCTAGGAGCTGGCCCAGGGAGCTGGGAATCAAGAAGCTTGGGTTTTATTTCTGCCACTAATTCTGCAGCTTGGAGAAAGTTTGCAAACCTGTCAGTGCCTCTGTCCCCCTAAATGAAAACTGTTCCAGAGTTATTGATTTTTCTTTTTCTTTAACAAGAATTAATTAATATCTGAAAGGCATTTCAGGATTCCAGAATGAAAGGAGCAAAACAAATGCAAAGTATTCTATTGTTTTATTATCTCTTCTATAGAGCGGGATGAAGGCACCTTGCCATTCATATAATTACTTCCCTACAGCTGCAGACWCTTAAGAAGTTAATGTATGCTGCATCTCCACATCTAGGTATGGAGAAAGACCCAGACCCTCCCACCCATCACTTATGCCCCCCTCTTTGTCCCCCTCTCTTGCTCTCTGTTGCATTAATAGAGGAGATGGCATTAAAGTAACTTTATCTCTTTGGTGCACACACATACAAACTCAATGGTGGGTAGTGTTATGAGGCTTATTGCCGAGTGCGTAATGACTGCTTCTTTTTTGGATGAATGAATCCAGTGGTGACAGGTATGTAATTCATGGCTTTGTAAAAAGCTTTGAGAGGAAGTGTATGAAATGAACTATATAAATGTCAATACACTGCACACTTTAAAGCCTGTGGGTTGAGTCACAGGGAGGGTAGATTTAAAGGGGGGATCATAAATAGCAAAAGAACAGCTGGTTTCTCTAGGTAATGCTGACTGAAGATCTGAGCAGTGACTGCTTAAACACACGCGCTCTGCCGAGGCACTTCCACGGCCCTCTTTGCCGGAGTATCTTGGTGCCTCTTGGACTGTGATGGATTATTCCCATCCTGGGGAGGATTATCTCTGCCGTCCAGGTGGGGAGCTGGGGCTGGGGCAGGCTGCAAGCCTCTCCGATGGGAAGGAAAGCGGGGTTGGCATCCCAGGGAGCATGGCAGGATCCCAGCCTGCCCATGCACTCAGAGCTCGGGGCATCCTGGTGCTACATCCCGGAGCATCCCTGCTCTCTGCACCAGTCCCTGCTCTACATGGCAGGGTCTATGCAGTGTCCCATACCTCCCCATAGAGCTGCTGCCTGAGCTGGAAGAGGAGGACACAGATTTTGCACCGGGGCAAAGAGCCAGGTCCCCCAGGATGGTCCCCCGTGCAGACACTGAACGGACGCACGCCTTGGTGCCGTGAAGCTGGGCCCTTTTATCCCAAAGGGCAGTGGGTCTGCAGGGCTTCCCTTCAGTCGACTTGAAAGAATGGCATTGGGTGCTAAGGTCTGAGGAAAGGTTCCTATTCCTGTGGCTATGAACTTCCCTCAGCAGACAGCTCTGCCAGTAATTGTTTCCCTGGGGTATTTTTATTACAGCTGGAGTTGGGCCTAATGGAATCAGGTACAAGTGACATTTTACATCCCTTCATTCCTTCACCTGCTTTCGAAAACCCCARCACCTGACACCAAACAAGTGCCTGTTCCTGGCACAGGTAATATTTGCCAAGTGTTTTTTTTAGGGAGACATAAGGTGAACAAGCACCATTTTGTGCAGAACCAGGACTGAGGAATGTTAAGAAAGTCACCAGGAAGGGTAACAACGTACCGGGTTTCAGCTGATCCTGCAAAAATGCCAGGTAATTCAAGTTAGCATATTCCTTTTTTATTATCTCTCTCCCTGCAGGCTAAACTAATTGCATTGCCATGGATGGAGAGCACACGGGGGACACTGCAGTTTGCCTGGGGGATTAAATACCTTGTGAGGAAAGACACACGAAACCTGAAGTTTTTCCCCATTATGGTGTATATATCCGGTCTCATATACTCTGCAGAGAGGATTCCCTGTACAACTCTGTGTCCAGTCCTGCTGCATCTTTGCACAGCACCTAGCACAAATAACAAACACCAGTCCTGACCGGGATGCCTGTGAGCTCCAGAAATGGGTATAACTGCACAGCACTAATGCTRCCCAACAGCTTTCTATCGGGAGATAGCCTGAGTGAAGGTGTGTAATTAAACCTGGAGAAATAGTGCCCTGGGTTTTATGAACAGTTCTGCAAGCCACGGAGGGAAAGGGTGAGGCAGAGGATTTATTTAGTTCCTCCAAGCGCTGGGATTGCTCGAAGTCGTGCGTTTTTAAGGCTCACTGCAACAACAGCTACMAGCAATGTACGCTCGTAGAAGCTAATTAAACAGAAGTGTCTAAATCACAGCGATAACAGTGCGAGTTCAGCAATGTTCATGGACAAGCGCTTCTCGTTCTTGCRATACAAAAGGTGCAAACCACAACTTGCTCTGTGGAAACCTCTGTTTTCCTTCCAGGACAGCAACTCGTGCATAGGAAAGAGGAGATAGGGAGTTTTTCTCMCCAGGTGAGGCTGGGCCCTGAAATTGAGAAGACAAAATCCACCAGGGATTTGTGCCATGGAGCTTCCCAGCGTGGTCTGCTGCTCACGTCTCCGCTCGCAGCCTCCCGTGCTGAGGACGAGGCAGGCCAGGCAGGATGGACCCCGTTGCACTGTCATGGGCAGCCGAGGACAGGGTTAAGGGCAGTGCATCCTCCGCAGCTTCTTATCACCCTCCATCTCTGTCGTTAGCTCCAGAGACAGAGTTCAGCTTGTTGGAGCAAGATGCCTTCAGCCCTACAGGGGTCTAAGGCAAAGGCAAGGAGCTAAGTCATGTTAAATAATGAGATTTCTGGCATTTTCCTTTTAAATTTTCTTTTTGAAAGAAGGAAGTGGAATGCTCAGAAGTGATAGAAATTGATATTAGCACGGCAGTAGCTGCACCCTTACCCTCAGAGATGTCCTATGCACTATATCCCCTGCTAAAATGATGCCCACCTTTATTTTGCCCATCATCTCCCACGCATAGGCCCTGTGCTGCCTTTCAGAGAGCACCTGCCCAGTGTTTTGTTTTCTCCCATATTCAGTTTGTGGCCCGGTGCCTTATTTAGTGCTCTCTCACTCCTGCTCTTAATACCAGCCATAAATTTCCTCATGGGCTTTTTTTCCTATGGTGCTCCACAGCTCAGGATGCGAGTGCCTCGCAGAGATTAAATTATCTTCCTACATTCACGTGTATCTTCGGTGGAGCTGCAGGAAGAGCTCCCAGCATGGCATCTACCCAGGGAGGAGCCGAGAACCACCTTCCTCCTCCTGATTTAGAAAGAAATGCAGAGTAATGTGGAGAAGCAGGTTTTAAGACACATTGCATTTTCCATTTTGTCTGAATTCAGCATCCTTTTGGGCCTTGAATGAATATATTCTTTTAGGAGACAAACGAGTGCAATCTTGTTGCGTGAATCTTATTCTGCCTTCTTTTCACTTCCTTTTCTTTCCTTCCTCTTATTCTTTTTGAAATTGTTTTCTTTTCTTTTCCTCCTGTCTTCTTTCTTTTTTTTCCACTTTTTTTTGTCTTTATCTTCCTTTTCTTCTCCTGCTCTCCCAGCTTTTCATTACTGTCATCTTTTTTCCCAGCCACTGAACCCTTGATGTTGTTCTAATTGACAGACGGGGTTTAAAAGCACATTCGAAAGCGCCTGTCTTTTTAAATAGACTCCTGTCTCATCAAAAGATGTACAGCAACATTCCATTAGAGCACATCATTTGAAAATAGATTGGGCTTTTAGCAACTGCACTTGTATTTTTATAGTTAGGCTGTTCTGCTGGGATCTTCCCTCCCCCTTGCCAGCCCCCATCATCTTCCTCTTTATGGTGAAGGGGGGAGAGGGTGCATTAAAGAGGGATTAATGAATAGTTTGGTTTGGTTTGGGCTTTCTCCTCTCCGTGTTTCTCGGGTGCTGGTTCAGGTCGTTTGTTTCTCTCTTCGCGGTGCAGAAAGTTTTGGAATGGAAATGGGGATTGGAAACGTGGATGTGCTGAAGCAGATGGAGACAGGGCTGAGGAGCAGCAGAGGAGTGGATCTTGATGCACGGTGGTGCCTCCTGTTTTCTGAAAGGGGATTCATGCTTYCCCACCCAATTTGTGCCCAGGGCATTAAGTTCCAGTCCTGTGCTAAAGCGGACTAGAAAGCAAGCAGTCATGGAGAGACAGATCTGCCCCACAGGCGTTTGCTCAATTGCCTTGAGACCAGAGACCGTGTGGGTACTGATAGGCTGGTGACTGCCGGCTCCAGCGARGCAGCTTCTGGGAACAGCTACAGGGGCAGCAGCCAAGACCGGCTCCCATGGGGATGAAAAGGTCTTAAACCCACYGGGGTCTTTGCAAACAGAAAGCAACGCTGACCCCAACTGCTGTGGCCATGGGGTTGTGACCATATGTGAGCATATGGGATGACTATAGCGATGACAAGCACAACACCTGAAGCCTAATGCAGTCTCCAGCACCTCTTCTTCCCTCCTCTGCCCGTTCAGGTCTTGGAAGATGCAGCAGCCTTCAGAGAGGGCTGTGGAACYTCAGGACCACCTCATAGAGCCCCTGCTAATAATGCAACACGTTCCCTGTTCTCACTTGAGCCTGATGGCCACCAGTGTAGTGGCATCCAGGGAAAGACCGGCCCAAAGGGAAGTCAGATCCAGTTTTAGGTTGGATGCCCCCAAGTTCTTAGGCCTGGGTGTCTGCACAACACAAGCAGGATCAGCTGCCGTGTCTGGATTCAGAGCTGTATTTCCTCCACAGGCGGGAGCGTGCAGAGACCTGAGTGCACGTYGCTGTGTCCTGGGTGGTCAATATTTTCTCCTACCTACTGGCTAATGTCTTGAACCTCTCTGTTCTCTCTAAACTCTGGCACAGTGATCAGATATGCCCAGTTCCTCCCAATCCTTCATTTTTTGCAGACCAGATGGGTGTATGGGACGTTCCTGCAATGGTCCAAATGTCTGTCCTCACACAGACTGCCATTCCAACACAAACCTGATCTCATCATGRATTCTCAGTGCTTTACCTGGACGTGTCAATGGAAAACACCGTTCACATTAAGGGCCAAACACTCCTCTTCTTCCCAAGCTTAGAGGAAAACAAGCGAATAAAATAAAAACATCCCTGTTCTAAACCCAGCGCTGTGTGGTAACCACAAGGGAAATAATCATTCCCTCTCTCCCCTCCCCACGTTATTCATCCTTGCTACCTTGCTATTAAGTCCAAGAAAGAGGCAACGGGAGCGCCTTCCAACCCCCACTAAGCCAGAGCTCAATGCTCCTTTTTTGCTTTCCATGTTCCGGTGTTGTGTGTAATGGTGATAATCTGTTGCTTTGTTGGATCCCAACAATAAACGGCTTCTGAGATTGATTAAAACCTCTCTGCTCCGCTCTGGCTGTGCATCGATTTTAGCAGCTGCTTCTCGCTTTGTGTATCGCACATCACAGAAATCAGAGATGGAAAGGACCTATTAGGTATCAAGTTGTTTGAGTCTCCCCACTTCCCTGTGGTCCCCTGGAGGCTGGTGGGATTGTTCATTACACTCTATGTGTGRCAAGTTTTTCTAATTCCTTCTCCAATGGCCCAGGGACGGAGCTGCCAGCCCTTCCTATGYGATACCCAGCCACACCTAATTAGAGACGCCGGCATTAACGAGGATGCTGCCTTCCTGGTTCCCAGCCCATTGCTCTGGGCCTCTGGGTAGAGAACATCTCTCCGGAGCTTTCTGAATAAAGATGCATCCTTGGGGCTCCCTGCTCTCCAAGAAAGGTACAAACAAACCAGGCTTTGAAGTTAATGGGGCTGTCTCTTATTCTCAAGCAGGATGCCGAGGTTTGCAAAAAGAGCATTCCCACCTTCTCCTTTACACAATTCTTTAGAGGTCCAGCATTTCTGCAGAGGTAAATGGGTGGATTCAGAGGGAATGTGCTGATTTACCCTATCTGCCTGCTGACACCAAGCCACACTCAGTCTCCATTTCTCCAGAAAGATTCCTCTCTGCTTGCAGGTATTTCCACCACCTCAATGCTCAGAAGCACGAACCCTTTTAAGCCACTCTTTTAAAGGCTGCTGTCCTATTTTCTGCCTCCCAGCCTAACCCTCAGCCACTTGAAGCCAGATGGACCTCTCAGGGGAGACAAGGGGACCCTCAACAGGGAGGCGGGCTGGGCTGTACCTCTGTGTGGACATCACCCTATGACACATTCCCAGATCTGGGGCTGCCCTGCAGCCTCTGAATTTGCAYGGGAAACATCTTCAGACATAAAGGGTGGGATTTATCTCATCTGAAGGACAGTATCTAAAACCTGGGTATTTTGTTTGTACCAGTCATCTCATGTTCTGTGGAACTGCCTGCAAGGATAGCCAATGCCATCCTAAAATCAAGCTGCGGAGAGAAGGCTGGGGGTTATTTTACAATTTACTCTTTTTGACGGCTAGAAGTGTGCCTCTGCCCTCTTTCCCTGTCTCTGCAATATATCAATGTTGGGGCTCCTTGTTCCTGCTTGCAGTGAACTGTTTTAGGGAAGCAACCCCACCAAAGAGCAGGAGGTACAGGTGGGATGTCCAGCTATAAGGTGCACAATAAACCCCTGTCCTTTTGCTGAAGTGCAGAAAAAAGGATAAAGCAGCTGGCAGAAAACTTTTACACCTTCCTATTCTCAAAAGCGTTGAGCAGCTCTTGGCTCGGCCCAGGATATTTTCCATTTCAGCTGCCAGTAACTTGCAGAACAATGGAGAATCAGACTCTTCTTTTCTGCATCTCTTTTGAAAAAAAACAAATCTTTGGACACATTAAATGAACTGGATTCAGCCAGCGCAAATTCAATCCAAGCTCCCATTATCTTGTGCTTCCCACAGGCTGGCTCTAAGGCTTTGGAGGCACCTGGCCAAGAGAAAACAGGCACAGGCTGTGTCCACACAGCAGGGCAGGTGTATTCCTCAGCAAGGCTTGTGTTGCTGGGTGCCCACATTGGGATCCTGCTGGAATATCCCGTGGTTCCTGCATGGCCTGGGACCACGGCTTGCATCCCAAGGACAGCAGGGTGCACGGGGTCACCAGGAAGGCTCTAGTTGTGTTTGAGGATGGGTCAGGGGAGGCCCTGGGGATCAGGTCCAGAGCTGCAAAGGCTGGGGTAGATATGGGATAGGAAAGGGAAACTATTTCAATTGAGTAACTAGTTTGCACATGGAGCAGCAATCCCTTAGAGAGGCAGGGGCTGTGGATAGAGAGATAGCAGGCAAGTATTCTCCCGGGCTATTTATTCATCTTATTTCCAGACTAATACTCAGACTTCATGCTCGCTGCCTTTCTGAAATCAGCTCTATTAAAATCAGCCCTATTTAGAAATAGAAGGGAAGTGCAGGGGGAGGGAAACAGTCACATCTCCAGTCTCCTTTTGTGGGTACACGTTTTCCTTCACCTGCCCCCCCTGCCCTTACTGGTGCAATCCTTCCCTCTACACTCCTGCTGCACCAAGCTGCCCAAAGCATCACGAACGGCTCCTTCACCATAACACTTGCTCCATCAGAAGTAGCAGACTTTAATGTATATCACTCTCTGCTCCCTGAGATGTCTATGCCTTCGAGGGGGGCACGGCTATGCTTCGTGCCCATGAGGTTGCACTCAGGATGCAGGATTTGCTCCCTTGGGTCAAATGAGAGTAAAGGGTTTGCGTGTAAGAACATGGGCACTGTGAAACGACTGTGCTCATATGTGGCCTCGTTATTTTCTTAAAAGTTTGAAGTCTAGTATAAATTCCTCAAGCCTTTCTTTCAGGTCCTATTTATGCAATGTGGAGAGAGCCCGTTAGCTGGTAACCTGTTTAGAGGTTATAGTTTTCACAAATAACCTCAGATTTACAAGTTTTCTTGTCATTTCAGAAATACCCATCCTCTTCCTCATTAGGATTTCTACCTCTAGATACACAAAGGGCCGATCTGTCGCTCAGCACAACCGAGCAAGGTGGAATTGCTGCGGAAGAGACAAAATTGAGCCAAGAAGGATGTGCAGGAAAGAGGGAGCCTTTGGGGTGGATCAACCTTTAACAAAATGTGGTGGACACTTCCGATGGGTGGTGGAAGCCAGGAATCATTTTTTTTTCCCACTGCTCTTTCCTCTATTCCAGCATGCTGTGCCCACATGAGGACATTAATAAACTTGACTGCACCTGGGAGATAGCAGACCTGGTAGCTCTGCCAGGCGCGCGCTGGCTCTGTGACCTGAGGCGTTCAGCTGGAACCAATTCCTCTTCTGCCTTCCTACAAGAAAGGAGGCAGAGGGAAGCTATAAAGCACGTTGGGATGTTCAGATGAAAAACACTAGCAGATCAGAGCTGGACTTGGTCTCTGATAATACATCAAGAGTGATTATAGTCACTTCAAAGGTTTTCTACTGGTGCACAGGCAATCTTAATTTTTGTTTGCCTCTTTTTTGGCATTTGTCCAAACTAACTTTCTTTATTTGATAATAAGTTTCCTCCCAAGTAATTTCTAGGCTTTGTATTATGTTTTCTTAAATAGTTTGAAAAGAAGAAATGCCATTGATAAACCAATATTCACCATGAGGAATTGGAAGTTGTAGGTTTCCTGCACAGATCCCTGCTTCAAAGTCAAGCAAGTTATTGGCATAAGTAAGGTTATCATTTTTCCTAGGAGCATGTGGTGTTATTTCCCTCCTCTTTCAGTTACAAGTTTTTAACTCAGACATCAGCCTCCCTGTCTCCCACTGGCTCCATTAAGTGCTCTCTTCATTTCCTCTTTTCCTCATCATCGTCATTCTCTCTATTGCAGTTTCAGAGTCCGTGCTCAGTCACACCCAAACTTTAGGTATTTCAGCATTGAGCTACAGGAAGTTCCCACCAAATGTCTGCACAGASACTTGTCAGGGATTTTACCAAGTGTAGGTGGATGTACATTAGACCATGTCGTTCTTCCTTCATCCTCCTACTAAAATTCAAATTCCCAAGGAACTAGAATCTGGGTTTGAGACTGGTTTGGGGTTTGCACCCAGATCCACTCCTGTTCCAATTTGTCATTCCATGGTGGACAACACCATTTGTTTAGAGCCCTTCCTAGGACAGACCGATCATCATGGGAACTTCTGAAGGACCTTGACATACATATATATATAGAGAGAGAGAGGCAGAAGTGCCTCTTTACACAAACTGTATGAAATGATGCTCAAGGTCTGTCCATTTGGTCCTCAATAAAAAGTACAAAGGAAGACTTTGCTCCTAGCTGGACCTAATGCTACTTTCATAAAATTRGGTTTATTATGATGTGAAGATATGGTTAGATATGAAGACCTATTTGAAGATAAGATTTTGCATATAATGCCCTAGTTTGACAGTAATGTATTTGCTATACAGTTAAACCAAGAGGTTAAGGAACAGCTCCCATTTCTCGGTAACTATACAGGCATAAAAATAATAATTTAGTGGGTTTGGACAGAGTATTTTTTCTTTTTTATTCACTTGGCTCTAAAGCAGTCTCAGCTYAAGAAATTAAATTTGACAGGCGATTAGTCCATAATGTGGTGCAATCACTTCTGGTATTTGAAGGAAAAATTGAAAACAGACTAGATATTTAGCTCTGAAATGTCTGCTTCACATGTCATGGGCAGAAACTTCAGTCTTGAGCATCAGGAGCTACATGACAGGTAAACCAGGCTGAGCTGAGGCCCAAAGCAAGGCAGGGTAGGTGAGGCCAGCTGTGAACAGACAACCCTTGGGCACTACCCAGCACGGATTTGCTTTTACCTACCGAAAAGTTCTTTGTTATTTCACTGGTAAGTGAAATTCCTCAGGGTAGATGACAAAGTCTAAGTCTCTCCCTTTGCTCATTTTGCAGCAAGTTTTTCTCCTGTTCCAAAACAGATTTATATTTTTTACAGTAAAGGCTCAGAAATGGGTGTGTGGGGAAACGGATCCAGGATCTTAGTTTATACGTGGGTTCCCAGACTGCTGCTTTACAGATTTCACGTTTGGATTTGAACTCCTGTGCCCATGACTTAGCTAACTATGACAGTACAGGTAGCTATAAAGTGATTTTGCACTCACGTTTTGTGTATCCTGCTGCTCCAGTAAAGGACTGTCCCACCGGCTGTGACAGATTTGGCACCATGGGCTGAGAAGGACTGTCCTCAGCACRTCCCCTTGTTCTCTTTCTTACTCACGAGGAAATCACTTTTGCATTGCTCTCCATTTCTTGATGACCGTGTTTTGGGGAAAAAAAGACTCTCAGCAACACCTATACCTGTGTGAGGGAAACGGGGTGCACTGTATGAAGTCAGGGACGTGCTCTGGTGCTGTGGCAGAAGCTGCTGCAGGGAAACTTTCCTCTTCAGCAAGGGGGAAAGAAACCTCAGGAGTCCCAGTTCTCCCGCTGCACTCTTGGGGTTTTTTAAGGCTTCATATGTGGACATTTGCTCTTGGACTGAAAAATCCGTGATTCAGATATCCGATAAATCGTTCCAGCTGAAGCAAAGGAACGGCCATGGCTTTGGTCCAGTTAGTCTCATGAAGCACGAGTCGGTCTGTCGGAATGAGCAGCCGGTGTTTTCCACTACAAAGGCTGTCTGTGAAGCAATATTAGGCTGTTTTTAATGGAAAGTCATTCCTCAAGAGTGCCCCTGGGCCATCAGGGTTAGGGAAGCATTAAATGATATCCAGTGCCTGTGATACCCTTTGTCACACAGATGAAATCCATTGAACTTGGAGGGAGCTCAGCAGCAACAACGTCCCTTATCTTTTAACCGAATAGAGCTTCCGTCTCTTATCTCTCCAGCCGTTCAAGGCAAGTGGAAGCTTGACTGGATCTTCACTTTTCAGAATTTTTCTGAGTTTCCAATCTTCTAGCTGGAAAACAACCAGGAAATGAGACAAGAGCTTTTCAGTGCGCTGGGACCAGATCCAGTTAGGAGCAAGAGGACTATCTCCTTGCTTGCAATCAACCATCCTCTTGCTCCGCTGTATAYGCAGGAGGCCAACAGGCTCTAGCCGTGATTGCCCTGCTGGAGCTACTGCATTACCATGGCTGGAAATATTCATCATCCACAGCATTTTGATTGCTTAGAAAAGAAAAAAATAAGAAAATCTTCATGGTCAGTRTAAATAATTAACTTTGTGATAATCTGGATTTAGCTAACAGGCTGGGATAAGTTGAGATATCTTCTTCTTCTGCCAGCTTTCACTAGTAAATAGTGATAATGCTAAGAGCCTTTCTTATCATTTGTATTTTAACAGATCTATTTTGTGCTCTCCTCAAATGCTGCTTTGGAGTCATTAACTCATCTCAGGCAGTTGATGCAATAACAGTAAAATAAACACCTTGATGCGCATTGCTGAAGGAGATCTGCTCTGTCCACCGATCTCCACTTGCTCAAGCACCGGCTCGTGGGCTGGAGGGCGCAGAGGAAGCAAAACCACAGAGCAGGAACACCCACCAAGCACAGATATAGAGGGTCTGCTCCATAAGGACCAAACCAGCAACCCACAGCAGCATGGGGCAGTCAAAACTTAAATACCCTTCCTCCCCCAGCTGAACCCCATTGGCAGAGACCTGCCTCACCTGTGACATACAAAGCCACTGCAGAGCCAATACTGTTTACCTGGCTGTCCCAAGGCATCGAGTCCATACCTGATTCTCCCACTACACATACCTGGGTGTAAAAGCACATATTGGCCTTATTGCTCAGCTTGGACTTGTCCTAAGGTGCCCTTGCAAGGGGTATTGTGCCTTGAGTAGATTGATGCTCCTATTAGACAGAGGAGGCRAGGGGGCAGTCTGAGGAGCACTTTAGCTTTTACTGACTTCACACTAGTCTCCCAGCTCTTTTAATTCCCCTTTGAAAGCAATAAAGGGAGGGCTTTTACACGGGGCTCACCTGAAATATCTCAGCGAAGTGACTTAAACTCTGCCTTAATATTCTCAGTGGCTGCCGGTTCCAGTGGCTGGTTTTAGGCTTTCACGGCTCTTGGGTTTCTCTCCGTGTTTTTTTGCACGCGTGCACGTGTGTTTCTCGGTTACCTTTGTACGCTTGTTCCTCCTCTAGCAGGCGGGCAGACCGATGGGTGTGACTATTTTGCTGGGCCTAAGAATTCTTGGCTGGGTTCCTCCCATGAGTAACGTGGTGATAACTCAGCGGCATTCCTGTGCTAGCGCAGTGCTGAGCAGAAAGGGAAAATTCGAGGGATTTATGAAAGGGTAGAGGAAGGGGAAATTCAGATAATAAAAAGGCTGTGGAAATATTAACAGCTAGGAGGCCTCTCGGCAGAGTCTTTCTTTGGGTAACCTCAGCTGGACTCCTTGCAGTTGCCGGGCATTTTAAAACAACCATTCAGGAAAAAAAAGCAAAAAACACCTCAGCAAACAACCATGTCCAGCATTTTTTTTTTCCTTTCTTTTTTTTAYAAATGCCATTAAAAAATGGGAGTGCGAAAGCAGCTTAGAGCTGACATTTCAAAGAGGGCTGGGGGGTGGAGAGAAATTGCAAGGTAAACAGGACAGTCTCTATCTTCCTGCTACCTCCAGCCTGTGTGCAAGGAGAGATAACAGCAGCAGGAGAATGCAGCGRCTGCTACGGAATTTAGCTCTCCTGCCTTTTTTTTTTTCCTTCCCTTGTAACGGGGAGAGAGGCAGAGCCTGCATGTGCTTCTGAGGCATCTCTTTGCTTTGAACCTTATCAACAGGGACTGTGCAATGCAGCTTCTCTTTCTCCCTCTCTTCTTCTCCTAACTTTTGAAGCAAAACACTTACGTGCGAGGAATGTCAGAGCATCTGACAGGCAGCCACGGAGGGGAGAAAGCCAAGGAGTTGGGAGGAGGGGGCTACTGGTTTTCCCCCCTTCTTTTTTCTGCCCTCCTTTCCCCACCATTTCCTTTCTTTGATTAAAKAAAGAAGGACAGAAGAGAACACCCCTCCCTTAACAAGTCTCGAGAGCATGGCCTGGGTTGAGCCAAGTGGATTGTTAAGGGAGAGCAGTTGCCAATGGAATCTCAGGGATGCATCCTTAAAAATAAAAGAAATAAAGGAAGGARAAAAGGCCTCTTGTCATGGCTGCTTCCTATTTACGAAGTGTTTGGCCTTTGTGAGGCCTACAGGGAATCTGGGAAGCCGCAGATATCCTACATTCCCTTTGGAATACATCACATGCAATACACCTTTGCAAGGGGGAAAGCGCAGATATGGATCACTGGCCACCRTGTCAGCTTTGTGCCCTCTAATAATATCGCTTGGATGGGATCCTTAATCTGGTGGCCGGGTGTGAAATTGTCAAGGATGGAGAGGCCAAGAGTTGCAGAAGAGTCTTAAGATCTCGGTGGCATCTGAAGGGCAATCCAGAAATAGAAGTGTGCAGTATGAAGTGAGCTCTGCTGAAGATCTGGCCTGGCGCKTATGATAAAGCAGGAATTCCTGACATCCTGCACCATGCTCTCGCTCCGCACTGGCACMGGCTGAATGAGCTAGGCAAAGGTTCAAATCACAGTCCCAGACCTGGATTTCGAAGAAGCTTGGAGCCAGATCTGAGCTTTCGCAGATGGTCCCTCTATATATAATGAGGTCAATCAAAACATCTGATCTCAATACCGTGGAACTTCTGGAGAGGGCATGAATCTGAGCCCGGGAATACRGGATCATCTGGACTGTACAGTGGTTTTTGCCAGTTGCCTTTCTTTCTTGGCAGGCTGGATGGTCCCCAGCTGTACTGTTGAGTCTCCTTTAGAACTTGTTTGAGGTATAAATGAAAAAGAAAGGCGCTCTTCTGGACACTTTTTTTTTTCTTTTCTCTAGATGTTTTGTAACATATTCTCCTTAGAGGGGACAACATGAATAAGGAATGAATGACTTGTCAAACATTCCATATTTTAATGACGAAGAAGGAGTGAGAAGCCTAGAAAGGCCCTTTCTAGAAGCCCAGTTGCCTCCTGCACAGAAACTGGGCAGAAGAAGTGCATCTTTGCTGAGGACGGATATGTTCAGAGTAACCAAAAATCCCAGACACCCAGTTCTGTCCCCCTGTGAACATGACAGCTCAGGAATTGTTACCCACTAGCGACAGGAAAGGGGTAAGACAAGCAGTGTTAAGTGAGGACAGCATCTTGTGTGTCCTGGGGAAGCCATTGGCCTCCGTGGTCCTCCAGGTGGTCCTACCTGCTGCATGATGGGGGTGAGCACCCAATCTAGTTTACTAACCACGTCCTGAAAGAGGACAAAGACTGCTCCTGGCCTTGCATTGCTCTTATTAGAGAGCAGGGTAGGTACAGAACGGCTAACACAGGGTGGGAGGAAGTTGGGGAAGATGTTTTATCACCACTAAAACAGTACAACCTGTCCCCGGAGGATTATGGGCTCCTCCAGTGATGTTGCAGGTAGAGGGAAAACCAAGTTGGATCCAAGCAGATGAGGTGCCTTCCATCAGTGAGTTGGAGGAGAAGACATGGCAATAGCATTGGATCCAAGGGATTTGGAGGTGCAGAGAAGGGGAGCTTTGGAACAAGGAAGTGGGGAGGCTGTTATGAACAGCCTTATCAAGCAGCCCTTGCTGTGAGCGTTCAAAGGCAGGTGGCTTCTCTTTTCTCAGGAAGGAGTGAGAAAAGTGTTTTCAATCCTTCAGTGGCTCCTAGGCTCTCGTTGGGTCATTTGGAGTCTATTTCTGGTATTGCTTATGTCGTACCACTGCTCTCAGTCAATCTGTGTGCCCAAATGCTATTCACGGGAATCGGAAATTCAAAAGCAGAAGGTGTATGGAATGACAAAGGGGGAAGGATGGATTGTGTGTTGCATTCACACAACGTAGAAATGGAGACAGGAATCGACAAAGGAAAAAATCTTATAAAATGAACGTGTTTGAGAGGGCGGTTGTTAGGCCGTGACGGAGGGAGAACACGGCCATCCTGAATCCCATGCAGAAAATCAGGCCAGGTTTCAAGAGGACCCTCTTCTCTGTTCTGCTCGTTTTACCTGGCTCTGCGGCCCTGCGCCGATCTCCAATTGCTGCAGTTTTATTCAGCCGTTCACATGAACACATCTGGGCTCAGCCTTTGCAGCTAATGATTTGCACCAGCACAGATGGCTCCTGTATGCGCTGGCACTAATTGGGCTGCTGCTTTGCTGCTGCCCAAGCTGCCATGCTCGCATGCCCCATGCTGTGCGGAGCGCACAGCTTCGCGCCGCATCCGACACCTCCTCCTCCTCCTCACAACAGCATTCATCACAGGGCAGGGGCAATGCACCAAAGGCTTGCTCCTCCAGCCAGCTCAGCAAAAAGGTTATCTCCTTGGGAGCACAACAGCCTCCAGTCACTCAGTGTGCAAACGGCCAAAGAACAGAGGTTCCTGCGGCCTCTCCACCCTCATCACCAAGCTCACCCTTCTATCTCCATCCTCTGCTTTTCTCCAGCTGCAAAACAAAGAAAGCAAAAAGCCTCTTTCYGTAGAGTCCTATTTCCCATTAGAGCCCAGCCTGCTGTTTTGCAGGTGACAGTAGGTTTGATTCTGTCATTACTTCTTATTCACCCGACTTGCTAGGATGCTCCAGTCTTGCAGCATGGGACTAGGAAAAACATAGAGGATACTATTGCTTTTCATAAATATCTATGTGGAGGAGCATCAGAATGGGGCAATCAGCAGGCTCAAGTGAAGGAAAATCCAGGAAATAATAAAAGATACTAAATTTAAGGTGGCAATTAAAAGCTTTTAATCATCAGATTCAGCATGTTATGGGCTACCTCTTTTTCAACAGACATGATCAGGCCAATCTCCTGTAAAGTTATTGAATGACTTGATGCCTGCAGCTAAAGAGGAATGGAGTCTGATTGCTCAGCAAGTGCTTTCCAATCAAAATCCCATAGAAAYAGGGTCAGTGTGTCAGTATGGTCCTGGAATATCTTCCTGCAGCTCCCTTTAGATCACACGAAATCCAGATGGGTTCAGATCAAGCCTCCCCGGAGCAGTGAACGCTACAGTTTAGTGTCATACTCCCTCAAAGCCCATCTGCAAACCGGGCTGGCTGTTACCTGGACACAGGCTGGTTGTGCTCCAGAGCGTTCACAATCAGGTGCTCGTGATGGSTTCACCAGCACGGCAGCTGTATCCTGCAGTTAGCGTACCTAAAATAGGAGACTTTTTTTGTAAGCAAACATGCTGCGTGTTGTAAATTCAGCAGCACTCCAGGTGTGCCTAGGCAGAATGCATCTGCTAAGCCTGGTGCAGTGAAAAAGACCTCTAGGTTTTGCTYGTGCCTTTTCTTTCCCCAGTAAGCCAAGCGTAAACAGAAATAATACTTGGGATCTCCTAATTGTTGTAATGTGTAAGCTGTGTGCACAAGCAACATCCTTGAAAGGCTTCCCCAGTAAATGAGGGGTGAAGGGCAAAGTCACCTTTGAAATGAGCTCTCCCTAGGTGTGGAATCGCAATGCTAAATTACCATGACTTCGGCACTTCAGAATGCCTCTGTATCTAGTAAAAAACAAAACAAAGTGTCTGTAGGGCTCACAGAGACCAAATATACACGAATCAGTGTTACCGTGTGCAAGTTAACTGATATTTATTTTGATAGCAGTTGTGTGTGAAAACAGGTATTTCCACAGGTATTTCAGAATTTGATCCCAGCTCATATTTTGACATCTGCGGTGAAAATGATTGTTTACAAAGGGAAATGTCCCCAGACCTGCAACACGGAGCCAAGTTTTCTGTCTGCAGAAAGTGCTGAAACAAGAAACAGAAGCAAACACCAGGGATGCTACTCACTACATAAACAAGCYCCCCTTCCCACACCTTTGAAAGGTGTGGGAGAAGCAATACATGGCAACGTGGTTCATAATAGCACTACTTAATGTGGTGCTTTTCTTTCAGAAAATAAAATGTATGTGTTAAACATTTGTTTTGCCGCTTATATCAAATTACCTGTTGCTACTTGGCTATTCTGAACTGAACCAAAGACAAAACCCCTTCTCTAYGCTGCACAAACAGTGAAGTGAATGGGTCAAAATCTCATCTGAGYTCTTCCCATCTCCTGAATCTATGAACCTGCCAAGTGGGTAATTAGTCTGCCAGTCCCATCTGAGTAACACTGCCCTCGGAGTATGACATATTCAAACAGCTCATAAACTCATTCTTTCCCCCATCCTCCCTTTACCTATTTTGTCCCTATTTTGTCCCTATTCTTGTTTTTTTTTTTTTTTTTTTTTTTTTTTTTTAATGATGCCCTTCTCCAGCACAAATTGATTCTGGTGGTAATTTGTCATGTCTCCTTTAGTAAAATTTTGAACAAAACCACGTAAGATTCATGGATGAGCAAAAGCCCCCACATCTTTCATGCATTTCAGATGGGAAAATATAAATCAACAAAACCCCAGGGACCTGTTTTCAGGGAGACACCAAGAAAAATAAAACTCTACTAAACCATGAGYAAAGTTTGACTATATTCCTGTCTGGTCCTGTGTTGGCAGGTATGGGGTTCAATWTTATATTTTTCAGTGGCCTATCCTGTTAATGTTAAGGAGGAATGCAGTTTATAAAACAGATTTGAAGGAGATTGAGCCCCCAAGCTTCTTCCATCATACTCCTCTTCCTCACTTACAAGTGGGGGTAGGAATTAAACCCTTAGAGAGGAGGATAARAGGACTTATGCCATGAGAGAATCAGGTTTAAGACCCGATGCTCTACCTGCTTGAAAGGGTTAGCTCTTCTTGACCTCAGGAGAAACGGCCTCTCTCAGGTGRCGTTCGCCTTGTGCTTAGGGGTCTGGAGTAAGTTTGGGTCCGAATCTCAGTTCTTTTACAAGCCGTTTTTTAGGTGAAAGGAACTCACCCGCTTCGTCCAGGTTTGCAGAAATTGGACAAATAATTGAGCAAATCTCATCAGAAAACAATGGGAACTGGTTAGGTAGGCCCCTTATGCAATTTATTGGAGTTCATCTTAACAGTCTCAGGGCCTTGCTTCCCCCAARCCTGGGCTGATGTTCACCTTCCTTMYGACAGCAAGAGCTCGGAGCCGGGCACGGGCTCAGCCCACGCTCTCGTGCAGCCTCCCGTCCTTGTGGCCTCAACGTGTTGCTACGATGAAAGCAACGCTAATGAGACGTGAAGGGGCGAGGAGCGTTGCCAGCACGCGGGCAGCAGGACATCCACCCCACAGGTCTGCATGCATCTCCTGCCCATATATTTATATCCGGATCGGTGTCTATGGCCTCTAACCAAACATCCCAAGGATTTCGTAGGCCAGCGGTCTGCTGCCAAACCCCCTCCTCCACTCCAGCTGATTTTATGTTGCAGGTGCMAACTACAATATCCTGGGGTTGTATTTTTTTCACTTCTTAATGCACGATCGATCTATTTTAAAAGTACACACAGCTATACGCTAGGAGAGATTAAACAGCAGCATAGACGAAGATCTCCTTTGGGGAAATCTGATTATATCCTTTTGGGGGGGGGTTTCTTTTCCAGAGTCAGCCTGCATATTCCCACACTGTATTTGAAGGTCAACCATTGTCTTATGCTGCTTCCTACAACAAAATTGAGAGGAGTATGATGAGATCTCATAGTCACAAGAGAGCTCATTTGTTCAGCAAATCCAGCCGTGACCCTTTCTGATTTTTCTTTTTTTCCCCCCTTTCTTCCTTGTCTTCTGCCGGCATGTTTTTAGCTGAATGCTTCTGCTAACATCTCCCTATCAATATTCAGGGATGGCTTCTAAAGTTTGGATAAAMCCTACCAAATCCAACAGAGACCAAAGTGCAGGCGTATTTGTAGAGTCTAAACAGCTATCACAATATCCAGGATCACAGACTTTGCGTTAGTTCTGCTTTTTCTTTGGTGGGAAAAGCATCTTTGTTGAATTCTTTATTTTAGTACATCTACTCGAATGTGATACTCACTGTGATGAAACGTTCGCACCTGGYTGCAGCTTCAGAAATACTGGCATGGTAATTTGTTTCCAGGAGTTTGGAGCAGGCAACAGGGAAAACGACCACGCTGTGCTGTTGCCTGAATTTAGTCCTCAAGTTGGTGTCWTCTCTTTGGTGGGTTCTGATGGTGACGGAGCATGAGAGCACAGCCAATTAAAAATGTGGTAGGTGCAGATTTCCTTAGGAGTCCCTTCCCTGTATGAAAGGCAGAGCTAGAGCTTTTAAAGGTATTTTTCTATGTGCAGATATAGAATGTGTCTTTGTATGGTGAGGCTACAAATACTGCAAATTTTTTTGAACTTTGCAGTGGAAAGACTGTGAATTCTCAGATTTGTACAATTTCACGGTCACCCACCAGAAAATAGTTTTGTGTGCCTTCTGCCCTATGRATAAGCAAAGCTAGGAGAGTAGCGTGAACTTTTGGAGGATGGACTTCGGTGCCCCTCATGGCTGATCTGGAAGTGATGCTCATTAGAGTACTCCGTGGGTAGGATAGATAACCCAGAGACGTCAGGAAGAGCTGCAGCCTCAATAGCTATCTCAAAGGCTCCTTCTAGACATCTTATTTATCCCAGGGATGACACTCGGGGCCCACATCACAGTGCACCTTGCTCCCACTGGTGACAGTGGGCATGAGAAGAAAACCTGGGTCATCGCGGGAGCATTTGAAGGCAGAATCCTTGATTTTTTCCCTTGGGAGCCTGGCCACGCTCAGTGCGATTGCCTGCAAGGGACAGCGTGGGTTGGGCCCAGGTTAATTCTGCAGTGAAATCTAAACCTGACCTGAGGCCTGTGATGAGAAGGATACCGAGGCTGTTACTGTGAGGACACATGGCTTGCAAAGAGTGTAACTTATAATATATTTACCGGAGAGGAGGGGAATGAAGGTGCTAGTAAGGAGAAATGGAAACGAGGGAATGGATGGGAAAAAAGTATTTCCAGTAATTATAATGAAGCAATTAAAAAAACCCCTAGAAACCCAAACCCTGCTTTACGCAGCCTCCTGCCCTCTCCCCCCAATAAGTTTCATTAACTTTTTACCGAGGAGCTTTGGGGAGATTATTTGTCTTTGATCATTCCGGGATCAATCCGTGAACGTACAAACACACTTAGACTCAGGGTCYGCCAACTGTTAAGCTCTGCGTGTTACACGGTGTTCTTTAACGGCCCCTGGAAGATGTAAAGCACAAGCAAAGAGGAGACAGATGACTGGAGCAAGCCGTTAGGAGCTGTTTGAGGGCAGCCCCCCGTCCTGATGAGCTGTGCAGCTCTGTCAGTCAGATCTCAAAAGCAGGYAAGGGGGTAGGAAGGGGGAGAGAAAAGGAGGTGCAGAAGATAGATGGGCAGCAGCAGTGATGCTGATTTCCCGCATCCTCTTTATTCTGACGCTTTAGTCGGGATTGTTTTATTCCTCGTGTGGTTTCACACCTTATTTACTTACTTTTTCTSTATTTTTGTGCCTTTTCTGATTCTGCATGTTCAAGATAGCTCTTTTCCACAGCCAGCTAATGCCTCCAGAGCTGATAATCTGGGGATTCTCAGTGTTTGATATACTTACCCCAGCGCCGCTCAACTCTCACGGTGTGCCTCAAATATTTATTTTAAAAAAAGAAAAAAAAAAAAGAAAAGAAAACACCCTCCCCACCCTATTTTCTCCACAGACTTTTGCTGCTATGGCTTCTCACGTCGCTTTCCGTGGGGAGCTTGCAGGATGCGGATCCTTTTGTTCATTCACTTATTTTTGGCAGCATCCCTCTTGCTGCCTCYAAAGACGAGGGCGAAGATATTTGAGAAGATAATTCATAAACAGTTATCGTGGCTCAGCCCGGGCAAGCACGCCCACCAAAACTGCTGGGGTGGAGCCTGCACTCCAGCAAGGAGGGGTTAATATCTGTGCTCTCCTCGGCAGGTGCTGTTTGTGTYTCTGCAGCAGTTGGGGCAAAGAGCCCCCTTCAACAAAGGCCTCTTCAAAGTGACACTTAGAGCAGGTGCTCCGGAAACTGTTTCCTTAGCTTTCAGCTAGAGAGAAAAGTGACAAAAATGGCTCCGTGTTTGAATTGCTGCTTCTTGGTGAAATACCAAATATTGAGCGCCAAAATCTGACAAGTGCTGAGCAGCCATCTGTCCCAGGAGTTGGGATTTTACTTACGGGTTGTCAGCACGGTACGCTTAGAAATTGGGCGTATCACCACGCACCCTGCGGTGTCCAAGGCAGTTTGGGAAGTCTCCAGGGAACTAGGTCATCCCAGATTACAGGAGTGGCCTATGAGACAAAGAATTACACATCTTTTGCCTGGGACACTGGATTACCCTCACTTCTGCCTTCCAAGACGGAGCAAGCGTGTTCTCAGGGGCTCTATGAGCAGAAGCAGAGGATAAACCCCTGGCCACAGCCCTGTGCCAGATCGTATGGACCTTGGTGTGTGGCCCAGGGCACCTGCAATCTCCATCAGCTGGTGCTGGTGATCATGTTGAGAGCCCTGGTCTCACTCCCCAGTGGGGACATCACTGCRGAGGCTGCTCAGCTCCCCTCCTACCAGTCTTGCACCCAGTCTGCACWAGCCTAGTTGGTATATTCCTGTGCAGAGGCAATATATTTTTGAAAAAAAAAAAAGGAAAATATATAAAAAAGAGAATATTTGACTCATGCCTGAGACCTTTGCCTGCGTCCCCCTTTAGTCCCCGTCTACTTCTGCAGGCTGGTAAAGACCCTGCAGCGCTGACCTTCGCTCATCCCACCAGGCTTCCGCATGGGGATGGAGCCATCSCAGGGCTGGTTCTCGTCTCCTTTGCAATGACAGAATGAAAAGTTGTAGCACCGAAAGCACGCTTGTGTCAAGTCACTGCGAGTGGGAAATCTCCGCTTCTCAGCAGATGGGTAAATTTTATCTCTAGACTGTACAGCAGGGCTTCAACCAGAGATTTTCAGCTCTGTATYCTTGTTTCAGTGTTATTACTTCTTTTTTCTTTTCTTTTTTTATTTCTTTTTGCTTTCCTTATCCAGCTCATTTCACTGGCACTTTTAAAGACGCTTCCTACATTTTTCAAGATGTGATCGTCTGGCTTTCTGATGACCTATTGCAAGAAGAAGTTGGGCTGCTTATCAGTGAARCATACCTTGTCAACTGACTCAAGAGCAGTGTTATATTTAAACGGAAACAGATGAAAAGCCATAGGGAATACAAATCCCAGCTGCAATAGGATTAAAGAAGAGGCTGGCGTGTATGCAGGGATACGGGAGGAGGTGAAGTTGGAGTCTTTGGACTTGGCGTATAACTTATTCTGTCAAGTACTTGTCATGAAATATCCTAACAATACTCATGCACTAGTGGTGGCCGAGATGCTATCACTTGGGGAGACAACAGAAAYGGCCTTATCGTTTTGACAATGGCTTTTTTTCCCCTTTATTATCACTAAGTAACAATATCTCTATTTCACCACTCCTCCTGAGCTGTTGCTTTTTGATGAATAGGATCCTTTTCATGATTTCTTATTCCATACCTTTATTTCATCTGTTGTGTGTGTGTGTGTGCATGTGAGCAGACTAGAAGAGTGCTACACCCAATGGTGCAATATTAAAGAACACGTATCTTAAAAGCCAAAGACGCTCTCAGAGGGGATGCCTGCAGGACTGTGTGGCCTGCATAGGGTCCAGGCAACTTGWGTTGCACGTAAGCTCCAAGAATTCTCTTTTCCCTAGTTTTCTCATCATAGACATGGCTAGAGATGCAGTCAAGAGTCCTCGGCAGCACACAAAACCCTGGTTTTGAGGAGAACGGTCTTCAATAATGACAGATGGCCAAGGAGACGTGGAGCTACACCCTGACAGCAGAAAGTCGTAGGATTATACTACCAAAGCTGAGAAGCTGTTCAAGCTTTGCGTGCAAGAATGTGGAAGCAATGAGGATTTATGGCTTCCGCACAGCTCAGAGAGCTGGGCACATGCTTTGGATGTCTCTTGGTGATAATTCTGGTTCTCCATTATTGCCCTCCTCAGTGGTTTTGGGCAAAGAAATTGATTTGTACAACTGTTTCTGCCTCTACAAAAGGGAGATATTAATTTATACTAAAGAGCTGTGGGAGTGCTGATGTGCCAAATACTATTTGCGACTTGGAGACTTTCTTTATTTTGCTTCAATGAATGAGTCAGCATGCAGAAAGGGAGCTAAGGCCAGATCATATTCACATTTCAGGTGAAGGATTCTTCCAGAGCCAACAAGCGCCAAGCAAGACACTAGGTGCCACTTTCAGACATTKATAATGTAATTTATAATTATAATATAATGTATCAGAAACCTGCACTGCACAGTGTCCCTACACCCTTGAGGCAATCTGGGTGTCTGGAGTATTTAAAGGATGTTAAGATCCATTTTCTGATAGGATTGCCCTATTGTTTTAGCGTACGTGTCTAATGAAATCTTCATGCTTTGGGATATAGTTCACCCTGTTTTCAGGTGCTTGCGTAAAGCACATGCAGGTGCCWCCTTCAGCACAGCTTCGTCCCAGACACACTCGTGTCTCTCATGACCACAACGGCTTGTGTTCACCTCACTGTGCTGCCAAACTGCCTTGACTGATGGAGCCATGGCCCAGCCTTCCCACAGCCCCATCGCAGAGCTCAGAGACCTGCACGGATGGAGCAGGAATTAGACTGTGTGTATATAGCTCCATTAGCTATGGAGTATAGTGACGTCTGGATGTGTTCACATTTGAGTCAGCTGAACATTTATCCACATTTATTCTCTATTCTCCTCGTGTTCTTTTCTCATGCCCATCCCCATGGTGTCTGAGCACTGCTGTCTACCTGACTTCCCATGATTGTTACGGATTATCATCTTCCTGGGCTATGACTATGCACTCCCATTACCCACTCATCATCCACAGTGGCACTGTCTGGATACTTCTTTCTGCAGATACCATCAGCTGCCACTCTCTAGTCTATGCACAATAGAGAACCTTCCTATCTGAGCAGATTGCTATGGTTACAGGCATCCTGCAGGCTGTGGGATCAACAGGAGCCATAAATGAAGGTACTACTGCAGCATTTGCATAAAGACTCCCTACCTGCTATGGAACGTCCACTTTTTCCCAAAATGACTCCCACGAGCTTCTGCCACTGTTGTCGCAAATTTGCATGGATGGGCTGGAATATCAGGAATCAATTTATGCTTTTTTTGGCTTGGGTTCATAGCGAGAAGACTTTTCATGAAGAAGAGAAAGAACATTTACCTTAGAAGATGACGCTAGCCACCTGCCTTCGCTATCAAAGAAGGAGAAACGGTCTCCCTGTGTTTGCATGCCCTGCTTTGCTGAGAGCCTCATTCACCTGAGCCGGCAAGCTGCTAAGCTCCCTGTTAGCCCCCGAACGCCCGAGCTCTGGGAGGGAGAGTCATCTGTCACCCACCTGCTCCACCGCTTCCATCGCAGTACTCAACGATGCGCCCCAAACCCGCCACTAAACGGAGTGACAACGGCACCAGCCTGACTGCTATCAGCAAGTTAAATGCTTAAAATAAAGGCACTGGYGGATCAGAGAGGACGCAACAGGAGCTAAAGTAGGCTATTTTCCTCATCTGTGATATTTTTTCCCCAAACAGAGGAGACAGATAGTGAAATTAACCTCAACCCCTTTGATTTTCTTTTTTTTCCCCTTCCTCATGCACAAATGCTCCCCCTCTCTTTTAAGGCTTATATATTCCGATTTGATGCAGGAGGATTTTTTCATTAGAAGTTGTGAATAAGACCTTAATACAAATCAGTCCGGAGAGTCTTTTGACCGGATTTCTAAAGAGTGCCCCTTGCCTCCCCGATGCAGACGCCTGCTGTCTTGTTCCCGTGCTGACCCCTCTGTCTTTCCTCATTAAGGAACAACTCCAGGCTGCTGAGCCCTCTCCTCCTGGAGACCTCCCCTGCTTTGTCTCACACACAGTGGCTCCTGGTACCGACCGACAGCTCCTCACCGCCAGTAATTTCTGCGCTGCATTAATTYCTCATTAATCTGCATCATGATTTATGAGTCTGAAATGATGGAAGACGTTTAGTGGAGCACTCTCATTTGGCCGACCGGCTTTTTTCGYGTTGCCCCTTCACCTGCCTTTGTCAAAATCAAATGGACCTCTTCTCCCATGCCGCTCTTCAGCAGCACCATCTCTGTGGAATCCCTGTGAATGGTTCAAATAGGGAAAAAACAGGTTAAATGTGCTGCTATCCTTATAGCATTGATCTGCTTTTCAAATCGTTTAAGGAAAACAAACAAATAAACAAATAAAACAACCTCTTTTTCCGAAACCACCCAGTGGTGGGATACTCTCCAGGTGGAAATGTGGGTTTGTGACCCTATTGGGGTTCTGGTGGCTGCTGGATTTGGCAGCATCAGCCAACACGGTGGCTTGGGTTGGTTCCTGCCAATGTCATCTTGGAGTTCAGAGACTGACCTCTGGAAACTTCCTAGTAGCCTCCTGAGATCATTTTTCCAGCAAAAGGAGCTGAGACCCCTGGCAGTGCAGAAAAGTGAACGTGCAGGTTAGGGATGCACGAGGCCCCAAACTATTTCAGGCCATGTTCCTGAACGGCTGTTTTAGTCTAGCTCAGGGCATTGGGGAAAAGAAGGAATCTATTGACTAGGTCATAGCTCTGCATCACAACAGTCTCACTTGTGGCTTTCAGAGCACGTGGCTTTAAAAGAGACTGGAGAATTCCTCAGCTTTAGTAAGTCATCAACTTCTCCACACTCTTCAAAGCTCTTGAGTCTATAGATTTTGAGGCTATAAAAAATAGGATTTGCTCTGCTCCTCTGGCTATTGGTACATTGCTCAGGTCCTCAAGAGGGTCAGGAAACACAAAGAGGTAGCAAATGCTTTGTTTGAAAGAAAAGAAAGGAAAATGCTGAATGCACTGGGCAGGACTGACTAAATGAAGTGTATAGGGGTGACAGCAGTGGGAAAGTGCATTAAGGAGTCAGGCGGGACAGATCAACAAATGGGTGGAGGCTGATTACAGACCCTTTGGTTCCCGACTCCTCTGGTCTGCTATTAAGTAAAGTTAATGGAAATTCTGCTATTAGCTTCCTGGCAGCGCTCTCAAATTCCCAGCAATTAAGCCATGCTTAATTTCAATCCGAAACACTTCTCACAGCCGCCCAGGCATCATCAACATTATGGTCCCACAGGAAAAAAAGAAAAACTACCTGAACTTTTTCACTGCAGGTAGCGGTTTGACTTCAGGTGGGTCTAGGAGAAGAGGATGAGTCTTTGATCTTCATTTTCCTGGCCTCTTCCCAAATGAGGATATTCACAAATTGATGTATATCTTCTCACCTTCAGTGTGAAGCTGGTTCTAGCTCTCAGTCTGCCAGGCTGCCAAGAGATGATTTACAAAAACAGTGGTGACCAGGACTAGAAATAGAGCTTAGYTGCTACCACATGAATATGTAGATGAATATGTAGTTGCTCTGACAGTAAAAGGGAAAAGCTGTTTCTTTGGGGTTGAAAATAAAAGGGGGAAATTGCTGAGCTTTTTAGCTATTGTTTTAAATGGATATTTAGGAGAGCAATTTCTTTGCTGCTTTGGAAAAGAGGAGAGCAAAAAAGAAGGAACTTTGTGAAAAAATCTTTTTGATTCTACTTTGTTAATCTCTTAAATCTTTTGAATT
Source organism: Eudromia elegans (assembly GCA_003342815.1). Taxonomy (NCBI): domain Eukaryota; kingdom Metazoa; phylum Chordata; class Aves; order Tinamiformes; family Tinamidae; genus Eudromia; species Eudromia elegans. The sequence continues at coordinate 2,169,185 of PTEX01000079.1, forward strand.
CAGGTAGCGCAGCTCAAAAGGAAAATCAGAAATTGTCTCTATGTAAATAGAGCTTTTACATAGAGCACAAAAGCTTAGGGTGGGGAGGGTGTAAAAATATTTTAATAGGTAACCTTTTATTCAGCAAAATATGTATTACTTTCTATTATGATAAACAGTTGGCATATTTGAGATGAAAATGGTTATACATATACATTACAATTACATATTCATTTGACTTTATATTACATACACAACTCAATTTGGATAAATGTCTGAAGCCAAAGGAATAAATTAGGATTGGTGCCGAGTGCTTTCTTTGCCCTTCCCCATTGTGTTTGCAAGATTTGCATTTTATAGTTGCACATTAACAAATATGCATATTTCATTATGGTTTTGGATTAAAAGGTTATCATCTCCGTTACCCATTAGTAATAAACAAACACAGGCTCTCCACGTGCATTTATCCCTAGCTCAGCTGTTTGCTGATTAGGTCGTTGTTGCTGGGTTTCCTTGTTTTCTCCTTGTGGAGAATCTCTAAAGCCATTTGTGAAGTGCTAGTGTTCTCCGGGGAGTGGTGAACGAGCAGAGGAGGTAGGCAGAGAAGACCTGGAGGCATCCTACGGTAGTGAATGGGGAGGAAAGTAGAGCCTGSAGAAATCTATGATCAGTTTTTGAGTTTATGTGTCCCTGGCATTCCTGAAGGTCCAGGCCCTGTGTCGAGAAAGATCCTTGAACGAGCTGGATGAAGGTAACAYAAGGTGAGATAGCCCCAAAAATGATCTGATGTGCAGGAAGCMATGAAGCAATGACCCTAGTCACCAAATACTGTTGAAATTGCAAGCCAGGTTCTTCCTCTGCGCCGCCTGAGCCACAAGTCCATTGGGAGACCTTGGAGCTCACGGGGAACTAGTGAGCAGGCACACTAGCTCGGGGGGGTTGTGCCCTGTGCTGATCTCCACCCGACTCATTCTGCTTCAAACACCTTCCACGTTTGGCTGCAAACATCTTCCAACCCTGTTCCCTGCAGAGAGACAACCACCTCCCTAATCTACCCAGAAGCAGGACAACACCCCTCCTTGGGTACTGTTTATTCACTRATTCCTGGCCTGGCTGTTTGCCCCAAAATGCTGATTTTTATTTTCCTGTGGCTTAAACACTGGTCCCATTTTCCTTTCATTCYTCCTGACCCTCCCTGCTTCCCCCATGCGGATGTCTCACTTCCTCCCATCTCCCAGCCTAGGTTGCAATTCCAGCTGGTGGGAATAAGCTCTGCAACTGTCAGTGTTTCTCTATGGCTGTGGGAGTCTGGGCAGCACGTTCTGCTGTGCTGACCTCTCTTGTAGGTGGTGCTTTGATTTGCGACTTGTTCTTTGCACCCACCTGGAAGGAGTCAGGTGATGATAACCAAGGAGATGAGGGAGTACTCAAAAGGTCAAGGTGATAGCTGCAAGTCTTCATTTTTACCTGCTAATCTTCTTAAATTATTAAATTTCCCTGTAAGCTGTTAGCTAAGTATTCGGAGACAGATTTTCAGCTGAATTTAGCCTGATGCAACTTTAGAGACGTCAGGCAGAATCTAGCTCAATATAGAAAAAAATTAATGTACTTGCACAACATACCTCAACTTTCAGGTCATGCTTGTAACCTAGAGACACTGTGCAAAACATTGCTGAAACACTGCAAAACTGTCCATTTTCATGGGACTGAAAAGCTCAATGGTTGGCAAGATAGGGCTTTCTTCTGGCAGGTATCTTCAGAAAATGCTATGTCCACACTGTGATCATATGAARAGATCTAATCCTTTGCAGCAAGAGGTCTTCTGTAGTCATTTTCTGTTGGAGCAAGCCATTAATAAAGGATTTTCCAGAGCTTTTGCAYGTGAATGTTGTCTGGGTAGAAATGGCCAAATTATCCACTGCAAGTGGTTTCTCCAGTTAATTTATCTCCTTTAGCAGTTTTCTCTCCGTCAGATTGTCTGCAAGAAGATCTTAAATTTTATTGAAAGGCTGATTCCTTGCAGTTTTGCAACTGTTCAAACTGTGGTCASTACTGCTGCATCTACAAAGGGCTTGCAATGAGTAATAGCTATTTCTGACTTACTACTCACGCTGTGAGAGCGTCMATCTATGTTATATAGCCTTGTTTCTACTCCTGGGATGGATGGGAGGGACACAGTAAAAGAAAAAAAACCCTTTTTATTCAAAAAAATGGCTGCAGGCATGTGGAACTACTCAGCTAATCCGTTGTTCAAGTAATAAATAGGAGCTGTTCAAAAAGTATTCAAGTACACTTCCAGTAGAAATACTCACAGCTACTTAACAGCATCGGTATCTCTGAAGCTCATTTATCCTTACTAATATTCTTGAAATAAACACTCAAGTGTTCATGAATAAATGCACCCTTTCTAAGTGATGTGAATCTGTTCATGGCTATACATCCCTCTGTACGAATACTGTAATTCACTCTAATTTATACAATGAAAGAGAAAATTGATGGAGGAAATAATGAGATTGGGGGTAATATAAACACTGCCAGCAGTCTCCTGAGAGAGTACTGTMACTTCTTCAGGCTGGATATCCGTTTGCTGAGATGCCCACAGCAGACACAAGGGTCAAGACATAGGGTTGGGTGTGGGTATCACACAAGGGCATCACTGGGATTTAGCGTTTGTAGAGACAGCCCTTAATGTCTGAATCAATCGGGTTATGGCCAAGCTGGGCGGCAGGTAGGACCTCACGGCACAAACCCCTCAGACGGTGTTCCCGTCACGCCGGGAGCTCCAGGTGCTTACAGGTGGAAAAACGCTGCTTGTTYTCCTGGCCATCAGAAATCATGCAGAGCCAAGCCTGACAGCTGCCTGCTGCGCTCTCATTCCAGTCAATTACCGCTGGGTGAATGAACCCCTGCACAGTGGAACCACCGACTCCAGGCGTTTTCCCAGCTCATCCAGCTTTGGAGAGGTGGGATACGCTACTACTGCAACACGCTACACCCGGGGTGCAGAAGAAGACCTCCTCGCCTCTTATCTTCAGGGAGCAAGTCACACTAAGAGCTCTCTTGTTCTTCCTCACCTTCAGCTACTTCAACTAAACCAAACCTTTAAAAGAGATCCAAGTTTTGATTTAGGTATTAAAACAGAGGGGAGAACTGAAACCATCTCAGAAATGCCAGATGCTGAACAGCACGAATCTAGTTATTGGGAAAGTGCCTAATGGGGAGCCCACCTCTTTTTTTTTTCTTTCCTGTGCTATCCTCATGTGAAAAGCAACAGAAAAGGCACTTGCTGTTCATCAGAGCCAGCAAAAAAAAAGTATAAAAAATAACGGGTAGAAAGCACTTCTTCATGCAAACAAACATTTCCCTGCGTGTTAGGAAAGGCAGCCAGGGTAGGTARGATTAAAAAGGGAGGCCAAGAGTGGATAAGCGTCAGTCTAATGRTAACAATACAATATTCTCAGATAATGGAAAGATACGACAGCAAATAGTGAAAGGACGAGCGAGATAGTTCTGAAAAGGTGTAGTAACATGTGGAGAATGATACATCAGGAAAACATCTGTGAAGACGAGCTATTTCTGGGCCACAGAAAGTCAACAAGCTGCTTTGAGCCCGGGTTCTTCCAGATATTCTGCACGTACTTGAAATAATTCCAAATTTTTTTCACTCTTGCTCAATCRCAGGAAATCAGGCTCAAAACACCAGTTCCCAGCCTCTCTGCCACCGCATCCTTCCCACGTAAACTCTCATGCACCACATGTGGTGCCGTTTGGGTTTCAGCACGTCTCTAGYGGCATCACCTTGGCCATGATGTGCATGGCAGCGTCTTTGTCCTACCTGCTGTGGCAACATGGCTTATGCAACAGTGGAAGCAATGAGCTCTACCAGTCAGTGCCTGGCGAGGGCACGACCAGGCATTTTGTAAAACTGCATTTGCATTTGTTCATGTTTCATTTGCGCATTCAACTGCCACTTATCAGTTTTGGCATGGGTGTAAAACTCTATCAGAAAAATTTGACTTGCTAAATACCATGGTGGCAATGTCCACGTGTCTGCAGAGCGAGATAGCAATAGGAAGGAGAAGACCGAAAGTCTAAAGAAGTTAAAGTTTACTGAAGTTAAGAAAGGGTTTTGTAGGGGTGAAATGACTCATCATTTGCAGCACTTGCTTTTCCAAATCGATCCACATCTGGGTTTATGCTCCTTCCATCATGCCGTTTCTGAGAACCTCTTAGGTGGAGTTTAATACCAAAAGCACAGAACCTCATAGATTGTTTGGAGCATTTGCCTTTTTGGGCATAGATCTCTGTCAGGGGTAAGGTCCATTGGTCTTTAAGAATGGATTTTCTCTCCTTTTTTTGACTTTTCCCTCTTATTTTTCTTTTCTCTCTTTCAGGTACCCAGGCTTTGGAAACATGAAGGAGAATCTGTTTTCCAAAAGTCACCTTCATTTAGGAAGGCATTTTTTTCCAATTTCCAAACTCTTCCATTAATAAATAAATAAATAAATAGACTTGTAACCTGCACTTAAATAAGCTGTCACGGGGGAGTGCTCATTTCTCACTATCCACCATTTAGAGGGCAATAGGGGCTTTGCAGTTGCATGCACACATTAAAATGACAAGGCATAAGCCTGGCTGCTAGACCTGAAAACAACATGAGGAAGGGGCAGGAGAGAAAAGAAAGCAGCAGCTGCCAAGAGGCTCATGTTCTGCCTTTTTTCTTTTTTTAATTATTATTATTATTTTTGGAATACGTTGGGATAGTCTTCGATATTTGCTCTGTTGACACATGTTGGCTGCCCAGGGTAGCTGTAATAGGCCCCTGTGGGAGGTGTATAATTGAGATATACAGGGATTCTGCATATTAATGGCAAATACTTGTCCTGCATTGAAAAAAAGCCCCAAACAATCTCCTTTCTCTTGCCCTTCCTTTTCCGCCTCTGTTGCCTCTTGGCAATTGCATGGATCTCTTTGCTGGAAGGAGGGTGGGGGTCAGGGACAGATGGCTCAGTATAGCTCCGGAGAGGAAGGCAGCCAGCCACAGGGACAACGTGTTGCTAGAAGAATTCAATAGGGTTGTCAAGGGACCCAGGTACAGAAGACAGTTAGATATTAAATGCAAGTTAATGCCACACTTACAAGAATTTTACAAACATATAGTTGGTGCTCCTTTGAAGAAGACCCTAAAACTTGATGTGATTTCTCCTTGCCTCTTTACCTCTAACCTGCTTTTCCTGGTGAGCTAAGACGTGCCATCATCCTTTCCCATCAGGCAGCTCCCCTGAACCTCCGACTCTACATCCCATCCCTTTACTGGGTGACTGGGAAATCAGGACTGGGAGGGCATGGATCTCAGTATTTTGCTCCAGAGCATGGACATAGCTACTGATTATTGCAAAAAGACTCAAATATTCAACTCTCAAACCTCAAAAAATCCCCTTTTCATCTTCCATCTACAGGTTTTCATTTCCCAAGTGCATTTCAAACTTCTTTCACCAGTTCAGTCTATTTGTGAAGCTAGCCCTTCATCTAGCCCTTCAAGAGGAGGTTGACAGTGGCCTGGCTTGCTGCTTCTCTCATACCCAGACTGGACTTGCTTTACATCCTACTTTAAATGCCTCAGCGCACAAAAACAGCCTAAATCTGTAGCCATGCTGACAGCCATGTTGGTGGCATTATGTCTTTTCACACTCTCTTTGCCAACCTCCATGTCTTCCTGTGTGTTGGAGCTGGCACCAACCCAATATACACCATACACACTTTGAGTTCAAAAATGAATCAGGGCTAAATCAGGATCCAGTTTCCAAAGGCTGCAGCTTTTCCAAAGAAGGTATCCCAAAATGCTGGGCTGGACGAAATACCTATTCTGCCATTGAATCTGGATCTCATCTCAAGGGAAGGCAAAACAAAGCAATGCAAAACTTTGTTCCTTCATAAAATCCCCTGCAAAGAATAAAACCAGCTCTGCTTTCCAGAGACTCTAAATCTGGTGATGCTTCTGCATGTAACCTTTTATTTCATATCAGCCCCTACCTTCCTTCCTCCACTAGACTGATTCATACCTCTAAKCATTTGCAAAAACACGGGGCATGTTTTTGTGACCACCTTGTGTTTTCTAGGATATTCTTAGGGTGCTTAAAAGTAGCCCTGGCTCCTCTATTTGGCCTCTTATCCCGTTTATAACAAGCCCATGAAGAGCAGCTGTGACAGAGCAGCGATGGTGGATTCCTCCTGCAGACTAGATGCTTTTTCTTGGTCTCTTCGGAGMACCCTCTGGCTTGGTAGTGCTTTTGCCAGGGATGAACACACACAGGGAAGATGAGCAGCTTGGGAGGTCACTTCTCGCTGGGTTCTGCCTGCTGCTACAGCAACTGCTGCTGCTTTCAACCCATCCTGACAAAATCCTTTGGCTCCTGCTCCTCTGATCTGCAAATTAAAATAGGGAGGTGGTGAGAGCGAGGGGAGGAAGGATCTTCAGAGCGAACAGGTAAAACTCTGGGCATGTTTAGGCGTGCGGACTACTGCATCCCCATCTGGGTGACCAAAGGGTGTCCCTTGGCACCTCCTGCCTGTCGTGAGGTTTGAAGTTCTCTGAGAGCTAAAAACCATTTAAAGTCTGGCTGTTTTCTCTGTGGGGCTGCATGGTGTCCTTAGGTTAATGACATAGCAGTGGTGTGAAAGAGCCACAGTGGTGTTTAAAATGTGGGCTCTGGCAGAGACCGTTCCCACACACCCAGCAAGCAGCCTTCGCTTGGGGTAGGGCCAAACCCGCTTGGATATTCACCCCGGTGACGTCTGGGGACGTGTTTTCTCACGCTCTTTCAGAGACCTTCCTCTCTCCTCATTGAAATCCCTGCTGGCACTTTGTGGGTTTCCGAGCACAGCAGCCCCTGCTCGCCCACCCGCGGCAGCCCCCTGCCCTTGCCTGGCCATCCACGCAGAGCGAGGTGGCACCCAGGCATTTGCTCAGTTCACCACCAGTGCAGAACAAAGGCCTTAAGCAGCTTCTTCCAAAATAATCCCCTCCGAGGAAGAAAGGAGCTTTTCCAAACATCTRCTCTTATCCCTTGGGTCTCCTTAGGGTACGGGAGATGGGCTCMACTGTGCTTTTAACCACAAGGACGCTGGGTGCTGTGAGCACCCCTACCACGAGCAGGACTGTTGCAAGCTCCAGCAGATGAGCACTGGAGAGCTCTGTGTTYTGCACGTGCAGCTGCCTGGATCTGCCCTTGACACCAGCACTAGCTCTTGGAGAACAGCTGGCTTTCCCTGCTCCCTGGGGCAAAAGCAACTCCTCGACCAGCAAGTGGAAAGAACACAAATTTTCCGGAGCGCCTGAGGCTTCCTTCCAAACACGTTGCCTTCTCTGCTTTTCAGTGTCCCTGCCCTCTCAAGGGCTCTCTGTGTTCACTGATAGCTACTTACTAACTTCCTTGCACTGCAATAGCTCTCAGTTTGGCCTCAGATAAGCAGCAGACTCTTCTGGGTTTTGGCCCCAGGTTGYGGATTGCCAGAGCAGGTATTCCTCCAGGGGCTCCTTACCTTCCCATCCACATCCAACCTTAAATGAGCCTTAAGCCTCTCCCCCGGGACTCCCCTCATTCTTTGCTCTAGTCTTTGTCTCCTTAACAAGCCTGCCAATGTCTTCAGGCGGCTCCTCACGCTTCCAGCAGCCCTGGCGCCAGGCCATGCTGCAGGCTGGGACTGGCAATCATCAGAGAAAAATGGCTTCTTATCCTTCCATATGGATTGGAATGCAGAGCCTCGTCCTGCCCAGGCCCATCYCCTGCCTATTGTGCTTCCCTGCCCATCACTTGCTGTTGAGATAAAACCAAGCTTGCCAAAAMACACTGGCCGCATGGAGCGGAGAGTATCTTGTTGTCCATGTTTTGTGTTACTTATCTCGCTGCCTCAGCTTGCTTCTTGCTTCCTCCAAATGCAGGAATTGGGCTCCAAGCAAGCAAAAGGGTCATTTTTTATGCAACAGGCTGTTCAGAAGTGGAACTCCTTGCTAAATGRTTTTATGGGTACTACCAGATCACAAGGACTACAGGGGAGACTGGATAGGGGCATATAAGAGATCGTGTTTGATCCCTTCAAGATGTACATGGCAGAAGAGGGGATAACCTGTGTGCTTACTGCTCCTTAAGCATTTGCTTAGGGCCAGACTTAGAGATCTGATGATGGGCTGCAGAGATCTGAACCACTACTGCTATTCCCAGGCATTTTCTCAACATACTGAAATGCTAAAGATATTACTATGTTGTGGCACCCCTCTAGYAAATGGAAAAGAAACTGGCGTTGTAGGGACYAGATATAATCTTAGCATAGGAGTATTTGTACTGTCCTGCAACAGACCTGGCCAAAACCAACCTGACAAGCACCTGAATTTCCARACTGTCCCCCCTCAGAGCCCCTCASCCAGTGTTCAACAGTGTCTTGTGGCTAGGGAGCTCTAAGACGCCAGCAGAGCACTGAAMTTCCAACACCTGAGCAGAGGGCRGTAACAGCATTGCAGCATCGCTTCTAGGACCAGAACTACACTTGTGTGCTAAGAAAAGAAAAATAAAACCCTTCAAGTCTAAATGTAGCAGTGCCATCTGCTGACCTACGTAATACCAGGAACGTGAGCCTGTAAAAGTCAGGACCTGGGGAAAGAGCGTATCCATCTTCACTGCCTCTCCTGCAAGGGATGCAGAGAGAACGCCCATCGCTCCGGGGCGGTGACCCTGGCACCCCCATCATCACCTAGATGTAGGAAGGGTCAGATGGCCACTTAGCACAAACTGGTAGATGCATCCTGCAGACAACACGTCCAGCGACTTGTTCCGGATCGTGCTGCTGCCCCACTGAATCTGCAGCAGTGACATTGAAAAGAAAATCCGTATCAGCTTGGAGTCTGCCTGGTTAAAGTGTGACGGGACTCATACCCCAAGCACAGATAAGGCAATCTGGGATTCTCGTGCTGGTTAGTTTTGACATTGCATTTTCCCTGTGTCCTATTTCAGACAGATCAAAGCCTTAGTTGTTGTTGTTGATGCTGCAGGCCAGTGTTTTAAAAAGAAGTATGTTGGGGGTGGTGAAGCCGGGGGCTGGCAAAATCCAGCTTGCAAGCCTAGAGCAGCTTGTGGCATCAGGTGTCATGCAGGAAGCAATCTGGGATAGACACGTCAGCTGCCGCATCCCTCTGCACTCCATCAAAGGAAGGAAGGAAGGAAGGAAGGAGCCCCCATGAGAGGGAGAAGAACTCTGCCAGCTGGCAGCCAGGGCTGGTGCCTGCCTGGCTCATCTATGGCTCGCGGTGATCCCCAATTGCTCAGACCTTGCAAACTCTGCAGCTTTAAGTGACTCTTCTTCAGCATCCCCATGGACTATTCCCATGTCCTCTCTTCAACCTCAGCATTGGGGATGAAGTGGGGAATGCATTCAGTGTAATCCCTYCCGACCCTGCCAACGGGCCTGCCCCCTCGCTCTTTGGTGGTGCTGGGTTTCTTTTGCCACCTTTGCTGTTTAAGACCTTCCTTTCCTCCTGTACCTATGCAGAGCACTGTTTTCCTGYGGTGTGACCCCTTCCTTTTCCTGAGATGATGGCGTTGTCCCAATACCATTGCTGTCAAAAACAGCATTTCAGACACTGCAGCACGAACAACTCTTTATAAAATAGCACAGAGGTGACCACAACAGATCCGATCAATGCCCTTCCCTACAACAACTGCCCAATCATAGCAAAGACCCCAAATGATGTTCTCTGATCCAGCCAGACCAGAGTCTCCATGGGAGGCGATAAAAGCACTTTCAACCATTTGCTCTCAAAAACAGGTCCATAGCCTCTTTATGAGCCATAGAAGAAAGCAACTTTCGCTCTCAGAGAATGGGAATTGCAGAGATGGCAAKAGACAACCTCCCCAGTGCCCTCCCATGGTGGTGAACACTGCGTGCTGTAGGGTGGTTGTGCCTGAGGATGTCGGGCTGTCCCTGGAACGGCGGCCYGGGAAGCGGGAGCAGCCCCATTGGAGGGACAGCTTCGATTTCCATCGCCTGTCCCGCTCCTTCCCCATCGGGTAATGACTGACAACGGGCCAATCGGATCTCCAATACCACCACGTCAGCTTCATCATTAATACTACTGCAAACTGAGCTTATTGTGATTTAATTAGTAATGCCGTAATAATGCTGCCGCCTGGGCTTAAGGTTACTAATTTATATAAATAGCTATGTTAATGTTTAGGAGCACCAAGTATTAATTGCATCAGTCTTGGTGTTAGACTCCGAGCTGGCTAATGGCAGCTGTAAAACTCAACAACTCTCAGTGTTGCAGGGAAAAAATATAAATGTTTTTGATCTTTTGCCTGTTGTTTTTAACTAGGCAAGAGGCAGTCACAGACAAGGCTGGAGGGATTTGGATAATATGGGCCAGGGAGCAGTATTTGAGATTCAAATCCCTTTTTGCTTGGATCTGTTATTTTTCTTTTCCTTCCCACCACTACRATTTCCCCCTCCCTTTCCCTCTCCTCCTTCCTTCCTTTTAAATATATAAATAAATCTGAGCTACTTGCATCGACAGTTCCAATTTGCCACAATTGGAAGTTGCACACATGAGAGATCTCCGTGCAGCCAGCTCACATTTTATTTTCAAATCTAGAATTAAAAGGAAAGAAGAAGGAAAAAAAAAAAGGGCCATGGGAGCACAAGGAGGATTTGCATACATCAGAGCTCTACATGAGCTGGGGCCTAAGCTCTTTCTCTGGGCTTGAATAAACTACTAGAGGGAAAAGGGAAGAAGAAAAAAGAGAAAATTGAGTGACAAAAAGTCCTGACTCTTTCTCTGGGACTGACGGAGGCTCATCTCGCTGTGTTGGGGATGGGGGTGGTGACAGATTCCTCTGCTGGAATGGCAAGAAGTGTTTGAGATGGAGGGAAGAATAATTCAAACTAATGCTGAAAAATGGGAAGCACTCGGATCTTGGAGGGAAGGCCAGATGTCGAAGGGAAGGGCTCTGGAGGAGACGCTCGTGCCAGAGCACACTCTTTGAAACAGACTCACATGGAGTTTATTGGACTGGAATCTCCCCTCCAGCTCAATCTACGTTTTTCCCAGGGATCTTCCCTTCATGATCAACAACCACAAATTAATTCTCTGTGAGAAGATGTGGGGCTTTATCCAAACACAGGCTCCCAAACTGGCCCAATTATCTCCAAAAACCCTTTCCTTCTCTTTGCAAAAGAAGTGACAGAGATGCCACTAGCTCTTGGAACTGGCAGACAAGCAAATCTATGGCAGATACAGCTGCTAAGTAGTCTGCAGTAACTGGGATGCGCTGCACTTCCAATCATGCTCCAGCTATGACTGTATTCCAAGAAGCACAGTCTGTGATAAATACAGCTGGGCTGAATGCAAGAATTCAGATCTTGAGTTAGATATCGAATTCATTAGCTCTACATGTGCCTATACCCAGAGGGTGTATATGCCCTTATCTCATCTGGATCCCAAACACACTTAATTTCACTGATGCTGTTCCTTAACTCTTGAAATGCTTCTTTTCTTTTTTGAAGAAGATCCAACCAAGCCATACAAGAGTGTCACAGTGAGGTGACAATGTTAGGAACAAGACCCCCTTTGGAGGAAATCAGTTTGCATAAAATCATGAAATATAGATTTATTCATTTTTACTTTTTTTTTTTTTTCCTTCTTTCTCCTTGGAAAATTCAGGCCAGCTGGTGGGATTGACAGTAATGACTCCCAGCGAGCTGGACTCTAATYGGCTCAGCTGGAGTATAGTGAAGGACTTTGGGAAATCTAACTCACTCCAACAAAATGGATTTATCTTCTCAATTAGTCACAGATGTTAGCAGGATCCACCAGGTGAGCTACCAAATAGCCCCATGTGGCATAGCTAGTAGGAAATTAGCATTGTCAGAGCCCAGTCATGATTTCCATCCTGCTTTTCAAAAAAATATAGTTAAACTGATGGAGAAAACATCTATTTCAGAGTTGTCATTGAAATGAGTGATTAGATTCCCTCTTCCTAGTTTGTGTTGGGGAGGGTTTGAAATCCTCATGTGTGCAAGCAGGTCACCAAATGTCTTGGCCAACAAGACCAACCCAGTGCTTTGTCCTGACCTTCATTACCTCGATTAGAAAGGAAGCTAGCCTGCCATATGCCAGACACAGAAGTCTCCAGCAACTCTCTTTTCAATGCTACTCCCCTGGGTTTGGATCCCAGCCAGACTGGACCCTTTGAAACTTATAAATTGYTTTCATCTCGCAGACAAGGTAAAATCAAATTGGTGTAAAGGACGTCGCATTGTTGATGAAGATGCGGACGGCAGAGTTAACTCCAACACGGATTGAGCACGCCACGCGAGAAATATCCTAATAAGCACAGATGCTTTTTTTGGTTGGCCTTGGAGAAAACAAAACAAGACMGTGTTTTTGAAAACTGCAGTGACATTAAAGGAAATGGGCCTTTCTCCGGTCAGACTAGGGGTCTGATCTACGCAGCTTTTCCTAGGATGCCCATGAATGGTGAGGTATGAATTGAGATATATGGCAGTTTATAAATGGTGGTGCTATGGTGAGCTATGCTTGTGTCTTAGAGTCCTTTCCTTTTGATRTATTTATGGCCACTAATCTTTCTCTGGCTACAGTCCCTGCCCAAGCTCTATTTCAATCCTCCATCCGTACGGGACTCATTTTATCAGGTTTTCCCATCTGTAGCTGTAACAATAATTGACTGTTACAAGTCTGTCAGCTCTGGAATTCAGCCCTTGAAAGGAGCGTTCCTCACTCACAGACTACATGGGTATCTGAAAGCAGTTGGATTTGCTTTCCTCATTATTCTCWTAGTAGATTAAATGGTAGTATTTTCTCCAAGCTTATCCTCAGTGTGACTCTTCTGTAGGTTTTACCCTACTCTTTTCAGCAGCTTCTACTCTTCCTCAAGGGTCTAAAGCACTTCTTGGATCTCTCCATGACCTTCTTTCCTTTCAGAGTACAATTCGTCTGCYCTGGAGGCCTCCTGATCCCTCCACTTGCACTATTCTCCCCATTTCATTATAGAGACAGATTTCATTCTGAGTTTGGAAAGCATTCTCAGACACAACCCTGGTGGCTCCAGGTGCTARTGTCACATAGCGTGGTCTCCTGCATAGAAAACTTCTTTATATCTATTGTGTAGATCCCATTGTGTSTTAGTGAAAGTTGAGCTCCTATGGGGTGCTCTGCTTCCCTCAGCGAGGGGCTGTGGTCTCTCTGCTCAGCATAGACACCAGACTCAAAAGCCTGTAGGAACTTGGTACTATTCAGATTTTCAGCTGTCTGCCAAGTTTGATTGAAATTAGACAACTGGTTCAGAAGTTATTAGAGGGGAACTGACAGACAGAATGATTGCAGAGGAAACCAGGCTAAAAATATTAACTTCCCGAGATAGCAACTTTGTTCTTCCAGAATTATCAGCATAAAATATAAGCATATTACTTAGCACAGATTTCTTGCTACCTTTTCACTGCTGCTTCTCCTTTCCTTGCTTGCTATATAGACTGCTGGAGATATGAACCCATTTCTCTATCTCTTTGTTTAGCTACAGAAATTCAAGAAGCTTTACAGAGCATAGGAAGCTATTTRTGCTTTGAATCTTGGAAAGAAGATGAAATCACTGGATCATCCCAGCACCAATATCAAGAGATATTTCTCATCCATTTCCCATAGGGAATGGGAATTTGCATTTCCCAGTGTAACAGGAGAAAAATGCAATAAATAAATAAATAAAATTTACACAAAGATTTTTGCCATGACGTCAAGGTAGAAACAGATCTTTCATGAGCTGTGTTAGCAGTAGCATTGCTAGGATATGCAATGGTTGGCCATAGAAATTCAACAAGCTGCATGTTTTCCTTGGACACGTCAAGGCACCACGACAGTGCAGAGGCACAATCAGTCTCCCCAGTTCTCCAAGAGTGGATTGATAGAGGGGAACGAGGAGCCAAAGGACAGGGTGGAGTGTCCTGTTTCCCCTATACTGTTCCTGAACAGGGCACGGGGGACACCAGGAGAGGCCAGGACAGAGGAGACAGGCCATGCACAGTCAATTTTTCCTCCATCAGCACCAGAACCAGGTTTCTCAGACCCATTTCAAACATATCTTTCCCTCAGATTCAAATTATAGAAAAGCCAGATGTGAGAGAGGGGTAGAAGGTGCACAGAGGGGCAGTAGAGCATGGGGTCATCAGCAGTGGCAGGAGAAAAGGGAGAGGGAACGAAGAGAGAACACGCACAACGAAAGAAACACTTTGAAAACAGTTAGTTCCTCTTCATATTGGCACAGCAATGTTTGCAGCATGGCTTAGCATGCCTCCTCCTGCTAAATAAATATTGTGACAGTTTTAATCCCAGCGAGCAGGGACATAACCAGAACTTGGATTTCCATTGAGGGCAAACAGTAATGGGCACACTTTAAGTATTTCAAATAAGGCTCTAATTTAGATCTATGAAGACAGGGCTGTTTGTTAAATAAATACCAAGCTCATCTGGTACCATGAAAGTTGTTGTGGTTAAGCAAGATACATCTAGCTAGTGGATTTTTAACTGGATGATGGGTGAACAAGGCCATGCGGACTGTACAATGTTTTCTAATTGGAAGGAAGGGCAACATATCTCTTTACTTTTTATATAAACCCTCTTTAGCAGTTTTGAAAGCTATCAAAGGAGACAGCTCCAGCCTGGCAAGGGAATTAGATATCATTTAATTGCTAAAAAGAAAATGACAAATGCTGGTTCATAACTAACATGCTACAACCACCTTATGAAATCTTAATTAGAATACCTTACATTTCCCATATACCTTTAATGAATTAATGGGGATGCCACTCTCTATTTATAGGCCAGTTAAATTSCTTGGCAACTCCATTTACTTCTCGTATATATTATTAAAACTCAGGTGGCAGTTACATAATCAATATACTGTCCTTTCATAAATCTAAATGAGGAAAATCCTGAGGGTCTTTTGGTAAAAGCTTGGAACGGCTCTTGAAGTGCAGGATAACTCATAAACAGTTTGTCACACTTCTCTGTCAAACTCTTCCTGCGCATAATCTCAGGATTTTCTTTTTTTATTTGTTTTTAAATAGGGAAAACATATAAGGGCATGAGCTCTGTTATAGGAAAATGTTTTCCAGGACCTTAAAAAAAAAAAAATCCAGATGGCTGGATTGCTGTAAAAATGTGTAGCTGTATTGCATGCTATGATTCAGTACTTCCCAGATGGATTGGGTTCCATGGGATTTTCATATTGCTGACAGAGTTGGGCAAATTTGTTTCTMTTTCAGGCTTTGATGCTCCTGGGCAGATCTTCAGAGTAAACATTTAAGAGCCCTGTGAAAGGTAACACCGCCTGCACTAAAAATTTTGCCTTAAAATTGAGGTGGTGACTCTAACGTCAAGCAAAGGGTAACAGRTTCAGTTCAGACGCAGTGCAGGATTATACAGACAGACTCTGCTACCTATGTGTAGAAATAAGAGCATTGGGGTTACGAGGAAAGGCAGAGTTTAAAGTGCAAGAATTCAGTTGGTCTGTAGGGCTTTGACTGCCTGGTTACGTCCATCAGCAGTTCAYGTTGTTTAAGGGCCAAGGACTCCAGCACATGCCCCTTCGTGGRTGCTCTTTGGCCTGCCTCTCGCAAACTGCTGGTCTTTGTCATGCTTCCAGCATGAAGCTGCCCATTTCAACAACGCCAACAATATTCACAYTGTCTGGAAACAATGCTGAAAGCCTGCCGAGGCCAGGGCCTGAGCAGGATACAAAAGATGAACTGTTCTTTCAAYCAAAAAACATTATTGAGGAGCAAATGGAGAACCTCACCTTACCCCTGCACCTTCCCTTCAGGACCACTGCTTGACTTTCCATTTAACACTCTTCRTTGTTTGCAGGAGACCTAATTGTAGAGGTGCTCACTGTTTTTCTAGCTGCTGACCCTATGGAGTTTGATATCAAGCTCCCACACTGCAAGACACTTCTCCTCTGCAGTAGGCCAGCCAAATACTCTAACATGAAGATACCACACATTCACACACCCCTTGTGTTTCCCACTCTCTTCTTACCTCTGATTTCTATGCTTACAGCTGCATATCCTCCCAGCTGATGAAGAGCCTAAAGGGGCTGTTCTTCATTTATCTGGGGTTGTGAGGCCTCCAGCTGATGTGAGTTAGAATAATGCTAGGAAAACTCCAACTTTGGGCTGATGTCTAAAGAAATGAGGTGTGGCCCATCCTATTTTCAATTCACATTGCTCTTGCCTTTCTTATAGCTCCTATGGAGAGAGGCTCCTAGCTACATTTTGCTGTCCCACCGCAATATTTCTCCATGTGAGACTCGGCTGCTGGCAAAAATGTCCCTTCATCACCCTAGGTAGAGCAAAAGTCCCCAGTTGTCTCCCACCCCTGGGAAACATTACTCTCTTTCCCTTCAAAATCTGTGATGCTGATGGGGGACCTGTGTGTCACGTTACCATCTGCTCTTCTTGTTTTCACTCACCAAACTTCACAGCTGATCTTTATTATTTGCTGCTGCAAGAAATCAAGTGTTTTTCTGTGACTCTTTTTAGACTTAGAGCTTGGATAGTTCTACTTCGTGTGCCCTTAGCTCATAAGCAGACTGGCACCACTTTGGGGGTGAACTTCAGCCTTCCTTCAACCCGTGTGAACCTTTCTCACCCTTCTGTACTCCTCCTCCTTCTCCCAACAAAGGATAGGGAATTAAACCTGCTGACTAGCAGCACGTGGTGAAAAAAATAAATGCCCTGATCCTTGGCAGGTAATGAGGAGATAGATAATGATGCAAATGACTCTGTCATGGCTATTGCTGGGAGTTTGTTTGCGTCCATCTATCTCTGGCTTGTCATGTTGCCATTAGTGCTGCTCATAATACAGATGTTAACGAGGGCAAAAGGGCAATCTATGGGCCTCCTATTGTCACCTGTTATGCTGTCAGCCTGCAAGGTATCTGTCAGCTGGAGTTTATTCCTRGGGTAGTGACTGCTCTGACACATAGAAAGAGAGTGGGAGGGWGGAGAATTATGAAGAAATAAACCCAGGGAAGCAAGTGAAAATCTATCCTGCTTGGACAAAGGCACTCATGTTTTCTCTGCCACTTGTTTGCCATGTATCTCCTCCWATGTAGAGCTCACACTAGATGCACCAGACTCCTGTCCAGCTACCTGGGGCTGAGGGCAGAGCTTTGTTGGGCGGCTTGGTATGGGGGACTGTCCAAGGTGCTGCCTAAATGCGAGGAGGACTTTGCACTTCAAGGTGTGGGTTTTCCCATCTGCAGACACCTTAGTTCTTTTAGGAGATGTCAAGGGGAAGATTATCTTAGAACTCACAGCACTGGATACATGTGAAATTGCTGGTCAAAACTTGGAGCACGTGGTATTTGCTTGGCAATGTCAGTGACAGCTGTGTTAGGAAGTGACCCAGCATTATCTGGTGGTACCAATGTCAATGGACTGCCCAGGTGATCTGCTGAAGCTCAGTCTAGTGGCCCTCTCCTGGGTATCAACCATTTCTTTCCCCTTGGTTCATCAATGTATGTGGTGTCTAGCAGCTCTTGGCTATCTGGAGATTTGCTATATGGCTCCTAGGATCAATAGGCTTGACCATCTCAAAACATTCCATTAATACTCTTGTTTTGGCCTGAGACTGAAAGTAGGACAACTCCGACACAGCCTTGAGTTTCCCCAAAGCATTTGTATATCCTGGCTTTCTGTTCAGTAAGTTAAAAAGGAAGCCCAGCTTTGTTTTGAATGCAGAATGCTGTAGTGAATTTTATTTTTGTCAACAAAGCTTAGTACAAGCGATCCCARTTCCCTGCTGGAAATGACAGGAAGGGAAAGGGGTGTGGGAACACACATTGATATGGACATAATGGAGCAGAGAGAGGTTCTGGGTGAGAAATTTCACCTTTACTGGGGATAGAGGGGAGGAGGGGAACTCATTCAACAAGCAGAGGATGTGCCAATTTTCACTACGTGCAAATAAATGACATATTCCTGGAGAGAAGAAAATTCAACATTTTCTCCAAGTCTGGATTACATTAGAAATTTATACCACACGCTTCTCCAGAAGGGTTCGTGTTGATGTGGTTCTACACACAGAGCTATTCTGGTAGCCATCTAGCACACTAAACTTCCACCTTCTTGCATTTAAATCCTGGTAGAGGTCATGGTTGAAAATGAATTTGCTCAACTTGCCCTAGTCACTAGTTCATACCAATTTTGACTGAGAATACAGTGAAAATTAATCTATCCTTGTCCTGCTCACCCTTCTCCATGCCAACAAACTGCTCTGTYATTTGGAGCAGCTCAGTGTGACTGGTGTCCATTGCTTGAAACCTGCTCGGGAAGGGAGCAGTGAGGGATGCTGTGGATCATCACAAGGATGTTTGGGGACAGGCAGGTGCACAGGGTTGTGCAGAAGTGGCTCCATGAAAAAGGAAAACTGGCTGGGAGAGGGTGGAGATTTCCTAAGAGTCATAGGAGAAAAAGGAGAATGAAAGGAGAATGAAAATAGGAAATGAAACAGAATTAAAGAAGGTGCTAGGTGCATCTCGGATCTATGAAATGGAGAAAAAACCAAACTCAGTGTCTGCTTTTGCACTGCACTGTTTGGGYCTATGATCTTAACATGATCTTTGGGGCTTACATCCCGACACGCCTCCTACCTGCCTGCAGAACAGAGTCCCCTTAGGTCACGCGACGCTGCCACGTGCGAGCACYGAAGCAGCACATCCACGGCGAGGCAAAATCCGGAATCATATGGCCTGGCTGCAGGATACTCTTTTGCAAACGGCAGAGGAAATCAACCCTCGAAAACAGCCCCCTTCCAAGCCTGCTGTTCACTTGGCTCCCGCATTTGCCATCGCTTGGCTGTAGATTACAGGTTCAGCAGCATGCTAAACAGCCAACATTATGTTCCTGCCAAGGAACAAGGCTCCTGACTACTGCAAACTCCCAGGGGCCCACTGGAGCCGTTGCTAAGCACGAGGGAAACCTGGTTAGCAAAGTCAACCCCACGCTTTTCCGAGYGTGCCTCAAATTTTCTGCTCCAGCAGCCCCTCTGCTCTTGGACGCGGTCCTGGCGATGCAGAAGGCACTTCCGAACAGGCCCAGGGATGCCAGGGCAGGTCCGCCTCGGCACACCCGCGGCCTTTATGAAGTGCTGCTGCTTTCAGCGGCGCTGCCGGAGCGCGTCGCCGGGTCGGTTTTGGACAATTGGGTCAGAGCTTCCCCTCCCGCTGCCGTCAGCTGGGTCCGGAGCTGCTGGACACCCGAATCACGTCCCGGAATAAATTCCCGCTGACTGAAGAGCCCGGGGCGCTTTGTGCACAAGGACTGCCCCATATCTGCCAGACCAAACTAGAGCGGGTGGGGAAAGATCCATCTGGGAATCCGCTCAAAAAAAGGCTGGTTTTGTTTTTTTTAAGTTCTGCATAACTTTTGCAATCCCRGACAGTGCAGCATGAACACCATAAGATGCTTCTGCGAGAATAACTGGGCATAAACCTGTCAAAAACTAAAGGGCTATAGAACCCCCATACTAGCACATAAGCAAAGCTGGTTGCATCGTGAAAGGCACCATTTTTTGCAACTTTCTGGACTCTCTCTAGCCCTGCTTTTTATAACTGTTGTATATGAATATATTTTTAAGGAACAGGATTTATGGAATAAAACTGGCAGTGTTTTGAGCCTTGCTTTCCAGGTAGTGCTCTGGGTTTCCTTAATCACCGAGTGCTGATGTGACCATCCATAAAAGGGAGAGGTTGTTTCTGTTTGAGCTATACTATTAAAAAGAGATATATCTATATGTTTAAAAGAGCGGGCGGGCTGCAACCCAAGGCCACGAAGAGCTCCCAGACGGAACTACAGKGAGTTACATCATTCCCCGACTCCCTTCAGGGACAGTGAAGCTTCTATGGAAGCTAAGYAATCCTCAGAGAGCGGCAGAATCATGATCACAGTTAATTAAAGCTCATCAGAAGAAGGTCTTGATTTTCTAGAGGACAGTCTCGCCGATTTTCCAGGTGAATGTGACCAGGAGCAGCTTCAGGCTGATTCTCATGCAAACTCRAATGGAAATGATTACAGCCAAATAATAGCGTTAAAGTGGAAGGAAATTACTGCATTGATTGCTTGACCTGAAGAACAATAATGGTTCGTGTCTATTACAACTGATTTTCCATAACATTAGTGTTACAYTGCAAAGTTCAGATTAAATCCAGGAAGCTCAAAATTAAAACCGAGAATTAGCAAACTAAGATAGCGAGGGCTGTAGTTCTCCTGTGCGATCTAGGTAGCAGGTGAATACGGGTGGTCACATCTTCTCCAAAAAGTTAAGGAGATCCTGGAATCTGTGTGTGTTCACTGCTAGGACGTGTAGGCAAGGTTTTGCAGGGGCAGGATTGAGAAACGGGGGTGCCACAAGGAAGCCAGTGCCCAGCGAGGCAAGAAGCTGCGGAACAGCATCACAGTCATCTTTCTATCCAGGAAAAAAAACAATCAACTCAAGCTGTTTTCCTTCCTGGAAACCAGGCATGTTAGAGGGAATTGTTTTGTGTAGGTATTGTGCCGTGCGAGCTATTTGTTTGCATTTTGTCATGATTGGCATCCTAATTCAGCCGTACAGAATCCAGCTCATTCTTTGCTCAGACTCTCCACTTCAGCTCACCATCTATAAGGTTCTGTATCYAATTAGGAGCTAGAGGATAAATATATCAAAGAAGTGCCTTGGTGCTGGGGTATCTGAGCGTGTCTGCTGCAGATGTTGTGCAGTCCGGGCTGAGCCTGTGTTCTGGAAGCACCGGCCTCCAGCTTGCACATTTTTGCACCTGCAGCCATGGGCTGACCATAGCTACCATCAGACTTGGATGCAGCAGGCTAGCAGGATTATACGCTCTCCAGGAAAGCTGTTTGCTAAAATAATTTGAAACTACTTTTGAGTACCTGAGCTGCAGATCCACTAAGAAAACACGCTCTCTCTGTGTATTTGTATGCCTGCTGGGAATCCGGATGGAAACTGTGAAATTAAAGAGGCTCCAAGGGGCTACAGGGCATGCAGGTTTGCATGCACTCTGCTGTAGAAGCTGCTCCGTTYGGAACAGGGAGGGGAGGATGGAAGGGGCAGTTCAGCAGCAGAACCAGCAGCTCRTCACTCCTCCTCGGTGCCTTCCTCCTTGCAAGGCCCAAGCGAATAGAAGGGGAATGAAGAAGCCACGCAGCTTTGAGAGCTGTTCCCTTTATTCTGGGCTCTGTTCGTCATAGGAAGGACSGTCTCCTTAGCCTCTCGTGGGGAGCTGGTAGCACAAAGCCTGTAGTGGAAGGGTTTTGCTCTGCAGGCACTGGTGTGCACTGCGTGCATCGCGATGCGCAGCACCGGGGTGCGGATCCCTCGAGAGAACGCATTGTTTCAGGAGCTCACTGGTGCTTTTGTCYGACAAATGCACCACATGGTGGGTGGGAATGTCTGGGCTTTGCAGCAGTGGGTGGGCTGACCCCTGTTTATGCCTCTTTCATCAGCTCCTTGAGAGCGCTTGCATGAACAATGCGGCCGCTTGCAAGCAAATGTGAGTATCCATAATCCCCTCTTTGTGCCTGCACACGTCAAAGGAAGTTTTGCTTCTCCCGATAGATAAAATAAATATCACGGGACTTAATTGACCAGTGGCACAGCATGAATGACAAAAAGCCACAGATGGCTGTGCCCTCAGCATACGCTGTATGAGCGGTCTGCAAACTGAAATATGCCTATGGAAAGAGTTCATCCTTGACAATTAAAGCACGGAGCGGTACAGGCCAAGTGGTTATCCATAAACAATTTGTGCATACTCGTATGCACAGAAGTTTAACCACTTGTGACTGAAGCCATTAAAAAAAAAACCCCAAAACCAAAACCACCAACAAAAAAAATCCCTACAGCCTTGAGGGGCAGCTGGATTCCACGCCAGAGCATGTAAACAGCAATTCATGAGTCCACAAGGATGTTCTCCAAGCTCATAAAGGTCTGAAGTGCTCTCAATAACCTCCCCATGAGGCTGAAGAGGCTCTCGACCCGGGTGAAACAAAGCGGGATGATTTCTGCCAGGCAGAAAATTCAGCCCTGCGCTCACCTGCAGTGACAGTTCAGGAGGAAAMCACTGGGAGAGAAAGGGAAAGGAARGGRGAAAGAAAGAAGAGGGAAAGCCAAAAGGGTAGAAGTGGAAGGGAAGCAAGCTCGGGAAACCTCTTCAATGGGACAAACCGGTAATAGGAATAACTCTGGTGCTGGAAGAGGTTGACAGTTAACAACCACACGTGGCCGTTAATTTGAAACCAGCTGTGAATCCTGGTCCATGATGGCCCCCTTGACAACCGGTCCCACCACACATAGGTCTGAAGAGCCCCAGAGACCGAGGAGCTGCAGGATTTCTGCCTGGTCGTCCTGCACCACCCCGGCTCTCCGTGTTCCTGCACTGCCTTGGGAATGCGTCRATCCAGGCAGGGCTCGTCCGCTCCAAGCCATTTATCCATGCAGCGGTGCTGGGGCAGAACCCGGCAGTAAAAGCAGGAGCTTGGCAACATTTTCCATCGAGTGCATTCTTATGGAATAAGWGCTTGCAAAGAGGAGTAGCTCAGATCCATCCTCCGCTTCCCACCCCGGGCAGGCAGGAGATTGATGGGTGTGTTTTAGTTTACTGTTCCTTCTGCACTCCCACACACACTTCAGTAGCTCTCCTTATTTTTATACTAAAATGTTGGCAAATACATAAATATCTCCTGTCGCGGGGCAGCCACGTCCATTCGGCTCTGCGTGCGAACGCTGCTCTCCTTTCCTCGCCCCTGTAACGTGCTGCTTTCATGAGCCCGAGGGGAAGAGCTGGGAATCACGACTCATAAATTCCCACCATGTCAGGCAAATTCTTTCACATCATTCAAAAGGGAAATCTGCTCCCCCAAAATAAAGAGCAGGRCGGAAAGAGAGTTCATGGGCAAGACAACGGGCAGACTTGTAAATAGTTATGCAGTGAAACTGGAGCTGGGGATTTTGGAAATGCTGGATGAAGTCTCAAAGTAGACAGCATGGAGAAGTTCAGGGTCATGAAAAGAGCAGCACTCTGGAGGCCTTTTCCATTCGCAGCAGCTAAAATCTTCACTGGAAATGGAAGTGAGTAGAGTAGGTGTTGCCAGTGAGAATGGCCATGGGGTTTAATACAGGATTCAGTGGAAGGTGGGGGGCAAGAAACCCTGCAGGGACRTTGCTCTAGGGAGATACAGAAGACCTTTCTCTTGAGGGAAAATRCCTTATCCGTTCACCCCACCCATCMCCTCTGCCCCTTTTTAGAGAGATGAAGTGATGGTAACATTAAAAATATGCCCTTGTTTTCTCACCATATGCAGAGATATTGGCCAGCCCTGCAGATCTGACTTGACATCGTGATATCTGTGCCAGGAAGACTGAGGAAAACCCAGTCACTGATGGAAAAGGAAGGGCCTGGCACAGGAGGGGCCTGGCAGGCTCTGGAGTGAACCAGGGTTCACTCCATCAGGGTTTGGCTCTTGGTGGTGATGAGAACTGGGAGCTCCGTGAGTCGCAGCCAAATCCAGGTATCTTTTATGAGGGTAGATGAAGAGWCCTTGAATCCATGTTCTTTCTTCCTTTTTTTTCCCCCTTGTCTTCTATTGCAGCAGTTAAAAGGGGACCTGTTTAGGAGACCGTGTGTTGCAAAGTAACCTCTGTGTATTGCCTAAAGCAATCAGCCAGCAGCTTCCCTGTGTGAGCAGGAAAGTGAGCTTCCTTTTCCCCAGGTGTAATCATCCCTTTTAATTCTTTCTYTTTCATGGCGAGCTCTTCTCCTCCTCGGCTCCCAGGGCAACATGTGCATCACACGAGCCACMAACAACGGACAGGGAAGTGCAAAACTCCTCAGCTCCCACTGAGCAGTAGGGGAGCAGGTTGGCAGGGCCAGCATGCCCCACTTCATGGTMTTTTACACCGAAGAAATTAAGTCCCAGCCTAAAGCGTCCCTTTGCTTTAGCAGGAAAATTCATTTAGGAAAATATGGAGGAAATTCCCTGTCCTCGGAGGTTCTTTCTTCTCACAGCCCGGCTCTGGTTTTGCTCCAGAGGACAAGRCCCTGCGGCCTCGATCCTTGGCCCCCCCAGGCCTTGCTCCGCGGGCAGTGCCGAGGTTGCTGTTGACCACACCAGCCTTCCCAGAGGTCTTCCAGCTCCCGCAGGAATCCTGCCTGCTCCGGGGGGCTGAAGGGCGGCTTTATTGCCCAAGCCGTCTTGCACAGGGGCTTTACCAAGTGGATGTGGGCTTGGGTTTTTGAGACTYCACAAAAATAAACCCAGATGGCATTAAATAGACTGCGTCGGAGGGAGGTTAGGCGTGACTTCTCATCCGTGCTCCCCTTAATGAGCAAGTGGGAGGACGGGAAACAAAACTCAGGCATACTGCTCCCTYGGCGTCGCTCGCTTTTGCTGCTAACACTTAGGGCTTTCTTTGTCGGTGTCCTTCCTCAGCCCCTCCGCAAGGCTCTCGGGAAGCAAAGGCTTTGTTATATTCACAGTCTTTTCCTCTTCAGCCAGGAATTAGAGATAGGTGCATCCCCGGAGCAGCGTTTCTGCCGGGTTGAGCTGTGAGAATGGCATTTGTCTGTTYGCTTTTGTGTTGGGATTTGGGGAGCGGGGGACCGGGGAGGAGGAGCTGAAAGTGTCGTTCTGTTTTTCCAACAGTCTCCCGGTGTGTGGTGGAAAAGAACCGCTCTCCCCGCAGCCGAGCAGTTTGGTCATGGAGGGCTGCCTGTCCTTGTTCCCTAAATGTATATGGTGCCCCCAGGGAGTGTCTGGTTTTGATTAGATAGTGTCTTGTAGAGAATTTTTGATTCTAGGCTATAGAGCTGTGAAAGGAGAGTGTGTGACTCGTCCCTCTGCCATGAACCGTGGCTGAATAGCACCTCTGCCCAGGCAGGAGAGAGGGGCCCTCAGGCCAGCCGTGGAGATGCATTTATTATAAAGTAATGAAGTAGCAAAGATATCAGGYGACAGGAAGGATTTCTTGGTTCTCTTTTGCCTTTTTAATTCTTCCACTCGCTCCAAACGGAAGAGTATTGCACACTCACAGGAAGATTCCCAGGGCAGGAGTTTCTCTAGGAGGAAATACTGTGCATTACATTTTAATTTGAGACTGCAGGAACCCCATGGGATCCCAAGGAGGGGATCCCACACTTCCCATTCCTGTTTGTGGCCTCTCCGCATGTTCAAGGTGGGTTCTGGGGATAATGCAAGAACAGCACAAAAACATCACTTGCCAGAACGGGATCTTCATCCTCATTCCAGTTATGTTCACAGACAGGAGCCAAGGTCACAGGCTGGCAAGCGATCTCCCTCAGAGTCATCATTGCAAACTCCACTTAGGACTGGAAAACTCAAGGTCTATTTTTCCATGCCTGATATTATCACTACAGGTTGTGCAATCAGCAATAGGAATATAGGATCCTTTCCCTTTGCACTTTCCCTGGAGCTGAGGTGAGGAGTAAACMATTATTTTTACTGCAAATACAGAGYGAACATGACTTAGAAATAAGCAGGGATTGGTATGTGTAGCTCGATGCTATTTTTAATCAAGTTATTAATTACAATGGTATTTCAGGAGTGCTTTAGGTATGTGCTGCTAAACAAGCTGGCATTCGCAGACCTAGAGACACAGCTCCAATAGTGTTCATTTTTACTGAGGGCATTCAAGGTTGCAGGGCAGAGGGGAGAGCGCATGGCTCTCCCCCATACACATACACCCTTTTTTTTTTAGCTCTGAAGGAAGCAGAGTTTTCCTCCGTGTGGCTTTACGTCTGCGTACGTTACCATCAGAGGAGTTCACCTAGAGGAGKTTCTGCACGGAGCAGCAGTGACACTCATTAGCTGGCTGGGTGAGCCGAGTTGCTGACTCCCCAGGGACACCCCGAGGGAGAAGAGATTCKCCGGAAAGTGAAGTTCCCCTCTTCGTTTTGGGGAGATTTTTGCAAGGGCAAGTCAAACACGTGAAGGCCTGGCTGAATCTCCTTGACAGAGATTGCAGAGCAGACACTGCAGCTGAAGCATTGCAAATTCGTCAGCAAGGAAGAACCTAATTGTTTGTTGCTCTGATGGCTGTCCTAATGACTATGCAAATACATTTCTCCCTCCCTCTCTCCAAGTTCTGTGCACTTTGATGGTCTCTAAGGACTTTTTATTTAAAAGTTCAGCTGCTCTTCATTTGCGTGAGTCATAGCACTGGATGACAAGGCAGGGGAAAATACGAGAGCAGAACCTGTCTGGTAGAAAAAGGATGCCTCTGTCCTCTGACAGGTTCTTGTTTCTGAACAGCTCACCAGGAACCYTCTTAATAGATATCACAGCTCAGATGCTGCACTGTAATTTCCCTCAACATGTCGCTCAGACTGCTGTAAGATGCATGAGGATTCAGTGGGCTTTCCACAGMGGGGTGGGCATCTCCTGAGAGATTCAGGTCTACTCACCATGAGCCCTGCAGAACATGGGGACCAAGTGCCCTTCCAAGAGGAGGAGTTCCTCAAAAGAGGTGAGCGCTCAGTAGGGTCAAGCTGAATGCAAGAGGGTCTTGGTGGGTGATAATCCTGCCGGGAAGACCTTTCATACTTCTGGCTGGAAAGGAACAGGGCAGCGAGGAGAAAAACCACCCTGCAAGAGGTCTCCTAATGCCACTACTAAAATAAATACTGATCTCCCCAGGTAGAGGTGAATCGGGCATTGTACATGCCAGTGGTCAGGGCAGAGTTTGAATGGGAACTGTGGTGTCCTCCACTCCGSGAGAATGCCCTGGCTCCGACCAATTTCTATCAGTATGCACAACCTTTTAATTTGGGGAAAACCCTGAAATCTGTGCAAGCTGGCACACCTTAGCACACGCACGGCCCGGGCAGCTGGCCATARAGGCATTTAAAAACAGACGCCAAGTTAAGGTCTGCCCTCTGTTGCTCTCATAGGACCTCCCCTTCTCTCACAGCATTAAAGCAAATAAACGTGGAATAGTGCAGGGAGTCTCATATCTCCCATCCGTCCTTCTCCACAGCAAACAGCAAGGCAGGTGCTGCAGAAGAAGATGTTTTCCAATTTAGTTATAATAATGTTGTGTCAGTCACCAAAGCGCTAAGCTGTATATAATGATTGCTGTATGAAAARCATGTATCCTTTATAATGTGTATTTGTGTACCTACTTGATAATATGCATTTCTATTGATCTACATACATAATTATGTCAGTATAAACCCCTTAAACATATGCCTGCAATCCTTTTAAAACAAAGCAACTGACTTTAAAACCGAGCTAATTCAACCTGGAGCCTGTGGAGAGGAAAAGAACTGTGCCTCCACCCCCACCCTTCACAGTTCCTTTAATTGTGCTTGAAAGAGCAAAAAATCCCCCAAACGCTAAAAGCTAAATAGAAATGGGCAGAATTGCTTTGCACCAAATTATTTGTTCACTCTTTTCCAAGAAGCATTGGCTCATGTTAAAATGCATCTGATGCTGTCTGGAAAACCGTGTAAAGCTTTCTCCTTAATCCCAGAGCTTCTTCTGGATCCTCTGCCTTGTACGGTTGTTAATAAGACTGCCAGGAGTACAGGGCTGGTCGCAGACTCCCAGGGGCTCTTTCTGATCGCACCCTCCCAGCCTACCCAAGACTTGCCCTATCTCTGAAGTGGTGCTACCCGATTCCGCCTTCCTCCCTCTAATCGTGCCATGTCCGTCCATTCGGGGTGTTTATTTTAGCATAAGAAAAAGCCATTGCATAAGGAAAAAAAGGGGTTGGAATGAGCAGAAAGGTCTGTGTCCATCAAAGCTAGGTTCTGGCCATCCCCATCAGTGCCTGGGACACACTGAGCTACCTCAAAGTGCTGGCTTTTGATTTCATTTTATCTTTCTTCTTTCTTTTACCTCTCTCTCATCCCGATGGCCTTCCAAGGCCTAGCCCCCACCTCTGGCCCTGGTTGCCGCTAGGTCCAGGCATCTGGCAAGTCCAGCAGGGCTGGGACTAGACATCAAAGCGAACGACTCTTTCATCATCTATTGAATGTCTGCAGAGAAAAGTCTTTTTGAATTCRCTTCTTGCTTCCTGCGCACACTTCCAAACAGCATTTAATAAAACAACTCCGTGCGTGCATGTAGCTAATGTTATGAACACAGTCAAGATGCACACCTCGTGAATTGTGGCTGGAAATTTTAAGGTGGAGCCCTATGGAAAGCTCCTGTGAGTACCCCTCAAACCAGACCTTCGTGTGACTTCCCGCATGTAGGTCCTTGGTCCTGGGACCAGGTATAGAGGGTGCAGCATCCTTACATGGGGCTGTTACTCATTGTGGCGTGGCAATGTCACCCCTGTAAGGGAGGCTGGGCAATGCAGTAGTGCACTACGGCTTTTCTGATACCAACCAGCAATCACTGCTCACTTGAGTGACACGCAGTCCTGGAGCTAGAAAGCCAATCCTTGTGCAAAGTCCTCGTTAGATGGATGAAATAACCAAATTGCGTTCTGAAACCCAAGAAGAATCTCCCTCTGTTTTCTCACTTGCTTCTTGAAAACAGTCTTCGGTACGTGGTTGCTCCCATCCTTGTGCCACTAGAAGTTGCTGCCTGCTTGTGGAGACTTCCATTTCCTGCGCTCAAAAGCAGAACTCATGCAGGAATCCCCTTGGGCCTTGTTGCTTTCTACACCCTCTGACAGGTCAGGCAGAACTGTTCGAGCACCTGCATCTGGCGTAAACTTTTAATCCTTGTTTTCCACTTATGTCTTGTGCAGGAATGTAAAATGTGGGGTCCCCCTGTCTAAAATCCCAAGCTAAACCTGAATGCACAGTGTTGTCCTTGAAGGGTATCTGCTAGAGAACCTACACATGGAAAGGGGAAGAAAGTGAGCTCTTTCTCATGGGCATTATGGTTTTCCAAAATATCTCATCCCTGCTGCAACAGGGCTCTTTTTATGATGATAATTATCGTCATCTCCAAACACGGACCACAGGCTCACTGAAGTGACAAGGCAACGATTAGACCCCTCATTACTCACCCCATCTTTGCACATCATTCCAGTGAGGAGCCCTATCACTGGAGGAGCTGATGCTCTCATACTACCAGGCGATGGGTGCTACTATAAACAGCATCAATAAAATAAGAAACCCAACCCCTCTAGCAGCACCTTGGGGAGTCAAARTTTCAGTGAACTTCAAGGGGAATTTGGATGGAGTGCTGAGTTCCTCACAGCTCTTTGAAGGAAAATCAATGGGAGTTTTGTCTGTCCAGCCACTGGCCTTGCTTGGAGATACTASTGAGTTTATTACTAATTTAAGTGTTTTTCACCCAACTTGCAAGACAGTTAAATATTAAACACCTCTCCAGCATGTTCCAGTCCTGAATTACTTATCCTGATTCTCCATCTGTGGATTCAGGTTGTCAAGGAAGAGCTAAGGCGCTGTTAATTATCCATGTTTTGGGTTATTTACAGCAGGTTTTAAATGATCTCATGGCTTGATCCAAGAGAGCCATGAATGCAAAGTTTGGAAGTAACGCCTTTCTGATGAAGAGGCTGGGCCYCTTCCTTTGCAACCAGAACTATCTGCCACCCCATATTGTCCTTACTGCCAGGTGCCTGGCCATAACCATTACMCACAGAAAACCAAGGGGGAAAACAGTTAATTAACAGTTAATTCCTATGTGCCTCTACACTATCATAGACTTCTTTTCTAGGGTTGTCTCTTGTGATCTCTGTCAACCACAGGAGGAAGCATCTGTCTCTGTGACTGCCAGCAAACTCCTGTATCTACTACAGCCTTTGCAAACCTTGTTGAGACCAAGTCCTGAAGAGGCTTCTTCTACCCTTCCATCCTTACACACAGAAACCTGAACATTAGGTTAAAAATGCCTAATAGAGCAMCTGGCTGCACAAGCAGTTCCCTCCATGCCGTGGGGAACGTGGCAGATGCCACGCAAGGCCCCGGTGGAAGGAGGCGAGGGGGACAACAGCGTGCTGGTGACCTCCTGCTGGACGTGCCCAGAGCCCTCCCGGCCAAGGTCCCCCGGCCTATGGGCACTCCGTGGGGCACATCCAGGGCTGCTCTGCAAGCGGGAGCTGGCGGGAGGCAGCACGTGCACTGCCTGCAGCCTCTGCAAAGGGAGCTGCAGGCAGCACGYGGGAAACCTGGGAGAACGCAGCGGAATAGACACCACGAGGGCAAAATTCGGAGGGACAAACTGGGGAGAAGAGTTTCTTTTAAAAACTACATTTMATGGTTTATGCGGGAAAAGCAAAAAGCCTATCAAGGACACACGGGTGGCCTCTCTCTCTCTTTCACTGTCACRTTTGTTGCCTCGTTCAGGGTTTGGAAGAAAGCAGGTTTTTTTTCTTCCTCCTAAACAAATTAAGCTGTCTGGGGAGGGATGATGGATTCGCAAGATCCAGGGCACGCTACGAGCATGCTCCCAACTTCCCTGGGGGACACCTGCACTCATGGACCTGCACACATTGACCCAATTACCAAGCAAGCACCTGGATACAAACTCCTCATGCCCACAGTCCAAACTTGCTGCATTCACGGGATTGTTTTTTTAAGGACTTAGGCTTTTTTTTTGCTGCCTCTTTATGCTAAGTTGGCCTACGTAAGCAAAACTCCGTTTTCTGCGAGATTTTCTTCATCCTTTGAGATGCCCTTGTTTGAGTCCTCGGAAGCAGGTCCCCCTCCCGCTCCCGGGCTCCCAGGATGACCTGCTAATTTAAATGGAACGAGACTGCAGCCACATTCGCTTTGTCACCGAGGGCTCCGGAAGGCTCTCCCACTTCGCTGAGGACAAAAATTCAGGACAAAAAGCTTTATTTACTCATCCTTTTCTCCCCTTTCACCACAGACTTCTCCCTCGGTGCTACGATGTTTTTTCCAATCTAGTTTAACTTTTTTCCTTTTTTTTTTCTGTGGAGCGACACATCCACAGTTTCATAGGACCGGTATGTATTGTTTTCAGATATTCAGGCTAAATTTTCCTTTGGATTCCTCTCCATAGTTCTAAATTGTGCTCCTCATTCATTTTCTCTCTAAGATTATACTCCATCCTTGATTTTGATGGAGCTTTTTCCCATTAAATCCAATCGTAGAGACAAATGTGGAGCATAGGGTAACAGTCATTTACAGAGGGAGCTAAAAGATTCAGCCCAAGGTCTACAGAAGTATTTATAGTGCTGTCTCCTATTTATATGGCTAATTTGCTATAGATTTTTACTTCTTAATTAGGAATTGAGAGCACTAATGCCTTTCTGCCTTTAATTTTAAACATCCTGCACAGCTGCTAGGGGCATTTTCAGGTAAAAGACAATGTGTCAGGAAACCTTCAATTGCTGGGTAAAATGATAGGCTCTGTGTAATCAAGGCACCTTCAATAGGGCCTAATTTTGTAAGGCCCCTTCTCTGGGCTGCCCAAGTCCTAGCTGAGTTCTTTAGAGCTTTGTGTCTTCCTACCTCCCTTATTTCAAAACCTGTGTTGATTTATGGGTGGTCCTGGTAGGTTTTGATGACTTCCAAGTGTCGAGAAATGTGGGACTGAAAAAATATTGCATTTATAGGCAGAAAGAGAAGGAAAGGAGGCAAACAGTGGACTCCTTTTCCACATCCTTTTCTACATGAGAGGTCCCCAGATTTGTAATCGCATTAGGAAGGATAAAAATTCCTCCAGGATTTGAAACACTTTTAGTATAGAACACAAGGGCAAAAGGTCTTTACTGCAGAAGGAAATACCTCGTGCACTCGGGTTGCAGGTTTTATGTGATGTTTAGAAAAATGACAGTAAAATTGGCACCTCCTTGCTCACGAGGTCCCCAGCGAACATTCAAGACATATCTTGTTTGCAAACACAAATGGATTTTTACTCCTGTTTTCCCTGAGGATATCACAGAACTATGGCAGAGCGAGCCGTATTCTCTTCTGGCTCGTGCATCATCATCAAATCTGTCGGCTAATTTCCATTTGAAGCATCGTCATTGCCAGGAGGGAGGCAGGAGCCAGCCTGATTTTGTCCCCAGTCTGGGGCAGAGTTGGGTGATCATCTTTCCGAGCGCTGAACGGAGAGGCATGGACGGTAAATACGGCAGCCTTTGGAGATCATCACTCACAAGCTGCCTCACTGACTGCTCTGCACCACCTTAATCATGCGGAGAGGGATGGCTTCATCATTTTTCTCTTTTTGGGCTGGTTTGTTTCCACTCTGGAGTGAGAAAATATGGAAGCCCTCAAACGCTCACCCTTATTACTCTGTGGCACCTGCGAGTCTATTTGTGTCATTCCTTTGGTTGTTCTGAAGGGAAAAAAAAAAATCAAAATCAAAATGGGGACCTCTCTGCAGGGGCTTTACAGAAATTTGCATTTGCTCAGATTTACTTTAACCTACTCCTTAGTGTTTGGGTGATGTTTGTTTGGCTGCATGTCTGGATGCCCAACGGCCCATGGTGCAGACGTGGTCTAATGAAGACCAGCTCCGGTGTGCAGGTGCTTGGACCTGTCGTAGGTGCGTTCCGTGTGGGAGCTGCACCAGAGGCAGCTTCTGGCTCAGCAGAGGCTCTGCTTTTGGCTGGCCCGGCTCACCCGTGGCTCTGATGCCAAGCTGGGAAGAGCCAGGTCGTGCCTGGAAGCTCCCTCTTGGCTCAGCAGAGAGCCGGGTGTGAGCTGAGCCCGGCCGGCCATCCCCAGGGACGGTGCCTTGGGAGCAGAGAGAGTTTCTCAGCAGTGTGCACAAGGGATGCAACTCCTCCGCCRGCGCCCAGGTCAGACCGACTGCCGCTGCTCGTGCATCCGGTCCTCGTTTTATTTCCTTGTTGCTTCTGGTAGTTGCAAGCAGRTAGCAAAGACTGTACGGAGGTTATTTATCTCTAGGAACAGAGGAATTACCAAAGTGATCTTGGAAAATGGGCCAATTCAGTGGCATTTCGTCTCCGARCAGAGCAAGATGGCTCAGGGGAAGGTGTTAGCCAATTAAAGACAATCTAATTAAAAACATAAAATAAAATCCAGCCCTGCATTTGCTCCTGCCTTCCGCTCGCTTCCTGTTAGGGAAAGGAGGCACAGGAGGAGGCAAGGACACTTCTCCGGCTGCTGCAGAGCATGAAGGCAGAGGGGCGCAGGAGCAGAGGCTTTTGTGTCCATCTTCGAGCATGCAAAGTCTCTGGTTAGAAAGAAATCTCCTCCTCCGCAACCTGTTAGCAAGCGGTGATACCCCCGAGAGCCCCCCTGCCTCCTCACCGAGCCTTTTAGCACCTCTCGCTACCAGATGGCAGCAGGCTGGCATTTGTCTAGCTAAAATGGATGCTGGAGGCAGCCTCAGAAGCGCTTCCAGGTTGGGACTGTCCCCGTTTGCATTTCTGGCTCGGCAGGTGCCCGCTGGGGAACGCTCCCGCAGGCACCTTGCAGAGGCCCACGAGGTCCCAGCCCCGCGTGCGCCGGGCGCTCCTTGGCGGCGGGAAGAGGAAGAAGTGGCTGAGTTATTGCTGCTTTTTTTTTTTTTTTTTTTTTTTTTTTCCCCCAAAGAGTCATTTTAAACCACGGCCAATCCCSCCCTGCTGCCCTCGGCCGTCCTGCCCGGCTTCCCCGCGGCACCGGGACGTGGGGAGCAGCCACCAAACGGAGCAGCGGGTGCCTTTGCAGGAGGGATGCTCTGCGGGGGCCTCGGCCTGGGCTTGCTGCACTGCGAGGGGCATCTAGACGTGGGTAGAGAMGCCAGGCTGCCCGCGATCCCCCTGAGCCAGGGGTACAGCTAAGCTAAAGCGRAGGAGAGGGGGAAGAATTAATGCTAACTGAGTATCCGAGAGGTAAGTGTTGGTAATTAGTCTGCAACACTTTGATCATTAATGCATGCAATCAAATTATCATCAGGAACGTTTTACCAGCAGTCCCCTCCCCTTCCATGGCTTCTCTGCGCGTTTTCCAGCCTGGCGTGCCGCAGAGCTGCCCGCACCGGCCCGCTGCGCAGCCGGGAGCCTTCGGAAGGAAGCTGCTGCTCCCTAGTGTCCGCAGGATCCAAAGCGGGAGCSAAAACCACCGGCGAGGAAGCAAGCTTTCCCTCAAGCCAGGCCGAGCAATAAACTAATGGGCCAGGGCAGCGTTGTGCCCCAAACACCAGTTCTTTGTTATCTGCTTGCATATTGATTGCAGTCCCAATGGATACAGCTCCAGGTTTGCCTCTTTGCTTTCTTAAGTGAAATTAAAAGCATGTGGTTCATTACTCAGCGCTCTCCCCTCTTCCTCTGACGTCTTGGCTCCCTTCCAGGCACTGCTGGCCAATTACACCCCTGGGATTAACCACCTTTTTTTCTTTTTTTTTTTCTTCCTTTCCTATTTCTACATACTCTGCATCTTCAGGAAGATGGAGGAAGAGACCACATCAGGCACTCTGCAACCTCCACATTTCAACAGCACATTAAAATAAGACTCGATTAGCGTTCCTGCTCCCCAGGCACGGCTGGAGTTTAATACCACCCTTTTACGGGATCCATATGGATACGGGATATATATGGACATATGTGCGCTGTGTGCACATGTGAATATGCACGTTCCAGGTTAGCAGCTCCGTGGGGCTCAGACAGAGGCAGGGTTGGTAGGAAGGTTTTAGTAGAAGATTTATTTTGTTGGTGTGTAAATGCCAATTCACATCGGCTTTTTACCTAAATTGGACAGAGCAAATACCCAATACCCAATGCACAATAAACTGGGAGAACAGCCCAGAGTCCAGGGAGCAGGCCCTGAGATGCTCATACACCTTCCCTAAKGAATCCCAAGGGCCTGGTGACCACTTGGTGCCCAGCCATCCGAGCGCGTCCAACAGGCCGGTGTTCAGCTGGTTGAACAGGCTGGTTTGAAACCCCCACCACTGCAGAAAGCTGCCGAAACACTGGGTGATTGGAAAACGAGGGAGGTTTTCTGCCTCTCCCAGCAGTTCAGGAGGACGGGAAGACCATTCCCACAAGTCTCCGGTTTCCAGTGAGAAGCTCTAGTCGTTCTGCTGCATCCACATGAGAGACCTAGTAACTCAGTCGATGGAGTTCACGTATTAAATGGATAAGCAGCTTGCCGTTGCTCTATTGCTATRCTTAGCAACACTTAGGACCAGAGGGCCTTGCCCAGACAGTGCTGTTGTCATTGCTCCCCTCACCTCCATGTCTTGAGTCTGTCTGTCCCGTCTGCTGCCTCCTGTCCTTTCTTGAGGCCAAAGAGCTCCTGTCCCCTGTGAATGCAACAGCCTCTGAGGCCCTGGAGGTTCAGGGAAGCTCCTGTCTGGACTCCTGGTCTTCTTTTCTAATAAGGAATCGCTGCTACCCAAACCTCTCCCCATGGGAGCCACAGGGAAGAGCGAGGAGCCTTAACAAGGAGGATCAATAGCACTCGCTGCCTTGCTTTGGACCTGAAACCATGGGAAACCACCCGGGTCAGCCTGAACCCCACCAGCAGCGCTGCTGATACGGTSTCCCTTGACATTTGTATCTCACGGAAGGGCAAATGGATGCATTAAGATCTCTCTGGATATTTTATCCAGCCATCTACCAAGCTCTTTTGAGTGGCATTTTGTCTGTAGTTTTTAACATCAAAGACCTGGAAAGTCAATGGGTTGACTTCCTTTTCACTCTCCGTACCAGAGGTCAAATAATGCCTGATTACACCGTATAAATCTATACATATGCTGTTGATAGGTATAATAATAGGTATGTGACAGGAAATGCTGGTGCAGGGTGTGCTGAAATTCAGGCCACTTATCTAGGCTTTTAGTGCAGCCTGGAGCGGGACATACATCTAAGATTTTTGGCAAGCCTGAAATACTTCTTTTCATTACATAATTGGCCTGTAACTCTAATGATGATAGTGGAGCTGCTCCAGATTTATACTAATGTAACTGACAGCAGATTTTTGGCTCTGAATCTGGAAGAAAAAGCATGCCATAAATTCAGTACTCTGACTGTCCTTTGTAGTGCCTCTTTTTTTGTCTCAGAGAGGAAATAAGCACTTCTCTCTTTTTCAGATTATTTCTTTTTCTGCAATATTTTTCTTGTGGTTACTGAGATTTTGCTTCTGTTCGGCTGACCTATTTCAGCTAGGTAAGCCCCAGCAGTGAAGACACCCACCCCATATGTAAGAATGGAGTTATTCTATGTGCAGACACCCACCCCATATGTAAGAATGGAGTTATTCTATGTGCACTGCTCCCAAAATAGCTCCCCACGAAAATTCCTGCTCAGCTTGCTTTATGGGCTTTCACCAGGAAGGCTAAAATTGACTCAAGTTTGAAGAACGTCTGTTTAAGCATCCTTTAAATTGTGAATGCGTAAAAGAGGTGATTTTTTTAGAATGAATCTGGGGATTTTTATTTTAACGTTGCATTTAATGGTATCTTTGGCATTTAACATGAGGGGGTGTTTGTGGTATATCTGTGTGTGTGTATGTTTATATCTAGAGAGAGATAACTCATGTGCAATGAAAATCCATTTAGCAGAAAAATGAGATCTCTTGAGTGTTTGTATTTTCTGCTGGAACTAGAAAACACTGGTACTATAAAAAAAAAATAAGACACAGAATGATCTAAACCAATAAGATATGATTTTATGCCAAGATGTGAGAATGGATCTTTATCTTTATCAGGTTTCTCTCACTGGAGAGATGAAAATCACAAGGAAGCTTGTTAGAAATTCTCTCTGCACAGTACATCTTTCGGAAATACGTTGTAAAGATGTCTGGCACTTTCCAAAGTGAATTACAGGCTGGGGAGGGTTTCTGCCCCTTCCCATGTAGACACGCACGGTCATGCACGTGTACAAACGTGCATGGCAAACCATGGAGTAAAACACACGTAGAGCAAAGCCCGGAGCCAGCCCYGGGGCAGCTTCGAGGYGTGGAAGGATCCGGGCACTCCGACTCGTCCCCAATTCACAGGGAAGGACAGTTTGCCAGGAGGCCGGGGCGACGTGACCTTGCACCTTYGGCCACCTTCAAAATTCAGGCTTGAAAATTCAATATACTCACTGCTGATCTGGTTTGCTGGGGAGTCCTGCAACACCTCGGGAAACCTGGGGATTTTTATCTGGGTAACACACATTCCTGCTCTACGTGATACTGGGGAAGTTGCAACCTCTGCCTCTCGCTTTTCCTGCTATTTTTTTTCCCCTCTCACGGTGTCTTGGGTGGCTGTGTTTGCTATTGTGAAGTCTATTGAAACATAAACATATACTTTTAAAACAGCATTTCACTCTGACAATACTCCTSGAGAGAGCTGAGAATATTATGGTGGAGATAATGTACTCCAGACAATAAGCGAAGACAGGAGCGGGAAGCTTATCTGCTAGAACCCCTATTGCCTATTTAAACAATAATCCCCTTCAAAATGATTTTTTTTTTTTTTGTATACGCTTAAAACGTACAATGTTCAGCATGTTCATGCGGCTTTTAATAGCCTGGATAATTTTCCATACAGTTAATTCCCTGAATATATGCCATTTTGCTTCCGCAGTTTGTAACGTGGGTTGTTCCTGTAGGGAAGCAGGACCCKCTCCCAGGAGCAGGCCGTGCACCGTCAGCAGGAATGCCAAGTGGGCAATTTGCTTCAGGGTGGCTTGACATCATGTGCAGCTGTACAGCCTGGTTTAGGTTGCCTAGAAGGAACGTAAAGGCTTTGGAAAAGAGATGATGGTTTTTTTTCCCTCTTTATTTCTGCAAGAAGCATGAGGATTTTGTCACCAAAAGTAGCACGAAGGGCAGATGTGGGGAGAAAGTGAGTAASAGCAGAAATCAGGGCAGGAGGGACCGTGCCAGGCATGGCACAGCTAAACTKCAGTGCCTCTAGGCAACCTAAAATAGGCTGTAAAATAAGGACTGTGCTCGTCTCCACGGCCTGGGGCCAAGGAGAAAGCGGGTCCTTTCCTCTTCACTCCAGACATAAGGACACCCRTGGTCACAGAAAACCCCTTTGCCCACCTCCATCTGGGACTATTGAACCACACGTGGAGCTACAGGATTAGTGTGCACGGAAAGGCCGGCATGGCAAATCTTCAGCTGGGTGTAAATCAGCATGATCTCTTCCAGGGAAAASAGTGCCAGCTTGTTTGATACCCGCTGAGGATCTAATTGGTGTTTGGCTCYGGCTGCAAAATTAGGATTGCTTCCTCATCGTGCCTCTGATCCTGTACCACGGGAATCAGCTTGGAATTTGATTACAGGCTCCTATTGGGATTCTCAGCCCAGCCTGGGGACGTTAATCATCAAAGTTGTGACCGAGGGATACAGAGAGCTGGCTGGCTGGCAACTTCAGACCCCCTTCTGAAAGGAAAAGGGAGAGCCAAGTGCAGGAGCTCKGGGACCATGTAATTACAGCTGAAATTTAACTTGGGGGAGGAACTCTTCCTGAGARCTGATGCTGTTTGTCACTGCCCTGTGTCCAAGCTCGTGTCCTGCCCTTGCTTCAGCGATGGAAACACCTTGTGGCCACCTCCTGTCCCTGTAGGACTTGCACTGATGGAAAGACCTTGTGGCCACCTCGCCATCCACGTAGGCCTTGCACTGATGGAAATRTCTTGTTTTCCATGTCCGCTGCATGGGAAGCTTGCCTGGGGGAGAGGCCGTCCTGTCCCAGCAGGCAGCTGCAGGGAAAGCTCCGTGTTCGACACCGAGCTGAGCTCCTCGGTGCTCCTTTTGCATTGCACGGCCGTGACGGAGATGAGCCCTGACTTTGGGTCACAACCCACTGCTGGCACAAGTGAAACGATGCACCAGAGATGACCGAACGGGAGGTGATTAACCCAGCAGGCAATRCAGAGTGCCAACATCCAGAATTTCCCTCTGGCTCTGTCCTGATTAGTGTGTGACCTTGGGGAAGCCTCGTGGCATCCCAGAGCCTCAGTTTCCTTACCTGCGATGCAGTGATAGGGRTCACCACAGGCCTTCGTTACTGATGAAGGTCTAATTAGCCTGGGCTTGGAGCGCAGGAGGTAAAACCAAAAGGTTACATGGAAAGTTCTGCTCTCAGTTTTCCTCCCGCAGTCTCACAGAAGCCAAGCAGGGTCATATGATCTAGGAATGCAAAATGTGTTCCCGAGGGTGGGAGATTTTATTTATTTTTTACTTTTTTTGCACTGACTGAATCTCCAAACCGTTTCCAGACTCATGAGAAACCTTCTTCTGGTAGGAGAACGAAAAATCAATGTATTTCTCTGTGGCAGCAACAGACATAGAAGCACATCAAATAAGGTATGTGCTTGTAAGGATTGTCTCTTGGATATATGCAAGCTATGTTATTTTCCATCATTTTGTTGATTAATAGGCATAATATCATGTCTGATCACTGCAGTAAGTATACTGTGAAAGATAACCACTGAAGACATCTAATTGTTTTCCCTTTGGGTTTTTTTTTGGGGGGGTAATGCTTTAAAATAATGACCCTAATCATTATTAATTCCTTTGGTGTTCACTGGAAGAGCATCAATCACAACTAACTCATTGGGTATTAATGTGGATGTCATAGATACTCGTGATACTTCTTTCTGCTAGAATTCAGTGTTCATTAGCTGCAGCATTATTTTTTTCCCCACTGTTCCTGGAGGGTTTTTAGAAATCTCTTGCTGTGGGGAGGCAGCAGCCTGTACGCTCCGCTCTCCTTCCGTACAAAGGCACAGCTCCTCTTTCAATGGACCAGCCCCTGGTTACCCTCCCTGACACGGAATTGACCCTTCCAGTTCCCCCACTCTGCCGATGCTGCTCCAGCCATCAAAGATTAAAGCCAGTTTTTTCACACTCTCTGAAGCTCTCAGGAGACCCCAGTTTTCCTTCACAGACTCTCCAACCTGGCGTACATAAAAGAAGGAAAACAAAGTTTTAATTTGCTATGCTGACAAGCCCGGGATTTTAAGATTAAGCTGTGTGTCTAACGATGCTAATTAAGGAAATCTCTGAAGGTTTAGCGGCGATCATAATAAATAGCAAAAAAGACCCCCAATTTCTCTTTGAAAAAAAGGCATGCCGTGAGTTTCCTTCATCCCTACACCATGTCCATGCTTCATGCAGATGCCCCTGACCCATACATTGTCTAGGATGCCTGTATATAGGCACCTGAATAGCATCTTTGGTGTCTGACTTGACTTTGAGCCTAGCAGTGCCCATCTCCCAACCACATGGCCCAAGGTAGTTATATGGTGGCAAATGATGGACCACTCTAGTGAGGTTTAGCCCAGGAAAGGATTTGTTCAGGGCCTGGGCTTTGGGAGAGCTGTGCTGAAGGAGCTGGAGCAGTTCTGCTAACTAGAACCCTTTCTGTTGTAGGTTGAATGGCAATTTCGAAGCCAAGGAGCTTGAGTTGCAATCACTGCTTTGGCCATGTGCTTTCTCATTAACAGGCTGATTTGCTGCAGAATGCTTAGGATTTCATATGCTCATTGATATTCTTATGGGATGGATTCAGAAAGATGCCAGAGGAGCCTCTTGTCCCCTCTTTCATTCCCAGGCAATTCAGTGTTCCATCTTCTCCACTCCAAGTACTTCCAATGGCCATACTCCTGTGAACAACCCTGCAAAAATTAGATATGCCCTGTGCTGGTGGGTGCACATACACTCCAAATTCACGTCTCAGGCACCGTACAGCAAGGCTTAATGCATGGTGCAAAGCTAAAGGAAGGAAAGGAAAAGCTTCACATTCCCTGAGCGTCCCTTCTACATTCATTGTAGTTAGTTTTCCAGTGTAGCTGGAACACGAAGAGTTGCTGCTTMCTACCAATAGAAATATGTCTCTTTTCTGGGGCACTGTGTCCTCTCTTTCTGTGGCAACATAAACTCTAGAATTCCAAAACAAAAGTTGCCAAGGAATCCTGCCCGATGGAATGGACACTTACGATTTTTTTTTTTCCAGTTCTGTTTTGGAATAAAACCAAATTTCCTTGCATCATTCTTTCCACTGTGGTGAAAACGTTGTATCTACAATGGCTTCTAATCAGTACAGCCGGGATCCACTGGAGTTCATGGGCTGGTTTTAAGGGATCAGCAAGATGCAACTGAGAAAATCAGGTTTGTTATAAAAGGCAGTTAAATGGGCTATTCAGGACTTCCTTCATTCACTAGAAAATGTTGAGAAATGCAGGTGGAGAAAGTTTGAAAATTGCTGTTTAATGTGCTGTTTTTGAAAAAGAGTTACCCTCTCACCCACTGCAATTGCAAGGTATATATTCTTATAAAGAGGCTGGTAGAATTTTTCATATTTATTTCTTTCTTACACTAATTTTTACCATGCCCTGGGCAAGTCTTTTACCTCTTCCCAAGCCTCAGTTTCCTTTTTCAGAGGAGTTAACAGAGGCAGTTAATATTTACCAAGTGCACTGTACAGGAAAATAGCTTGCTAGGAGAAATTCTCATTGGAATAATTAATTCGATTGATTCAGGGCCAATAATGGAGTAGAAYGGTGTTTTTCAGCAGCATTGCCTTTGTTATGGAGCCTAAAAAGACAAGGAAATAGTGAGATTTACTGTGTATGCTCTAAGCAGCCTGATTGTGAGCCAGGTGCTCTGTGGGCTGGGAGGCATTTGTGGATGGGATGGGATGGGATGGGATGGGATGGGATGGGATGGGATGGGATGGGATGGGATGGAGGCCGGTGTCCTGCATTGCTCTGGTTGCTCATCCAGAGAAGAGAGCAGCCCCTGGAGCTGGGAATTGCCGCAGGGAGCAGCCAAAGTGCTTCAGGAATTCCTGTGCTGCACTCCCTGCCCTGGGGAAAGGGCCAAGGAGCASAGTTAATTACATGGTTAATATTGCCTGCTCTCTCGTCTGCTCAGCGTTCCAGGGCTGTGCGAGTCACACGCCCTCGAAGGACGGAGGTGCCGAAAAACGTCCAGGAGGGTTTTCCCCAGCCTAGGAATGGGCATCCCACGGATGGAGAGCAGCCGTTGCAGGGAGACCGTGTGACTGACATGAGCGTGGCTGCTGAGAGGTGGCCGAGGCCACCGTGTCCAACAAGTCCCCGGCCGAGGCTCTCCTTCATGGCAGAGCTAAGGCCGAGCAGCTTGTTAGTATGGAAAGACCAGGATCCGGCCCGTGATCCGGCCTGGGAGCCGCCGGCCCCTTGCTTCTCTCCCTTGCCTTACGATTTGCATGCATTAAAATAAATCGCCTTTTATTTTCAAGGACAGTGATTCATCCATTGAGCCCCTCTGCTATGAGTGTGCTATGAGTGTGTGAGCTGCAGAGTCCGGGAAGGCAGCAGAAGAACCTGTGTTTTAACGGCAAACAATGAGGTTTAAATACATCCCGTCTCCTTTAACATCTCCTGGTAATTAGCGACAAAGGCCCTCTTCATCAAGCACAGCAAATATTTAACGCCCATCTCCATTAAGCCTGAAATTCATTTACCCGCTTGGCCTCTGTCTGCCAGGCACAGAAGTAGCTGCGGTCACTGGAGCTCCTGCTCCGGCCCCGCTCCCTAATCCCTCCCATGCAGGAGGTACCGGCTCACTCAAGGAGCTGGCCAGGAAAACAGGGAAAACAAGGAAACCAAGGAAATGCCCTTTCTTTTGTGGACTTTAAAAGCTGGCCAGTGTTTATTCACTGAGCAGACACAGCCCATAGGTTCAGAGCCCAGCAGGACAGGCCTGCAGCAGYGAGGATGGTCCTGGCATCAACCTCACCCTGAGGAGGGACTTGGGGCCCCTCTCTCGAAAATCCACCAGGAATTTCCACGTTGGCTCCAGAGCAAGCGGATCCATCGGGGGCAATGCTGCATTGGTGCTGCACACATTGCACTGTCACAGCTCTCCTCTGCACGTCACAGCACTGGCCACCTTGGGTATGGAAGAGGGTGACAGAAAGTCTGTTGAATCCCCATCACCAGAGATCTTTTAAAAGAGATGGGGCAGATCTGTGTCAAGAGYAGTTCAGTCCGAGTTGCTGAGTTCTTTGTGCAGAGAAACAAACTGGATGGACTCTAAAGCCTTGTCTAGAGGCTCTTCTAGGACTGTCCTCCTAGCTTTACTTCAACGTTTCTATATCTATATCATTGCATCTGATAACTTATTTCCCATCCTGTTCATCAAAACCATCCAAACCTGAAAAGGGCCTGAGCTTTTGGGTCCCATGAAAGACCCATCCGTCTGCAGTGACCAGGGACCTCACCTCAAGGTATTTATTGTCATTTGGACACTGTGATGGAAGCRTCACTAAAGCACCTCTGTCCCTGCCCAAGGGCACACAGGAGCTAACTGTTTTCATTGAAGCAGCATTCCATTCCCTTCCTCCTCCAAATGAGCTTGAGCTGTCCTCATAATTAGTACTTTATCTTGGATGGCACAAAAAGGAGGTGGGGGAGGGAGCTCCCCAGCCCTCACTGCTGGGCAGCCTCCCTGTTTTTTCCTATTAACTGCAATAATGATGGAAGAGAATAAAAGACCCAGAGCTGCTTCAGTCACCTCATTTCATCYGGTGTGAGATTCGAGCCACTCGAGTGTCAAGAGAGCCTTTTAATTTCCAATATCATTCCTGCCAGAAATTAAAAATAAACTGGGAGTAAAAGCATCAGATTAGCCAATCACATTAGAATTGTCTTTATTGTTATTGTTATTACCGTTGTTATTATTATTATTATTATTATTTGATCAGCTTTGGGAAAATTAAAGCTGTTTAGCAAATCAAAGTATGTCTAGGATTTGAATGAACTTGTATTAACTGTTCCATGGTCTACATTAGTGATTGGCTAATAGCCCGAAACACTGTGGCATGCTCTGCTGGAATTGAGCTTCAATTAACGCTACCAGTTCATAAAATTTGCTTGTGTCTATATAACTTTCATCGTGGCATCTTAAAACATTTAATTAGCTAAAGCTTCTGAGAGAAGAACCCAAGATGCAATCGAGCCAACATCCTGACAGCGCTAAAAAATTAGGGAATTCACACGAAGCGTGGAAGCAACCTGGACCCAAAGGACCAACGGGGCGCATCCAGCGGAGGCAATGGATGCATCCCATTGCCACGAGCCACGGGAGCCGAGCTGGAGGAAGAGGCGACCCCGAGTCCCAGAGCGGCTTGCAATCAAGGCAGAGCACGGCAGTTGCTCYTCGGGCAACGGGGCGATTGGACTGATAGGAACAAGCCACCTCCTCAGGCATTTGTTGCTTCTATGGTTTATTTCATTTACCACGGCCTGGCTGAATTGTGGAAGGGCACAGGATTGGTGGGGGTCTCAAAGAAGACACAAAATAGGGCTTTTCATCTACCCCTCAGTACTCATCTGTCCCCTAGTCCCCAGGGCCTCTTAACCCAGAGAATGTTTGCTGAACCTGGGATGTTTGGATCTGAAAGCGATGCCAGGGTGTATGCTGGGAATACAGTTACAGGCTCAGCTGTTCCCAGCTCTCCCGTGTAATCCAGAGAGATGAAAAGGCAAAAAATATAAAAAATATTCCGTCTCCTCATCCCGTAATATCACTGCAGGCTGGCCACCTCCTCCACGTTCCCCACTGCATGGCAGTGGCTTCCCCAGCTCTGCAGAGCTGGAMATGACCATGGGAAGGGCTCTGCTAGAGACTGGTGTCCAAAGCGAGCTCCGGCCGTCAGGATGCAAAATCCCTCTGCGTGTTTTTGCAATGAGCATTTGCTTTTGCTGCTTGAGAGCTGAGAGGGAATGATAACACTTAATTATACGAGGAGCCTTGCTGAGGAGAATGAGA
This sequence comes from Eudromia elegans, assembly GCA_003342815.1. Taxonomy (NCBI): domain Eukaryota; kingdom Metazoa; phylum Chordata; class Aves; order Tinamiformes; family Tinamidae; genus Eudromia; species Eudromia elegans. The sequence continues at coordinate 2,213,911 of PTEX01000079.1, forward strand.
TCAATGCCAAATCTGTGTCATCTAGCTGSTTTCGCTAAGCCCTTTTAAACAGTTCATTTGTAAAACCAGGGGACAGCCACGTGTGGAGGACAGCAGGGATCCTTGGAGGGCTCCTCCCGCCTGCACCTTTTATTGCAGGATTTGCTGCTGTGCAGAGCAGCAGGTCCTCACTGCGTGCACGTGGGTGCCCCTTTGCACGGGAGCGGAGGACCCTCCTAATAAACCCTCCTAAACTCCCCGGGCGCTCGGGGGGTCTGTGGGCCCCCAGGCCTAGTCAGTGCTGATGGAGCCCTTTCTGCTGCACTTTCAGACGAGTCCTTTAATGTCAGCTCAGGGAAGGAAAAATAAAATAAAAAAAACCACAGAGATAACGCAGAGAAAGGACATACTTGAAAAAAGGCTTCAGAATAGCTGCTCTAACTTCATTGCCTCTGCTGCCTTGGAGGAAGAAGGTTTACAAATACCCAGGTACAGGGTAGGGACTACGTGGGAGTCAGCGCAGGGAGGAGATGGAGATGGCAAATCGAGGCACCAAGGACAGAAAATGTCAAGGTCCATCAGTGGTTAGGGCTGCAGGTCTCTGGAAGGACCTTTTGAACACGGTGACATGGATGTAACAGCAGCTGCTTTAYGTTTTAGGTCCCTGACCATATGGAAGCCCAAGAAGATCAATGCCTTCCTCTTATGCCTTCTTCCCTAGATGCAGCCACTTTCTACACATCACCCTATTGGGGCACACTGAAAGGTGCATGGCCATAAACGGTCTACAGCACTGCCTAAAGCTCTTGTCATTTCCTTTGACATGCAGAAAAGGCTAGATTGCCTTAAATTGTTTGCTGAACAGAATTTTTAACCAGTTTTTAACCAATGCATTCAGTTATTAAACATTCGACTCACAGCTCATTGCATGTCATTTGGATGGCTTTTGAGGAAAATAAGARTGCAGGTTTCCTTTCTTTCTCCATCTAGTTACAACTCTTAAACAACRTCCAAGTGAAGTATTATTGACAAAACTGTGACTCATTGTGCCTAATAARTAGATGTAATGATTTGTATAGACAATCACAAACAAAAAGAAAAGTCCATTGCATAACTGATTTCTTATTMATTATTCACTCTGTTCCAGTCCTTACCTACACCTCATGGGAATTCTGAGGATTAATTAGTTTTAAACACAATCTTGAATAGGATTTCTGGAATCTAAAATGCTATGTATTCGCATTAGTTTTGAATTTTTTTTGTGAATTTTGCTGTTTTGGTAGGTTTTGTCAGATCTTTAAGGTCCATTTCATAACTGACCASTAACTTTGGATTTCTGACTAGTTGCTAGGCGAATCTCCAAATATTTAATGTCAGCTTCAGTTTTAAAAATATTGTTTTGGCTTATTGATGGTTTTAGTGTTTATATGCATAAGCTTTGGAGAGAGTAATTTTGGTGTCCAATCTCAAATGCCGTACATTTSAAAGGCAAAAAAGACCATTTGAATAATATACGTGCAAAACGGAGCATTTTTTATCTTTACAGTGGTTCTTGCAGTGAAGAAAATGATTTTTTTTTCCCCACCAAACAGGTGAGTGCTATTGAGCTCAATAACACGTTGTTGAATAAGCCCATGTCTTTTAGAGCACATCCAGTCTCTCTGAAAAGGCTCCAGGTGATGATAAATGCATCCCTTCCCCTGACAAAGTGGGCTAATGGTTGTTCKCCTTCACTGGTGCAAAGTGAAGCTATAGTTCCCATTGAAAGTGGTTTTCAGTATCATTATTAGCTAGCTTTTCATAGCCTCCMCCTCCTCCCCAAAAGCAAAAGAAGGCTTCTTTTAGCTCTCCACGGCATTCACACTTCCCACCGCAGACGGTCTAGTGAGTAAATATAAAGTAACAGGCTCCCTAACCGCACTATTTACTTGCTTCTTTGCAAGGGCTCTGAATGAGCCATTAGGACTGTTGTGTAAATATAGGATTAGAGGCTCTTTAAACGCACGCTATTCACTTGCCATGCGGTTACGGGGGTCTCTCACGAGCAGGCTGCTCCTGACTGTCTCTGTTAATGCCGCTCGGGTAGGAAGGGCAGCAGCGGCTCGCGGCGCTGCCATCCGCCTGCACAACCTGAAGACTCCACGGGCGCAGCGTGCTGCTTTGCTGGGCGCAGACCGGATCTGTGGCTCTCCTGGAGGAAAAATGATCATGGAGTGAAGGCTGCACTTCGGCACCCTGCTGATGTGGCTTCATGGGGCAAGCTCTTCATGCTCCTCCCCAAGCTGATGGGGAGCTCTTCCTGTGACGTTTATGGGTTATTCTACCAGTTAATGTAAGGACATGGGTCTTTGTCTYGAGTACTCCATGTTGGGGACCACTATCTTGTAATTACCAAGTTCTGGAAGAATCCACATTGAACTGTCTTCAAACTACCAAACTCCTAGCACTGCCTTCCAGCAAACTTAACTCTGGTAGCAACCAACCAACCAACCTAGGGGTCAAACATACATTTAATGGTCCAGACAGTACTTGACAGGGTACTGCACTCTTCCTCTTTGATCAACTTGGAAATTACATCAACAAAAATCAATAAAATCAAATAAAGTCCTGGGAACACACAAGGCGCTCTGTTATCTTGTGGTCTCGTTTGTCCTCATAAATTCTACATTTCAAATAGAAATGCCACCAAGTTTATCCTTAACTAAGATCCCAGAGAGCAGGAAGKTCCCATATGCTGCTTTTACTGGGAAACAGCAGGCTAGAGGATACGGTGCCAGAATATCCCCAGTCACCTGAGTACATCCCTACCATCTTGTCTCTGTTCCTGGAGCAATGCTTAGTTTCCTRAGCAGAGGGTAAGATATTGCTCAGCAGATGCTTTTTTTTTTTTCCTCCCCTCCCCTCATTTCCAGTACTTCTAAAATATTAATAATAATCAGATCCTGAGGTCAAAAAAAAATGTCAAGTTTGAGCCTGTGCTGGCTCCAAAGTTTGCTGGACTCAAATGAGATACAAATGCATTAGCCTCCCTATGGTTCACCAGGCAAGAGACAGGGACTCAAATCATCCAAAAAGGAAAAGAGAGGATAAAACCCTGTGAGTCCTTTGCCCTAGCTAAAGCTGTCCCCCACCAACACATGTGTGTTAGAGGCAGTTAACAGCGTCACCTCCTCTGCAGACCTGGTGCAGGTTGTGCCTTTGCTGYGGATGCCTCCTACTCTTTGGCATAGGGAGAACGTATCCCCCAGACTGAGGAAGGCAGTGGGGACCTAAGCAAATTTTATTTCCAGTAGGCCAAAGAATCAAGAACTAACAAGTAACCCTTGGTATTACATCTGATTTCACCTGTGTCCAGAGAGGSCAATTTCCTTTATGGATCTAATTTGCTGAGACTACAAATGTCAAGGCACAAAGTGTCCTAATAGTACAGACTGCTTTGCTTAAATGGTAGCAATTAATAATCCCACTGCTTTTCCAATTTCCTCTTTAAATTTTTATGTCCCTTATTGTGTATCCTTGGTAGATATTTTAAGGCTATTGTCTCACAGGTCTTTTCTTAAAGATCTGAGATCTCTGTGGCATGTGGCACATACAGGTAGGAGTTCAGAAATGCCAGAGGCATTGGCTGTTTGTGTCTGAATAATCCATAAGCTTGTTTATCCATTTCTGGTGGCTGGTATAGAGTGTTAAGAACTTGAGGCAATAGCCTCTGGTTAGCTGGACAGGGAGATTTCTAGCCTTGGCCGCAGTTGCTTTGGACAACCTCTCCAGAACGGATGTTGTTTCATGGTCTATTCATGAATTAGCCATGCTATTTTCTAGGATTTGATCAAGACTTGAGTCTTTTCCTAGAGGAAGAGGAGGCAGAAAGGCAAAATATAAACCTGAAAATTGATGAAAATAACAATAAACATGAAAATGTTGATTAAGTTGGATAAAATTCTTACGTTCATGACACTTGCTAGAAGGCTTCTAATGACAGGAAAAAAAAAATGCTCAGGTACTCGTTTTTGTATCCGAACCTAAGGAGACCAGGCCAGACATCTTGAACCAATGCCAGGCTCCCAGACCTATCCCAAGCTCAGCCAGATTCCTCTTAGCCTATGAGGAAAACCAGAAAAGTCATCGTTACCTAGGCTGCAAAATCCAACTTGGAGCTCGTTGAAGAATTCCTCGGGAAGATCCCGAATTTCTTTACTAATGCACTTGTTTATTTTAAAGTATTTGACCACACCTACATCAGCCTGTTCTGTGGGGTCCCCAGCAAGGATTGGGAGTGGATCCGGAGGGTGGCTGGACCTTCCCCTCCATCTCAGCGCCCCGGCAGCTCTTTCTAACGACTCAACCAATACGCACTTGGTGTCACAGGGAAACCTGACAACACCGCGACAATTAAAACCAACCCAAGATCTATCCAGGCTCTTGAAAACAGCTCATAAATTTTACAAGGGAGGAACAGCTGGAGTTGGCATCAGGGAATGCTGTTCTTCTGGCTTGCAGATACGATAATTCTTTGGTAATAAAAAAATCCCCCCAAAACTCTGCTAGACCCATGCTTGTCTCATGAATGTCCTTCTRGTTTCTTTTGCTTTCTTCCTCCCCCTGCCATTTTCTGTGAGTGTTTTGAGCTTGGCTGATAAATTTGGAGCTGGAAATATTCTGAGTGGTTTCATTTTAAAAGCAAAAGGAAAATAAAAAGTGATTTGTTTTTCTCCCTTGTGTTCTAAGCCGTTTCTAACCCTAAGAAACAAGTGCACAAACAGACAAAAAAAGGCCATGAAAGCTTTGATCTACAGGAAATAAAACTGACTGGTATTTAAAGAAGAAGGAAAATAAGCAAAGCTTTTACTCTAAACACTTTGCTGATCAGAAAATAACATCATTTGCCATCCTGACTGCTGAGTTTGGAGCCTGAGGAGCAGGACTGTCTTTATGGATAGGAAAAGCAAGTACCCAGCTACTCTAGAGGGAAGCTGGAGGTGACAAAAAGCCAATTTCAAATATCAAATGTATTATTTTGTGACATGAAATATTGAAGAGCAACCTAATTCTCTTCTATTTTACTGAGGTATAAAGACGCTGTAAGGAGCATATGACAAAATATATTCCCTGCTGCTTAGGATACAGGTGCATAGCCCCGATCTAGGGGTTCTTGTACCGTGGATAAGTGGAGGCGCCGCCGTATAGACAGAGATCTGCCTCCAAACAGCAGATCTTATCCCAGATGCGGAGCTCCTCCCGTGATGCTGGAGGTGCCACGAGGCATATGGATGTGGCTCAGGACAGGGCACGTTCAGCTCAGCAGGTCTCTGTGCCGGAGCAGGGAGATGGAGGCATTGCTCGTACAACCCTCGGTCTCTCCTGGGCTGCTCCTTAGCCAGCGCCCAGGGAATGGGATAGAGCCAACACGATGACCCTCCTTCAAGCACCGCACTGGATTATAGCAAGCTTCAGTCCAGGGACGTTCTGAATTCAAGGYGACCTCTTGGTAATTAGCAGCTCTCGGTGGATTCTGCTGTGAATTTATCCAGCAGCTCTTTTGCCCCTGCAGCACCTCTCAGCACCYACAAGACCCAAGTGCTGCAGCTCAGCTCCACCTGCAGCAGTAGACTTAGTTTTGGTTTCAAACCTGCCTTATTTGATATCCCCTAATGCTTGTGCTGGAAGAGAACTATCAGCCCCTCTTCACCCTCTCCAAGCAAGGGGGATTTGGCCAGCTGTATACGGGACATTCTGCTTCTGGAGCAGGCAAGTCCCATACGAGATGTAAAATCAGGAATCTGTCTCGGGTAATCACGGAACAGATGGAGAGGTTTCAGGACGTCTCGGTGGGTTGCGTTGCTGCTGCCTCCCAACACAGCCAGCCCAGCTGAAGCTTTCCCATCCCAGCAACAGCACAAATCCTGCCCAGCGGAACGCATGGTCTAGTTCAGACTTGGAAAAGGCAGAAGGCAACCGAGAAAAGGCGAGATCCAGCAGAGGGTTCTGTGGCTAGAGATGGAGGACGGAGGGACAAACCGCTTGCCTGTTTAGCACACAACCAGATTAAGTGCAGCTGCTTYCACTGAGGGACAGAATTGGGGACACCTGTGGTCCTAACCCAGCCATGACCCTGCACGCACGAATGGATTCACCTTTGCAAAGTGCTGTGAAAGCTACAGAAGRAAAAAAGTAGTGGAAAAGTTAAGCGATATTAATGATTATGAAGCCACTAGGTCCTCCAAATGGAAGATGCTAAGTACAAAGTGTTATTGTATTTTTATTAAAAATGTTATAGCCAGATATTCTCCTCCCTTTCATTGAATGTGTCCAGCTTTCTTCCTCACTGATGGAAATTGAATTACTTGCAGTGTTTTGTACTGAATTTTTTTATTAGGTTCTTTTWAAAAAAAGTTACTAATAATATAGATCCAATAATTAAATTGCCAGCAGAAGGTGATAAGTCATGAATAGAACAAACAATGGGAATAAAAGGGAGCAAGAATACAAAGAAAAGTATTATATGACCAGCATATGGAATATTAAAAGGAATAAAGAAACATTATAAGGCTGATAATAAAGTCAGAGTAATGACTTTGACAGTTTATGTTACAAGGCACCATCTGGGTAGCCGTCATCTTCAAATACCTGGTGTAACTCATGCCCTCCTGCGTTTGGGAGAGAAATCTCCTTTAATCTGTATTTTCAAAAGTTCCCACTTCAATATTGCTATCTGCTGCTCCTAAAGGTATCTCAAAATTACTAAGCTGAAGGAGCAGCAGCTCAAGCTGTATTTTTGTGTCTTGCTMTATCTTGTTTTTCCTTCTAGCTTTGCAGAAGTGCAGAGAAGGAAGGGTTCAATGCAGGTGGGATGCCCCTCACTTGTGTTCAGTGAGTTACTGGGCCTCATTGTGGGCTCTAAAGGGGGAAAACCACATGGGGAGRGAGCTGCTCTGCTGGGCTGCAGGAAGGAGGGTCTGAGTCTCATCATTCTGCCTTGAGACACAGCAGTCTGGTGGTCTTAGTGTATGGGGGGAGTTCCCCATGCAGGTCCTTTCCTCTGGACAGGGTTTGCATAGTGCTGTAAGCTGCAGCAAGGGTGTGACTCCACCAACCTAGCTCTAACTACATGCATGCAATATAAGCCGTCAATCTCTAATATATGCATTGCATACATCTATGTAACGATGGAAGGCCCCCAAACCTCATTTGTTTTCCTCATTCCACAGGTGCTGGTGCAGCCTTTGCAGGGCGTCACATCCTCGCTCCTCCTGCTTCCCTCAGGCTGGACCATGGCAGGGCTCTGGAGGTGTTTGTTACCAGCCCTCCCCCCTGGGCTAGGGGAGGAGGCAGGGAGGGTGATGGAGCCGCACGCTCCATCCTTCAGCACCAGCCTGCTCGTGTCCTCCTGCACAGGACACCCGCTTCATCRCGGCGTTTCTCCAGGTCGCATCATCTCCACGGGTGTGATTGCTTGGCCAGGGGCCCTGTAGCTGGGGTTCCTCGGGAAGGTCCATCTGCAGGTGGCATAAATGCAGCAGCAGCTCTGGAGAGCAAGTTGGGTGCCCTGTGCTGCTGAGGAGACCATGCACAAGGCCMATGTTCTCCACAGCCTCCCTGGCATCCCTTTGGCTCTCGGGAACAAGAGGCAACTGTTTTGTTAAGCCATAATAAATGGTGCTTTTGATTGAATTTGGAGCAATTTCCCTTTAAGAGAATTCCCTTTAAAAAGAATAATAACCCTTTTGGAGACCTGAGTGGCTCTGCTGAAGCTGGGCTTGTTTTCACGTTTTAGCTGWGAAACAGTATCGGGCGGCACCATCTGATTCCTTTTCTTACAATTCTTTTGTGTCTTCCCTTTTGTAAGCAAAAATGAGCACATTCAGGCATGAGAGAAAGGAGGGAAATCAGATTGTATTGCATTTCTCTGGGTAGTCAGTGCAAAGCGAGATTTCTTTCTCCCCTTAACTCCTGAAATTTCAGATAGCCTTAAAAAAAACCACCAGTGCAGACAAAACTGGGAATCAGCTTCCTATGTAAATGCTATTTGAAAAATCCCACAAACGTAAGTAGCCTTTTTATGCAGTTTCTTTTTCTTTTCATCATTCTTCAGCTCTGTTTCAGTTTCTATATGCTTTCAGGTGAGCCCACGCCTTATAAATGTGATGTTTTGCTAACRCAGACCATCAGCATTTGACCAACAWGATTTTAGCTGGGTGCTTCCTTCCCCAAAAGAGCTTTGCTCATTTTCTTCAGTCTGAAGTAAACCTGAAAGGATTTATTTTTATTTTTTTTATTCCAAARCAGAACTTCAAGGTAACTCAAACTCCTCACATTGCATTCAGGAAGTGATTTAGGCAGACTAAGATGAGCRGGGCAAAGCTGTAGGCAAGAGCAACACGCTGCAGCTCAGGACTTTCAAAGGGATGTAAATATCTGGAAAYGATGCAGGGCTTCATTTGGCAGTTTTTTGTTAAAGAGGAACTATTTTCTTCCGTTTCAGAAGGGCATTTCCTATTAAGAAAGAGCTGAATCTTTAAAAYGAGTTTTGAAGATATTGGGTCACATATTCTGGATTACTTGTTCCAGTTCAAATACAGCATTTTAACACCCAAAGGCCTGATTTCCGTAAACTGAAGCCTTCCTCCCACAAGAGCTGTTTCAGTTCAGCCCATGCTTGGTTTTCCCCTATGAAATGTTGAGATTTGCAACAAAATAGAGAAGCCACTTTCTGTTCCACCCCCTGCCGACGCTCTGCTCACCCAGTCCTCACAAGTGCAATCCGCTTCTTRCGGGGGCTGACCCCTGCCCAAAGGCATTCCCTGCGTTCCCACCACTGCTGCCAGCTTTGCCAAGGTGCTCTAATGCCAACCTGTGCTCTCCCGCTTCCCATCTTTCCATCCCAAGTGAAACTGCCAGAATCCTCACTCCTGATCTGCTCCAAATTGTGGCAAATTCATAGCTGTGGCTGAGACCCATTCGGACCTCGGCTCAAGATGGGATCTCTGGTTTTTATTTCCATGCATCCGGATCCTGCAAAGCTCCATGGCCTGAAGACTCTGCTGCATCACATCTCTCCGCAGCAGCCACAAAACATGAATTCCTAGGGACACTCGGCCTTGTCCCAGGGCCTGGGTATGTCTTAGGACAAGGCAGTGGACAGCTCGGCTGCATTTGCTTAGATCCAGCTCTCCGACAGGCACTGGATAATGAACCCATCTTTAGCCGGGTGAAGGGCATGCGTGTGTCAGGAACAGGGAGAAATTAGTCATCCTAATCATAGGTTAGCAACCACTCTTAGGGCTTGACATCAGCACTTATCCATCTGCAGTTCTTTCCAAAGCATCTGTTTGTCATCTCCTCCTGCCAGAGCGCGAGGCTTTCACAGAAACCCTGGAGTCATTTTTGAGTTGTAGAAGTTTCGCAGCTGTAACTTTTTCCTTTTATTTAGCAGAAAAAAACCACTGCGTTTTTCAAAGATAAAAGGAAGTTGCTCTCAAGCCCGGAGACACCTCCTAAGAGCCACTTCCCAAGTTCTCCTCCATCCCTGATTATACAGTTTGGACATGAATCAGAGCAGCRCACGTTTCTCCAGAACAGCCCCGCTTGAGGTGGCAAAGGGCAGTGCATTAACCACRGCAGCGAGAGAAGGTTGAGGGCAGGATTTGGAGCAAGTGCATTAACAAGTTAGGAGGACTGCTCTGCCAGAAACCAGCAGGAAGGGCTATTGTTAAAGGCCTGGCARATAATAGCTACGCTGCATTTTTTTGCCTTTACCAATTCTCCCCCATCTACCTGCTTTGCAAGCAGCTGTGGATGGCCATTTCTCAGCCTTTGGGATCAGGGGAAATATAAATTTCAGCCCCTTGTCAGACTCCTTCAGTCAAGCCCTGACGTTATGCCGTCAGTTTCCCCAAAGGAAAAATGAGCATGAATATACCAAAGGCCTGTCGTGATGAGAAAGGCAGCAAAATATCCACACGCAAATGTAGGGAGTATAAACAAYGTATAAAAAATAATCTGCAGCTCTGATCATCTCTGCTCTCTCATATATCAGTTGCTTTGTACTGTGCATGGATTAAACAGGGCTTTGCACACCCACTTGGYACAGGGTGATTTGGTGCCCTGGGAATAATTGTGTTCCCCTCGGCGCCGGTTCCTTCAGTTCAGATTCTCCCTCCCGTGCCCAGGGAGCAGAGGGAGGSTCCCCAGCTCCAAGCCTTGGTGTGACTCAGGCCTTGCAGGATCTGTAGCCGTGAGTTTCCTCCCCACAATGAAGGAAATCTCCTGGGAACGAGGGAATGTGGAGAGCTCTGCCCAGCAAAGCCCCGGAGGTATCGGGGGGTTGCCACAAACTGGAGCTGCCTTCCTTGTTCCGCTCCCTCCTTGAGCACTAACCCCAACAGTGAAACTCAGCTTCACTCCTTGTCTCTGACACTGGTACACTTTCTACTTGACACTAAAYGCACTCGTGCCGTTGCTGCGAGGAGTCCAGATGTGAGCTTGAGGTGTATTGTATGTTTTYAATGGACTCTTGCAAAACTTGTACGTGTTTTCACGCCCTCCTGCAGAATAAGGTTCCTCCCGGTTTGCTGCAGCTGACAAGAAGGAAGAACAAGGGAAAAGCCCTCTCYAGCCACCGCTTGTCCCTGCATAACMGCACGCTCAGAGGGAACCTCTCCGTTGTCCGCCACAAGAGCAGGTCGCAGCCCTGGGGCTCCTCGCTGCACCGYAGCAGAGCCCTTTGCCCGGGCCGGCCCTGCTCCCATTGCTCATTCCGCCCTCGCYGTCCAAGGGSCYGCTGGAGGCAGCCTGTGCCGGAGSGGGGAGGCAGCGGYGCGTGACGTGACRTGACRTGACGTGAYGTGACGTGACATGACGGGAGGGCRGCYGCGCGTGGGCAGCGAGGCAGAAAGCGCCCGCGCGCCCTGACAGCCCAGGACCCCCCTCTGCACCGCGCAGGGGGTGGTCGGCTGCTCCCAGCACGATCSAGGGGCTGCGTCTGCTCCTGCGCCCTCGGGCTGCGGCTATTTACTGAGCGCAAAGAGGGACGGATGCTGCTGCTGGTCKGGGGATGCTGCTGCTTGGTTTCCTGGGGTAGCTGGAGGTGGATAGTGTGTAAGCAACGGGTTGAGTGCATATGTAGATGGAGACCCCCGGTCACTCGCCATCCTGGAGCACTGCTGATGTAAAACATGCTCAGATACACGGCCTTCCTCGTTATTGGATGAGGGGCTTTGCAGAATCGCACTGTGCATGTGCCATAGGCACGGCCAGAAGTTCGAGACTCCTTAGGGCTCCAGAGATGCACGTTTGATTTAGCCCTRCAGAGACTCCAGGTGAATGGTCAAATGCAGCTGATGAGCCAGTGGGGCAAACCCTTATCTGATTAATCTGTGGAATGGCAGAGTTTGCATACAGAGCAAGTGCACAATTGTGCATCTGCTTTACGCACGGATTTACATGCTATATTCCTCTGCAGGAGCTCGTTCCCACACAGGCTTTTCTCCATCTCTAGTGCTGTATCACTCCTTCAGGGATGTACCAGCTCCCGAGCACCCGTGCAAAGGAGGATGTTGTTTGCTGCCACCACCCAAGGCCGGTACCCAAAGGCCAGTGCCCAAACAAAGTTAAGTCTGGAYACCCCAGGCTGGTGAAACTCTGCTCCAAATGCTGCAAGGCTCTGTATCATACACGCAGGCACCTATAATGTTGTGTGTGTCTGTTTCTGCACRCAGAATCTTTCCTTTTGTGCTTTTTGGAGAGCTGAACCAAGCAGACGAGTGAATTGGAGTGGGTCCATCAGCCTTGGCGTGCGTGTGCACAGTTGGTGCAGGCGCACGATGCCCCTTCACCCCCTCGCAGCGCAGCCCCCTCGGCTGCACACAGGAACGTGTTCTCTGTGCATTGCTGTGCTGCACAGAGGTCTAGGATGGGAAATGAAGGATGTGCCCTCCGGTGTGTCARCATGCTGCCTTGCAAGGACCGTGCGACTGCTGATGCCGAGCTGAGACGATAGGTAGTAGAAACTGAACTCATCGCGGGAGACAGGCGAAGGAATTCAAACAGGAGACCGAAGCCAAGCCTTGTTTAAGAATTCAGACTTGATCCAAGTGTCCTCCCAGTTATTTTCCACATTCACAAGTTTTCTGTTCCTGTCTGCTTACCCTGGATGCTTCCTGAAGCACAAAGAAAGCGCGAGGCCAGGGAACGTGACTGAGAAACCCAGGCAGAGCCGGTCCCGAGACCCTCTCCAAAGGCTGGGCTGGACCCCCGGCCTGCTGAGATAGCACTGAGGAGTTCAGCAGACACCGCAAGGACATCCAGTGCAGGGGAACCAAGCTCACAAGCTGCGGGCGTCCTCCTCAGCAATATGCAGTACTTTGATTAAACCCTTCCGAGCAGCCACAGGTAGTAACACCATGAATGGAGCGTCCGAATTTCCCTTCCCCAGCACCACAGGTCAGGTATATTTTCACGGGAAGGTGCAGGACCTTAGCTACACCAGCACAGAGAACAGGCTGGTGGGCACTGGGACTGATGCATGGCGCTGCTGACAGATGGGGAATGGTGATTTATGGGCAAGGCAGGTCCAAAACACGTATGCTGTCCTGGAGAGGAATAAATGGATTCCGTTTCAGACCTCGTGGAAGGTGCTGGCCGAAGCGTGCCATTAACTTAGCCTTTTGGATGCTGGCTGTCAAAATATTTGAACAGCCGCTTCTGACCTCCAAGCATTTTGCTTTCCCTTCACTGCCTGCTCCAGCCCTAGACCGCCCTCGCAGTCAAAGCTGACAGCGTTAGCCATTAGATTCACTCTTGGAATTAATTACCCAGAAATATGCTTTCAGATCTTCCATTCCGTGTAACAGCAGATTAAAGGGCAGCCTGGGTGGGGTTTTACACGTCCCGTTTTGGCTGTCCCTTTGCAGCTAAGGCAATAGCTGGTGCTCCAGCGTGGTGGCCGCTCTTCTCCCTTTCCTGTTGGACGCTTGCTGAGAACAGAAGGCAGAAAKGGCTTTAATTTCCCAAGCTTCTGCAAGGAGCACAGTGCAGCACCCACAGAAAGAGCAGAGGGACAGTCCAGGAGGCAAAAAGTCTCCGATGAAGCAGCGCCGGGTCTGGTACCCAGCTAGACACCTGGGGATGCTCCTTTCTGTCATCCGGGTAACCCTGCAGGGACCAGGGATTCCGGGTTCCCTTCTCCATCAATCACTGCCGCACAACCCTGCTCTGGCTGGCAAAAGCCATGTGAAGCTGGTCYCCAGGCTTGGCCAACCAAACAGAGTGATCGAGGCACGGCAATGCCCTTGGCAGCACGGAGACATCCCTTTCTCCCTTCCTGCCACAAGGCTGGAGCTACGTATCCTGCAAAGTTGGGGTGGATATATTGTTTTTTCATCCATTGATCAGAAATATATATTGATATATATGTAGATAGATACATGGATATATATATTGATTGATATATTGATTTCTGGTCTCAAAAATTCACTCGGTGCTGGACAGCAGGGCTGGGAGACGTGACCTGCGGCCCTGGGCACGTGTCCCTGCCCCTGCTCCCACACTTGTATCCCGTAAGGTCCTCATGTGACAGCAGGGTGGGAGGACTACGTCCGTGACTCCATAGGGGACACGGAGGGGACATGGCCAGCTTGTGTCATGGGTTCTCTGCTGATGAAGGCTGCTCTTGCTCCAAGTCTGTATTTCCCAAGAGCAATAAGTGGTTCCAYGCTAAGTTCTGACCTTCTCCAAATYACTCCCGTTCTTTCTGCAAGCAAATTCTTCCCACATCAAGGCTGGGACGCAAACATCCCCAAAATACGTGTCCACGTAACACCCCGGCCTGCGTCTAGTGTGACACYGATTCTATATTTGCTCTACTTAATCTGCGTTTTTCTTCTCTTCTATGAATCAAGCAAAATACTTTTAATCATTAATTTAGGAGTGTTTWATGAAAATTCTTCAGGTATTTAGATTTTTTTTAAGGCAATACTTAAAATTCAGGTTCAGTTGAATGCCTAATTTGTACAAAGAATTACCAGAGAAWTGCCACAGCTCTAGCTCAATACATACCTGTTCCTGCCTGCAAAATAGGCCAAATCTCCTCTAAAGCAAGCAAAATGACACTGATTGACAGATTTTCTTCTGTTTTTCCCTTGACTCTCTGAGATACATTGCATTCTCCTGATGCCTTAAATACCAATGTCACCTTGTCCGAAAGCGGGCAAAGATTTTCCTTGGTGGGCAACTCTTCCCCAACATGCTCGGCCTGACAGTCCCTATTCCTACGTGGCCCAAATAAACCTTGAAAATAATGAATAAAAAATAAAAGCAAGTTCCATCAGCAAGGGGGCTACAGACAGCAGCCCCCAGGGGTAGCGGCGGATAGACAGGGATCTGCAGGGAGGAAAAGGCCTCAKGGAATTTCAGGAAGCCTGTGGGAATGAGACCTGCATCAGCAGCAGTAGAAGAGGAATAAATAAAGGGCGTCATTTCTGTCAGTCCTGCTAGGTGATCGAGTGCTAAAAGTGGTTAAAATCATTTTCAGCCACTTTCTTCTTCCCTATGCTCCCTCTGCCCTGGATTTACGTCCTTCCTAGAGCAGCCCCTTGCACATTCTCCCTCTGCAAACCCTCCCTCGGCAGAGCTTACAGGCAGCAGCAGGGATCCCTGCCGCAGAGGAAGAGAAATCAAAGGAACTGGGGGGAGAGGGAAAAATAAATAAATAAAAAAGCTTGTTTATCGTTTTATTAATAGCAGAGTAGTGTTCCCAAGGGGATAGGCCAACTGCGACTCTAATCCATCCAGGCAAAGCTTTATCCCTGGCTGTTTAGTTTGTGTTCTTCCTCTCTCCTCTTTTCTAAGGTTAATTACCGGCAATGAAAAGCGAGCGGTTTCACTCTGGTCTCCTCGAGCCTCCTCCCGCCTCCCTGGAGGCCACGCGCGCCCCGAGCGCCGGCCGGGCGAGCGCAGAGCCAGCACGGAGCCATCCCGCGCCGCGGCTCCCGCCGGGCTCCGCCACGCCGCAGGGCCCCGCTGCAGACGCAGAGCCAGCACGGGGCCAGCACGGGGCCCCGCTGCAGACGCAGAGCCAGCACGGGGCCAGCACGGGGCCCCGCTGCAGACCGCGGGCCTCTTTGGAAGAGCATCTTGCCCGCCACGGGCGTGCTCACCATGCCCAACGCCCCGACGCGGCAACACCTCCCGCGCAGAAGCTTCTGAAGAAATGTTTGTATCTGGGCTCTGGCTTGGAAGCTGGGGATTTTTCTTTGGGGATGTCTAAGGGAGCATTTTCAAAGGCATAACTCTTCAAAAGTCAAGGGGAATGAAGAACCTGACCTCCTTTTGTGCAGCTCAGCCTCTCCCACCAGCAGCTCTGGCTTCCCCCTCAGGATAGCCACATCCTTCCCCACCTTGCTTAGAAATTACCCCATTCACAGCCATCCCGGGGCAGTCTTGGAAGAAGCAGTCTCCGTGGCCACCTGAGGTGTCAAGGACCACCTTTAACTGAGGCACGGCCAGCAGATGCAGCAAAGCTGTTGCGTGAGAGACAAGTTTAGCCTTGACTTGCGTCATAGCAGTTAYGTTACTTACATGAAAATAGCTCCAGTTTTGCTAGAGACGAATTCGGGCCTTATGGCCTCCTCCTACTTGCATTTCCTCAGGTGTCTAGTCTCAGTGCAACGTTTTGTGGCTCCACGGGCAGGTTACGAGGATCTGACCCCTGTGCAATAACAGATGGAAAGAGGTTTCGAATGAACATCCTAGATATGCAGAGGGAAGCAGAGTTTCCCAAGAGCCACGGTGAGGGGAGAGGAAAGGGCCATTTTGAGGTATTTTTCAAAGCTCTTAATTGAAGGAGGGGGCAAGCAGGAAGAAATAAGTGCATGGGGGAGAAAGAGGAAGGAAAAGCTACKTCTTTGTGCCCGGGCTATGGAACATCTCTGAAACTGCTGAGAGGGATGTGGTCGCCTCTGCAAATCAAGATGAGCTAGCTGGGCAATGAAGCATGCCTGGCATTTTATTTCTCATATTGTTTGGAGATAGGGATTCAGCTGAGTGCATTCAGCAAATAAAGATCAAATAACCTGCTGTGAATAATGTTTTAAACCCGGGTTCCTATCAGGATCTAGTTATAAGCCCATATACTCCGTTGGATAAAAAATAAGTTACACATGGCTGGAGGCAGTATTACTTTCTATGGAAGATGAAATCTGTTTTGAAATAGAAAATGTTTAGTGCTTTCCCCCCCYCCTCCTCTTATTTTTTGGAAGGGCTAAACCCCATAAAGCTGCCTGGCAGAGAAGGTGTGGGAGGGCTCACGGATGTTTCACCCGCTGCCTCTGGGTGCAGAGCTGAGGATTTACACCGGGAGCGGAGGACGCCCCAGCAGCAGCGTGAGGGGCAGCCCACGTCAGTGCCCTACTGCACTAAGCTCCTTTAGCAGCACAGAGAAACAAGCCCCTGACGAGCCGAGCCTTTGCTTGCCTGATGCTAATCAATGCCACGGCGGACACCCACTGCTTGCTGCTATTTGCTCTCCTTCGCATGCGCACCCGACCCAGCTTGTTGCTTCAGGGCCTAGGGGAATTTCTGCTGGGGCCGAACGGTTGGGGCCAGGTCCAGATGCTGATGCTTGCTCCTCAAGAGCACCCTACCGCGCAAACAGGCTCTATTTTAATGCAGGTGCGGATGGAGACAAGTGCTATTTGACAGCGCCTGGGCACGGCAGCCCTCCCTGTTTGCAAGGAGGGGCAGCAAAACCTCATTGCTGCCCATGGAGAAGCAGACTAGAATGACAGAAAATGCCTACTGAATTTCTCATAGTTATTTCAGAATTGTTTTCCCTTGACCTTAGCATTCTCTTTGACCCTGCCATTTCATTTCCTTCTCTGTGTCCTTCACCTTTTCTCACACGACAGTCTGTTTTTCAATAGTCTCCAAGAGTTGCAAAAAATCTGCATAAACTCTTGTTATTCCCTCTTCAATAGTCCTTCAACCAGACAGATGGTTGAAAATTTTCCCTCTAAACTGTTTTTTTTTAAAAGACATGTTTATTGTGTGAAGTATCTGCTTTGCAGCAAAAACTTCAATTATTCCTCAGAAAAACAAATATCTCGAAATGAAAACATTTTGACTGCAACCCTAAATATTTCAGCCAAAAAATAATCCAGTCTCGTGTGTGTGTGTGCCTGTGTGTCTATTAAAATGCTTTGATTYGGAAATGCTGCCACACAGGGGATTTTGTCAGAGTTCTTCATGTCCCCATTTGCCTCCTTGGCTTGGGCACCCTAAATCTGCTGCCCCCCTGGTCAGAGACTCCCGGAGGCCGTTGCCAAAGGAGGCAAAGGGACATGAAAAGGGCACTGAGAGCACAGAGGTGCTGCAGTCTGACTTGCATGGGGCACCATGGGCACGTTGCTGGTGTGAAATAGCTGTGATTGTGGCCATGAAGTTCCAGGGCTTGAGTTTTCTTTGAAAATACTGAATTTTTGAGTTTCCTTTTTTTTTTTTYCCACACTGCTCACTGGCTTTAGCCACACTGAGCTCTTGTTACCCCTTTGGCTTGTGAATCTGCCTTGAATGCCCTTTCCAACGCAAGCCCAGAGATTCGCAYTCACAGCATCAGGATGTGCTTCCCTTGTGACTGACCACGGGGCTCATAACATCCCTGTGAGCTGGRACTCACAGCATGTGTGTGTGGCCTCCTGCATCCCCGCGGTGGGAGCCCCATTTCACTCCCCTTCTCCAAAACGGAGGAGAAGGGGGTYGCAGGTGTCCGTGTCCCTGGCTAATCCTGATGCATGGGCTAATTCCACCCTTGCTCCACATTGAGCAGCACCCATCTCACCGCAGTACCGTGGCACGGAGCCCACACAACTAAATAAGCCCCGTTACGGTGCACGAGCTCTGGCTCAGCACCATCCTGATGCAGAGTTCAACCAGGCTCAGCTGGCCCAGATCTCCTCTGAGCACAAATCCAGGCAAGTCTTAGGCCTTGCTCCTCCTCTTCCAACCCGCCAGGGCTGCATCTGCATTTTTACAAGACAAACTGATTTTCCTGGTTTACCATAAAAGTAATTCTAGCGAATGAAAAGGCAGAAGGCTGCTTCAARATCTAAGAAGCCTTGCAGCCTTTCCCTAATGTAACTCAGACCTAAAATATTCCTAGTGGGATAAGTAGAAATACA
This sequence comes from Eudromia elegans, assembly GCA_003342815.1. Classification (NCBI taxonomy): domain Eukaryota; kingdom Metazoa; phylum Chordata; class Aves; order Tinamiformes; family Tinamidae; genus Eudromia; species Eudromia elegans. The sequence continues at coordinate 2,232,063 of PTEX01000079.1, forward strand.
TCCCTCGTTTCTAGTCTGCAACTTAAAAAGCAGCTCCTAATTTTCCAGCGATAGAGAGAGCTATGAGGCCTGGAGAAGTGCAGCTCTCTTGATTACAGCTTTGTTGGAAAACATTGTGCTGGGATGTCTGGAGACCAGATAATAGGCACTGTTTTAGCTTAAAATAAGAGGCATTTCATGAATAAAGCTTCCCAATGTGCAGAGACAGGGGATACTGAAGCTGTCTGCTGCTGCTCTCTACACTTGCCTGCTTGGATTGCATTCTCTCTCTCTGTTTTCCTCAAAAGTCCCACTTTTTGGGAAGCCAGACCTGCCCTACAGATCCGGCCAGCCAGTCCTGCTAGCTGAGAGAAAAACACGCAGAAGACCTTTTGGATTTGGCTTTTGCATTACTCGATTAAGTCGCTTTTTCTTGCTTTTCTTAGCCTGTCACTTTGCTGTCTAGCTGGGCATTGTAAATACTTCTGGTAGCATTTTATCTTCCCTGTGTTTGAGTTCGGGCTGTTTTCAACTCGAGTGGTTTGGTACTTAGGCATGCTTTACTGCAAGAATATAGAGGATCCTAAAGGCAGGAGAGCAGAATGCCTTAGGAGCATCCGACTCTCATGTAAATTATTGCAGAGCATCCACAGTCTGGCAGGAAACGTGTGTTTCACGGCATAGTCTGAGCGCTGAAGATGCAGAGGCCGAGAGAAAAATCTATAGCCTAGTGACCAGTGAATGAGAGAAAAGGGGTTTTTTAGCATTGAGTGAAATCTGGGGAAAGTCTGAAGGTACCAGGGGTACCTTTGACTCATGTGAAGAAAAATCCATCTGATCCTCATCCCTCAAACACTGAAGGCRGAAGCAGGACCTGAACCTGACCAGATCTTGATCTCAGAAAGGAAAACTGAAGGCAAAGCTCAGACTGCCTCTGTTCTGACTCATCAGATGTTAAACAGAGGTATCTGTAATTAAAATAAAAATCCCTTGAGTCAAGAGATGCAGATCGTATCCTAACCATTTAAGTGTCTGATTAATGACAAGAAGCCAACCACCTCCAGCTATATTTCCAATATTTTCTACTGAGCTTCCAGCTAAACACAGCATGGAAAAGCAGATTACGAAGTCTCCCTGAGCCTCTGAGGGCAGAAGTTGCCCATATAGGCACCTCCAGGGTGAATGAACAGCCTTGGAGACAGTGCACTCCACAATGATGCACTCCACTGATGCARGTTTTGCTGCACGCATGGTCAGCAGCAGCCTCAGGCAGAGCTGCTACAGTATTGTTTATATTGCATCGGTTTTGCTGCAAGGGCATCATTCAAACAGACCTTGAAATCCACTAGAAACCAACTGGAGTTGCACATTTCAGATTTAATAATGAATATCCTCTGCTCTTCATTAGGAAYGTGTAGCTCCCAGGCTTCCTGATATGAATCCAGAAGAGTTGGCAATAAAGGGAAACCAACAGTCTGTGCAGAAGGGAGCTGGGTTTTATGCTGCCACAGCTTTCTCTTTCTTCTAAATTTTCTGTGAGTGAATTTAAGACTCCTAGGGGACTACTGCGGCAAGGCTTGCTCTACACAAGCTTCACGCCATTCCTTCAGGGCACTTCCACTCTCACCACCGTTGGCCTGTGCAGTTCCAGTTCTTGGTGTCCTGCCTCCAAGGAAACCTCTGTGCCTCTTTGCCCATCTGCATTGATCGTTACCCCTCTAACCCACCCTGTGTCTGCTCCTCTAGTTTGGTCTCTGAGCTCCTTCTGGCCTGTGCACGTGCACASACTTGCAGGGCTGCTCCTTCACCTCATACATGAGCTGTCTCCAGGGCTCCACCAGCAGCTTTCTCCTGTCTCTGCATTGCTAGGGATTTGCTGCCTTTCAGGGTCAAGGCAAATATAATCACATTTTGGGATGCAGAGCAAGATCTTGACTTGGAGGTCTAGGCAGGGGAGACAAAAATACCATGTTCACATGGCCTCCTTTGAACCTTCATCCAGAGACTTCTTGAACGTGTGMGGTTTGCAAGAAAGAGGTGCATGTGCTTCCATTTGAACATGAAGTTTCATGCCCAGTTCAAATGACCATGGTTTAGTGCCTCATTCAAAGCCTGTGACATTGCTGTAGATTCCTGCGAGGTTCAAACACAACCCAAAGCCCTTGGGAAGGATTTCATTCTGCCTCCCAAAGCCGCTACAAATCTCCTTACTGTGTGATGTGGAGATGCAGCCCAGGCAGAAGATCAGAAGTTGAGGTCTCCACCCAGTTCTGCCGCTTACTGAGCCACGTGAGCATCAGACTTCTGTGGGCCTTGACTTCCTCCATCTCTGCAAATCATTTCACATGCTCTTCCCCCCAAAGATCTCTGCGAGGGATCTAAGAGTGCAGCATCAATAAGAGCTAATAAGACACCTGGTGGCCCACGGCAGCCAGTCAGGCACCGCTCTAACATCTGGGAAAGAGAGCACTGAAACACTGCAGAGAAACACACGGGCATTAACTCAGAGTATGAATAGGGTAAACGGATTGTCTATCTTTCCTATGGCTCTGGAGGAGGAAAACAAAAATATGATCCTGTGTTTCTGTAAGTACGAAGTTGTATTCATCTCACTTCTACAAGYTGTATTCATCTCACTTCTACAAGGCTTACGTTTGAGCTGGGCACCCCAGGCTCCAATTAGAGCCATGGAGAGACACAGCCACTCATCCTAATGTTCATATTAGGATGAGATGGAGTGCAGTTTAAAGTGCCTATTATTCTTTTTGGGCTGTAAAAGAAACGTATGACAAGCGGATGAGGTGCATTTCATCAAACAGGAAGATGAAATGGATCCTTCATGAGGTTCCTGGTTAGATTAGTGCAGCCTTATCCACCCTCCTACACTTTCACACTGGGTCAGTTATAAGCAGAGTCCACAGATCTCATAAACTGTATTCTGGAGTGCAGGTTCTGGAGTTTTGAGCTGGATCAGGTATCAAGCGGTAGCAAATATCTGCTGGATATCCTTAAAGATTAAGGTCTCTGGAGCATTTCCTGCAAGAGCTTGTCARTGYTGTTTCCTTTTCTTTCCTGCAATGAGCTCTGACTGGACCCCCAGCCTTTGCCACCCCCTCAGCCCTTCACACTRCCTCGCTTCCCCACCAGAATTCAGGTGGGCCCAGCCTGCTGCCCWGGAGTTAATTGGAGGCAGCAACAACACAGGAGTTAATTAAGGCCACCAAGCCACTGAGCCAGGGGCAGGAGATTCCTGATTTGCCATGGCTGATCTCAGCACATCTCATGCGATGCTCCCACCATGATGGGACCACATCCTGGTCAGCCCATTACTAATGCCAGGGAATTCAACCAGGCCAGAGCAGAGCTGGCATTTGAGCTCTTGCTTCGCTGTGCTCCCTCGTGCAGTTCTGAAGATCAAGGGCAAGAGGCAGTCATTGAACCCAACCCTGCACTGAATGACAAAAATAGCTGCCAAGCCCCCGCAACCTCAGTCTTGCTGGCATYGTGTCACATCTTATAATACCTCTTGTTCCTAGCGAATTCATTACACCCACTTCAAAATCAGTAACTGCATTGTCCCCGCGCAAGAAGCCCGTTGCTGACGCTGTYTGCATCCTTAATTGCCACATAGCTGCACAACTCTGGTGGCAATGGCTTTGCTTTGGAGCTGGTGCCTCCCAGGCAGTCGGCCATGCACGTGCGCGAGTGCTGAGCAGAGCAGGGTCCGTGGTGACCTGCACGGAAATGGAGGCTCCTCCTGATAAATGAAGCTCCCTGCCCTTGCAAGCTGCTRGTTTCCCTTTGCCAAGGAAAGGTGTTGTCTTGGAAACTGGGAGCAGCACGGGAGGAACGGAGACCACAGCTGAGAAAGGAGAGGGAGAGAAATATCCCAACTGTGCCGGCTGGCAGGCTCCTCGCCGCTCCTCTCATCTGTGCTGTCCCTGCATGAGAGGGGTGGGTTTTCTCTTATTGGGTTCCCAACCCTTCAGGTCTTTAAGAAGTCTGGATGGTATCACCCTCTCAGTGTCCAAAACCTACTGAGCAGCATTTATACAGCAGGTGATGGCTGCAAACGCTGCTGTTAAAGCCCCCTTCTGCTCAGTAAGCACCAGAGCCCTGCACGGCAGCTATTAATGAAGCACCGTGCCAGCAGAATTGCAGGGGACTGTCGCTTTGCTGATTTCACTTGTCATCTGTTCTTTCATGCTGAGGAGTCCCTGAAATGCAGTCAGTATTAGGAGGCAGGTCCAAAGCATTTTTCAGGTCCTTCCTCACAGGGCCTGAGCTTTGGGGCTACCCCAGATGCCCTGAACTCTGTATTTCAAAGGCTTTATCCTAATCCAAACCTGTCTGTGGGCTTCCCCAGACCCTCTTTTCCCATCCACCTATCCCAGGCCTTTGGCTGTATCCCATGAGCTGCAGTAGTCTTTTCCTTCCACCTCTGACACTTTYGGCTGATTTTCAGGCTCTTCAGAGAAAGAGTGTCTGAAGAGACACAGGAACCTGATTGTTTCCTCTGTCTTCAGCTCTCCATGGCCCTTGTTGCATGCCATCTTCCATCAGTCCTCAGAGATAGTCACTAGGAAGAGGGCAGGTGCAGCTACCTAAGATATATTCTGGATATTCTATATATTCTGGAAGCTTCTCCARATCCCAATATCTGTTGCACTCTGAAAAAGAGACAAGTATCCAGCTTTTTGCATCAGGGAACCTTCTGCAGAAGGGTTGGAGGCCATCGCATAAGGTTGGGCTGATGAAACCACAAGTGTCTCAGTGTCATGGCTGAACATTTCCCTTTCAACCTCCTTGTATAGTTAAACAGTAAAACCTGACACGCCAGAGCAAACGCCGTGAGCTACAGAGTGCAGAAAGTCCCATGAGTTTGACCACAATCTGCATCCCGAATCTGCATTCCCCATGAAACTCAGCACTGGGGAGACATAAATACGACTTTGGTCTGAACTACCTCTGCTCCCTGAATCCAGTTTCATCTTAAAAGCTCGGTTTGTCCCCAGCTGATTTTTATAGCCTTACAAAGGCTCCTTCATTGCACCTGCTTTCCAGCAGATTTATTACCATCAACTGCTAACAAGCGCTGCTGGCTTGGTGTATTGTCACAAGTCCTGTGTTTATTCATTTGTTTTTGTAGGGTTGCCATGTTGTTGGCACTAAAAAATCTTGATTCGACCCATTGGTTTTGGAAGCTGGCAAGGAATAAGGAACAGCAATGAATAAATTATCTCTGAAACCAGAAATACCTGTATTAAAAGAAAACAAAACCAGGCTTTCAGTTTGTAACAGAGCATTGCTGTAAATGTGAGACACACTGAAATCCAGGGAGAGCTCTGGAGCCTATTCAGGCAGCCCTGGTAGTGAATTTAGGCTCGCTGGGAAGAGCCATTAGTATTTGTTTAGCTATTTTCAAACAGAAGTTGGCAATCTTTAATTTGCGAATTTTCCCATAATTTATTGACACTTACACATCTTTCCCTTCTGCAGCAACACCGCTGGTTTTAATTAGCACAAATTAATCAATAGCGGGGGGCCGCGCCGAGTTCCAGCGAAGGCAGGTGAGCAGCAGCGGYCGCATGCCAAGCAGAGCGACGTGGAAAACTGGCACCGGGGGAYGAGGCTTCTTGGAGCTGCGGCGCTTTGCAGCAGGGCAGAGGTAGCAGCAGTAAGCACAGCTCCGCATCCACAGCTCAGCATATGCCGTGCAATAGAAATGCCTGCTTTTAATTATGTTTTCAAAACTTTAATGAGTTACAGTGTGTGTTACGGCTTCCCCCCTCTGTGCCTGTTTCACAGAGTGTGGGAACTGTTTCAGCTCCTGCTCACTATAGCTTGGGTTTTGTTTCATTTTTTTCTTAGCTCAGGCTGTGCGATTGCCTCAGGTCACACTGGAAACATCAGTCCTGCCCTGGGTTTGTCAGCCAAGGAGGGGCTGCCGTGGTGRCATCTGGACAGCAGTGGGTGCATCTGCTGAGCCCACCTCCACAGGCATTGCCAGAACCACATGCCTTGGGTCCTCTTGGAAGGCTGGTCCCTGGTCTTGGCTCGCAGCAGTTTCCTGGGTTCATCACACAAGTCTAACACGAATACCACACAATTAACCTCTCTCTCGGGCTTCTAATGCTCGTTTCCTTCCTGGCAACAAGCAAGAAGCCCACTGGTGAGTTGTTCTGTCATCTAGGAAACTCCAGCAGCATGTCAGACAGATGGAGCACTCTCATTTATGCTTCGTGGGGCAAGAGAGGATCTTTCTCTGCACAGAAAGGGGTTCTTCTCAGAGGTGTTCAGATGGGAGCACACACACCTCTTAGTATCTTCTACCAACCAGGGCGCCCACCCCTGCACAAGAAGAACCACATTCCAGAGGGAGAGTCAAATGCCACAGCCTGTCCTGCAGGATGCCTCGATCACTTGTTGATGTTTCTGTCAGCAAGCACGGCCTCCCCAACCTCTGCCACGGCCCCTGCAGCTCTTACAAGCGCTCTGTGCTTGTATGGTTTTATACTTTCGTAGAAGGCCACGGCTGCACCTGCAGCCTCACTGGAGAYACCCGACAGGTCATGCCCGCGTGGTGCCTTCGCCGTGCATGACAAGCCACGCTGCACTTTCTTTTCACTCAGGTCAGCAAAATCAAGCCACTGCAAACTCCCGCATTCCCCATATTTGCCTGTCTTCCTAAGCAACCACAGCTATGATCATTCCGGGATCAAAACCTGCTTTCTATTATCCAACTTTTGTTGATGATGATGTATGAAGCAGGGAGAAAACAGACAGCTTGATTTTCATAGGGTAGGTGCTGGCCCTGCTGGGCTTAGTGTAGCATGAAACTAGTTTTGACTAGTAAACTGAATAAATATGCCAGGGAAGCTGTCGATGGGCAATATACATGCAACACCAAGGTGCCATTTTTACAAAATGACTGATTCATCAGAGGGCTAAGCTGGAGCCCAGTGCATCAGAAAACCTGTGAACAGGAGCTCAGGAATAAATTTCAGTGCGTAGTCCCTCTGCAGAAGACACCTTCCTCTGCTGTTTCGGAGGATATAACCATTTGGCAGGACTGCGGCAGCTCAGGACAAAAGCAGCAGAGGGCACAGTGTCCCCAGCAAGCCCAGGGATGCAACGAGAAGGTTAAAAGAAGGCGTCTCTGCCACATTCTCATCTCTGTGAGTCCTAAAGAACCCACATATTTGTTAGTAAATGGGGCAGAAAGAACAACAGCTGGTAAGTCAAACCTGTTGTGAAAGTCAGACCGCATGGAAGGAGCAAATAAATTGTTGGGATCTGGTTTCTCTACCTTAGAGGACTTAATGAGTGACCCAGTGATGATTATTTTTCACTTAACCTCCCAGAGGCTCCTTCCCGCAGGGAACTGTGGTTCTGGCACTGTCCGTGATAGAGGCCTGATACCTTGATAAGGTTCAATGAGAAGTACAGCATGGGACACAAGGTGTTCCCTTGTGTTGAATCCAGGGTGATCTTGGATGGAGCCTCAGCCTCCCTAACCTCAGGGCAGCCAAGCCTGTGTCCCCAGCCTGAGTTTACCTCCAAGGGCAGCCCTGCTCTTTGCTCCATGTCTCTCTGGGATGGATGCAGGCAAGGAATCGGTTACAGGATTTAGGGAGATGAGCTATGAAGACTCACCAGGCAGCCCATTCAAGATATTTTTGAAGCAGTATCTATCCTGGCAGAAGCCAAAAGGCTCAAGCTCTGCAGTTGCTTCAAGTTGGCTGGATATCAGTCTGCTTCAGTCCAACAGCCATATGGTCATTTTTAGCAGGGTTCTGTACTCTTCTGAGTGAAAATACTCCCTAAAGGTTTCTAGCGCATCCTAATGAATTAAGTGGCATTTTCCTTTAATTGTTGCAGCATCAGGTAATAATAGCCATACAACACAGAAATACATCTTTTGTCCTCTTTATCATTCTAGTGCCTCACTGTGCTTTTGGGTGGTCCTTGAATGCATGAGCTGGGATTCCACTATCTTATTTTATTGCCCCTGGTAGAGTTGCTCTCACCACGTTGAGTTAAACTGAAGTTAAAGGAAGAGGAACCATGTAACCTGCACACAACATGCATAGAACTGTGGAACGCCCTCACAGCTAAGGCACAAGCAAACAAAAACCAGGGCTGTCTTAGGCTGGGGACAATACATAGCTCAGCTGAGGTCAGTGGACTTTGTAGGTAAGAGCAGGCTCAAGCCCTTTGATTCATCATTCACTTGGAAAGTTTCCTTTTCCCTTGGGACAATTATGGTTTTTCCTAAGTAAAGAGCAAATGCAGTAAAGAAAAGCTGCTCCCATGGAAATTCATTTTTTTCTATAAAATATAGAGGTCAGAGGAGATCCAGGGAGAGAGAGAGAGATCATGGCAGAAATTTATTTAATATAAGCTACTTTAATATTTTGGTAAGTTATTGAGCATAAATTGAGCATTTTAATGTATTCCATAATTCTACAGAAACATGACCTTGAAGTTAGCAGAGAAATCTATTTCAGATTTCATATAGCATCTCTGTAGCCTTTTTGAATATGAGCTTTAATAGGAACAGTGTTAACAACCACTCATCTTCACTCAGGCATGGTCATACTCAGATTCATGCCTGTGTCCTCTGTTACTATTTGCTTACTTTGCCATTCTTTGAAATCATTGCTGGAAACCTTATCCTAGCCCTAACATCAAAATTCAGGACTACTGTATGCCTCATCTATTTCTGTTTAGGAGAAGCCCTCGGAAGAAGTATGTTCCACACCAGTCTCTCAGAGTGCTTGTTGTCCTCATAAACCTTACTCAGCCCCTAAGGTTTTTTTCACCCCAAAGGGGGTATCTAGTAACACTTGCAAAGCAAAATAAAGACAAAATTTTATTTTTCTGAAATTTATTGAAATGTGTTTACAATGCCAAGAAGTGTTTCTCCTGGATGTTTTGTAGAGTTGAAAACTCTACCTTTCTTTTTTAAGAAAAAAAGGGAAAAGATGCAAGTGTTCAGGAATTATTTGTTTCAGAAGGCAAAAAAATACTTTGATGGAAAATCAGTGTGCAGAGGAGCTGCTGTCCAATTCATTTTGTACCACGACAACAGCAGACATTTCTCTTAACAGCACACCTGAAAAGAGTGAGAACTTTTTACTGGTAGATGAATAAGCACCAAAAGTATACAGAAAAACTAACAAACTTGGAATAAGCAAGCTTTGATCCAGTCTACTTGCTGGCTTCATGACTGGTAGAAAGATGCATGGCTGGAGGAAGTAAGAAATGTTTCTTCATAAGAAATATTTCATTGCTAGCTTCCCTTTTTGCCTGTGTGTCTGGAGGCAAATGACAACCCAGCTTACAGTCCTGCACCTGCTCCAGCACTCGCATCCAGGACTCGCAGATGTTGTTTGCTTGCTATCATGGTTATCACATCTGAAAGCAGCATCCAGAGGTCTCCCATGCCATCCCTGTCCAAATCCCTCCCTTTGCTGCGAATGAGTCACAGAGTCTATTCACAGGAGCCGTCCTCTCTTTCACCTTTCAGCCTCCTACCAGCAAATGAAAGGAATGGGAGAGCAGAGAGAAGGGAGGAGGGAAGTCATATGAGTGGTGTGAAATGAACGGAGGAGAAAAAGTTACCCACCCAAAACTGTACACACAGTCAGCGTGGCTGACAAACTGTCACTGCCGGTGTCCTTCACTTCTTTTGCTGTCATTTATAATTCATCAGAAGCACAGAGAGGACTCAGAATCGTATCAAGGTGGCATCTTCCATCACGAGAAACTCCGTTCTTCTAATTAACTTTCCCACTGACCCGGAGACGAACATCGTGTGAGTGTGCACGGTGTGCGCAGAGTCAGAGAGGGATATTGCACTCTGATGTCTCCACGTTTATGACACTGCTATTTGATTGGTTTCTGAGTGAAGAGGGTTAATTTGTGCCTCTAAAGCATGCATCAATAGTCTTTAAATTTGCTTGAAACTGAGCTTTCCTTTGCCTGTTGAGATCCGCCCTTGTCTGAAGGAAAACGTGCTTGCCATGCAGTAGCAGCAATGCAACAGGGCACGTAAATCCAGACTATCTTGAAAGGGTTTCTAATTCCCTTTGTGAGAAGAGCAGTTTTCTTGATCTTTTCCTCATGTCATAGACGTGGTTTTACATGGTCTTCATTGTATTACGAAATTTACACCAGTTGTACCAAATCTATCTTCCATTTTACTGGCAATAGACTGATTTACGAGAAGAAACAAAGCTGGAGACCATTCCAAGTCAGATCTGCTCACCTCTGCTCTTGCTTTTGATATTGGACAGTAGCAAATACCTAAGAAACAGTGTTAAAAATGCAGTGGACGAATAGAAATACCAAGCACTAACTGTCTCTGAGGCCTATGGTTTGTAGCACAAGGACAGCACAAGGACGTCAGGGGAAGATGGTGTCTTCACGTATGGGAATAATTGCATTGGGAGTGGAATTCGGGAGCCCTGGTGCACTGTGCTCTGATCATTCAAAACTGAGTGTCCAGGTTTTGGAATTGATCTTCTGGAACACTATTCATTATTGCAAAATAAACCTTGGGCTTGAAGGGCATATTTATTATCAATGTCATGCCATGAAATAATTTTTTAACAATCCCGTCGTAATTTAGCAATAAGATTCTTGCACACTAAAACCATGCTAGACCTAAATATTACAACAGTTACAGTGGAGTCAGTARCAGTCCAGTGCAATAGCCTGGAAATCTTGGGGTGACTTGATATAAATTAACGAGTAGTGGTTTATAATGCATTAAATATGACAATTAATCTCACAGTCAGTGAAGCAGTCCCTGTGTGAGTTATTTTGATCTGAAATTACATTTTATTTTACTCTTCCTCCTAGTCTCAAAGTGCCATAAATTTTGGATTCACAACACCAATCACCACAGTAAAAAYTGTTAAGGAGGAAGGTAAAAATCCAGTCAACTAAGTAGAAAATAGTTGGCCAGAGCAACCTCGTATCCTCCMCGTCTCTCCAAATTGCTTGTTACTTTCAAGACAGATTAATTGATGGCTACAAAGTGTACGCTACATCTGTCCAGGCTGCAGGCTGTTTCTCAGCGCTGCAAACAATCGTGCGTGCAGCCCATGCACCATAACACCAGATTAAGCCCAGCCAACGGTATTGCGTCCGTCGTGAAGCACACAGGGCTTTTTCACAGTTATTATACCCAATTAGTTTTCCTGTCTTGTTTGAGCAATTCCATCTGAGGACTTTTTTGACGAAATACACACTTACAGTGCATCCTCCCCTCCAATTTCTCGTTACATGGGTAAGATTATTTGTTCATAGCACATTCCTGAAGATCAATGGCAAACTCAACGTACTGCAAAGCCTACGCAGAAGGCAGCTGAAGAAAGTTTATGAGGGCAGGAACTCGCCATCTGCCTGGTCACTCGCAGGATATAAATGAATCACAGCCATGAGAGCAGAAGATGATCTGTTGTYCATGTAGGAGACTTCATGGGTGCTTCCATGGAGAGAGGTTTTAGGAGCAAGATAACCTTGGGACTGGATAGAGGCAGATGAAAAGACAGCAGTTGCCAATATATGTGCACATATGTAACAGAAAAGTGAGTAGATCTGGTAGAACTTCATGGAATCATTACGGTTGGAAGAGATCTTTGAGATCATTGAGTCCGACCACAAGCCTCTCAGCACCGTACCTGTTAAACCACGTCCCGAAGCACCTCACCTACCCATTTCTTGAACCCTGCCAAGGATGGCGACTCCACCACTTCCCTGGGCCTGTTCCAACACTCGACTACTCTTTCCGTTTAGAAAGACGGACACMAGAGGGTAGGGGATGCTCGGGCGGTTCAGGAGTGTTCCCGCAGTGCACTTCTGGAGGGCGTGACTCCACCAATGCACCTCTCTCACACTCTGATGGTCCCTGGTCCTTCTCCCTCCTCCTTCAGCAGGGCCGAGGCTCTCCCCACAGCCAGGCACCGCTGCAAGCACAAGGTTCATCTCGGCTTGTGCCCCCACAGCCTTCCCGGCGCTGAGTAATGCCCAGTAAGCACCATGGCTCACTGCTCACGGAGGTGGGGACCGTGGGGAGGAGCGCTGCGGAGCCGGGAGCGGCCCTCCCGCCTGCAAGGGCCGCCCCTCCGCTCCGCGCGCTCCCTGCTCCGGTAGGCGCGGGGCCGGGGCCGCCTTCTCCACCCCGCCTCAGAGCCGCGTCCCGTGAGGGCTTCGCGCTGCCGGCGCGCCGGGGCCGGGGCCGCCCCGCAGTCCCTGCGCCATCCTGCCCCGCGGTCCCAGCCCTGCGCCCTCCTGCTTGTCAACTCCGGCCCCGCGCTCCCCGCGCGCCCTCCTTTCTCGCGGCTGCGGCCGCCATTTTGTTCCCYAGGACAGACCCCGCCCGGTGCGAGCATCAAGCGCAGGGCCCTTCCCTTCAGGATTTTATTCCCTTTGGAAAGCCCTGGGGAGCTGGGGTCCTTTATAAACATAGGCAAAGTGAATATGGGCTATTTAGATGACAAGGGYGGTTACATAATATGACTTGGGGGCTTGACTGGCGTGTGATTCATTRGTGTGGTGAGGAGACGGTAGCTCTGTGAGAGGAGAGGCCCTCACACCGTGCTGTGCAAGGCCCTGTCTTCACTCGCAGACGCTGGTCAATGTTCCTGGAGATCCGCATTTGGGTTTGGCTCCTAAAGCGCTCATTTGGCGTTTGGAAGCGGTTTAATGCACTCTGATAGAAATAATTTAGTGTTCAGCAGGGCATGGTGGGGAGGTGTCTGCYGAGAGCTCGGGATTCGCATATTCATTCTGTAAATTGGGAATAAATACAGCCTGCAAATGTAAGCGAGAGAAAGGCAAAGGGGAGGTTTGCAAGCCAAAAAAAAAAAAAGGGAATTTGAGGCATTTGAACACAGTGTATGTGCGTATTGAGCTCGGGGTSAGCAGAGTGGGGTCCTGGCGTCCTCCCGCTTAGCTGGCGTGGGATGAAAAGCTGCTCGGTCCATGGGCCCTGTGCTCGTCCGCCAAGGGGGCTGTTCGTGGATGGCCACGTGTGGCCTTTACCCCGGCGTGCCCGTGGCTGGATGAGCCTGCCCGGAGCATCCGCTGGGAAAGGGCTCACGTCGTTAAATACCGTGCGAGCTGTCGTCGTTACGTGTRGAGTCAACCCGCCTCGTGATGGATGGGTCTGCTCGGGTCCCGGGGAGCTGCCGTTGCAGGTGGGTTGCCGCCTTTGGAAACGAACGCTGGGGTCTCGCTTTGCCCTGCCTCGCGCTTGAGGCTGCGGCACGGTTTGTGCGAAGGCAAGATTGGACCCTGAGGAATGGTGCCTGTCATAAGGAGCATGAGAAGGAATCAGGGAGGAAGCCTGGTGTCAGATGCTTGGTTTTGCTGGAGTTTCAGCACAGCACAAACTCCCAAAGCCCCGGCAAGGAGCACTGAGATTTTCTTTAGCAGACTAATGATGTTCGAAGCTATTTTTCTTGTTGCGGACAACCGCACACCAATAGCAACAACARCAACAACAAAAAAGGAGCCTAATGAACCTGCAGAAACGTATGGCCCTAATGAAGATGAAAGCCTCTCTTCCAGCTACTATATCTAGAAACACACAAAAAAGGGGAGGAAATTTAAAATAAAAAGACAAAGTACCAGCTGCCTAGACAGATTTCAAAGGTGTAACTGGATATGCAAAAAAAGAAAAAAAAAAAAAAAGAGGGAAAAGTAAGAAGAAAGAAAATCCTGCTCCCCTGGGGTTCTTCTGCAGGGGCATTCTTCATTGCTGCTGAGTCTGCATTAAACGGTGCAGCTGGTTGAAGGAGGAAGGCTTCTGGGTGGAGGGCAATACGGAGATATATATTTTGAATGGGCTCATAAGTTCTTGGAGAAAAGAAATGAAGGGCTGTTAGGCTTCTTGAGCTGAAAAGTTCCTCTGATTCTGAGGGCCTTGAGTGTTGCATTGCCTCCGGTGATTGTCAGCTCCCTGCAATCTCCACTCCATTTGTTATTTTATTTGTGTGAGAACAAACAGTCTATCACCTGATAAGATTTATAACTAATGCTGTGCTGAATTGTACAGAAAATGCTGAAACTTGTACTGTGAGGCTTGTTGGTTTTTAGTGAGATCTGTTCCAGGATAGCAAGACGTTAATAAACCAGCTTTCTACTGCAGAAACCTACCTGCAAGACATGATTTCTTTTACTGGCAAAAGAAGCTTATGCATTTATCTTTAGCCCCTATGGTCTGTAGGAGGTGTTGGGGGCTTCAGGCCTGGCTGCTCTGACAGAATTTGGGGGGTAACCAAGGCTGGCTGAGCAAGAGATGCTGCATGTCACGTTTGAGGTGCGTTGGTAGAGTTGCATGGGAAACCTGCCCAAGCCCCTCTGTATCCTCACTGGTACCACAACTCACAGCTGACAYTTCTAAGAGCCAAGACTTCAGAATATAGCAAAATTGTGACTCCAAAGACCCACAGAAATCAGTTACTTAATGGGTATGGTTTTCTAATGAAGGGGAATAAAAATTATAATCAGCAGACTGAAGCTCTGCCTTCAGCTCTTCTGCTAAAGATCTCCAGGTCACCCTGAATTAAAGAGCTGAGTTTGAGACATTATGTATGGGGGATATTTTGGAATGAAAGGAGTTCTTTAAAAGGATGACTTTTACTACCCTGACTATTCCTTCCATTGCAGTGCTGCCTTGAGACTTCATTTTCGGACAGAGAGTGCACGTGCCAAGTGCTGTGCAGGCACAGAGCAGGGTATGACTGCATAGCCCAGGAGGGCAATGTGCACCTGAGGAAAGAGCAGAAACGTCTGCCTTGATAACAACAATGAAAGCACCTTTTCCAGGGACTATATCTGGAAAACACACAAACAGGAGGAAGAAATGAAAAGGACAAAATGCCAGTGCTTAAAGATGTTTCAAAGGCACAACTGGAGGTGGAAAAAAGTGTCAAGGGAGAGAAAAAACCCTGCCTCGCAGAGGCTGCTGCTACAGGGTCATTCTTCATCGCTGCTGCTGCTGATTCTGCATTAAAAGGTGTTGCTGATTAAAGGTTTGGTTTTGGGGAGGGTTAGGGGTGAGAGAATACACAGATATATATTTTTAATGGGCTTGTAAGTTATTAGAAGGAGAAATGAAGGGCTGTTACACTTCTAAGACTTGAAAGTTCCCAGGACCTTGAATGCTGCAGATTTTTTAGCAATTGCCAGTTCATCTTTGTAATCTTGGCTTCCAATTGCAGTTTTATTCGTGCACCAACAAACAGGAGCTGTCCTCTGATAAGGTTTGTGACAGATGTTTGCTGTTCGTCCCCGACACAGACTAAAAAGCCACTCCGCATCCTACGTCTTCCCACTGATGGTATCTGTATAAACATACSCTGGGCAGATACAGCTCACTTTGTCATGGGACCAAAGACATGCAGCTGCTTCCCAGTCACCAAGAGACACTAACCCCTTCTGTCTGATGGTACAATAAATCAGGATTTAGAGCTGCCATTCCTAGACCAGTATGCCATGATACAAAGCACTCATTCAATGGGTGCTTGCAGTGGTGTTTCAGATTTTTTCAAAAGCCATGGATGGGCTAATTTGGCACCCTCGATCCTGCTGCTGCACCTCATATCCCATCTTCTCCTGCAGATAGTCTAAAACCTGACGATATGTTGCCTTCTCAAACTGATTACAGAAAAGGGCAATCCTGCTTCCAGGCCAGGTCCAGTTCCACTCAATCCCTGGGAGCTGGACCTGTCAGGAATGATCTTGGGACCAAATACATAAAAATTTGGCTTGTGAACTCGTTGTTTCCACGTGCTCTCTGGAATACAAGTCTGCACAACTACTTATTTCAATCTATGTGCCACATATTGTTGCTCACTCAAGACATAAAGTGGGAGTAAAATATACCTTGCAGCTGCATATTTCTTTCTCTCTCAGCTGGGAGAACTTTTCCRGCCAGGAAGGCTCATGTGCTGAGAAGCCCAAGCTGCAGGCATTTGTTAAAGAAAGAAAGAAGCAGGTTTCTTCTGCCTGCCTCTGCAGCTCAAGCAGTTTACTGYGGTTTAAAATAAACAAAGATTGCTCCACAGCAACCTCTCGCCCTCTTCCCCGAGAGCCAGCCTTTGAGATGTGCAGCGTGGATAGAAGAATCATTAGAGTGTGGTAAATAAACCTATCATGGGGATAACAGAAGTCTTGAGCTACACGTATCAGGTAGATGAAATGAGAAAGAGGTCACACCAGAGAGGTGAAAGAGCAGGGTAACACGCAGCTAACGTTTAAAAAGGAATTAGTTTTTTTTTTTTTTTAAAGAGACTAGAGTGAAAAAAATCCCTAGAGAGGTGGTGAAGGGGAGAGGAGAGCAAAGGAATGTATTTGAAGTAGAAGTTACAGGGCTGATTGCAGCCAACAGCAAGCTAGGGCAGTACAGCAGCATGCGGAGGGGTGGAGGGTGAGCCTGGGGTGCCCTGCTGCACAGTCCGTCTCCAAGCACGGTGTCTTTCAGGAGGACTCTTGTCTTTCCCCTTTCCATTGCTGCGGCCACTGGTGCAAGGTGCACAGACAGGCAGACAGAAAGCATGTGTGAGGCTGTTCTGCTGTGAACTGAGYGCTGCTGAGCTTCCAAGGCTGGCACAGAGTGAAATTCAAGCTTGGTAAAGACCTGCTGGTGTTGGCTCAGAGGCTGGTGGAAGCTGGAGTTGCATTYGTGCTACAAGAAGATGCTAATTAGAATTTAAGACATTCGTATCAAATCTAGAGAAGCTTTGGGTTTTGCCTGCAAGGTGGCTCATCCCACCCTTTCCGAGCTTTTCATACATCCTTTCTCATGTTACCTGGGAACATGGAATCAAAAAGTCTTTTCTAGCAGATGGGAGAAGCAGCAGGGTTCTGAATAGACAAATAATCTGAGTTACAAGTGCTCAGCAAACAGCGGCTCTTGCAGAGGCCACAACTTATGAAGTGTCCAAGTGTCCTCCGAGGAGCCGTTTGACTTTTTCATACCTGCCAAGAACTAACCGGAAAGCACTTAAATCCTGTAAATTGATATTTCCTTGACAAAGAAGAGACATTACAGTGGGGATGTGCTGCTAGTACGTAGGGTGGAGTAAAGCCTGACATTTGTTTGGGAACAGATGCTTCCTATTTGGAGTTTCAGGGACATTAACCATCAGCAAACGAAATTCCCAAATGGTCACAGTGGGGTGATCTGTGCCTGCCCCTTTATGTGTAAAGCAAATAAATACACACTGGCTCCATGTGCACCTTTCACTCAATAGCTTAAGAGCCAGCATGAGGAAGTTTTTCAAACTGGCCAGCAAGATTTTGGCTGCAATCCCATCATTGATTAAGGCATTTTAAAGTGTTCCCTTAGCTTGAGAGGCCAAATCTGCCCCCTCCATGTCAGCTGGTTTGTGTAGCATCTGGAATACACTGCAGATATGGTCTGCAGCTGATTTGTAAAGGACACCAGCGTTTGAGGCCTTTCAAACCACCAGATGCTTTTCCAAGGATTTTCAGCCTGTTTTAAGCAAAGATGTGTGCCCATCTTTGCTTGCAGAACATGTCCCATAATAACTCATAAACAGGCTTTTGGGCTGAACTCTGAATGTTCCTAATTTCCCAATAATTCCTGCAACTTTGCTAAAACATTTCCCGTGCCAGTGATTCTCCTCCAGCCTTGAAGCCCAACATACAAGTTGAGCCTACATGAGCCTACAAAGAGTGTGATCATCAGTGTGACTTTTGATATCAGAGGAATTTTTTTTTCAAGCTTCATGTGTTTGACCATACATATGTGATAGGGACATTTACTTGCTAAGGTGTGGAAGACTATTTGATGTTGACCACCAATGTGAAATCTGCAGAGCATCTGTTGYTTATGGGTTTGAGACAAAGCTGAGGTGGCAAAAGGGAAGCTCCACATGTCTTTACCTGGGCAACAGAGCAGACACCAAAACTGCTAGAAAACTTCATAACACTGAAAGGATCAGCAGAATAAATAAATAAAGAAAAGAACAGACCAACATCTTCAGAGAAAATCTTTCCATAATTGCTTGCAGTTGTCAGGTCGGCTGTGGTGAACTCTTGCTTTGCTCTTCGTTTTATTAACTCAGACTATGAACACATTTGACTGCAAAAAAAGCTTTTTTGGCTATTTTTAATTGATTCTCTTTCTTGATATTTTAACAAACAATAGGGACAGGAATATCTTTTGATTTTTTTTTCCACTTTCTTTTAGCATTAGTAATGCACAAAAAATAAAAAAGAAGAGAGAAGAGAGATGAGATAATCTTGTTATTCTTAGCTCCCAAGGCGGATGCTTGTGAATGCTAAGATAAAGATATTTGGGCTCAGCTAGTCTTTTCCTCCTTTATACATTTCTCTTCACAGAAATTAGGAAGTAATTTTTGCATTTGACTGGATTCCTCTATTCCACTTTCCTGTCTAATGTGTTTTTTKAATATTTCATCTCTCAGACCAGCATCGCTCCATCACTACTGTCTCAGACACCCCTTTTGTAGGTCAGACTCGTTATTGGGGCATTGGTTAATAACTGGGTCTTGAAAACCCCTTGTTCCTTCAKTCTGCCTCGTTCTGTCTGTTCCAGACGTTGCGAATGAACTCCTGACATGGTGGACCACAGCATGACACCATGAGCTGTGTAGCCAAAACCTGCGTGAGCCTCATCAATGAGAGGATAAAGCACATGTTGAATTGCAGAGTCTCACGCTGTGATTTTTTAGTTGGTTGGGTTCAAATAAGTCAATAGTTCCCCCAGACCTCTGCTGAGGGTGCTCACTTTGCAAGGATCGCTCAAGTCAGTGCATGAGTCAGGACAGAACAGGACACAATTCAAGCCAAAAGTGATTAAATCAAGGGCAGAATTCATTTACATTAGTGCTTTATATTAGGCCCATAAAATGACTGTGGCAGTATTCATTTGGAGTAAGACGGGGTGACCTCTGTCCTCCTCTAACACAAGATACAAACTCATGGCACGTTCTGATTTTATTTTTATTTACATCTCTCTGGGGGAATTAGGGAGCTAAACTTGAGGGAAAAAAAAAACACTTGGAAAACTCAAGCCTCCAGAAAACACTGCTTTTACAGGGTGTTTTACAGGGCAGAAGGTCCTTAGGGCAGTCATATATGTGAAGAAATATCCAGAGCCATTTCAAGAAGTGGTGCCTGCTTGAGGTAGTATTCACCTCACAAGTGGGGGAGAGAAGAAGGCATAATCCTCGTGGAATGCTGAGGTCCCTGCAAAATCCACTACATTTGAAACCAGGATCTTCTTSCAGCGCTGATCACAAGCTCTTGCTCCGAGACATTATACCAGTCTTTACTGTTTCAAACTCATGGACAAAGCCCCAAGGCAGATCTATGGCAAAGCTTCATTAGCGAGTGGTTTTTGAGACTCATGGTATTTTGTTTTGTGATTGCCAGATCTGTGCTTAGAGGTCGTCATCATCTGCCCTAGATAGAACATGATTAATACAGAACTGTTTTAATGTAATTTTCGCCGCTGACCTTAATTGCACAGGTCAGGAATGAAAGCATTTCACCATATGCCAGACATTAAGATCTTGAGCAATTCCCCAGCAAACGTTACACTCCCTGGATTGGATTGGAGCCCAGCCAGGCTGTGCTCATTGAAACTTATAAATTGCCTTTATCTTGCTGGCAATGTAAAATTAAATTGGTATAAGGGATATTGCATTGTTGATGAAGATGTACAAGGCAGAGTTAACTCCAGTGTAGTGAATGTATCACAAGATATGAGAAATATCTTAATTGGCTCAGCACCTTCCTTGGGTGGCCTTGAAGAAACCCAGTGTTGCTGAAAACTGTACCATTAAAGGAAATAGTCTYTGTTCGCTCGCTTTGTGTGCTTGAATTGTACAGCTTTTCCTATACTGCTCATGAATGGTGAGGTACAAAACAGGATATATAGCAGTTCAGAAATGGTGATGCTGCAGTGAGCTATGATTGTATCTAAAAAGTCCTTTTCTTGTGATATATTTATGGCCTGTAATCCTTCCCTCGCTACAATTCTTGCCCAAGCTCTATTTCAATCCATTGTACATACAGGGCTCGTTTTATCAAGTTTTCTCATCTCTAATATAATGACAATCGCATGATTTAAATCTGCGAGCAGCAGGGAGTCACTAGCTAGAGATGAACTCTGGTGAACATTAACCCTTCTGGGCTCTCTTAACATTTGGAYGCGGACTTTGCAAGTAAATGAAAATGAAAGCCTGTCCAGTAATTTCTGCTTCTGTGGTGAATTCAGTCAAGGGAGTTGAAGAGAGATGAGACCTTCTGGGTCAGTGTGTCCTGCCTTCCTTGAGTCGGAGTCTTYGCGCCCTCTGTTACATCTCTTTGAGAAGAATTAGAAGTTATTGTATTCCTCACTTGTTGCAGACCTAGAGTTATAATCACCTGAAGGTAGTGCCAAAYGGAGGCTGACATTTTCCAGAGAGAGAGAAAGTGAAAGGCCGAGGTCCTGCTCTCAGGGGCAACCGTTCAGAAATGGCACAGCCAAATAGAGAAGGCCGAGCAATGGGGCAGGGGGCTTCAGCTGCTCCATGAGGAGAGACCACAGAACACCCTCAAGTAGCACGAGGACCCTTTCCCATTCACATAGTCCTGGAGGTGGGTTACATGCACAGAAGATTGTCCCATMAGGAATCACCTGCATGCCCAATCCCCAAACCAGGAGGCACTGCATCCTGCTGCAGGAGAGAGGGCAGAAGCTGCTTGACTTCTCCCCGTGAATCCCAGTCTTTGTGAAAGATGGCAGCAGGCCTCTCTCAACCCTATCTACAAAGGCAAAAATGAGGGAGTGAGCTACAGTCTGGACAGAAAGCTCTGAGAGACAGACCGGGCTCCATCAGTCAACCCTTCTGATCCAGGACAGTTGTTCACCACCTGTATAACTGACCAGGACTCCTGAGTCCATTATCCCAGTGCCATTAAGGACTTATATTCTCAGTAGTCAACCTGCTCACTGTTCCTGAAGGAGAACCAGTGTCTTAGAAGGTGTAAACACTGTTGAATTTTCCTCTGTGATTCTCAAGAAGCTTTCAGCACTCAGGGATTGATGCTTCCGGCCGTATCATGCACGCTTCTCCATGCCCACGTGTAATAGTCCATATGGACAGCACTGAGT
This sequence comes from Eudromia elegans, assembly GCA_003342815.1. Taxonomy (NCBI): domain Eukaryota; kingdom Metazoa; phylum Chordata; class Aves; order Tinamiformes; family Tinamidae; genus Eudromia; species Eudromia elegans. The sequence goes on from PTEX01000079.1 coordinate 2,253,211, forward strand.
CCTGGAGGTTCCCTCAAGGCTCAGCATGTCATTGGAACTTGGAGCTATCCTGAAAATTGGCACTCCTKTAAGTGTGAAGAGCAGAGCTGGTGTAGGGCTTAGATGAGCAGGGGATATCCCACGAACCACCCATCTGGCCACTGGAGGAATCTATACCTTTCACCCCGAGATACCAGGGTGACAAGCTCTAACAAATGCAGCAGATGGGTATCTGGTAGGGAGTCTTTAGTAGGCTGGCTGAGTGCCCGACAAACCCCAGAGAGAGAATGACAGCATTAAAAGAAACCCCATGCAGAAACCCACTGAAATATTGCCAGCAAAGCATTTGACCAGCTACCAGAACAGCTCCCCACCCAGCGGACATCAAACCTGCCCCGAAAGAGAGGACCTCTGGCTCCTATAGCCCTGCCTGCACAGCCCTTGTTGTGCTGTGCATTCRCAGCTTGCTCTCATGGCTGTGAGTCCCTTGGCCCCATTCTCATCCTGTCTTTCACATCCAGTTCCTGTATTTTGCCATGCTCTGTATCCCGGAGGGACCTCAGTGAGCTGCTCGCCGAAGCAGCCTTCTCCCACGGCATCTTTTCTTGTGTTCTCTTAGCATCTGAGAGACAGAACAAGCAGCATCCAGGTTGTGCCTGGGCCATGGYTGGAAGTTTCTAAAAAGAGGAAGACAGATAGATTTGAGCAGAACATATCTGTTAACTGGCTTCTTCACCTAATTAGCTCTGGAAAAGTCACCAGATGGACATAGATTTTAATGATGACTTCATTCAGAGACTTGGAGGAGTGGGTTGGATATAAGAGATAATTACCTTGACTTTTAGATGTAAAAGGCTTCTATTTTATTCTGCTTTTTTTTCCCTCTAGTTCATTTTTAATGAAAGAGAGGAACAGTGAAATTCAAAACATCAAATAAAAAAGGGAAGGTTGACAATCCGTCGTTTAATCTCTGCGCAGTGCCAGCCTGGAGTGACATTTCTAAGGATTGGTTTGATGGGGAGCTTGTTTGTTCATAAAGTGCCACAAAATGGCATTCTGGGTTTACCCAGGGACTTTTCCCTTCCCCCTACGCACTGGGGGAAAGTTAAAGGGATCTGATTAAATGCTACAGGGTGGAGATGTGTTTTCATAACACAGAACGAGATGCAGATAGTAAATGCCTCTCACACCCATTCTCTTCCCTACCCTTCACCCACCTCTGCTGGTACACAGTGTCTAATGAGAAGCATCAAGATAAGATCACGAAAGCCTATTTGCTCATGCAGAGCTGCCCTAAGCAGTGATGAGCACCACAGGGGACTAATGAGATCGTCCTTCCGCACAGAAAGCCTGTGTTTGCTGAGCAGGGTTTGCATTTCAGCCCAAGCATCGTGCTAAGGAGTGTCAGCCTTGCAGAAGCTTCTGCTTTCTCCCCAAATCACCTGCAGTCATTTTCTCTCCCTGGAATTGAGGGCTACCTCCATGCCCACCCCAGCTCCTTACCCACCACCCCAGCAGGCAGGTCTCAAAGGAAGAGTTACAGCCAATGAATGGGTGAAGGAGCCTGGAGGAGGCAGCGCATCCTGCAGCCTGTTTACGCCTGCCTGCAGGTAGGAGAAAACTCAGGTGATTCATAGCACCAAGCAGCTCTTTGCATAAGGGTTCAGCAGAAAACCATCAGGAATTAGGATTAAACAAAAGTGAGTTTTACTGAATCCACAGCAGCCCAGTGAAAATGGGTGCTTTAGATGAACGGCATGCAGAGGCCTTGGGCACACTCAGATGCAACATATACAGCATATTTTCAGTTGTATTTACTTGGGTTCCGTTGGAGCCTTGCAACTGACAGGCTGGAAACGGATTTTAATGAAAGTCCTGTTACCAKCATAGGCACTTAGACATGGATACTCATATATATATACAACAGGGAAAATCCATTTCTGTCCTCTAATACGATTTTTGAATCTGTGCCATTTCCAACAAGTCCCTCCTATCTCCACGAGTGCTTCGTAAGCAAATCCCCCAAATTTCTTCTGAAATTTGCCCTCTGGTGGCTGAGAATTTGTGATACTTTGTTATTGAATTAGGCTATTATTATTCGGATTGAGTGCAATCTCTAGGGACAAGACTAGCAGGATAGTGAAAGACCTCTTAGTAACATACATTGATAGAAACATAAGATATATGAAAAATAGAGAAACAAAAGACGGAGGTCATGTAGTTTCTGAGAACCAATATAGACAGCTGGATGTTATATTATCCATGAGACCTCTTAAGTCCATAAAATGAGGAAGCTGCTTGAGAACACTGTTGTTGAGAGGGCTTTAGCATTCACTCAGTTTGGGTGACCCTCTCACACCGTGCCCCAGCCCTCCCTGTGCAGAAGAACAGGAGGAAGTTTGCAGAAATAGAAGTTAATGGGGGAATTCAAAGGAGGCCACACAGAGCAAGTATGAAAAGGGAAAAAAAACATTATTGTTGTTACTATCATTTTCTCAATATAGCAGAAGTCTTTAGTGGGCCATGGCTCTAAAACATTCAGGTATAAACTCTTTTCCCAAGCCCCTGTGTTAACTTTGACTGAGTGTCCTACTCCTAACTTGAGAGGAAGTGTCTGGGAGCATATCGCCATCCCAACAGGGTAAAACAACACTCCATTTACCCCTCAGCTGCTTGCCCATGGATCTCAAGAGAGGCCCTGGACTAGCTGTAGCTGAAGAGTGAAGTACAATATAACTGTCCTTTGCTGTCATGGTCAGATTGCTCCTGGGCAATTCGGAGCAAAGCACTACTTTGAAAGTGCATGGGAAATCTGGGCAAGGAAATAGATTATCACAAGAAACAGCAAGCCAGGAGATAAACAAGGGTCCTTGGGCTTGCACAGCTCCCCTGAGGTGTGCTATGTTAAACAGGCCCTTAAAAGCAGGGAGCTTTCTCAGCAGAAAACTGACCCTTCCACTAGACTCATGGTCCTGGTGATTTACTGAGGACCTTGCTTAACATYGGGTCAGACACCATTTGCAAAATCATCACATTACTTCTGGGATCATGATGTGACCAGCTTTTCCAGCTTTCCTAGGGGCATGATTAAAGAATGAGGCTGATTTCTGCATCCCAGGTAGAAATAGGAGTGGTTATTCATCATTATGAACTGCTGGAAGACCTGCCATTGCTTTCAGAGCACACTGAAATTCCACCGTGTTTGAGTGTTTAATGAGATGATGAAAAGTAAGTAGAAAAGTATCTGCATTGCCAAGCTCACTCAATATTTAGAGAGAATCTGAAAGGGAGAAATGTCTAATATGGAACTTCCRTGGCTTCAGCTGTTTTGAAAAAAGGAAACAGAAAAGCGTGGGGCTTTTTTTCTGTTTAGTCCTGAGAATTGGGTGAATTCCTGCAATGATCAGGACAGCTAGAGGAGTTTGATATGCTGAAACCAGACSTAGTGGTGCTCAGACTCTTCAGTGAGATCCGATCATGCATTAGAARTGCCGTGGTCAGCCCGGGGTGAGCAAGGCATCAGGAGGTTACAGCTATTTCATTAGCGAYGTTGCTTGGAGTGGGTGATGACCTAAGTATCTTCTCGTTCTATCTGTGCTTTAATAGTGCACTTTTTTTCCCCTCTCATACCCTATTTATTTACATGGAGTGAGGCTGTCAGAGTGACAGGCTGAGTTAACGAGACGGTTCATCATTCCCTCTCTCTGTAATTTTAATTCAGCAGATTGCTCCCTTGCATCTGCACGCGTGCCGGTGTGTCTCACACTCCTCTGACACATCACCTTTCCAGGGCCATCATTTTTCATCTGAGATTATGGACAAGCATTTGGAAAGTGGCCTCARCCGGTGAGGCGAGAAAAAGTCGGATCATTTTTATGAACCAAGGGGTAAAGTGATCCATAAAATATATGTCAAATTAGAGCCGAYGCTTCCATATAAGAAAGACACCAATTAATGTGTTCTGTAGGCTTGGATTTAATAGAGCGGAAGATTTACCAGCCTTTAAAAGCTTAATACCAGCACCACTTATTGGGCAAAATAGTTTGTCAGTGGTTGAGCTCCCTGACTTCTCTAGACCCTTGCAAATGGCAACGCTCACAGCTCTAGAGATTGACATTGGGGCATCACTCCTTGCTSAAGAGGTTCTTAACCTTTTCCAGGAATGGAGTGTGAGTGGAGCACGGGGCACCATTAGTGCTGGGAACTTGAAGAAATTAAAAACAGCTCAAACATGAATTTCTCCATCTGCACCAGTGATTGGCTCTCACTCAGTGGGAATATAGYAGGTCCCATGAGTGTCAGGAATACGTTGAGCTATCATCTGATAATGGGTCTCAAACCATGACAGGTGGTCAAGAACTACTGGGTTTCTTGTGTGAATCCYATCAACACTAACTTGCAGCCTACTAGGAATGGTGTTGGACACCAACATTTCTYGTCCSCAGGTTAATCTTTTGACTCCCCATGACTTCACCTGCCTTCAGGAACGTGATTGTGTCARGGTGGCACAAGATTTACCAAGTTTATGCAAATAATCTTTTTTTACCCTGTGGTATATTGACCACCAAGAATGGTTTCTACTATGTCTGTGAATGAAGCATCTTCATACCACCATGACACAAAGTACACTCAGCTTAAACATTTAAACMTGTTCTCTAGCCTTTCTAAGCAAATTGATCTGCCATGCAAGATTATTTTAGCAGTTCCAAATTAGTGCTTATTTTATGACTGCATTATGTTTGCGGAAAGGCATGACTGTATGGTTACTCAGATAAAATTATTCAAACAGAACTGTACAAGGAACTTTTAAAWGGACCCAAGCAAGCAAATATAATGTAAATAAAAGAAGAGAAAATAAAAATATTTGGACTTCTGTTTGGATTTCTGAAATTCCTCCAGGAGTGCTTTGTGTGTTTAAGAAAGCATTATATTTTTTTCCTGCAAAATTTCCCCGGCAGAGAATGAAAAGAAGGTTTTTCAAGCATCTGAGGCTGCATAAGAATTTGGGCAGAGAAAACCATGGTCATAAAGACACYGTCTCTGTTTTTCCGTGACACACAGTTTGAGAAGACCCTTTCCTGGAGCTTTCCCTCAGGTTAAAGCAGTCTTTACTATAGCACTTTCATGCTGCCTATCAAAGAAAAGGTCAAATGTGAATTCAGACCACGGCAAAAGGCTATTCAAGTAAATCTGTACCTGAAGTCACTCAAAGCCCGAGTTTACAATGCTGTTCAACAAAAGAAGGTGCAGAGGGCTTCCACAACCAGTGACGATTGTTTACATCTAGTTCCAGAAATCTTCCTAAAGCCTTCTTGTGTAGCAAGGATGGCTTGATGTAGAGGGGGGAGACTGAAGTATCTCTGCATCATCCTTTGATCCRGGAGGTATCTTTTGGGGAAAACCATAACAGAGATGAAGCCTGTTGAATTTCGTATCTATGACTCTGTAATTCCTTGATGGAATTGAGAATGATGGCTTCTCCCCAGAGAACTTGGGAGCGGGGTATCATGCTCTATATTGCATTCCCCAAACAACTGTGGAAAAACGGCTGTAATTATAGKGAATACTAGAGGACATCTCCTGAAGGGGTAAATTACTCTACAGAATGTGTCCTTTTATTATAAARCTATAATATTATTTTACTGTTCTACTAATGATGTACAGTGAGCTGTGATGGGAGGGAGCCCCAAGAAACATAATGATGGTTGTTTATTATAGCAGCACTTAATGTATTTCGTTAATACTGAAGTGTTTTCACTGAAGACAGGGAAAATTCTATTGTAAGACAGGACAAAAGGGAGACATATCTATGCCATGTGCTACACTTTAGAAATGCACCACTCCATTTCTCCTTGTTTTCTCAAAAACAGCCTCAGTTCAAGTGATTGATCGATCTTCCTGTTAGACAAAGAAGATTCTGAAATACCCTCTCAAGGGTTTGCCCTGAAGGACCAGGATATATCTTCCTAATGCACAAATGGAGATGATACATATTTTTCCTGCTTGCAGGAAGCCTTTCAGTGAGGGGCTTGCCTAGTAGTCCAGCAAAAGGGTTTGATGCTGAAACATTTGCTGAAAGACAAATACTAGAATATCAGCATTGCATGAAGCTCTGATTCATTCCAGAGGTGACTGGTCACACTGGAGGAKGACCACAGTACCACGTTGTCCTTTCATCCTTCTTGCTTTCGCGCTAAGGGAATTGCTCCCAGGGAGGGTCGCTCTGCATGGATGAGGACGTGCCTATGAATGATGCTCGGTCTAAACCTGCTTGTTGGTGATGGGAGCAGGAAGTGGAATCTGTGATGAAAAAGCTGCAATGGAAGGGGCCAGCTTGGCCAGCCCATCAACACCACAGGTCAGCTCTTCCTTCCAGCATCTCCTGCTCTGCTCCAGCAGTTGTGCCATGCRGTGGTTCTGCTGCAAAACCTCTCTTATAGCCACAGCACTATTGTCAGCCCGTCTGGTACTCTTCACACATCCACCAGCTCTTCCCCTTCCCAGCAGAAGGTAAAGAAATTGCAATACAAGCTGCTGGACTAGGAGGGCATTCAGTTTGCAGGAGGAGGGTGCTGGATTGGCGAGAGCCTGTGGCCGTTTTGGAAGCATGGCAGGAGTGCAGGGAAAGGAGGGGCATCAGGAGACTGTGGCCACCACACAGCCCCTGGACAAAGGGACAGCACTGTCACGCTGCAGGGAGCGGTGGTGCTGGAATGGGAGCCGGTTAGCGAGGGCTGCCGATAAGGACAGCCAACTGTTCCATTAGCCATGGTCTCAAACAGAAAGGATGTGCAAATCCCCATGCAGAGCAGCCTGGCGAGCACCACATAGGCACAGGGAGTTGCCAAAGGCTCTGAGAGCAACCAAAGGCACAGATGTGCTGCCCCAAAGACAGCCAAGAAGGGCACAGAGGCAGGGCCACGTCTGGACCTTCTCCCTGGGCAGAGCAAAGCAGTGAAACTGCCATTTGGCACAATTGCAGTCTGCTCTTTCCATRGGTAGTTGACCTTGATTTGCAAGGCTGATTCATTAGGCGCCCTCCAGTAGGCACCTGCCTTATTGGGCAGCACCTAACGACACGTCAGCGTGAAACAGTCCTCAGATTTATCTCAGTCTAACTCATCGAAGGGACAGGAACTTAGGGAGCACTAACATGTTACTTGCATAAATTGCATCTCATTGCTTTTTATAGCTTACTTATACACTATAAATTTTGTTAAAAGAAGAGGAGCTAGAGAAGATTGAATATATGCAGAAGGCAAAGTTGCCTTTCCTTCTAGCTGTACCAGCATGACAGTTTCTTCCTTTTGTCTGGAGCTGTGAGCAGCAAGGATGAGCAGTGGAAAAATTTCAAAAAAATTCAAAGCCTTGGCTTGGTTCACATARGCCCCCTTCAGCCGTATTGGCCAAGGAAACATGCAGAAGCCAGCCTGGCAGAATATCATATGCCCCTGGAGCTCAGCTCCTACTGAACATGAACCAACTGTTGAAGGAATTTAGGATGAGACTTGACTGATCCTCTGCCAAGAGTTGTCAGAGGCTGAGATTTGCAGAAGGATGGCCTTGGAGATGCAGAATATCTAGGCTGTGTTTCAGGCTCTGCCTCAGACTCCTGAGGTGACCCCGGGCAAGACATTTAATAATGCAAAAAGGAATACCAGCTGTACCCTTACTGTCCAGGGCTGCAGGGATGTTGASAGGACAGGTTAATTAAAGCTTAGGAGATACTCAAATGGAACAACTACCATCCTCACATACTTATCTTGTTGCTAGAGCTAGTAGGAGATGTGAGTCGCAAGCCCATGTGAAATACTGTTCCTCTGACATTTGTTTTCAAGGTGGATTGGTGCAAAATAGACATTTTTTTTCAATTTTTAAAAATCTTTTGCAAAAYAAAATATTTTATCATTTCTATTATGAAATGTCAGCATGTTTCATTTTGGTTTMTTCCAGGTATTTTATGGCTGTTGAACAACTTTTCCTGAGAAATTCCTAAGGCACTGATATTTTGGCACTGCAGTCAGAGGGGAAACTCTGCATATCACAACAGAGGTAATTTGGCTACTCATCTCYGTGATAATATGTAAAGCTCCCAAACATTTTTTTTTTTCCAGATCACAAGTTCAATCAAAGATTTGCAATTGCCAGATGGATCTAAAATTTAGATTCAGTTCAACACATGATGATTTGGGATCTACCACCTTATCTCTGACAGTTTTTTTCATTCCAAGTTTTCTGTCTCAGTAAAATCAGAGTATTCTTAAAGATGGATTTTTGTGGAAAGCATATGTTGCTACTATAAGAACACACTGATTTAGTATTACTTGCTGGCAATGTGTGGTTGATAGTGACTATTTCCATTTTCCAATTCTTGCTAAACTCCTTTATGATGCTCTATCAATATATTACAGTAGAAACCCATAGAATTTCTCATGAACCTAGGCTGATTTATAATATCACGTAAAAGGTGAAATAGGAGGTTTTTGCTGCTTTCACTATAAACCAGGCAAAATTTGTTAATTCAGCCAAGTCTCACTGACTCTGTAAATAAATCCAGATAGCCCAATATAAAATGAAATGTATAGGTCATTAATCTATTAGAAATAAAATAATTTTTTTGTATCTCAGTAAGAAGTTGGAGGTTTGATAGATGTGTGAGGATCATATTATTGGAAATATTTTGCACTACTATGTAAGTTGGATGATGAGAGAAGCACAGTTTAAAAAAAATGTGCAGAGAATAAGGGAGTTGTGTGAGTATCRAGAAAACATGGATTCAAATGGAAAAGGTAAAGGAGAGGAGACAAGAGTTCCTGCTAGGTTAGAGAGTTAGGAATTATTCTCAAGTTGTCCATGATAAAATTATTCCCACCACCTCCCACCAAAAAAATAAAATCTTTTATGAAGGTAATTTACTATCCCATAAAAAAAATCCACAAGCAAAATCAGATTGTTAGGATTTTCTGGAGAAAAAAAAAGAATGATTTTTTTACTGTTTGTTATCAAAATGCAGAATTTCAGGGGAAATGTGAACAGGAGAAGTGGAAGAACTGAATGTTCTGAGGGAAGTAAGATGAATTTTGAGAGTTTTCCCATGGTTGCTCCTAACCCCTGTCATCCCTCTGTCTGCCTGTCCCTCTCTCCTGTCATTCCAGGTTCCTTGTGATGAAGCGTCCAGTTTGGGGGCTGCCATGTGTCAAGCTGAACCCTGCCACGTATCCTGGTGGGACAGAGGTGCCCTGTGGGAGAGATGTGCTAAATTTTGCATGCGCCGCCTGCATCTCTACCACCGCCGCTCTTGGAAAGGGTAAGGCACACTTGTGCMTATATGAGAATTGGTCGTGTTCCCAGAACAAGAGCAAATCTTCCCTTCTGAGATTTCATTTGTTYGATGATTTTATCATGCCCACCTGCAGATCGATCGTTACAAGCATGTACATTACAGGACGTTTTCAATGGGGCCTGGCCTTTTCCTTAAGACCCCCATTAAAATGCCAGGCATGCAGAGGCAGGTTTAGGTGTTCCTAAGCCAACGCAGAAGCCTGCCTTGCTCTAGACAGGGTGGCCCACACAGGCCAATAGGGAGAGCAGCRTTAAACCCTGTTGAGCTGATCCACGTGAGTTCTTCTTTTGGGYTATTACACTAAAAAGGGCAGAAAGGTCAGTGTTTCACAAATGTTTTAGAGGTTGCAACCTCTGCCTGCTTGTATATCTATCCTTTTTTTTATATACTGAAACTCTTAAGCTAGATTCTATTCTTTTTGGGAGGCTTCTGGCTCCCTTGTTAGACTGTTATGTGATCACGAGCTCCCAATCCTGTTTCACATTCCAGAYAGGATCTAGCTTTTTTGAGGAGGAAAGAGCAAAGCCTCCCTCTCGCGGATGCACCAGGGCTGGATAAGGGGCCACTGGGATCCTCCCCTGGCCTCTATAGTAAAGTTCGCCACTCCTAAGACATGGAGCTAAACTGCAGGCTCAACATGATAAGGAGAGGCAATGGAAATCACAGCTGGGTTGTATTGTTTTGCCAACAGAGCAGAACTTARTAAGCTCCTGAGTAAGGGGTAATAATACCATGTCTCCCCCCATACCTCCCTCCCGCACCTTGAGAACATTTATCCATTCAGCTGGTGACAGCCGCAAAGAGGTGGCACCTTCCACCCACCTGGGAGGCAACAGTGGCTGGAGAGCCCGTCCTCCTGCCAAGAGCCATCTCAGCACCCCGGTCATTCCTGCGTCTGCCTCTCCCGCAGCTGGCGTGCTGACTCCTCCACTTTCACCTGACTCCCCCCTCCTTTCCTTACTCAAACTTGCCGAGAAAGAGGAGGGAAGGTGCTTGAAAATTCCCTTTGAAATCTTGCCTGGGAGGCACGGATTTATCAAAGCACTGAAACGGAGCGTGTGTGTGTGTGTGAGCATACGCGCCAACCCTGACACCACATCAAAGAGAGTAACAAGGAAAGGGTTTCAAAGGGGCACCCTCGTTCCCCCTCCCTGGGTCTGCATGCACATGCATGCATGCATGCATGCATGCATTTTCCTTCCCCTAGCAACTAATGTGCTTCTTGCCATGGCTGCTTGCTGAACACTTTGCAGTCAGGAGGAAATGCACGGCCCCTCTTTGCAGTAGCTGCATTCAGGGGATTAACCAGGTAAAGCTCTGCGCTGGTGTCTGCAGCCATATGCTGCAAGAACCAGTGACTCAGGAATAACCCTTTAAAAAGCCAGTGTTTCCAGCTAAGGCATGTCAGTTCCTGGGCCAAAAGACACGACGGGTGTTGTCTTTGGTGTATGTGACAGYTGATAAAACCACTTTTCCCTTGTGTTCAATGAAAGCAACGGGCTCTGAGCCCCTTTCAACACCTTTATCCTGGCTGTCAGTTATGAGGCCTCATGATACCTATAAGACATCAGTCAGGACAAATATTGCCATGTTTTCTGAGGAAGTGGAATAGTGGCATATGTAGTGAAATGACTCAAAGCCAGAGTGACAGGATAAACTCATCGTAGAGCTGGGAGCAGAGCTCCGCAGGGCTTCATAGAAGTAACTTGAGTTTCAAGAGGCTACAAGCCAGACAGAGGCCTAATTTGGAGCTCAGAATCACCCTGTACATGGGATAAACTCATGGCCTTCCAAGGTAATCCCTTCCTAATTCCTAGGTAGACTCAKTTGGATGGGCTGAGCCCATTGCTGGGGCAGTTTGGTCCCATCTGCCTCTGTCTGTATTTGCAGAGGATGATAGTATGACTCTTGACAGCTATAACAGTCAAATATCAACATTAGCAAGTGACAAAGGTCATGTTTCTAAATACTAATGCCTTGCTGCCGTGTCCTGATGGTCTTAGAAGGCRTGAGGCAGAGCTCATCCATACGTGCCCTGCTCTAGCAGTGGTGAGGCAGTGAAACACTGGTGCAGAGTTGCTAGACATACAGGACTAATAGGAAACATGCTGGAATGTGGGCGAGGGAGAGGGGTCTGATAGGCCAGGGGTTAGAAACACCTTGGGATAAAGACAGGAGTCTAAGGTGTTTTTTCCTTAGTGAGGTCATTTCAGGTGGATTCTGAACATTTAACCCAAACCAGGTTCTGCACTCTAAACTGTAGCGATCCACTGACTTAAAAGAAACAAGATATTCAGTATTTTGAGAGTCAAGTGATATCACTGGATACTTAGGGCTCTAATCTCAGCCCCTACGGCTGTGCTGAGCTAGGCTTTGTCAAACAGTGAAAGCCTAACACCTAACTTTGATAACCACGAAGCTGGCCGGGTTCCTGGCCAGGCGGTCCCCAGGGTATTTATCCAGGCACTTCAGCCACCACTGCTGGGTATCTGACATCCAAACATAAACAGAGAGATTAAACTGTAAAGCTGCAATGACAACCCTAATTGCAGGGAGAGGTACCCACAGAGAGGTGATAATGCACATCCTTGGAAAGAGACACTGCCCCAGAGAGCTCTGTCTCTCTTTAGATGAGCAGACAAAGTGCACAAGAAGTATATGACAGAGGAGCAATCCAGAGCTCCCTGCTTTTAACCTTCACCACAAGAACTTCCTTGATGCTCTCTGATAATTACTTGTCCTACTAGAAGAAATGCAAATTCACCTCCCTGCTCTTGTATCTGTTTTCATACAGCTGGATACTTGCTGTGTTGGGAGATTTTCTGTGCTGTGTTGGAGACACTGTGTCAAGAGCCTCCTGCACTGCATCGTCCCAAAGGACCCGCAGTGTAAGACCTGCAGGATACAGAGCTGCCTTCCAGCCAAGGTATCTCATGCTGGGGTCACAATGAGGGATAAATGGGCACCACATGGCCCCATATTCTGACTTTGAAGYCTTCTCTCTGTGCACAGCGACTTCTGTCACTTCCCTGGGCACATGGATAAYGCCTAGGGTAAATCAGATGTTCACATATCCCTTGCCCAGCTTTCACTATTAAAGAAAAAACTCTCTTTGATAACTCCTTTCCTACAGCTCTAAACAATCTAAATAAAGAMGACAAGTGCTGAATTTTGATGAGTGGCAAAGCCTAGAAGTGAAGGATCTGCCCTTCAGAGTTCACACACACACTCACTATTGCACAAAATTTCAGTGGTGTATGAAGTACAAACTCCATTCCCCTCTGAGGACGCAAGATCCTGCCACTCCTTGTCTTGTGCCGCCCACCAACACTTTGGAAACCCTGCTGACAAACATCAGTCCCATCTCTAAACTTTCTCCTAGTGTCTTCCTGGGAGTGTCCCCATTGCTTTGCTTTGTCCTGCAAAGCTGCAGGGCAGTTGTTCACCTGGTGCTTCACCATCTTTCACTACTGCAGCTCAGGTGTTATCYCCAGYGTGGAGAGGTGAAGAARTGTTTTCTTCTCTGACAGTGTCATCCTGCCCTAACACACAAGTTCTCTTACAGCTGGTACCAGTGGATTTCCCCTTAGGAGATGCACAGTGTAGGTTTTTAAACCATGGTCCAGGTTAATGCCACTGCTGTGCACAGAGAAAAGATTTTCAATTTGAAGTTAAGTGAAGGAAGATCTGCCTCAGTGGAGGGAGGGACCTAGGCAAGCTTCCTAGAATGAGAATAAGGTGAAGGTAGTCTCGGGTTGTTACACAGCAGCAGTGTGCAGATGTTCCCCAACGGTTTCAGTCTCTCCGGGGGTCTTCATTGCATCTTACTCAGTTTCTGCTGTGCCCATTACCTTTGAAAGAGGCATCCATCTGAGAACACTCCTTCTGTCCTCATTTGTCTTCCTGAGCATGGGCATCCTCTCTTCCAGTACCTCTCCTCAGACCTCAGTTTCCTAACTAATATTATTTATTTATAGCCTCTTTCTTTTCTTTCTCCCCCCCACCCTTTTTTGCTCCATGGCCCATCAATTAACCAGAGAGGGTATTGATTGGTAATTGTGTCAGGATCCCCAAAGCTTGCTGGGAAATGTGGCTGCTGCTGCTGCTTCAAATGATTGCATATGCTCTGTCTTTGATTCACAGAGCACAGCCAGGGAGTATTCTCACTCAATGTGACTTAAACGAGCAATGAGCTCACAATTTACCCTTAGGAGGGTATTATTTGCAGCTCTTGCTGGCTGGGTGTTTGACATTAAAAGAAAACAGAAGAAGCCAGAAAGTATCAATTAATTCCCACTGAGCCAAATGGAAACTTTAAATTGGGGGATTTGGGGCAATCTGACATATGTTAGCTTACAGCACTGGACTACCTGTCTGGAAGGACCCTTGTGTCTGGCAAAGTAAAATTACAGCAGCAACATGACTTGTACCATAGTCCGATTTCACCCTTCTCTAAAGGCTCAGTAAATTAAGCTCATGTTGTTGGCACTTTGTGCTGCAAAACTGCTGCTGTAATCCCCACTGGGCCTCCCAGTGCTAGCATAGCTCCTTCAGAACTAAATTTGGAAATGATTTGCTTAAGGAGATCAGCTATTGATTAACAGGAGATTCTTCTCTGAGTCCTCATCTGCTTTTCTGCATAATAGATAAATCTGTCCTAGCAAGCCTGTAATTCCTGCACTGTGGGTTTGGGCAGACAGCCTGTTCAAAGCGTACATGTGTATGTACTCACTTCTTTTTCCATGCTGAATGTCTATTGATTGCAGTTAAGGAGTAAACGTGACATTTCCTTTCCTTCTAGGATGATTTACATGGCCTTACAGCCTACAATACATCTCCAGCTGGAAAGGCTTAGTATCCATTTCACTGAAAAATGCCAGTGTGTGTTTAAAAGCAGTTAGAGTGGGTGGGAAACAGAGACAGCAACACTGACCTAGCAGCAAATAGTGAGCCCTCTACATTAGCCTGGGAAAGAGCTACTTTGTCATATGAATAAGGCAGATATATTTTTCCACTGTACGTCGCTTGCATTATATGGTGATCAGCTCCTTCTTGTTCACTCCATTATGGGCCAGGTGCTGCATTGAGCCCCTCGCATCAGGTGCTCCAGGAGAGGCTGGTTGCCTGAGTAGCGATGGGAGATCATCACAGAAAGGTGGCAGGAAGGGAACCGTGGTGGTCGGTCAATAAGGAGGCACGTTCTCCATGTCCAAGCCGGAGGTCTTGCTCCCTCTGGCTGGTTGGTGATGCAATGCTGAAGAGGRGAGCTAAGGAAAATGCACCATCTTTTGCATGCTCAGGTGGAGGCTGTAGGTGGAAGAAGTGTTGATCTTTGTGATCCAATCCATCATGTCTTCTGCTTCTCTTCTGCTGGCAGGGGAGCTTCTCAAAGAGCCTGTCCTCACCTGTATTTCCCCCTAATTATCTGCTGACTTTCCCTGAAGCTGGTCAGAAGCMATTGGGAGATAAACTGTTCCTACTCACCTCGTGAGAGACTTGACCACCTAGGTCTGTGTGTAAGTACGACCAAGCTCCTTGCTCTTCAAGAAGCTGCTTTGGCAGGAGGGACTATTCAAGCTCCTCTGACTTGGTTTTTTAGCATCTTGCATAAAACTTCAGGGAGCATTTGCATGAAATAAGCTGCTGTGTAGCTTCCACCCTGAATRCTAAGCGAAAGGAAAGGGGCTATAGCAGAGGATGAGGGGGTTGAGATGCTCATCCACAGTGAAATAGACTGCTGGGGAACCTGGATATTTTGCTAGCACTATCCCAAACCAGCTCTCTGGTTTCTGACATTGCCTCCTGGGAGGGTTCAAGGTGAGGCAAGAGCATTGCTCAAATCCAGGACAAATTTCCTACTTCAATGGGAGTAGTAAGAAGCTTATCAGATGAAATTAGTTTTCATAACACCCCCCTCCACRCATATGTCCAGCATGCAAACAGACACACAGACAGACACACACAGAGACTTTCTCATTATTCTTAGCTTTGAAATATCTTTCTTTCACTGCTRTTTTTTCCTCACTGCTTGTACAGTGACCTGTATTCAGTGCAGCATCCCTGCGTGTGCTGTGTTCCTCACAGTAACCATTGTACACGTGTACCCATACGGATTATGCATGCACCAGATCTTCACAATTCCCTTGTTGAGCCTGGCATGAGTTCAAGGGAGTTGAATTGGAGAGAGATGGCTTTTCCCCCTCTCATCACTACATGTAAATATCCATCAGGTTGGTGATTTTCCAACATATCACACCCGCTGYTGTGTTTTGTGTTTAGGTTTTGGTTTGCTAATCTATTAGCTCAGCAGATGATAAGTCAGTCTTAGAAGGAATTAGCACTTTGAGATGCAGCTCTACCTCACAGAGCATCTTTTTTTTTTCCTTTTTTTTTATGATAGTAACAAGTATTTCTTTCCCTAAGAAGAGTCAGCATGTGAGTTTTCTAGCTACCAGCAGAGCATCTTCTGTAATTCTGCACCTTCAGGGTCTCCATGAGCCTGTCAGCCTTTGCTCTTGCCCTGCAGCTTCCTCCTCTTATCTTGCACAGATTATTGCACTGCTTCAGGAAAGCTTCAGGGGCCAAAGCTGCCCCCACTTCCTTGTGTACTGCTCCAAAATCACTTTTGAGCCCATTCTGTAGGATGAGCAATTGTTATAAAGAGTGGAACAAATATTCAGATTTAGAGAAGTTAAGCGTGTGAACTGAATGTAGAATCTCCTGATGCAGTGGATTTGATTTGGCTTGTTCTAAATGTGAAGATTAATTCCTGTTTCACAGATCTGATGTGAGGCTCAGCCATTAGTTCAGTGTTACTGTCACTGGACTGAACAACGGCTTGAACAAAGGGCTAAGTTCCAGCAAATAACTTACTCAAGGTTCATAATGAGTTCACTTAAAAATTCAGTCCCTAATTTTCAGATGAAAGAATAATCACATTAAGAAGCTTATCTGAAGAGGTGGCTTTATTTCCACATATCATGCTCATATATAAACTGAAATGCGTTCCTTCCCCATCAATCACAGCAAAGAGCTTATTTGTTTAAAGAAGCTATGAATAAAAGAGATATGATGAAATCACCATCAAYGGTCAGACTGAGAATTCCTGAAGATATCCAGTGATTCTGTTAAAAATGTATCATTGGTGGTTGAATTGTGGGACCTAATGGAAGGAAAATTAATCGACAAAGTCAGTTTTATTTTCCTCGAATTATAGACTTCATCGTATTTTCAATTCACTTTTAAACAAAGCTATGAACCTACCTTTTGTTAAATTTGAAGCATTTAATGACTTCATAAAAAAGGCTGTTGAAATTTATATCCATAGGTTGTCATCTTTGTCTTATTTTCAATTTTTTCTGTGAAGTTATTAAAATGTTATGTGATTGTAATATATTTACAGGGATGGGGAAATGAGGTGTGAATCTAACTGAGGCACAATGATTTTGATAAGATCTGTAGTGCATCAAATGCCACTAACTTGTAAAGGGGAAGCTGTGTGCATCTGCATCCTGAGAGGAGTATGGAGTACATATATTCCATGCTTTTTCCATAGACTTTCTATTCTCTCAAGCTACTTAAATTTTCATGGGAGTCAAAGGTATCAAACTCTGCTCAACGCGTTTAACTTAGATTCCCTGCTGCCTTTGAACTGCTTTGCCCCTTTTTGTGGATACTGTGTGACAGAGACCAGAAGTGTTGGAGCAAACTCRATGGTAGTGTTTTGCAGCTAACGAGCACAGAGGCCCTTATTATTCCCTAAGTCTTTATTCATGAGGGGAAAAGAAAAGAAAAAAGAGAAAGAAAGCTCCT
Source organism: Eudromia elegans (assembly GCA_003342815.1). Classification (NCBI taxonomy): domain Eukaryota; kingdom Metazoa; phylum Chordata; class Aves; order Tinamiformes; family Tinamidae; genus Eudromia; species Eudromia elegans. Next base: position 2,270,345 of record PTEX01000079.1, read on the forward strand.
AATGAGCGTAAGTAGCTTTGGAGGTTTSTGTTCAGCTTTGTCTTCTGTCAGTTATCCCATGCCTTCGCTGCGGTATCTGACCTTCTGGCTTGTTGTGTCAGCTGGATGCAGAGCCAAGTTTACCGTGTAAGAGGGATGCTGAGCACACTGACTGCAATAGCTTCGCACCWGAGATCGTCCCTCTGTCTCATATCTACACAGCACTTGGTGCAGTTTTCCTCACCTGGGTCTCCAGTGGCTTCACTCAGAYTCCCTAGGAAGGTACCAAGGACAGACTTACGTTCTGGAGAGACTTGGACCATGAGTGACCACTGCTCGTTGTCTCTAGGCTTTCTTTTGTTAAGAGGAAAAAAGTTGTTGCAATGTCTTGAGCTGGGCTGTGGCAGCAGACAGGTCTGAAAACTGTTGTTATTGCAATAAAAAGGYACCCTTGACCCTGATCAAAAACGCACTCCTGTTCTCACATCAGTGGGGCACTGTTTGTTAATGGTAACTCATTAACCCAGCACTTGGGGGAGGAGCTGAGTCTGGAATGAAGCAGAATGACTTGTTGTGTTCATCAGGGCGACACCAGTCTCCAGTGGCCAAGAAATGGTCCGATCAAACCAATGGCATGTCAATATGAGTGATAGGAGGCGTATGTTTCTGTGTACCAAAAGCAGCACAACACATTGCAAGGGGTGGGAAACTGGAGCAGTTCCGGCAGAGTCACATATGGCTTCACATATATAACGTGTTAAATCATCAGCCAAAAATATTAAAACATTTTGCAAGGGTCTAGCTCTTCTTCTACAAGGGCTGTGATCCCACAGACTTCAGGGGAACGGAGCGGAGTCAGTGCCAAATGTTTGCTATATTCCCTGCCCCTGTTAGYGTTTTCTAGAGTGGTCACATGTGAGTTACTTTCCTATTGGGAAACTGGGATTCATATCTGGCTTTAGTGGTCTCCAAAATAGTGATTTCTTCTGTCTCCTCTTTCATATGAACAGCACYGTGGACATCCTGGGCAGGACAAGCTGTCCCTGTTCAAGCAGACCTGCAGCAGCAGAGGAGGTGCAAGACAAGTGCATCATCTACACGCGTGAGGAGACGAGGACTGGAGCAGGCAGGTACCTGGGAGCCAGAAGAGGCTTCGTTTTGCTTATATAACTTCATGAGCTGCAACTTTCCACCAGTCAGGAGAGAAGGCCATTGACAGGGTTGCTCCGGGGCTCATGTCTGGGATACAAAACGTTGTTGAAAGTCATCACAGAGGAGCACTGGCAGAGGTTTCATCCCTGTGATAGAAAAAGGCCATTTCAGGTCAGGAGTGAAGAGCCTTGGCCGGGTTGTGTGGGGAATCCTGCAAAGGATCTGCCCACGTCTTCCTGTCTCCAGTCTGTACTAATACTTGGCTCTTTCAAGGCTAATGCATTCACTCATTAGAAAGATGCACAGAAAATATATGCAGGAATTTTTCCATGCTAGGTGCATTCCAGAACCATTAAGCTTTGCATTTGTATAYCCAAACATCACTCAAGCACCAAAGAATGAATGTCTAGGCCCAGCCAAAAAGCATATATTTCTCTTGCTGGAACTAGCACGTATCATGTGCTTTGCAAGGTTTATTTCGATTGCTAATTTGGGGTTGACAGGATGCATGGGGCTCCAGAGTGTTGCTCATTGCCTAGATTATGCTGAATTGACAGGACAGATATACAGGGCTATTTGCTGGTACATGGAAGAAACACTGAAAAGCATTAGCTACATTAGGAGTATTTAAGACAACCCGGAAAGTTCCTCTCACATGAAGCTCTGCTCCTGCTGACTCTAACTGTTTAATGCTAGAGCACAAAGCCAGACCCAGCATGGCTCGCAGGAGAGGGGGTTAATTATTTTCTTTCTTGATTTTCATTTCAGCCTTCCTAGTAATTTGCATTGCTTTGCTTACCAGAACAAGGGACACAAAAGATGTAGACTTGTAGACTCTGATAAAAAAGAACTCTTGTGCAAGTGAAAGAGATCTGCCTCCAGTAAAACCCAATCCCACAAATCCACATAGGTTCAGTGTGAAGTGCAGGCACAGGGTGAGTTTTCCAGACCATTACTCGTCAAGGACAAGAAAGGAACACACTTTTCTTGACCAGTCCTTACTCTATTTGATAGGGTTATCAACAGCAAGGTCAGTGCAGGCCTAGGCTAAGTCATATATTATTATTATCTATTGCAGACCATTCCCTGGTGGAAACTGAATGGATCGCTAATAACCAAAGATGATTTTGATGTAGTTAGCTTGTGGCAACTGCCACGGTGGCTGTTGTGGACGCAGTGGTCAAAGAATGAATAACTCAGTTAAATTACTGACGTTCTGTGCTGGATGAAACTGCACTTAGGGTTTCAAAAAGGAAAGCAAATCACCAGCATTAAGAYTGGATTCCTTAGTAAGACAATTCCAAACACCTGTGTTTTCCTGTTGAAGGTAAACTGATGGGTGTTATGTTCCAGACTGCACATGGGAATGCTCGTTATTTTCATTTCCAGCTTGCACTTGCCATTTTGTCACTAGGAAATCATGCAGTTTTCCATCTCTTGACATAAAGGAAGCACTTTGTTGCTCAGCATGCCTTTTGTTCTAAAGTGCTTGTGAATTTTGAGTGGGAACTATGTGCTTGCCTGCAGAATGCCATGATATGTTCATGTCCACAACTTCACACAGCCTTGCTCAGGTGTATAACCATGCRCTTCTGTGGAGAGAAGGAAAGGAATAGGTAGGTCTTTGACATTAGCTGTAAAAAATTAGGATAAAAGGACACAGGGCAGTTGCAATAAGAGGTCATATAAGTATCTGTGTGAATGTAGGGGAATTCTCCTACACACATACACAAAATAAAAAAGAGTTCAGTCAGAACAGTTTAGAGACTAATTAGTTTTGTTAAAAATGTTATGGTTTTCATGCAGAGATTACATCATTAGTCTGTTGCTGGAGACAAAATATGGCTGKATACATTAAAAATATTGAATATAGCTGGCTACTGCATACATACACACAGCTGATGTAGTCGTAATACATTCATTATTCTGGAAACACAGGCAGATTTGTGTGCTTTGCTGCAATTTGCTGATGCTCTGCTTTTCATTCCATTTTGACCTATTTCCCTTCATGTTAAATATCATTGGAATAGAGCAGGCTCTGGTGTTTTTAAGGTCCTTAGCAGAGTTTGGAGGTGACCGCAGCAGAGCAACTGGTGAGGACAGAAAAATTTCAGCAGCAATTGAACTGATTCCATAAACTGCTCTTTGCTGTGTCCTCTGGACATTTCCTGTGCTTCCTTAATGGGGAAGGTTGACTTCACTCTTCAGGAACTGAGCAAAATGTTCTCAAGAGAGCAAAAATGCTTTGAAGTGCCGGTTAAATCACATCTAAACATAGATAACAATAAACAAAATTATAACGCTTTGCAACTCTTAACATTAGTGTACACCTACACAAGCAAAGAGGAAAATACTGATTATCACAGGAAAATCCTTTTACACCTCTTAAGCAGACTGAGGTTAATATAAGCTTAAATCCTCCCAGTCTTGTGTGACAATGAGGAGGAAAAAGTGCTGGCAAAGGGAAGATGAGAGAGGAAACAAATGCAGGGGCAGGTGGGGATGTTTTAGCATAGGAAAGGGTAAAAACTGGCCCTAGCTTGACTGCAGAAGGCTGGTGTTCTGAGCAAATAAGCATGATGACACTGGGCCAAAACAAGCCTACCTAGGTCAGGCCTAAGCAAAAATAGGTCAATACCTAAAGACACTGGGTCCAAGAGTGACCACAGAGCAAATATTCCATAGTCACGTCAGATGAGGCACCAGACAAGACCTTTGCATCTCTTGATACTAGTCAATCATGCATCTATGGAAACATAGTGCAATGATTTTGCCCACCACACCTTGACCCATGCTGAATATGGTTTCTGGGGAAAGCAGCACCTGATTAACAGCTCTTTCCAGAACTTTCCAGCAGCTCCCTCAGCAAATGAGTTGGTCTTTCACAGGAATTTTCTTCTTGATTTTGTTTATTTATTTATTTATTTGCTGCACCATGCTGCAGGCTCCTGCATGTTATGTTGTCGTACTTGGCAGGAGGATGAGGGGTGAGGAAGTGTTAAGTTATAATGTAAATTGAGTTTATTGCTGTCTGGCAGAATATTTTGGCAGCGTTTGCTGATGAAACCTCTGCCCCAAACACTTTTTTTTGAGTTTGGAACCCGGTCAAACCGTTAATCTGGGTGTCTGTGGGGACACACACAATCCTGTAGCAGCTCCCACTGCCAGAAGACGGATGCAGCCCTGGCTTCCCCCTGCTCACTTCCTACAATGTTTGAGTCAATAGGTTTTACTGGCATAAAAGGTTTTTGGAACAAGAGGAAATGACTGATTCTAAAGTGTCCATGTTCAACAGCTGTTCAAACCATAATGTTTCCAGTTTTTCAACATTTTACAACAGGCATCACCTTTTTCTTGAGGCCATCAAAACTGTAGCATAGATAATTACAAATCTGCTAGTCTGTTATCTTTAAAGTCATGGGGAAAATGTATTTCAGCCTGGTTCTGAGTGAATATTCCTGTTCCCAAAAGGCAAATTTTGCAGGGCGTCATGGAGCATGACCGAACACCCTCATAAGGTTATACCTGCAGAGCACAACAGGATGTTGAACAGTGGTTCTAGCACGAAGAAGCACTCATCATGCATGTGCTTCCAGGTGAGCCTTCCAGCTCAACTCGTCTCTTAGTATCAAGTGGAAATATCTATTATGTTATAGTGAACATTTCTGTTATGATCCATTTTCTGCCGTTGCATCTGTAGAAGGTGGGGAAAGAAGGATGGTAGTGAACTGCACTTTGCTTTCTTTGGGTCCATGATAGTACCAGTTAAAACTAATGGTGCTTCTGAGTGTGCATGAGCATTGGAGAGGATTTATCTGACAGAGCTGCCGATGGAAGAGTTAACTATATGCTTAAAATGGCTTCAATACTCAAATAATTTCCTGGAAAGCTTTGGAATGCTGAGCCTTTGTAGTTTTTTTTTAATTAACATTGATCATTGGCTGTACCAATTAATGCAATTACTTGGTGCAAAATAAAGCATCCTATCAGATCTGTATCATATGATAGTCCTCTCAGAAAACCAATTTGGGCAGAGCAGTCTGAAGAAGCGGATTAGCCCAAAAATCCCATTTCTGCTAAAAGAAATTMTCATTTGACTTTTTTTAGAAGGAATGATACATTGCCTGCATGCAGAGTCATAACCCACTCCCTTTTCAATAAGAGCTAAATATGTTTAATCACTAGACTGTCGTATTAACTATCTTTGATTTTTATTTAAAGAACACAAGGGAAATAAATGCTAAAATATAGGAAATTGGCTCAATATTGAAATTTTCTCTTGGGATAGCAGTAGCATTTGAAGCTCCAGTGGCTTTGGAATTCACCTCTGATTTTCCCAGTTATTTCAGTGATCAGAGAATTTTGGAGGATGCTCAATTGCTTTTCCAGGTCTGTGTCCACAGGATTCTTTGAAAAACAGAGACATGACCTGAGCACAGCCTCAATCTGATCTAGGAGATCTAGGAGGGTAGGTGGTGGGGTTTGTATACTTGGATCCCTTTTCTTTCTTCTTCTTCTTCTCCTTTCTTTTTTCCCCCCTCCGAAGTGTTCATTCTTTACTAGGAACCTACATGCAAAAGACTTGGCTTTTCAGCACCACATGATCTATTTTCTAGGAGGTGGATGCCTCAGAGGATCTGTTGGTGGGAATTTGTTACCTTCAAATCTGAAATGAGAACTTAATTCAGGTTTTGCCTCAAGGCAAAACCCTTTTTCTCAGTTCCAGTCTGCATCTGAATTCCAACACTTTGATCTTTCCTGTTTCATGGACTCTACCTTTTCATCCTTTATCCTTCAGCCAGATTTGCTGTGGTGATTATACCTCACTCCTTTGTACCTSCACTGGAACAAGCATCAAAACCTGCTGTCTCTCACCCATTCCCTCAGGCTGCACAGTGGAGACCATCCCAGGAGGAGGCTCCATCCAAGCCATGAGCGATGGTACCCGCCGGGTGAAACCAGAGAGAGCAGAGAAAGGAAAAACAGAAGAGAGGACCTCCAGCTTAAACATGCATCCAGTCAATACCGAGAGCCTATCAAGTTCCATACCTATTGATAGGGGCTGATACTAGAGATTGATCCTGATAGTATTGGTGCCTATCACTATTGGTAGGCCTCCATTCTGCTCARTCTCGTCTGATGCTTATAGCTTTTGCTCTTGGACCACTTTTACTCTTGGACCACTTTTGCTCTTCACAGGCACTAGAGATTGCCAACACCGACCATTCTCAGTCTCAGGATTCCTCCAGGAGTATCGATATTCACCCCAATGGTTAGGGAACAACATCCTTGGACWGGAATGCCTCTCAATAGGCACGCACTCCTCTTGATCTCGGCAAGCTTCTAGTACAATCAACTGCCTTACCTATGTATAGGCGTCCATTCCCCAGGCCAGGGAATAACAGCGTGTGCCCCATTGGCAAGAGAGATCCCAGAAGGAGCACAGAAAGGAGGGGACCTTTTACAATGAGGTAATTGCAAACAGATCAGTGGTGCCAGACCTGGAAGGGGGAAAGCGAGAGCAAGTTCTTGGTGGAAAGACTCCTGCTCRTAAAGCAAACGGCACCATTTCAGCAAGAAATCTTTGGGGCTGTGAGAAGTCCCAGGCTGTTGTAAGAAGCTTGGAGCAGTCACCACCTCTAGGGGTTGGGAGCTAGGATCTCCAAAGGAATCAAAAGGAATTAATGGTCAAAATCCCAAGGAAATTCAGTGGGAATAAGATGCCTTTTGGGTTCCTTGTCGGCTATATAGAATCAAGATTTAATAGCTAGGAACTCCTTAGAGTGCTGACCGTTTTTTTGCTGCGTTTGAGATGTGCTCTCCCTTGGGTATAAGTTGCAAAAGTGCATGTGAGCAGCCAGGTGTGAACTCCAAGCTCAATACCTGGATCACACCATAAAAGAGCGAGTTAAAAGTAGGTCGCAGCTCCCTGTAATGTAAACGCTTTCTTCTCTTGTGCATCAAGGCATCCTTTCATGTGCTACTGAGGCAAGAGCAGCAAACCCTGAGCACGTCAGGCATCCGTGATCACTCTCCTGTGTTATGTGCTCCGGTGACGCTGGAGAGCTGCAGCGTGGGCTCCTGCATTCAGAGCGTGCTGCAGCATCAGGCGGCAGTGGCGTAAGGGACAGGCTAGTGACAGCCACCAAATGTCACCGTCACTCTCAGCAGCACATCACATCACCACCAAAMCTCGTCCAGAGCAGAGGGCAATGTCGTTTTCTTCATGGYCGTCTCACCCATCCTGGGCTGCTGYYCCCGTCTGCTCAGACGTACCTTGCTCTGAACAGTGTGCAGACCTCAGATGACAGCCACTGGCTTCAGATACCTTAGCTCTCAGGTCTTGGGATGCCTTTCCGTGCTTCCTAGCACTGACCAGTGCCACTACAGTGGACCTGCTGCTCACAGAAAACCCCCCTGCCCCTTCACTCACCATGACCTGATTGCACTTTTATCTCTTTGCCCTCAGCAGCCCCTTCCTGACTCAAGCACAGGTATTTTCCCGTGGGAAAATGCACTTTGTCTGAGCAACAAAGACCGCGCCTGAGATAAACCTTCGTGGTACAGCAGATTAACAGGAGGTTTCAGAGAAAATAAGTGTGTGGTCATCACCTAATGTTAGAAACTTCAAACAGGTGGAAAGTTGAAAGCTTACTGTGCCGTTTTTCTAGATAAGAGGAGAAAAAGCCAGAAGAATTTACAATTGTCCTTTCCTTGAGAAAACTTCTTCATCTCATCCCATCATACCTGCAGCAAAAGGATAAAAACCTGGGAGCTTCTCCTTTCCCCCTATCTTGAAATCCCAGTTAATTACTTTGAATATCACGAGGGCAAATACTCTGAAAACTTGCCAAGTTTCTGGCCTGGGGTTATGGAAATTTGACCACTACTCGTAATGCTTCCCTATATGTTTACAGGCAAGAGTTGAAACAAGCAGATTGTGAATGAGAAATGGAGTCATGAAAGCCCATCAGAAAGGGAGGCAAATTTTCCCATTCTCCACATGATGAAAGGACAGAGCTAGTGGTGAACATTTTCCACTGACATTGCCTTTCTGAAACAAATATTTAGCACCTAAATAAACACCTATTCACAGGAAATATCTGCTTCTCACAGAAAATGTMATTTTTTTCTGATAGAAAAAAATACATTGAAATGTCATGTGTCAAAATATATCAGAGATATTTTGGCTGAGGTAAAACTGAGGTGGTGGTGATTGCAAAAATACAAGCAGAGAGAACTTAAACTTCTCTGACTCTTTCTATTAACGAATAATACCTGACTCTCCTACAGCAGATTTCATCCATAGCATATTTATATCTGTGGACTCTCTTTTTTATGTGCAGAAAAAAAAAGCTGAGTTACCTGARTGCTAAAATCAGAGTAGAATCAGGGTCTTAGGTATCCTGGGTAAAGTCAGCTGGGTCGCTTTCTGAGAAGCTTCTGGCCTTGCTAAGATCAACTGATGTTCTTCTCTCCTTGTGCGAACAGTCTGTGCTGCAAGGATCATCTCCCTGAGGATATAGCCTTGGGAATATACCTCTTCCCTCCTCTTGCAATGTCTCCAGGCCTTGTCACATGCTGATCACTGGCCCATTGCTTGTGTGTCAGGGAGGGCGCCCTCCTTACCTGTGTACCTGTGGGTGACACTACATGGCCCAGATTTCTTCTTCCCTTCCTTGGGTAGAGCTTTGACCTTGGCCTCCTGCAGACGCTGGCTTGGAGAAGGGCACCACCTGGAAGGACACGCTGGGTTTATTTTGGGGACACCTGCCCATTCATGCAGGACAAATGCAACRCAGGAAAATCTGCTTGACTGTGATGCTCCGGAGGAGGACAGAGCTGCTGTTTGAAGGTGGCCTTAAAGGTGGTTTCTTCTAACACAGAAATGAAGGTCTGTGCCCCAGCTCATTTTCACCTGCAATGGTTCATTTCTGTAAGAGACCCTAATTTACCAGACACAGGCAAAAAAATGTATTTTACACATGCATCTCCTGCAATTTCATACGCAAGTTAGCCACAAAATGGCCATCCGTACTGCTTTAAACACATGAGGTGTAATTCTGACTCACKCTGACACCCGTGTCGTGGACGTCACCTAGACCACGCCTGTGCATGGGTGCTTCGTTTGAGACTGTGTGGGTTCAGAGCAAGTGAATCATTTCCATCCTTCTCATGCAACAGAAATACAGTGAAGTCCCAGGAGCTTGCCCATGGTTCCCCTTTTTCTCCCTGCTGCACAAAACCAGATGAGAGCACCCCAAGGTGAGAGCYTACCCTAAAAGACAGAATACGATGGCAAAGATGTACTGGCAGCRTCACGGATAGGTACCTGAATGCAGCCTTCCAATTTAGAGCAATAGCATCATCCCTGGTTGACTAGGATTTCTCTTTTAAAGACTATAAATATTGGATTATTTATTCTACATCATAACTGTCTTCTCGTTTCCTTTCCATTTCTTTTTTCTCTCTCTATGGTAAGGAAAGAGCATATGATGAGTGTGGTGTATTATAACTGAATATTAATCYCTTCTATTCAGTCAGTGCATGCATTCATTTATATGGATGATTTGCTAGTTTTGTTTGAATAAACACACACACATTTAACAGTGAAGTTTATTATGAAAAATGCCATCAAATTAACTCTTTTAAAAGATGCCAATAYTATTGGCAAGAATTGCCTTCTATTTTCTTTGTGATGTGCTGCTTCCTTAGACATTCATTTCTTCAGAAACCCAGCACTTTTCTAAATGCAAAGACGCTGGTGATGAGCAACTGTCATTCCCACATTAAAAAGCAAAACCAAGCCTTGATCTTTCTACAGCAGATTAGGGAGTGAGATAAAAATGAGATGAAAGCCTCAAATGTCTGTTCCACTAGGTTCGAGGCATTCTTTTTGTTTTAGTTCCGCACTCTGCCTCTTTAATTCCCGCTGGCTCAAATGCCAATTTTCTGCTATGTTGGCATGACTGCCGAAGAATTGCTTCTGTTAATAAACTGCACAAAATAGCTGAGCAATTAGGCAATTAAACTGTTTTAAATTTAATTTAAAATCCTGGCATTTTGCTAGGAGTACTCTCTTTTTTTCTTTAATCCTGTCTTTTTCTTGTGGGTGAAGGTAGAGGGAAGGCTGGAAGGGTGGGAAGGCAGCGTGGTGATGCAAGGAGAGTCTGGTGGGATGAGGATCTGTTCAGGTTTCTGCCCCAGAAAAGCAGAAGGGCTGTCTGCTTTGGGGAGCACATTTCAGCCTTTCCTCCTTATTAGAACAAGCCATTTTTTCCCAAACATTTAACACACAAACAMGCTTAATCTGATTTCTCTCGTGATCCCAGATGTGTATCAAGGCTAGTAAGCAAATGATTTCAGGGGTTGCTTACCTGCTCTTGGCTGCTAATGCAAAATAAAATGGAGGGAGGAGGAAACGCAGGAATTATTATGCCTGGAGGTGAGCAACCTGTTGTRCTGATCACACAGTGTTCTCATTGCGTTTATGGGCCCTTCTCCAAGTTACCTGAGCTGCAGGAGAGTTTGTCCGGTGAGCTCCTCTGCCCTGTACTTGCAGAGCAGCCTCTTGCTGTAGATGAAATTTCCCTTTTGATAAGTGCTCTCTCTCCAGCTTGTCATCGATTACTGTGATTTACACTGCACTCACTGGAGACTGGTCTGGGAGGAGAACAGTCATGGGGTCCCTCCACGGGGCCTCCTTCCACCTCCACCAGCAGTCACCTTGCCTGGAGCCCGCTGTTCCTGCTGTGCTCTGCTCCTCCTTGATCACCCCACAGCCGTGCAGGCCCTTTGCTTTAGCAATGCACCCTCACCTTGCTAGATCCCTCCCCAACCCAAMCATTTACTGCAGTCTAGGCCACTACCTTAGATTTCTGGATGCGTCTCTGTTCTGGTCCACCATGCCAAGCCATCCCTTTCATAGCCCCAGGAAAAGTTCTTTCAATAACCATAAATTCTGGACTATCCAACAATCTTCCATGCCTGGACACCACAACTGCTCTTTCACCCTCATGGCTTCAAGCCATGCACCTCAGCTGACCCAAAACTCTTCTACTCATAAACTTTTTCAAAGTATTCTATTACTTCAAATCTCTCTTCTTACCATAATGGCTAGAGGAAACATATTCTCCATAGCGCCTTGATAAAACTTTCCCCTATCAAAAATCCACCATGTTTACTAGGCCTTTTTGAACTACCTACACTCAGATGGATGGTACCACAGTTGGGCAAAATATAGCAGTGGTGTATACCCTGCARTGGTGACTGTCTCCTTGAAGAAGGCTCGTATTTCCATGGTCACGTAACAGCTATTTTTAGTGAACCAGTCATTCCTGATTTTTTCCTAGTCTTTGAAATTAAAAATAATGAAAAAGAATTAGAAGTATTCTTCTAAAGGTTACAGTAGTCACATACTGTTTTGCAAAACTTGAGTTGAAACTTCCCCCCCRAGCTAATTTGGGGATATCAGCATTAACAAAATTCACATCATCACTGTAATCAGGTTCACATTATCATTTCCATTTAATACACCATTGGGAACAATCCTGTGATAGCTGGGGAAATGCGCTATAAGTTATTCATTATTTCTGGTATGATTCTATGCTTAATTCAGATCTCCTGTTCTGCACAATGAGCTCAGTTGTTACCCTGAGAACAGACGAGTCAGTCCCAGGAAGTTCCTCGCTATCGACTTCAATATCTCTACGCCTCCGTGCCGCTGAAGAACTATTAGTAATATAGGTTATGCCAGTACATTAATATAGATACAAGGGCTGAAAGCGTTGATTGACTTGAAGGGAGCCATGCCRTAGAAAGAGGTTACTCATGACAGTGTTGTGCTAGAGTCATGCAACAAATTGGAGTATCTTGGAACGCTGAAATGTTTCCCTTCTACATTCCCATTATGAGGCATCTCACAGCATTGCTAAATAATCTGTTTTGTTTCCATGATTAGCACAGATTGCGAGATTAATTTCTGTCCTCCCTACCCGTCTGACATTCGCTCTCCACCACTACCCTGTCCAGTCTGTTTTGACAGCAAGGTCTTCGGAAGAGGAGCTGTCTCTCTCCCTGCATTTACACACTGACTAACACTAAAGAGAACTTTTTTTTTTTTTTTTTTTGACCTTTAGCTGCAACTGTAGGACAGATGATAGTAATACTACAGCCTTAAACTATCTGTCCTGTTTCAGTGCGTCTGACAACCTTCTTAGAAAGAAAGAGGTATTATGTGTATGCCAACAAGCTCTGACATCAAGCGGACAGCACATAATTCCGGATCATACTCTGAGTGTCATGGAAAGGTGAACTGTCACAATCCTGATATAGGGAATGATAATTAAGATAATGGGTTGGCCAGTATGTTTGTAGATCACTTAGCAGCCATCAACAGAATTACTGCAGAACAAGAGAGTCCAGGTTTTATCGTGCATGTAAGATTTTCAATTACCATATTCCTTAGTAGAGGAGCATCAGCCTTCCTGATCCTACAAACTGTACCCCAAAACCTCTGTACGGCCAAGATCCATAGACATAAAGGGCCCAACTCTGACAGTGGCACACACGTGGGAAATGGGAACAGTTCCCCATAGGTCCCGACACCTTGCTCTAGGATGGATTGGACTGAATATGTAGCTGCATCCTTGGGCACGTTATTGTCATCCTCAGTGATTTCTACTGGTTTATTTCTACTAAAGCTCAGGACAACCCAACAGGACCTTTCTTTTGAATGAGGGACTAGACTCTGATATGTCTGAAGAGCCACATGTCGATCATGAACCGTAATTTTCCCACTTCTGCTCTGTATTGTGATAAAGCAACTACAGGAAATCRTAGAAACTTGCTACTTCATTGTAGTTCCTACATATACCAGCAGAGGCTGTATTGAAATGTAAGATGTATTCCAATAATACATTGACTCTGATTCAGTGAAGGTGGTTTTGCCAATAAATATGCAATCACTTTATAATACATTACATTTCTATATTTTAAACAACCTAATTGATAAGAGCACAAATGCATTAAATTACCATATAGCAAGACAACTACACCACACCAGATATCTATTAACATACTACAYGTCAATCAGTGTTTTACCAATTAATGGCTATCTAATTATCTTGCTATAATGAGCCTGTTAAATGCCAATTAAATGGCAAGATGTTTGAATGCATTAATAAGAATGTAATTACACAGTTATTGGTAACATAATTTTCACATCATTAACTAGTAACTTATCCTTATTGAGTTTAATAAGTATATTCTTTTAACATCCTATTGATCCTAAATCAGGATACAATCGCTGGTCTGTTAACACTGAATAAGATGGTTATAATTATCAGGACCATTATCGGAAAAGGTTCATGTCTCAGATGTTATAAATAAGCAATAACTGAAGAGGAAAGTCAGCTGAAAGGGTAACTGCACTCTGGGCACACGGAAAATAATCTAAGGTAGAGAGGTGCCTTCCAGGAGCCTCTAGGATAGTCTAGGGTGGAGAAGCTGAGTGGGATGGCACTCGGACTGCTCGTGACGTGTTGTGGAGTAGCTGGAAGGATGCGGAGCAAGGAGAAGTGTAAAATGTGTCCCTGCATGGAGAGTGGGAGTAGAGCCTGAAGCATGGAGAGTGAAGGGAGGATTAAGCACTTTACTGGATTTCACCTCGTATTTACCCCAAAGCTCGAACAGGTGACTTAATGCACCTCATGCCCCACTAATATGGGAACTCTGATGGCAAAATCCACTCTTAAAGGGCTGCACAGACACCAGTATGAGCAGCAACCTCCCACAGAGCAGGYATTACAGTCAGAAATGTCCACAGAAAACTGAACTGCAATCTTTGCTTCAACCATTAGAGTGTAATAACTTGTGTARTCAAAAATATCCATTCTTCCATCCCAAATCTTTTATTTATGAAAGGGATACAAATTATCCAGCACATTTCCACACCACAAGAAGCTATATAACCAAGGGAGCATGCATGAGCCATAGCAAATGCACAGATAGTTCTGAGTAAATCTCTTCCTTTTCCTTCTCATCCCATTTTTGCAAAAGATTTGACTTATACCGTATCTACTGTATTTAAAAATGAGGAAGGAGGTTGGCTATCAGTTACTGAATTAGTCACTGTGCTGAAATATGTATAGGTATTGACTCAGCCAACTTAACAAGTCTGCTGTTGTTAACCTCAGAGATCATAGCATGGCTCGGGATGCATCCGCAGCTGTATGGGGACTGGGCATCTCCGGTGGCATCTTGCCAGTGACTATTTCATAGACACCAGGAGATGAGAACACGCTCAGTGGTCCATCACAGTTCAGCAGAGCATTTCAACCTGCACGTCTAAGTGTTTTTCTGAACTGGGGCCAGTGGAACTACCTCATCCGCCCAAGGATGTAACTCAATTTCTACAATTTCTTCTCTGTCTTTTCATCTACCTTTCCCATTACTTCAGCATTTTCTTAAGAGACAAGGGAGATCTGCTGAATCCCTCTGCCTCCTGGGACGTATCTAAGAGGAAGGTTGTTGTTCCTATATTGGACAAGTAAGATGGGCAAATGCATACACAGACATCACAGTAACATCATCTTCTATTGATCTCGGCGGATCTAGGCACATCGTGGATGTGCTTTGTTGGTTTAAAGAGTTGTTTTCAGTGGATACTTGTCAAGTTCCTTCTCTCCCTCATTTTCATCTCCTTATAAGAGAGACAGCTTTGTGTAAAAACACCGAGATGCTTTCCTTTTTCTCAAAAAAGCAGAAAAAAAAAAAGAAACTTTCCAACCTTATGCAGCATATTTGTTTCTTTTGCAGAGAGTGATATAAAATTGCACTGAGCGGGTATGGTAATAATCTGCAGTGACTAGAGTAATGATGCCACTCTTGCATTGAAGCTCCTGACAGCAAAATCATGACCTGCTCCCCACAGGTATCAAAGTCACTAATTACCCATCATGCACTCAGGATCAGCATTCATTAGGGGAGCTGACACYGTGTTATTCAGTTGCTGGGAGTCTCTTTCAAGTCCCATCTCTCTTCTCTTTGATAGCAAACGAATGCCGCACCGGTGCCACGTTGCCTTCTGTCACGGGGCGCCACGCTGCRCCGTGCGTGTTGTGCAGGGCATGTTCTCAAAGCGGAGAACCAGCTGAAGAAGCTGCTCTCAACAGTGCCTGGAAAACAGTTAGTAACAGAGCATGAATGAGCACATTTCTAAGCTGTTCCCATGCTGCCATCAGCCAGTTCAGCAAAGGCGAGTGGCCTAAATCTTTTACTAGCTGTATCTCAAGTGCTGTCTTCCAAGTCTACGTATCTTCTCTGACTCTCCGATAAATATTCCGTATTTTTCTTTTCTCTTTTATGAACTAGGATAATCAAGAGCTAAAATTGCACACATAGCTAATACACATTAATCAAATGACAAGTAGATCCAAGTTGTTAAATTCAAATCCACAGRTCCTGAAAGACCAGATTTGAGCAGAGTCCTACTTTAGGCCTGTCTGCAATAGGATTTATACTTATGCCTCAAATCTATTTCCCAATTAGGTTTCTCCTTAACTTGTGAACATTTATTTTTCTAGGCTTTCATTTGCTTTTACCCTAYGTCTTCAAAACTGAAAATGATAGCTAGCAATTAAGAATAATTATTTTATTGACATGCTACCTTTACAGTAGCACTCACTAGAAGAAAATAATAAGTCARCACCAGTGATGCTAAACAATTTACGGGTTATCTAATTCAGAGAGACACTAGAGGCCTCCTTTACATGGAATCTCCTAGCACTGATTACTATAGAGCCGGATTATCTGGTTGGGGTGGACCATTAGTCCCTTGTAACATAGAAATTCCGATAGTGACTATAAAACATATTTATATCTCTATAAAAACATGTTACTTTAAGCCTAGTAAAACCTCTTAGACACTCTGATGAAGAACAACATAAAGCAGCTGGATGTAGGGAAAAAGGAAGGAGAACACGTCCTGGCAGTGTGAGATCAGTGTTTGTGTTCATTGTCTGCGAGGAAAGCCCAGCAGTTTGATGGTTATCTGAACATACGTGGAACATTTGTAAAAAGCTGAGAGAATTCCATTATGTCTAAGCTGCTTAAAAAAAGAGGCTCACTTAAGGTTATTACATTGCTGCTTTGGGTTATTTTTGTTTAATTCAAACTCTGCAGTGGGTAAGACTCAATTTTAGTTTAAACAATCACTTCAGTGTCTTGTCTTTCTCTTCATCTTCGGTACCTACAAAATTTGCAGTGTGGGATTCAGCTAAATAAATATGTGATTATACACACGCTCCCTCATCATCTCCTYCGTGACATTCTGTTTTCTGTGAATAAAGAAAACGTCTTTCAGGGTTCTTCTTTTTTTTCTTTTTTCAAGTGAATGTTTTCCGAAGGGCCTGTCTGTCCAGAGCAGATTAACTCTCTCCTCTTAGAATGAGGCCAAAGCACAATTTTTAGTGTCAAAAGCTCAATTCTAAATCCACAGAAGTTTCATTTTAGGAATCTGTCTAAAAACGCACTTCTAAAGAGGCTTCTGTAACCTGCTCCCTCTGAAGAAGGAATTAAAATATTTACCCACTGACCCTGGAAGACGCTTCAAATGAGTAGCCCTATTGATGAAATTAATAAGATGATGTGGATTGCAATTTCTTCCCCATAAGGCGATGCATGTTTGGTAGCTTTTGAATTAGCTGTGCCACAGTCTGAGTCCCCAGTGGAAAGGCTGAGTGAYGTTACCAGATCAGCAGAATACAAATTCGGAGCATCCCTGGGAAAAACCTCCTCTTCAGCAGGACCTTGCCACAGAAGCAGTCACATACATTGACAACCCCTTTGACCAAAACAGGACCCCCCAGCCACATAACACCGAATCAAGAGTAACCAGAGAAACGAACAAAGACAAAAACTCGCAGATGAATAATCTTTGAAAGGCACTGAAAATAGGCTATTAAAGGAAATGAAACCCCCTCGGCCTTCCCCTCAGCAGAGCTTTTCTTCAGAGAGGAACTTTCTTCTGGGAATATGTRTATTTTTTTCTCATTCTATTTTCATATTCATATTCTTAKGATTTCCTGAGCCCATGCTAGAAGAAAGTAACTTTTCTTTTCTTCTGCAGATGTCTTTCAAATGGCAGCTTTGGTGTTGGTTCTGTGAATTCACCTTTCCACTTAGGATAAAGTGAGTGCCTGTTGATTAAAATTCAGCACAAGGCAGCTAGGTTGAGTTCTTCTGCAATATCCCAGCAARTGTTTCCAGCCACTCCAGCGTGTGCTCTTGCTCGCTTCATGTTGCGCCTCTCTATCTGGGGGTGGGAGATAGCTGGGGTCTGCAGAACTACACAGAATTGCTCTCTCAGGCAYGTTCTTCATTTTCCCAAATTGAAGGGGAAGTGCAATAGTTTAATTGCGCCTCCCTCTGCGCCCCCCCTTGCAGAGCAGTGGATTGGGGTAAGCTGTGAATGCACTTTAATTCTGCCTCTTATAAGCTTATCACAAGTCTACGAGCTCATTACGCCCCTCTGTTTCTTCTCCTGAGACGCTATAGAAATACAACAGTGTAACTAACACTTTTCCTCATTTAGAGCTGCAGGTGGTGGGAGTACGTGTGATTTCATTGTCTTTACTCGGTAATTACAGGTCTGTTCCTATCCCCATTGTCTCCGCAGGGTGCTTGTATGGTACATGTAGTTAAGTCCTTTCAGGTGCTTGCAAGGTGGATTAACAGGGAGTATTGTAGCACTGCAAAACGATRCCGGTTCATGTGTCTGTGGTCTGTGTGTGTCTAAGGGATGCTGGCAGATGGACCGCTGTGACTTCGGGTGTGGACAAAAGAGCAGTGCAAAGTCTGGATCAGTCAAAAGCCATCCCAGGAATGTTAGGGAGACTGGGATTCACGTGATCCACCTTGCAGAGCAGTGGGTTGTGTCTCCTCAGCTGTAAATATGTTGCCCTTTTAGGGGATATGGAATGCACTAAGCCCTAGCTATTGCCCTGGAGAGCCRGAGCCTCTTGCCTATATATCAATTCACTGCACTAAGTTGCATGCACGCTAAACGTATTTCCTTTCCCCCCGACGATGCCTGGGGATGGGAGAGGTGATGAGCTATGGGGCAATGGCAGCAGGATTGATGCTGCCTGTGATTTAATGCACGTGGCAGATGCATTTAAAAATGTAAATACCCTTTGATTCCGGCTTCTGATTCCTCCAGACGTTTGTGGCTGATAAAYCAGGCTCCTTCAGGTTCTGCCACCTTTCATCAGCGTGTATTATGTTTATCAGGCAGAAATCAATGTGTAGTGGGAATGGGTATTGCATATACATCCAATGCATGTGCCTGTGTGTTAACTGTATGTTAATACACCATATTCATGTCATACTTTGAAAAATAATGAAGCTGAAGGCAGTGTTGCTGACAGAGCAGATCCTCTCTGAGCTTCTCTTTGTACTCCCCTTTTCTCTTTGAATCAGGGTCTTTGTGTGAAGGCCAGAAGCCCTATCTTTCTCTTATTAAAGCTCTGGTGATCTTTGCCTTTCCTCCACGGGAACAGGCTTGTGAGCTCAAGGACTGAATTCAGCAGAGTGCATAAGCATGTGCTTAAACTGATAGGATTAAATTGGGGGTAAGCCAGTGAAACCTGGAGCCCGTGTTTATCCTTAAGTGCAGGGTTGGATGCTGTGCTGAGTAAGGACTGCAGGATGTGTGAAGCAACCCAAACCCCATGGTATCCCCAAGGCACTCCCATAGGTGCCCAACACTATGCTCAGGCATCTGGAAATAATGAGCACTTTGTCCTCAATCCTTGTGTGGAAGGAGAGCTCTATAGGCTAAGGCAGAATCCCCAATAGCATGTGTTTTCAGCACATCCACCGTGCTTATGGTAAAGTTTTGGCATATGGGGCTCTACAGAACCGTCATCTTTCTAGCAGTGTATTAAAAATGACACATGGTCGAAAGTCAGAATCTGCGGGGCAAATACCTCTATATACCATGAACATTTGAAGTGTGAACCCACACAAACATTGGGCTCTATTGCTCCTGTACACCATGAACTGTGCAAGAGCCKAGTGGGAAAGAAACAAACGTGATGCTTTTTACCTGCCATTGCCTAACTACCAAAAGAGTGATCAAAGACAGAGGTGATCCATAGCTAACAGAAAATTATCACGTTAGCTGTGGAGGGTGAGAGAGGTTATCTTTAGTAAGAGCTCAGTCTCGTCGTCCTACAGATGCAATTGCCTTAAAGATAATCTTTGGCTTCAGTCTGTCTTAGGTCAGTAATAACTTCAGCAAGGATCTCACTGGAGCAAAAAGTTTGTTTCCAAACAGTGATTTAAAACCCATTGAAAATTCTCTTTCCTCTTTCCATCTCAAAGATAACCAGCTAGAAAGATGTGTGGATAGTCTGTGTCAATAGTCTGAACAGGAGGACATGCCTGAGATGCCCACAGCATCGTTACCACCTGCTGATGCCGAGAAAAACGCAGTTCATCCTGGTTCACTCCCACCACAATGAAAGATTCATGCTGAGAAAGCTGCACAGTAACAGGATATGATCTAGCAGAGCCAAATGTCTGCAGCCATCCGTAAGAGGAAGAAAAGTCTCTCCTCTTTCTGTTTGAAAAGTATCTCATGTTTGACACCACGTAGTTTGGACRGCAGAATTATGGGGTAAGTGTCTCATTAAAACCTCTGTCCAGATCAACCCGTGCATTTGTGAGCAGTCTTGGCCTCWTGGAAACAAGTAAATGCATAGGATGGGATATGTCACAGGGAGAGTTCCCAAGCCCAAGTAAGTCGTGGATCACTGGGGAAAGGCCTTTCACGTTTCATCTCAAGGTACCCAATCCAGAGAATSTAGTTAATGTCAGTGTTTGCTCGTGGTGGCAGTGTAATTCTCAACAAACCATAGCTTCACCCTGGCTGTTTCATTTGCACTTTGAGGTCAATCTCATTGCAAAAACTCCCCAAAGGTCGAACGGGTCCATGAGAGTGAGCTCTCYCTTTCATGCTGGATTTATTGGCCCACAGCAGCACGGAGGCACGTTCATGATTTACTGTCCATGCAAGAGGTGTGGTCAGCTAAAACACCTCATTTTGCAGCACGGTCCAGTCCCTTCTCACATCTGAAAGCAGCTGAATATCTGAAGATGTATTTTGACCCTCCACCTGCTTYGTGTATGCAGTGCAAAAGCAACAAYAAAAGACTTATTTTTCTCCAYRGGAATGTAGGAAAYACCATGTTTAATTCAAACCATGCTTCATAATCCTCGTTCCTTCAATAGGCAGGTCCAGCTTGTCCCAGCCAAAGTCATATTCCACTCCTTTAGATTTTCTTTCTTCTATATGTTTTCTATYTTTTCCTGTGTGTTTGTTGATAAATGCTACTATATAAATTGGGAACATTCACTGGAGGGATATTCACCTGAGTTCTAAAGTGATATTTGGTGTATTATGAGTTTTTGAGAAGGATGTACAAGACATCAGCAAAATGGTGCAACGTGGATTATAGATTGCAGCACAGCAGTTGGTGGGTTGGCTTTATTTCTTTTAGTTCTTGATACAATATTTGCAGACACTCTTGAAAACATGACAAATCTTTTGTCTGCCTTTCTGTGATTAAGCAAGTTAGCTGTCAATTTAATAATTTTTTAATAAAACAAATGCCTCCATTGTAGAGGTATATGTATGCCTGTGTCAGTTTGCACATGTTCACACACAGGAAGACCTGCATGTATGTTTTGTTGTGGTGGTTCTAAAACAGATTATTTTTTTCCAGAAAAATTTAAAGCTTATCTTGTACTAACTGAATATCCCAGAATTTATGCTTTTGCAGGCAATTTCATTCATGGTGGTGCTTTGCACCGAAATTTTCTTTTAGTTAAAAAGGCCAAATATGCAGTGAAAATCTCTTTCAGTGCAAAGTGTATGTGCGTGTGCATGTGTGTACGTGCATTATTCAACTTTAGTGCACATGTCTCAATTTCAGCTCCTCAACTCTGAATAAACTGGGCTCATCTCCAAGAGTTACAACTTTAAGAAATATAAGTAATTCCACCATTACTCTCTATTTTTTTTTTTACCTCTTTTTCCTTCATCCTGTTCTGTTAGTTTATCAAACATGGGGTGTAATTAAAGTTTCCTGCAGGACTTTTCATCCAGACTAAATGACATTGCCCAGAAGGGCTCTAGCTTACTTTTTTTTCCCTTCTACCTCTGCTGAAAGGGAGGTTGCTGTCTAAAAAACTGTKCCTGGGCAGAAGAGACAGTTTTATAATTGCATTTCCAGTCTTCTTTGTATTCTTTTGTGTTATACGCTTGTGTAGGGAGAAACTGGACAGGCCTGTTGGATAGCAGCCAGGCAGAATTGTCAGAGAAAGGGAGAGAGAGACCAGAYAGAAAATGAAATAGCAAGGGGGGTGGGGAGAGAGAAAAATAAAAAATATCACGAAGATCTCTCAGAACAATGACTTAAGAAAATGAAAAAGGAGGAGAAAAGAGCAATTTCATTTTGTGTCAACTTCTGAGGTTTTGAAAATTGTCTTTTGCTTTCTGTTTTTGTTCTTTTCTCTAAATGTGACAGAACAAGCTGAAACTGTGGAGGAACTTGTGTCTCGGAAATGGAACTGGGATAAACGCGTTTCTTTTCTGATTAAAAGCCAAGTTTTGAGCACTCAGGGTGCACATGGAGCAGATGGCCAGAACTTCAAAGTCAAGGATATAGGAGGAACAAGGTCATATGACTACTCTGGTTGAAAGCCCTATTTCTTGATACGAGATTTACTTTCAACAGTTAATTAATTAGTTAACTAGCAAATATATATTCTAGATCACCCTGAATCAGGCAGAAAGGGGACTAGCGCATCCAAAACCCAGGGACGTTACCTTGACCTTCCCACTGCTGAGTGCAAAAGGCTAGTCTGATTTTCCCTCTTCTTCCCATCAGTCTTATATGTCTGTGGGTTTCCATTTCCTAGACTGCATAGGCAGACAGTAGGTAAAAGGCAGGTTAGCCCTGCGTTCAGTGGTCCTATCCAGCCATAACTTTTCTGTGATACCATTAAAGTCAATCACAAAACCTCCATCTACAAGCACTAGTTAGCTACACTGTTTGTTCCAAGAAGCCCACGAGTCATGGTCAAGCAGCCTTCATGGCTGTCAAACAAAGACAAGGAAGAAGAAAAAGGAGGCAAGATAAACCCTAGAGCGTTGGGAGGTGGTTATTTGTGCAAGGGCAACCCAGAGCAACCGGAATGAAAGGAGAAAAGTAAATGCAGGTCTGGAAGAAGCTGAACGGGGAGCACGTCTCTTTCACACTTTCCTTGAAGGCACAGCATGTGTAGATGCACTTTATTCATAACGACAATATGATGTGATTCATAGCAATTGCTTCTTCCCAGTAAATTATTCTAAGATGCGTTGTTGTGCCACGTTGCAATGGCACAAATGAATGATGTGAAAATACTGAGCAGACAAAATGATCACACCTGTTACAGAGCCGCTTATAAACCAGCCTGCGCAGAGGCATTTGTACCTGTCTCTATCACACACTGTGAGTTACACATTTTAGGATGCTTTATGAAGGAGAAAGCAATTTCTGTTATTCTGTATTAAAACATTTCTCAGTGTTCCCTTAATTTACAGACATTCTCTCTCTGTTTACTTGACATAAGCTCCTGCTCTCTAGTGGATAATGYAGGAGAAAATTCAAAACTGGCTCAGCAGTCAGATTTCCTGCCTGGGCCAAATCTGTGTGTCTTCATCAGTACAGTCATGTTTTTAATGATTTAATTCCCCCAGTAGCTGTAATTGCTCAGAATGAAGAAGTGTAGGGAACTATAGCTCTTTCCAGTGCATGAACTGGGAGACCAGGCTTCAACGCGCTAAAAGTGGTAATGATATTACCTTGTAAGGCTRATGAGGTCCTTATTTCCCACCAATTTCCACAGGCACTCCAAATTTAGATGGGTTCTGGGCATGTCAATACCCCTGTGTATATGTCTCTATAGTCCTAAGCCTAAGCTGCTTCCTCAGGAGCACGTACACATTTTCACAGGGTAAAGAAGAGCTTTTCTCTGACTTCTAGGCAAACTGACTTTGTGTCTTCACCAGGCATTTCCCATCAGCTATCCTCATGTAAATGGCGCTGCAATCCAATCAGCCTTGCTTGTGATTCTGGGGCAGTTTCTAGTCTTGTAAGTGAGATACTCAGCTTGATTTCTTCTTTGCATTTTTTCTTTTCTTCTTTTTTCTTTCATTTTTCCTTTTTTTTTCCTTTTAATGCAGTGTGTTGCTCTTATTAAGATGCTCCCTCCTGAATCCTCTCCTAATGCTCACAAGTGCCTCTTCCATCCAGAGGCAGATGGACAAATTGCTCTTCTAAGCACCAGACACTTAATTAACAATGAAGTGAACTCTCTTGTTTGCTTGCTTTCTCTCTCCTTCTTCCTCTCTCTTGCTGTCTAGTGCAGCACGAAAGTGTGTAGCAAGGTCATGACCGAAACACTTTGAACTGCAATCATCTTGGGATACCCAAGGAAGATAATTACCGGCTTTGTTTCTCTCTCCCTTACCCCTTCTTCCCTCTGATGACAAGAGGATGAAGTGGATATTCAGCGTATCTTCCCTTCAACAGAAAGGGCCTACATTTTCCTCCCTCTCTACCAACTAAGGAGTCCCTTGTGAGATATACCCTATGCTTTCCAATGACAGCTCTGATGTCTCTCCTCTTAACTAGCCTTGGAAGCTCCTGAGAAGTAATTTGGCTCCTACCTAACTTTGAAGTTCAGGTTCTTTCAAGAGGGTCTGTCAACGCAGAGACAGACGGTGCTCTTGTCCTCAGGGGCAGGACTCCTGGGAGACMTACCCGGGTTTGCAATGGAAAAAGATCAGCCAAGAAGCTTTCAAGACACTGTCTTGCTCCATGCCCTGGTCTGTCTATTTCTTGAAGGTGGTTGTGAGCTGCAAGGTGCGAGAGGGTTGGGGTTGCTGTGCCAAGGCATGYTAAAGAGTGTTCCTGGCATGTTAGAGAGTGTTCACCGCTGGTTTAACAGGTACAGAACAGGCAGTGGAAGTTCAACACAGACCAGTTCAGGTGACAGCTCCAGGGAGGGGAGCTTTGACCTACAGCCTCCAGAAAGCCACGGCTATTTCCAGGAGTGAGGTCCTAAACAGGCATTTCAGCTTCATTGCAGATTCTTTTTTCAAGGCTGGGTAGAACAGGTCTAGCTCTGTAACCCAGCAAGCTAAGCTGCTTGCTGCTGCTTGCAAATATATATATATATATATATATAAAATATATTTTTAGTCTGCAGATCATTGTACAGCAGTGAAAAAAAAAATAGTAAAATCAAGCCCTTGACAATTTTAAAACTCTGTGCAAATATTAGCTAATCAATCCTTGCACTGAACAAGTAAATGTTGCTGGGCCTGATTCACCCTTACAGTGCAACACAGCCCAGCCGGTCCAGGTGGGAGCAGCTCAAACAGGAACAAACACACAACTGCAAAGCCTGGAGGAGAGAAGCTTTCCAGCGCCCACCTCAGCACTTCAGTGATCATGCTGGGCTAAGAATGGACCTAAGAGCTGCTGGACCTAGTGCCTAAGACTATTTTGTCCTTAGTGCTCTAATTTCCATGCAATCCAGTAAATAGCCTCTACCTTTTTAAGATCGGGCTCTAGATTTGATCCTTTCCTCTCTTAACCTTGCCACCTACACCTTCCCATGTTATAGATTCTGGTTTCCTGTCTTCCAGCTRTCATCATCGGATCTTTTACACGAGATCATCCAACCTTCTCTGCTTATTGACTGTGTCTTGCACTATGGATTAGCAGATCTCAGGCTTTCCTTGGTTTCTACCCAGGGCAGTTGATTCCTGACTGAGTTCTCCTYACTCCTGTCCTTCAGTCTGTATTCCTGGTCCATTCCAGCCTGGTCATTTATTTATGCAGGGCATTTCCCAAAAGGGTACTCTGGCATCTCAGCTATGCAGTGAAATTCATCTATTCTAGCAGGATCCTGGCATCCAAGTTGTCCTTTCCCTGGGGTGGCTTCCCCAGCAGTAGTTCAGCCCCATGCTCAGCTAGTGAGCAATGCATTTAACAGCCCCCTCCCTAATACACCACATTCTTTGGCATGAAGATACCCGAGTCCCACTTTCTGAGAAACTTCCTACCCCTTTCCACTTGGTTCAGACACTCTGTTATCATCCGCAGAGGCACCCTAGAGCTATTTGTACCTCCTTGCCCATAGTAGCTCTGCCTTTGTTAAGAGTTTTGCCTTTACCATGATTCTTTTTTATTTCCCCCCATGTGGCTGTGATCCTSCATGCTGGAGGGAGCCCTGTGCATTGCCAAGTGTGCTTTTGCAATCTCTTCTGCTCTGGCAGGCCGTGTTGGCAGGACAGCAAGGAAGGCTAAGTGTGAATTCACCGCCAAGCTTTGTAAACAGCATTGCCTTTGACTTACATCATTTCTCAACAGCACTGAGCTTTGCACACTGGTTTCTTTTGGGCTCTCTGTTACAAAAGCTTACTGATGCCAGCTGTATCAACAGCTGGATTCCTAGTGTGGAGTGGCTTTGTATAGACTGAAGTCCTTAGATTCGCCTTCATGGACCAGATATCATTGGCAGTGAGAATCCTTCAGATAATGACTTGGCTAATTTGTCTGTCAATGGAGTCTGTGTTGCAATCTAGCATGAAGCTGAGAATGCAAAATGAGTGACTATTGCATTATTCTACAGGTTCTGCCTCGGCACAAGTTGTGGGGAAGGAGTTTTGCTTTTCAAGAGAATTGAAGATCAGCAGGCCAGCAAGGCTGGGGTGAAGAGGGGTCTCTGTTCTGTGCCCTTCTGAGAGACCATTTCTGTGGAGCGGATAGAAGATCACTCTGTTGTTGTTGTCTGTTCTCTTGTTACATTTTGGCCAGACTGTGGGAAATGATCAGACTTTGAAGCAAACTCGTAGCTTTGTGAAACTCAAGCACCCGATACTCCCTTCTCTGCAGACAATTAAGGTGGTCATGAGCACTGGCCAAGAAAAATCTGCATCAGTGGATGTTGCAGCTTTGGTTCAGCATTTTATCTCACTTAGCCTCCAGCAGAGCCGTGCAGATACTGCAAAGTGAATGGGAAAACAAATGTCCCCTCCAGCCTCTGCTCGTCTGCAGAAGTATATTCGTTTTATGTTCTTCCTTTGCTGAAAGCTCAGAGTGAAAGAGCAGTGGAAAGAACACTAGCCATCTGTTGGGGCTGGGATGTGAGGGGGCTCCCCAGGCCTGCCAAAGGTTGCTTTCTTGGTCCCAGACTAGACAAATGAGTCATTTGTGCCTCAGCTCTTATACTGTGAAAGGGGGATTCTGCTTGTCTGCGCCCCAGGGATTCCCTGTGCATGGGAGCTGGGCACCGTGGCCATCCGGGACCTAGAGGAGATACTATTAGATCTGCCTTAACCACCCTGGCATGAAGAGGGGGCTCACAACAGAGAATGCCTCCCCCAGGGTCTCTTCATGCAAATACTAGCACACACCCACATAAAATAGTGAGTCCCATCTTGATGCTCACTTTAAGGCTTCCTGAACCAAAGCTCTCCTTGTCTTTCATTCTTTTTCTTCTTTTTTTTTTTTTTTACCTTTTACTTCCTCTGATATTGCCTGCGTTTATTACCAAAATAAAAAAAGTGCGAAAAACGTGGAAAAAAAGTAATGAAAAAGGTTTGTTGGATTGCCCACCACCACCCCAAAGCGTCCATCTCCACCTACAAGTCTACATAAAAGCCTCTTGAGGAACATAATAAACCAACAAGTCAAGCTTGTAAAGTGGAGAACAATCAAAAAATCAAGTAAAATGGAAAGCGGAAAAACAGCAATAATAAAAACACGAATGAAAATGATATTTCAACAGTGTTGGCCCCGAACAGGTCACGGTCTCCAAGCCAAAAGTGTGTTTTACAGATGGCAGCAGGAATAAATAACTTAAAGATTCTTCCTTCTTCTTCCACTCCTGGTTCCCACCTGAAGAATCTCCTGGGGCATTTTGGAATAAAAGCAGTTTTGTCACACCGAGTGTAGCCTCTGCAGTTTAATCCMGCAGCTGTGAGGCCTGGCCTGTGTGTTCATGAGCCTGTAGTTACTTTGGCTGATGACTTCAGCAGACCTAGAGTCTCTACAAGGATCCTCCTTTCCTTCCATTCACTTCACAAAGCCCTGTTGGAAAAATCTGTATTTTCCCATGTGACCCTTCAACTCATGCACTGAAGCAAGGCAATTCCCAGGTCTCTGCCTTTTGCTCGCTGGTATTAGTGGATTGGATTTCAGATGAGTTTTGTTCCTGACTGGAACAAAAGTGCAGTGATTACCTGCAAAATATATTACTTTCAAACAAAGTCTTTTTTATCCTCCTTGTTTTATGTTCGGGCCATTCACAAAGGGTCTGAGCACGCGTCACAGGTTCATGAGTGTCCAAAGGCGCTTCCATTGGGTCAGGCCATACAGGAAGGGTGAGGGCTTCAACCACAGTCCAAGGAGSGGATGCTTTGAAGGGAGGGAATCTCTCTGTCTCCAAAGAAGGGCCTTCCGAAGCGGCACAACCCCCTGCTGCTCAAGCAGGAGGATCAACATCTGCATTTTGGGATGAATCTTTATTAGGGCTTAAAATCTGTGCATGGGGAGGCCYGGCGACTGCTGGCGCAGCTGGCTCRGATGGCTGGTAGTGAATATTGCTGTACTTCGGGCTGAGAAGTCCCCTGGTTATCTGCCTCCTGGAAGTGGTTTCTGTTGGAGGTTTTGACAATGAGGCCCTGTTTTTTTTGGCAAGTGATTTTCTTTCTAAAACATATTCAAAATTCTGGTTCTTGGATCATGGCCCACATCAAGGGATTTCCTTGCCTGTGTCTTCCAAATTTGCCCTTTCCAGAACGTTCCTTGCCCCAAAAGAGCATCTTCTGTGACTTCACACCACAATCTGGATCCACTAACTCTTCATTCTCTCAAACAGCCTCACTACCCTAAGGGATAAGGGATAATCTTCCCCTAAGGCCTTGCAAGTTGGTTCAGTCTCTCAGGAAATGGCTCAGTCCGTCTGTAGCTTGCTGTACCAGGACATGCCTTGTGTGGTRCCTTCTATAATTTCAGGTCTCACTAAAGAAAGAGCATGTTCGATTGCTGCTCCTGGTTGCTCTGACTATGCTACAATTGTAAGCAAGATCTCTGGTGACACATTTACCAGTAGCCACCTTTGAACGTGCTGTATAATGACTTAGCTARGCGTAGCAGCACAGAGCCAGGGCGCTTCGTGGAAAAAATAAATTATGGATTACTTGATTTTCCTTAAATATCTGATCCACTGTAGCCATGGTCCTTAATGCATTGCATAGCGCTACACGCCAACGCTTTCTGAACTGTGAGCTTGCTGCCTATGTCTTCCATACAGACGCTAGGGGCCTGGGGGAACCTCTTCTCTACCTAAGAGGAAAATGYCTTGTTATGAAGGCCAAATGCGTGGGACAAGATGGGAAAGGGGAGGTGAGTGAAAAGGGGAATTAGCCATTTCCTCCCTCCGGACTTAGTTCGGCAGACCAATGGGGCCTGGGTTTCCTATTTCTCACGGCAAATGCTGTGTAAATCTGGCAGTGCTTCTACTTCCGATGCACACAGGTGGAGACATCAACACGTGCTGCTCCTTGGGGCTGTTTCTATTCTATTTTTTTCCCCTTCGTTTCTCTCCCTCAAGTGCTCCCTTGAGTTCTCTATTCCGGGATCACTCAAGGAGGTAGTTTAGGCAGGACCCTCAGCTGCATTTGTCAAGAGGAGGCAGTGCAGGGGGCTCCTCCTCCGGGCTGTATTAGTGCCTTGAATGTGATGAACTGTGCAGGCAGAGGAGRTCCAAGCTGCAAAGAGTTTTCAGGGAACGTTTCCCACAACTACCACTAAAAAAAGAATAAGAATGGTAACATTTGGAGACGCACTGATCATTGCATTCAATGCATGCACCGGCTTGGCCTTCCTCACACTTTCACCAGTAAGTTGGTAGAGCCAAAAGATAACCGTGTCCCTCCCAAAAAGAAATTTCTCTGTTATGACCCACAAATGCTTTTGCTTGCTATTTTGCCTTTAAAACAGAGAGAGGATAAAAAAAAAAAATGCACTTTTCCCCAGGGTGCCATCAGATGCTAATAAAATCTTTAATTAATTCAGATTCGGATGGGCTCACATTTCTCTCGCTAGCTCAAAACTTCAATCAAGGTTTTTTTTTCTTTTTGTGACGCTGCTTTCATGCCACTTTTCACTGCATTTCTGATTTATCTGGAATTGTGCTATATGGGCATATTGGCAGGAAAGGCTGGGATAAAAGAAGACTCAGATGAGAGAAATCATTAAAACAGGATGCATTTTCTTTTTTTATCTTTCTTTCTTTTTCGGAAGAAARCCCAAAAGGTCCTATTGCTATTATGAATCCCCCAGGAACTCTTTAAATTACAGACAATTTGCTTGATTGGACTGCACTGGTCTTAAGCATTAGAGAGAGACAAATCACTCTTAACAAACGTTAAATCAAATAAGATAGACAGAAATCTTGATAATGTGAAATGAATTCTGTAAAATTAAGACGTCTGCCACATGCTCACTCCATAATAAAGCAATAATCTCCCTGAAATGGGGCCTGTCTCATTATCAGTTTGATGACTAGTGTGAATGATCTTATCTAATACACTGGTCGACTCAAAAGAAGCAAGTGATCCATTTTCTTTGCTGGCCCTGGTGAGTGGGAAGTGCTGCTGTCTGGCCAGCTGTCAGTCCTCCTAGGGTCAATCTGCTCATTTGTTTGCTGTCTTTTGGGTCAAAACTTTACAGGCTGTAGAAAGAGTTCCAGGATTGTCAGAAAAAGGCCTTTTAGACAGCTCAGAATGAGGCCCAGAGAGGTTTGCCTGCAGTTTCAAAGCTGCTGGTCTGGAGGGAGGCAGGGAGGAGATGTCTTCTAGCCCAAGGACACGCTGTGCAACCTCAGATGCCCTTCCTGGCTCTTCCACCCCCGTCCTGCCCTTCATTCCGTGTTTCTCCACATGGTGCAGGGAAGGGGACCCCATCTCTGATGTGATCTTACCTCCCTTTTTCTCCCTCTCCCTTCAACATATTTTGTCCATCTGCAGCAGCTTCCTTTGAGCTGGTGGAGAGAGCAGAGCAGACGGCAGCCTGGGATAGACAGGATGTGCAGGGTCAAGGAAGGGCTCTTCGGAAAGGCCGTTTTCATTTCTAGACTTCCCTTTCCCTTCCTACCTCAACTCATTGCTGGAATGACCTCAGAGGATATCAACAAGCCCGAGAAGAAAGAAAAAGAAAAGTGCCTCTATTTCTTTAAAATATATATGTGCATATGTAGAGCAACTAGGGACTGAATTCCACACTTAAGGAAATTGAGGCGCAATTATCACTTCCTCTCTCAAGATGCTTGCCAGAGCCCTCGGTCCTAATCTGCCCCTGTAGGGAATGCGTTTGTGAAGCTGCACTCCTGCAACATATTGTGTTCCTTCACTCTCATTCTTATAGGCTCTTGGCAGCACTTCCGTATGGAAAATAGGGATTTAGTTGAAACGGAGCTCATTCACMATGCCGTTTTCCCCTGATGCTTACAGGATCATGTCTCTGACTGCACCTTAACCCGATTTGCTGTGAATTACCACGAGGTGATCTAGCTGGCATGTGTCTTGCAATCTTGCTGCAGATCACAGAGCGCTGCCTTCTGCATAAACAGAGTGCCACAGCCCAGGGCAATATTATAATTGAATAGATAGAACAGATTATTATCTGTTTGATGTGCAGCACGGAGCTGGAACAGTCCCTATCATATTCCCACAGAGCAAAGTCAGGAACTTTTTCTAAAGCGTATGTACAAATAGGGAATGTAAGCAAAAGGCCCTCAAAGTAGCAATAATAACACAGCATGTCTCTAGGGCTGACAAGTGTGTTGAGGAGCGCCGTTTCACCCATGATTTGTCATAAAGTCAGACAGCTCTGTCAATGAGGAAATAAACAGTCTGGATAATTAAGGGTGAGTGCTGAATAGCGACCCTTCAGCTCCCTCCAGGCTTTATTAGGATAATTGATTTTGGAACATTAATAAGGATATTGATTAACTTCAAGGAATTGAGGAGGRAGGGAGGAGCGAGTGGTTGCTCCTGGCTACAGGCTCACGGTGGGAGAGGGGATGGGTTGCGCAGAGTCGATCGGCCGTGCCGGGGGATCARCTTTTATCTTCAGCATGAATCAGGAAGACGGCTCCTGCGGGTGTGCAATACACATGACGAGGACCCGGGAAATTACAGAGCAAGCGCGCTTCGAAYGCCACGAGGCTTCCGTAACCCCCCRCGCCGTTYGTGTTTCGTTGATTCAGCGTTTCTACCTCCACAGAGCTACGGTTAGACCGCAGCCAGACTAAGGGGAAGAAAGTCAAGCGGGAGGTCTGCACGGAGGAGGTTTCCAGCCAGCAAGGAACTGATTGATCTGGAGCGTAATCAGCTCCCTGGACTTGCAAAGTGAAGTTTTACTATTCAGTGAATTTCCAGACTAAAAGAGAAATCTCATAAATATGGAATTCCTCTTTCCTTCTTTTCAAGATTAAATGATTCACATGATTTCTTCTTCTGAAAATTTAAAGCACTGCCATTCTAATAGGTTTTCAAGACAGTTGTTTCCAGCCCTCAAGTGAGCAACATCACTCGCATCATGTGCACTCTCCCTGTAAAAATACCCCTGAATAATGCTGTATCATCTGGCACAAAAGCTTTTCAGATAGGGCCATGACTAAACAGGAGTTAGGGTGACTTTGCAGGGTTCTGCCCAAAATAGTTGATTTGAAGATGTGCCTGGCCCAGAGTGTGGTCACTAGACAGGTCGTCCATGCCAGATGTTGTCTTTGCAAGTCCCCAGGCTCCTTGCTGTGCACGCACACACAGGCACATGTTTTTCCAAGGAGTTTCCTAGAACTGGAGGGAGCTATAAATAAAAATATTGTAGATGTGGTTGCTCCCAGGTTATTTCTCAAGGTCCATCTAAATGCTTGTGCAYGCCAGAAGCTGAACTTCTCCTTTGCTGGGTCTTCAGTGACTGCAATGTGTTTGYTCCTCGGTGTAAAGCTTTTGGCCCTCTTATATTGACGCACAGTTAGCTTATACGGCCCCACTGGAGCAGCAGGGACTCTAATATAGATATTGATGCCTACAAGCACCTCCTGTGAAACTCAGGCACCTCTTGTCCAGACAACTTACCAGGGAAATGCCTAGCAATGTTGAAAGGCATCTGGTTGCCGCAGGAATGCTTCTGCTATGTATTAATACAAGTTAACTGAGGTCCATGCGAGACCAAGGAAAGGCTGTAATGGGAGTTACAGCCCRACTTCAAAGTTCTAGGGGGGTCGTTTCATCATTTCAGTGTTTTCTCCCTAAAACTCCATCTTCAAACACACCCCACAGGCACAGCCAGCAGTGGAGACCGTTGTGCCCTCTGCACATGGGCAAAGAGGAAGAGCCGAGTGTGTTTGCCCTGCACCACTTTGTGCTGCAGAAATAAGGGATGAGCTTTTTGTCACGTGGCTGCACTGGTCACAGAGAGCATCACTAGGACCTTATGGCACAGGGCTCGACTACTCTTTGGCGTTTGCTGTTCAGCAGCAATCCCATATGTGCAGCCGTGTATGCACAACCCCAGGCCAGCTGAGGTCCTCGTTTCGTCTTCCTTCAGCTCGCCTTATATCTCGGTCCCCAAAAGTAGATACTGAGGGGATTATTTGGAGGAATAAGGCAAYAGATAATGATTATAATAGGCAGGTAATTAAAATAAAGAAAGAATTATTAGATAACCAGATAGATAGCTGGACGTGGATGTGGATAGAGAACTGATAATTTTTTTCTCTCTTTTGCAAAAGCCCTAAAATAAAGGAACTCTTGCACATACATAAATCATCTAGCTCCAGGATAGGAGCAAAGACAAGTTCCCATAGCAACAAGATCTATGCTGTAAAGCAGTGCTGCCCTTTGTTATGTATCTTTGTGATATTTCTCTCAGACATGTCATTGGCAATTACCCACAGAAGGAGAGCGCAAATTGTATGGGAGCCCGGCGGATCCACCTCGCATTATTTTCCGTAATTAATGAGATTATTGAATTTCCATGCTAATAAAGCGTGGCGAGGAGTCTGAAAGCAGCCGCTCTCCGGAGCAGTTGCGGGTGACTCCCGGGCGCCGCCGCCCCTGCCTCTCGCTGCCCCCTCTGCACAGCGCCCGGGGCGCGAGGGAGGGCGGCGGGAGCGCTCCGGCTCCGCTCTGAGTCAGCCCGCCGAGCTGCATTGACGTGCCGGTGTTGCCGGGAGGTGAAACCCTGTGTAAATGTTCGTAAAAGCAGTTTTCGAGCTATTCATCTTTGATAACATTGTTTTTTTATGAATGCTTGAGCTTCACTTAGCTGCCCATGTATCATTTTTTGACAGGTCTCCATCTATTCTGCTGCTGCCTGCACAGAGAACACTCTCTTTTATAGAGAGAAGAGGCACTTGCTTCAGTCAGTCCCCTCTGAAGCTTTCGTTTCCGTGAAGTTTCCTTTCCATATGGACTCTGTCCTGCTGTGGACAAATTACATCTTTCTGCAGTGAGGGCAGGAGAAGAGCTGAGTGTGATGGCACTGGAGGCTGGTGCTGCCCTGGGAGAGCTGGCTCAGGTCACAAATCAGGATGTCATCTGTACATTGAGCAGCAATGACTTTGTGTGTGTTGTTTGGCTCTTGCAGGATGCACAGTGATGGTTGCACGGATAGGTCTTTCCCCTCCCTACTAATCCAAACCCAGCTGCATGTGATCATGCACAACATGCTCTGCATGGCCTTGCTTGAGCAGGGGGGTTGGACTGGGTGGTCTCCAGAGGTCCCCGCCAACCTCAACCGCTCTGTGATTCTGTGATCTTTAATTCTTTTCTAATATCTGCGAAGAAAGGAACACATGACGGGAGGCAATTTTAAAGCAAGTACCCAGGA
The DNA here is from genome assembly GCA_003342815.1 of Eudromia elegans. Taxonomy (NCBI): domain Eukaryota; kingdom Metazoa; phylum Chordata; class Aves; order Tinamiformes; family Tinamidae; genus Eudromia; species Eudromia elegans. The sequence continues at coordinate 2,304,505 of PTEX01000079.1, forward strand.
GAGGACTCCAAGGGAAAAAAAGCACACGGGGGCCTGGKTCTTGTTTTATTGTGCGCTTGGACAAGCGTGACCTTTGCCTTGTTGTGCCCCCTGTAGAAAGAGGGGTCAGCGTCCCCAGGAGGATGCCAGACTAAYCCGGCCTCCACTTGTAAACACTTTAGCATCTTCTAAAGCTACCGTGATAGATAGCGAGCTGAAACACAGGGGACTGGCGCCAGCATATTGGGGATACTGAAGAGTCATTACCTCATTTTGCAGCCTTTTTTTTTCTTTCTTTTCTGCAGTAATGCTGCTGTGGGTGTTTTAGAGAAGCTTCCTGCTATTCATCTCCYTCAAAGGTTTCTAGCTTGCATCTGCCCCCTTAGTTCCTGGAAGCAGTTTGAAGTTCTCCCATGACCCGTGCTTTCTAGAGGCAGAGCAGTGCCGGGCTCGCTGCACAGTCCTGCTCACTCCCTTGCGATAGCAGTGATTGATGGGGAAGGTGTTCGCCAGGCCCTCCACGTCATGTGGGAGAAGCGGGGCGATGGRGCCCCAAGGACTTGACATTCTCTGTAGACAACGAGCAGCTCGGGCGCGAACATGGGGGACGATCCGTCCTCAAGCACGGCGACGCGTGTCAGCAGCGAGCGTGCCCTGCCGCCTCCTTCCTCACCGCTCCTCCTCCCCGTGAGTCACCGTGCTGGCCTTTCAGACCACAGTTTCACCAGGAAGTCTTGTGCCTGTTTCTCTGCATCTTCTAAGAGTGCTCTGCACCTTCCTACAGAGCTTGGTGGGGCTGAGCAGCTCCCACCTCCTCATCTGCTTCCTCCTTCTAGCTCTGGCCTTTGGAGTAGCCGCTGTTTGGTCATGTCTTTTCTTGAAGTGCCTTGAGTTTTATTGAAGGAAAGCCCTGAAATGGCTTTTCCCATCTTTTGTTTTACTAGTCTAGTTTTTCTCATGCTTCTCATGCACCTGCCCTATGAGGAAAGGCTGAGAGAGCTGGGCCCGTTCAGCCTGGAGAAGAGAAGGCCAAGAGGGGACCTGATCAGTGTATACAAGTACCTCAAGGGAGAGGAGACACCTGAATAAGGAGAAACCTTATTCAGACCTCTTTGTTAGAATGAAGTGGATCAAGTACCTATAGGTTTATTTCTACAGGCTCTTCATGACATCAAAGGAAGTATCTTGGGTACATATTATGTAGTGGGTATGCATTAAGATATCTCCAACTGGTGGAGAGCCTAAAAATTGTCCATCTCTCGTGCTCAGCCACATCAAACCAAGCTCTTCCTGGAACATCTGCCCTACAAGCAAAGGCTGAGAGAGCTGGGCCTCTTCAGCCTGGAGAAGAGAAGACTGAGAGGGGACCTGATYARTGTSTMTAAGYACYTCAARGGAGGGAGTGAGGAGGATGGGGCCGGCCTCTTCTCAGTGGTGGCCAGCGATAGGACTAGAGGAAACAGCTACAAACTGAAGCACCAAAAGTTCCAGAGGAACTTAAGGAAGAACAACTTTCCTGTGAGGGTGACAGAGCCTGGCACAGGCTGCCCAGAGAGGTTGTGGAGTCTCCTTCCCTGGAGATCTTCAGAGCCACCTGGATGCCACCCTGTGCCCCGTGCTCTGGGTGACCCTGTGTGTGCAGGGGGGTTACACTAGATAATCTCTACAGGTCCCTTCCAACCTTAACAATTCTCTGATTCTATGATTCCCACTTCACTTGCGTTTTCTTCCTCTCTCAAGTGCTTGCCTCCTTATCCCTGTGCCTGGGTAGATACCTAGCTATCTAACTCCCTATCTAAACTCCCTGATCTCATGCTGCTAATTCTCTCTGTATTTCCAAGACAAATCCRGCTATGTTCTCTTGTTCAAATATGTTTTCTGTTCAAACTCAGTTGCAAACCTGTCCTTATTTCTCACTGTTTTTTCCGGATATGTGAGCTCCTGAGATTGATCAGATACATACCTATGCTCAACATGTTGCCCTTGCTCTCACCACAGTTGGCCAGCTAATTGAAAAGCCCTCCCATTTCCATGTGAATATGTACTGAAAAGCTTAGCTAATAACCTCACCAACAGCAAACTGCTCTATCTATGCTTGGGTTAGGCCGGCTTTGCCTGAATTATTGGCAGGTATCAAGATCTGAAGAGCCAATGTCACCATTTAAAGCCGAGTGAATGACAAATTTCACTGCTTGAGAGTTGCGTAGTGCTGAATTTCTGCTGATGTGACAGAATATCCYGAGCAATCATACCCCCGAGCATGAAACCTCTTAGAAATACAGCACACCCCTTCTAAAATGAATTCCCAGCCACACCAGTGCTCTCCTGGTTGAAGAAAATGATGTTTCCCAGACAAACTCACTGTAACTCTACGTTTAATATATCCACATAGAAAGACATTCTCCACAGCCAGAGAGGAAGGGAGCACTGGTTTCTCCAGGCCTCTGAGGTATCTGCTTCATAACTCCCCCGGGGTGTCATTTATGTGGGAGAGAGAGATAATTTCAGCACTGAGGACCTCCTGAACGCCTTTCCTTCAGAAATAGTTTCTGTATTAATCATTTTCCCTCCGGCTGAGTCTGCTGAGGGAGGTTGGATCAGCCAGACTTGGAAATGACAACAGCGTTGTGAGGTCTGGCTCAGCCTCCCTGCTATCCACCACCCCTGCCCTGGTGAGGAGACAGACAGTGCTGCAATATTGGGTTGGGGATGTTGTCAGGGCACCAAGTCCACGTCTGTTAACGTCACATGTCTAATGGTTAATTCTGGGAACAGGCGTAGGAAGGCAAGGGGGTCCGTACACGGGAACATCCACCAGAAGCAAACGGTCAGTTATTGAGACTGTGGCTGAAACCAGAGCACAGAATTGGTGCTGAGACATGTAGTTTTGTGCTGGCCATGCCTTGAGCTGGCTGAGCACGCAGGAGCCCGGGTCTGCAGACCCCCCAGCACCGGCTTCCCACTGACCAAGCTGCTCTTCTCACTCCCTAATCCTCAGTGCCCAGCAGAAGCTCATCCCGAGCTGTTGGTTTTCCATTAGATTCTGATCGTGAAATAATAAAACAATGTGAAAAAAGTATCTAAAACACTAATTATCAGGACTGAGTATWTACGAGAGGGGAACTCATGGGTTTTTTTCACTCACAACCAGATCACTGCTTGAGAAGAGCTGAAAATTGCATTTCATGTAGCATTACTCCTTTTTTAAAAATTTTGCTTCCAATCTAACTTAGAACCAAGCAAGCAAAATCACGTCATTTTTTGCAAAGGAAAAGATGTGCTAGAAAATTATTTAGGCTTGATTCAGACTTTGTAGATTAGATGTGTTTATTTTGATATTCATGTACTTCTTATAGAAAAAAAAAGTCATTTCAATATAAATAAATGATATAAATGAAAACTCATTAAAAAAAAATGTTTTTCCAGACGATACTTTCAATGGTAGCGTCACCGCTCCCTCTGCTCTTCTTTCATCCAAAACAAAATTCAGGCAAAATTGGCCTCATTCAGCAAAACACATTGGTCTTGAAAAGTTGCATTGCCCAATCTGAAGTGGTTTTGCCCAAGTTGTTCCGAACAATTCCTCCTTCAATTTATCTGCAGCCTTTATTGTTCTACCCCCTCCCCTGGATCCTGTAAACTACCACTTCACAAAAAAAAMCATACAGATGACAATTCTCTATAAACCCTTCTGTCCAGAGGTTCCATTAACCTTTCCCTTTGTACATAAAAACACCAATAAAATATAATCTTCCTCTGGAATCTTCCAGAGATTTTTTAATTTCTTGACCTAATACAGAGGTTTTAGCCTGACTGTGATTCACTTACTGCTTGCTTTTGCTTTCTTTTCTCTCTTCTCACCAGCTGGCCAGAAGATCCTGAAAACTCACCCAATTTTAAACATTTTGGCTTGTTTCACTGATTATCTTCTAGCTTTTAGGATATTGCATCAAGGCAAGGAAGCAAGAGACTGAAAGAAAGACAGTGGTGAAATATTAGGCTGATAAATGATGTTCCTAYAGATGCTACGAGCATGGAGATGGATTTACACGGGATGCCTCCTGCTTCGTGCTGACAAAGTTGGCTTCCCAGTGAGCCTCACTGAGTGTCACTAACACGCCCCCTCTGCAAGGAGCCTCCTGGTGCAGGTTTATGGCAAAGAGGGAAAGGGGGAGGCCTTAAGGATCCCTCTTGCTAACGGCTCCGTCCCTCAATGTCCAGGCGAGGACGAGACTCTCATTACTGAGACATTTCTCCATTCCTTGGGATGTGGCAGTGTTTACACAATTTGGAAGTATTTTTGGGAAGAAATCTTCCTGGATCCATGCACACCCATGACTCTGTAAAAATAACGAGGGTGTTGAATAGTCTAACATGGAGAAACACGAACACTTGTGTGCTTTTAAAGCTTGACACAGCACTGCACAATGAAGGAGGAACTTTTATTGATACATAGGGCAGATAAGAGGTCTTTGTAATCTCTCATTTTGGCAGTTTTGTTGTATAGTCAAAATACACCATGGAGTGTGGCAGTATTCCTCTCATTCCTGTCGTCATCCCTGTCTTCTCCCTCTTTATGGTGAGATGGGAAYAACAAAGTTCTCTAAACTTTTTTTCCTTCTTTTTTCCTAACCCATAGTATGGAAGAATAAGATTCTCTTTTTCTTGTATGTACAATAGGAATTACTGGTTAAATAGCAATTGTTTTCCAATAAGAAGGACACAGATTGCTCGTTTCCATTCTTTTTTTTCTGCTCATAATTCCTCTTCTGCAGCGGGCTATCCATGGACTGTTGTTTCTGCTCTCTGACAGCCCAGCTAAGGTTATGATGGGGCAGCAGCTAATCCTCAGTACTCACCATATTCCCCTGAAATTGATTCTGAGCAGTCTATATCTATTAGGCTAAAATACGTGAAGCTTTGGGGACATGTGATCTTGTAAATAAAATCCAGATATATGCAAATATCAAATAATCTGATCCTAGGAATTGAAATAAACCAAACCTAGCCCTTTCCTTTTCTAACAGACTCACACATCCTAGTGGGGGAGATGGAGATGTAAGCCTATTTAACGATGGATTCTTTTTCTACTCAAACTAGTCAAACATTTGCATCCCACATTTTTTTTTTACTTTTTTTTTCTTTCYTTATCCAACATGGGTCATAGGAGCTTTCTAAAATATAAAATGCTTTTTAACTTTAATTCTTTCCTTACCATTTTATACTCTCCAGATGAAGCCAGCATGTCCAATACGATTTCATCCCGAAGTCTGATTGCCACATTTCTATTCCCAGCATGCTGAGAGAGGGGCCTCGTGGTAACTGCCAGCTTTTCATTCTGGACACCTAGGCTTTGATCTTCCTAGCAGAAAGCAGGGAATGCTCTGCCGATAAGTTCATGGAAAAACTCCTAATCAGGGCAGGGCGTGTGGAGAAACGTGAGCAATGCTGCGGGGAGCTCTGCTCTGCAACCTCGCGTWTTCCCGCTCGCTTCTTTGGGACAGGGGAGGCTCTGCCCGTGCAGGAACAAGGACAGGCAAGTCCCCACAGTGTGTGTGAACTACCCTGCCAGGCACCACTCTGCTTAACCTGGGGCTTTGGAGCTGGAAAAGAGGACAGGTTTGGAGGCCACATCTGCCAGCAACGTACCGGGTCAGCGTCACCTTTGTGGTGCCCTCACGTCACCTCTCCGCTCCCACCTTTTCTCTCCTGAGAACTGCAGGGATTGTGTCACTTAACAGCTGTAAAGTTCCCACATCCCGTGATAGAGAGAGGCTTGTTGTCCAAGAGCAGAGCTAAGGGAGTCCAGGGAATACAGACAGATAGATATGCCCTGATAGACACCAGAAAGGTGGGATGGAGGTACATGGGCTGAGCAATCATGAAAATAAATTTCAGGTAGGAGGTTTGAAAGAGCGAAATGAAAACTCTGCTAAAATTACATGTCACCTCTTGTCTTTCCACAGTATTAGTATGGGGCTAAAGGAGGCACATACGCTGAGGTGCAAAGCCTTAGGAGCCATGCATGTGGGGTACCTGATGACTTGATGTGCTGATTTTGTACATGAATCTCCTACAGAACCCCCCCAAAAATAAGCAAAGTCCTCCACGGCATCTCCAGCACTCCCACAACACTCCCTTAATGCAAATCCTTCACGCRCAGCTTCTTTCAGGAAGAGTCTGGCCTTATAGAAGAAACTCATCACGAGGCAAACGACGTCGTGGCTTGCAGGATGGCAGAAAGGTTTRTTTCGCTTGCATAAGCTTGAGCCTCAGCGCATAAAGTGTTGTGATTTACACTCCTTGCAGTGCCTAGCCATGGTCAGGCATCCTCTGCTGGTGAGGCTGCTGTCCCCACGCTCTGCTTGGCACCATCTCCGTCTCCCTCCGTCTTTGTAGACACCCTGTCCCAGGAGCAGGCAGCACAGCTGCCAGCACGTTTATCACACCCCCGAATCCCGGGCTTCGCTTCCTCATCYCTCCTTTCGCCGTGTGGCACCTGTGCTTTGTTTTCATTTCCTCTGAACAAGCAATAARGCCTTGATTTCATCCGAGGGAGAGGGAGGGGTGTTGGTGACGCCGCTCCAGGCTCCTGTGACAGCAGCCTGCAGCGAAGCCAGCAGCCTGGAAGGGCTTTTCCCACCCCGTGCGGAGGCGGCAGAGCCAGAGTTTTCTCTCCCAGTGGATGTGGAAAGGATGCCGTCAACACTGGATGGCTTGTAAGATGTGGGTTCCTGGTCTGGGGGTGCTGACCTGTGGTTTCTATCCATGGAAGACCCRGAATGGTCTAAAGGGCCTGTATGGTCACTCTGAGTGATGAGAGTTACCAGCTAGTACAAAATGACTTTCCAGGCTCAACTAGGACCAAATTCCAACCTCATACAAGGCTGAAGGACTGTGCTGGTATTGTAAATAYGCTCAAGAGAGTCCTGCTGCAAGCTCCTACTTTGACTGGCTCTGACTTTTAATGAATTAGGCCAGCAATTCACACGGCCTGTTTTGTCTTGAGCATTTCTCCAGTGCCTCCTAAAGGGTGATGCTTCCTGGGACCCCGGAGCTCCAAAGAAACCGCCGCGTAGTTAACGACGTGCTCCAGCACCAGCACAGCCCCACGCGCGGGTGCCGCAGGGTTTTTAAAGGCTCCGGGCTGTCACCCGGGGCAAGTGACACTGATTGCCAACAATAAATTCCAGCACACGCCGGCAACATGACAATAGCTTTTCCTGTTCCCTAGCAACGAGGCCAGCAAGAAGGCCGGAAAGTCTTTCTTAACAAGCTCTGTTTGTCCAGAACCTGCACTTATCACTGCATTACAAACAGGGAACCATCTCCCAGGCCAGCTGGTTATTARTGGAAGGAAATGCAATGGAGAAGCAGGTTTCAGGAGGGACTATTGCTACAAATTTGTTAGGTAATCAAGTATTTGTCAGGGTGGGGAGATATGGATTAGGAAGGGACCTAAATGCCCTGACTAATTTGAAAACTTGGTGTTTCTGTATTCTGCTGGGCTTTGCTAATATGYGTGAGGGTTGTTTCTGTGGGGTTTTCCTAGACTAGTGCTTGCTTATAGGAGAGATGCYGTTCTCACTGTTCCCTCCGCCAGGCCATCTTGCCAATTCCCAGTGAATTTGGAGTATTAGCATTAGCTTTAGTATTAGAAGGAAGGCAAGTGAAATATAGTCCCAGGCAAGAATGAGGAACAAGGGAAAAGGCTGGGAGGGGAATAAAACCCCTTTGAGAGCTGCCACGTATCAGACTGAGGCTGATCCTCGCTATTTTGGTAAAAAACAGAAGCCCTATGAGGGCCAGAGTYGTACATTATTAAACACATACATATAAGAACAGGGAAGCAGCCTCAGTATTCACATTGCACATGTGTATCGAGTCCTTCATTTCTTTATTTATTCTTTCCGAGCTGACTTACACAGCTAATTAGTTTCTTCCCCTCCTGCTATTTTCCCCCCCTCCTCCAGGAGCCAAACTGCCATATTTTCTTCTTTCCCTGGCAAATGGATGTGTTGAAAGACAAGTCCTCCTCCACACGGAGMGACTCTTTCAGTGCACGCACCTAACCATGACACGCACTGGGAAGGGAGAGGTGGCTCTGCCCCACGCAGAAGTTGTTCCCTTTTATGGCTCTGAAGGGACAAAAGCAGGTGACACGCTGAGAAGGATGAAGCTGAAAGTTTGCAAGACGTGCTGGAGAAGTTGTGCCAACAACCAGAAGCAGAGAGCGGAGGGGTRGGGAGCGTTGTAGGACCATCTGGCAGTATTGGGAAAGAATAAGCACGGAGGAGAAATAATAGGATCTCTTCCAATCGATGTGAGAGGGCACAAGTGGCAGCAGCGCGAAGGAAGGGAACTAAAGATCACGGATGTTAAGGAGTGGGAAGTGCCTCCACACGACAGCCCAAATCCTGAATTCCTYGTCCACCACATCCTGGGGCAGGACTGTGGAAGTGTGCAGCTTCTGGGAGTCAGAAAGGGTTGAAGCTGTTAGCATTTACCATATAGGAATATATGTTTGTACACCACCCAGCAATGTATTAGAGAGTTAGCTGATACTGATTTCGCCCTGCTTAGCACTGGAATAGCTCCTTTTGCATTAGTGCATTTATTCCCCCTCATTTGTGCAGGTGTGAGAGGAATCTAGCCCGGGAAGCTCAACTAGATCTTCTGGACTCTGTCATTCTGCCAAGAAAAGTGGTCGCATCCCTCATATCTATAGGAATATATATGTATGCCTGCCAGTATGCATTTGAGTTCTCTATTTAAGGATATTTATATCATCCTTCTTGGAAGCCCTCTTAAGGTAAGAGAAATAGCACTTTAGGGTCCATTCTATTGAATAAAGAGTGGATTGGTGTCAAGATGAGGTTCGGAGGACTAGATGAACCCAGTTAAGCAAGGCAAGTGTCTCCTGTGGTTACACACGTAAGTTTTGTCCTCTCCMAAACTTATCCCATTGCCTAATGCTTGTGAAAATGGCTGGCAGGTGACAACAGGACTGTCCTGGCTAAGGAAGGTGGCACAAAATGGAGCCCTTTACTGGAGACGGGAGCAAGCAGGAGGTATTTCCTCCTTCGTCTGTAGTTTCCACCAGCTCCCAGTATAATTCTAGCTGTCGACCATACTCTGCAGGTGCTTCTTTCTTTCTCCTGGCTGTAAAGGGAACCACGTTTTGGAGGCTGCTTGAATGCAATGGAGGGATTGTGTCTTTCAACATCCAAAGAGAAGGAGCAAAAAGAAAACAAAAGCACTTARAATTTTTGAACAGAAGCAGCAGGGAGGAGAAAGCTGGAGTCTCCTTCACCTCGGATGTGGATCTATTTTTGCCTTGAACAAAAGAGCAGGATGTTCACTGAAGTTTACATCTCCAGACTGAATCTGGACAGCCCTTGAGCAGCAAGTGATGGGAGTGGGGCTCCTGTGACAGCTGCAGTTTGAGCTCCCCTCAGTAATCCGAAAGCATCTGCATTCTTTATCAACATCCCCAGCCAGTACAAAGACGAAGCGGTATTTCTGCAGCTGCTGCAGATTCATGTGACTAGCATAAATTTAATTTTATTTCAAGTTTTGGCTACCTCTCGTGCGGGATAAGGGGGATGCTACAGATGGTTTGCATGATTTGAGTACTCTTGGATTGTGGAATGATAAGAACCTTTCTTTTTTTTCATGTTGCACAAGTGCAGAGACAGCAAAAGAAGAAAGAGCCTGGGAAAAAGAAAGAACCTCACACAGGTTTCCATTTGTAGTGGAAATCCAGCCTTGATGATCGCTAAAAAAGACTTAGGAACAAGGCTGTGGCTGTTCCATGTGATCTAAAGAAGAATTCTTAAAAGTTTACTCCAGATAGAATGAAAACTAACGCAAATATTGTGTCTGAATTTGAACTTTCACTACGAATGATTACTGTGATCAGAAAATATGTCATTGAGCATTACAGTCTGCTTTATTTTCACAGTCAGGTTTTGGCTGTGTATGCTGAAATACTAATAAGAGGGTTTGATCCCATGCTATTTCTTGCCTTGAGGTCTGGGAGATAGCCATACCCCATGCTAGGCTCTTCTAAGCCAGGAATCTTTTGAAGTTCGCCCATGCTGATTTATCACTCAGTCCCAAAAATGCAAGAAACTCCATCACAGTAGCCGGCACTCCACTGATCCCCATGATAAAGATAATTATTTTTTCATTTTATGAATGCATTTATTTAGGTGTCTGCTTATACCAAGGTGGGACAGTCATCTCTATATTGCAGATTGCTTTGACAAGACTTCAAAGGACTTCTCCRAGCTCTCCAGAGGCCGATTTCAGTGGATGCTACAGTCCAATTCAGTATGAACTTTCTCTACAAGCCGGAAAACTAAGCAGTTTCTGAGACAGGCAGGAAGACAACTCCTATTAGCAATTACCTGGCAACATTCCTCTGATTTTCAGGTCAGGATGGCTTAAACTATTACGGACACCTCCTCCAAAGGCAGAAGCTGGTGTRGGTCCAAGCACATGCAAGGTTCCTGCGCCCACGTGTGCAAATCAGCTCTGTGACTGCGTGCCCTGCTAATGAGTCACCTCGTTAGCTGCACGCAGGAATATTCACCTGGGAGCCAGACACCGTCGTGGCAACTGCCYGCCCCATCACGGCAGCGAGCTGGTGAGCTCTGAACTGCCCTGACACCTTCCAGTTGTAAATTTGCCCCTTTCACGCTGTTGTGTAAACACGGCACGGCATGTTATCATAGGGGGATATTAACCTGAGTCATTTTCTCCTCCTTGGCCGGCCTTAGCTGCCTTGTAGCACGTCAAAGAGCAGCTTTTTGCAGCTCTTCGCTGCTCCGTGTGCTGCTCTGTCTCCTCTCCTAAGYTGTTGTTCCAGCCTGGTCCTGGATGCCGGGAGTGAGAGCGTCGCTACAGCCCAACTCTGATGCTCGGGAAGGAYGTGTGCTTGTTCTCTGCAGCTCCCTGCCCTGCACGGCAACTCCAATCCATTGGATATACCTTGGCAAAGCAATGCAAAGAGCCTGTGCTTCCCATCATTGACCGGGCTGCAGTCTGACCTCTCCTGCTTCTTCTCTGGCAGGGCTCTTGCTCCTCTCTTTCTGCTCAGTATTATCCTCCTCCAGTAGCCCCCGTTCAGCTCTGCCAGCTGTATTTATTACCTTTTCCACAGTATGGCTATTTTCAGTTTTCTTACATTTCCAATTATACTGCACAGTTGCCATTGATCTGTTTTCTGTTAGCATGAAAATCAGAGCTGTGATCTATATAATTTAAGACTCTACCTTCATTAACCTGCCTTTTGTTTTTAAGGCARGCTATTTAAATTGATCTTTATTAAATAAAATTACAAAGGCTATCAATCCTCATGCTTCGCRGTGTAAGCTGAGCAGTGGCTAACTCAGGAAGTAATTGCCAGAGGACCTCTGTGTTAGAACACTGCACAATTAGATGTGTTTCAGGAATTTCAGTTTTTCCAAGGAGGATATGGCTGAGACTGGGGAGAGCATTGCAYACTCACTGGAGCATTGATTAATTCAGATGCAGAATGAAAAAGGGACCAGATCAGATGAGCTGCTGGGGTCTGGCCGCTCGTCTCATAGCTACTGAGGTCGCGAGCACCCAGTGCTGACGTATTTTTAGGGGCTGACATTGAGGTGAGGTGGATCAGCCGAGGGCCACCAAACTGGTGTGACACAAAGGTGCAGCCCAGCAAAGCTCCCCTGGCTTCAGTGCTGGCCCTGTGCTATTTTGCCCTCTTTTTTTCCAGGTAGAGAWAAGAAAGAGCATCAGGAGCGTGCAGGGGAAAGGCGCCGTTCCCAGTCCCCTTCTCCGTCTACAGATTGCCTCTCCCAGCTGAATCCTGGACCATCCTAAGGAACAAAAGAGCTTTAGCTGCACAAGGTCTGCCTTGCCTAGGTATCCCCTCTATTACGGTGGCTGTATGTATCCTAGCATCTTAAATTGACTTTTCCCATTGTCTGAACGTATTTAGACACAAGATTTCACAATTACAGGAAAGGTGCTTTCAGCAGCCTCCTACCCTCATCCAGACACATTCTCTTTCACTCTCATRTTCTATCATATTTAAGAATTCTGCGTAAATGAGCATTAATGAACCAATTTGAAATTATTTTTCTAYGAGCAATTTCAGCTGCAAGTTGCTTGATTATGTGCATCCAAATGACAGCAGTGGGGGAAGGAGGGCATAAAACGTGTCTCTTCTGCAGCAGCCCGTGACCAACTCAAGTGCTGGAGCACAGGTAGCCRCGGAAGGGCTGAGCAGCCCCTCGAATGCTGTCTGCACAGCACTGGGTGAAGAGGAGGGGGTGCAGCGCTGTGAAAACCGTGCAGTGCACAGCATCACACAGAGACCAGAGGGGAAATGAGCTCCTCTCCTCTCTCCTTCTCCCTGTCTGTTGCTGTCGGACTTGACATTGGTGCCTGCAAGACCCTCTCCCTCCTTTGGGTAGGGGAAACAGTAAATTCAACCACTGCTGGAGAAACRAGCCCTAGCACTTGGTGCTTTGTGAGGGTGGGAGCCGATGTGGGGGCACAGGGAGGCCGGGTGGGTGTTGTGTGAACAGGGTGCAGGAGTCCAGGGTCGGCAGAGTTATAGCRATGCCCACAAGGCTGACAAAACACTATCTGAAAACGTCCAGTGCAGCAACTGCACCCACTAATATATCGTTTTCCCGTGCTAGGTATATTTTACGTTGGAGCTGTTTAAATTTCAAAGTTAATCCAGGAACAAGTCATCCAGCMTTGCAAGGAGATGTGACGGCCTTCCAACAGCTTTGCTCCTTTCTTTCTTCCTGAGCCATAATCGGAGAGGAGAGGCTGCTCTGCTGCGGGAACCAACAGCCACGGGTTAAACCATGTCAGTTCAGAGGGCCYGGTCCACCTCTTGCAAAGTCAATAGGGGCTTTCCACTGCTCAGAAAACAAATGAGATCTGACMAAAAAAAGCTGGATGGCTAGAAGGGGTGGAGGACCCTGAACAAGATTAATTGTGACTCAATATGTTTGAGAAGCAAGGTCTGAGCCTCCTTCCAAGCCCGTCTCCATCTGTCCGTCTCCATCTGTCTTGTGTCTTGAGGAGGGGCTTTGGAGTCATCCTCATGGACCTGGATTTTGGTTGCTCTACAGGGGAACACTGTGTAGCGGGTGCAGAAGAGGAATTAGTTTCAAAACTCCTGGGTTCTTTCCCTGGCTCCGCTCTTGACTTTCTCTCTGACCTTGGGCACATCAATTCCCCCACTGAAGTACGTGGGAACTCAATTGCCTTTTATGTTTCTTTATGAGTCAGATTCCCTTTCTGCGAAATGAGGATCATAACACTTAACTACCTCTCAGAAGTGCTCTGAGGCCTAACAACAAATTAATGTTTAAGATCCTTGAATTAAAAAAGAAACTTTACAGATATGTGAATTCCAGTGAAAAAAATGTCAATTTGTTGAAACTGRAAAGTTCTGCRGATGAGGACTGTTTTCAGTTCATTTCTTGGCCTGGAAAGAAAAAAGAGATTGAAAGCCTCATTTTGAAATGGTTGAAATGCCCCGTTTCAACACTTTGAAAGTGAAACATTTTTGGTTTTCATTTTGAAATGACTTTCTATTTATTTTTTTCATTATATTATATGCCATAAATATGACACAAAATCGAGTCAAATTGAAGCACGACGTCTCTGTTTGTTAAAGGAAAACTGTTTTGAATTACCTGAAAGGATTCTATTTTTTCTTTTCATTTCCTATGCAGAGAACTCTGACATCTCCTGGATTTGCTCTGACTGAGCATTTGGCCGGATTTCAAAATCCATGAGGAAATGGGATTTTTATCTCCCTGGGAAACTATGAAGGCAAGAAGACTCCAGGACGCTGCCCCCAAATGTCACACTTATCCCGAGGAATTATTCCACTAAAGAGAAAATATCACATCACAGGCACAGAAGTCTAAGGGAGAAGGTGAAGAAAATGGGAATGATCTAAATTGTCTAGTTAGATGAAGCTGTGCCCCCTGGACACAGATTTACATAAAACTGCAGATATTTAAGCATCAGAGGAAGTGACTTTCAAGGGCTGCAGTGTTTCTGCCGTGGGAGTCTTTAAGATGATGCAGAAAAGATGCCTCTGCATGAAGGAGGCTGAGGACAGGGGAAGTCCTGAGGTCTCTTGCAGCCCTGCAATTGGATGGTGTGTTTTGCTTGGGCTATGTGATGTTGATTCCAGAAGGTTTCCAGAGAAGGAAGGGGGACTATAGCAAGGAACAGGGAAAACTGAGCTTAAAATGTGCATGTACAGCCAAGGTAGAGTGAAAGAGAAGGGCAGAGGAGGAACTGGCTGGAACCAAAGGCACATTCCTACAAAAGAGGAAGTAAAAGGTAACTCTAGATGGGTCCAAACATAACATATCCTAAAAGCAAAACTAAACTTGGCTAAAACRCTTACCTCTAATGATTCTCATGTGTTGGCTGAATAATAGTTTTTAAAAAGAAATCAGCTACTATTAGTTTTGATTCACGTCACGAGGGTTTCTTCCCAATTCTTCTGCTTTTCACCCAAGCTACAACATTCCAGTCCTTGTTTCACTTACGTATTTATATCCCAAATGTAGTTTTAATTTGTGCCCCCACCCCTTCTGGCACRCGTTTGCTTTTTCCCTTCGTTCCAGCAGCACAACTGCCCCAAGCGCTTGCAGGGTAGGAGCAAACCAGGACTGTGACCGTCCCTCCGATGAGAGACCCCCTGGGCAGAGCAYGGGAATGTTCATCATCACACGGAGSAACCAAGCCAGCAGMGCTGAGCGCAGCTGGACAGGAACCAAACTGTGCGTGGTGCTCCATCCTCTCTRATAGTAGCTGCCAAACCTCTCTAATAGCAGGCAGCCCATTTCTTCCTATTACAGGGGATGCAGTAGAAAATATGGCAGGAAAAATTTGGCATGAGGTGGCCAAGGTGCAGGACCAGCCCTGCTATCCCAGATTCTCTTCGTTTGTCCATACAGCCTAGAGAGCTCATAGCAAATATCACACACGAGTGCAGTGTCCCGAGGGAAGTGACAAGGTTGTCCCTGCTTTGTGAACATCCTGGGCACTTGGAAACTCGTTCAGCTTGCTGCAATGCACTCGCTGTTGCAGAGGGGAGTTTTCTAACGTTTCCAACATTGAGGCAGGGCTGCAGTCAAGSTGCGAGCCTGCCTGGGTTAGCACTGCTCCCTCATCCCTGAGACAGGACATCCCAGTGACCTAGAAGCCCCGCRACCTTTCTTACGAGGATCCTTCCAGAGACCAGATTAGAGTAAAGGTATCTGAGCACTCTCTGTGCTGACATCTGGAATGCTCTCTGCTTTCTCTTACACTATTTACCAGGTCTCAGATTTCATTTCTGTTCYTGGCATACAGGGACTTTCATTTATTTGACAGGTTGATTCTTTTATAAGAATTTACACTACTAATGCACTGGGCATCCAGTGCTGGATTTCACACACACAGGACTGCTGGCAAAGGGGAAGCAGTCCACAGAGCATAATTTTCCCTTCTTTTTCCCATGCCAGCTTTCACATGCTCTGCAGAGGCAGGTCAGCATGACAGAGASCATGATCACATCAATGTCTCTTCCAACCATTTCGGGTTAGAATTAGTGATGATGGGCGCAGGCTCTTTAAGAGAGCCAGGTGTATGAGATTCACCTCTCTAAAAGTGCTAAGAGGGATGGGAATATAGGCAGGGAGAAAGCCCCAGCCACTAGGTAAGCAGTGATTGGCAAGAGAAGATGAGGAGGCACTGGACCCTGCAGGAGATCTGCAGAGAGATAACAGGTACGGGCTTGGGCTTAGAGTGAAAGTTGCAAAATTAAATCCTCCAGGACAGAGCCCGCAGGGCAGGGATTTCTCCTTCTTGACAGCCTATGGTGAATGAAGCACAAAATAGCCTGCTGTCTCGGCAGACAGCAAAGATATTTGGAGACATCAAACTGTAGYGCAGAGGATGCACAAGAGGATTGCAGACAGAGCTAACTGCCTCCCAGGCTTTTGGGTTTGTGTTCCAACTGGGGGATCTTGAAATCATGCAATTCTTTCTTGTGGCCCTTCTGGACTCAAAAATATAGCTCCTTTCTGCTTTTGGATACCAGCAAATTTGACTGGGTCTGCGTTGTTTGCCCCTGCTTCTCATTCAAAGTCTGTATATTCTGTGTCTTGGCAAATTGCTGGGGAAAGATGTGTGTATAGCTAGGCATGAGGTGAAGTTTCCTGTTTGCAAACTGCCTGGAGACCAGTTTCTGAGATTTTTTTTTTTTCTGGGTAATTTTCAAGGACAGTTACTTGTGATATTTAGTTGATGATTTGCCTAATACAGCAGTGCAGCTCCACTGCTATATTGAGATTTGCTTGTTGAGTTGACTCTAATTTGACAGTTGGATTTTTGTAGTTTGCATCAATCAATAATGGGTTAGCCTTGGTAATATAGCACCTTGATTTTTAGTTTGAGTTAGCTAAGTGTATTGACAGATTCTGTAAAGCATCTGGAAACCTCTCAGTTTTGGTTAGGAGCCTCAGACCAGCTCTTTAAGGAGAGTTCTGCAAGAAATAGTGGCTCTTTTCCTGCCTAACTGCCCACACCAGCAGCTAGTCCTGTTGTAGTCCTGCCCCTTCCCCATTCATGAGCAGCTCCTACTTGTTGGGTGCAAACTGCTGGTGAAGCAGTTGGGGGACAGAGATTTTCCCCAAAAAACAGCATTTCAAAATAAAACCCCAAGTCCCTTTGTGTGGCTCCAGCTCACTGAACAGACTCCAGGGTGCTGGGTTTGGGGAGCAGAGCAGGAGAAAAGCAACGTGGCATCGGAACTACCGACCACCAGGAGCCACGGGGCTGTACAGCAGGGAAAGCTCCTCCGAAATAACGATGATGTGAATTTGAAGTGGGTTAACCATTCATTTCAATTCTTGCGCTCAGCCCTGCGAGGGAGTTTCAGCTGATTTACCATCACACAGGACATGCTGCTTGCATTGTGAATGGGTGTATCTACTCAGAGCTTAATGAGGCTTGATTAATTAACAACCCCATCTTACTTTGTGGGTATTAATTTGCCTGYAGCTCTCCATGTTGCCCTTAATCTCTCTTATGCCTTGAACATGTGAAAGATAAATTGGGGCTAATACAGGGAATCATCAGCACATGGTGATCCCGGCAAACAGGTGGGTGTATTTAGTGAGTGCTGAGCTATAGGATGTACTGGAGCCAACACGAACCTGGCAGGATAGGCCATGCATGTGCTGCAGGACGAGCTCTCCTTTCTGGCTCACATGGGACAGAGCACCAGGGAGGGCRTTTCTGCTATTGCCCATGCAGAACATCCTTTATTCTTGCAAAGAGCCCGTCTCAGTCTCCTCTTGGTCCATGTACCGCTTAACTGAGATGAAAAGACGAAGGAGGGGGAAGCTTYGGGTTGTTTAAGAAAGAACAGCACTGAAAAGGCCATTAAGGGTTTGGTTTAAACCCACTAACATCTAGGAACTCGCAGCGAAGCACCAGGCATCCAATATCCAGGCACAGTTGGATAACGTTAAGGGTGATGGCTAGCTGCGAAGCGATCCTGGGTGCYTGTTATTTTGCTGTGAATTTCCATCCTTTTTGGGGAGTTTAAATCAGAACTTTAATGGGCTTTTGATGTTGTTTTAGTTTGGTGAATAGCTTCCCGTTGTATCTGCTTATTCAGTGAAATAGCGAGGARGCGCAGTTACAGAGCAAGATGGCAAGAGAGTAGAGAAGCCTATCTCAGCTGCATTTGCACAGCAGAAGCCTTTAAAAATCACTGCGCTATGAAGGAGACATTTCCATATTTCACGGCTATTTTTGCYGGGTGCCTAAAGTTGATGATACATCAGAAAAAAAAAAATCGAATGGAGAAGGAGAGAAAAAAGCCCTTTTGCTTTTCCTTCACAATTCCATCTCAAAGATGTTGCTTGGCAAACCTAACATGGCCAAGTGTGTTGTGGCTGTAAAATGGCAGGGAATAGGGTTATGCTAAGGACCCTTTTTCYCAAATATTGGGGTAGTATTTAGTGAAATGGGGATTGACTTTCCAGTGGAGCACTAGCCCCTCTTCTTTGCTGCTTCTCTTCATCCCAGAGTTCTTCAGGGCAGCGAGGCCTGTTTGGAAAAGGTGGACAGGGTACATGGATTATCAGTGTGTTCCCACTCGGGCACGTGGTTAAAGAGCARTTAACCCTCTTGGTACCTGGCAGTCAATACCCACTACACTGYCCATGCTTCTTAAGGCAATCAGAGGCCAAATAGTGGTAGCAAAAAAAGCGTGCATAAAAAGCCAACAACAGAAGCATGGTCCTGCCAGGCACTGCTTGGTGAGTCTGTGGGGCTCTGGCTCTAGAGAGGAAAAGAGAGAGGGGAGAAAAGTGAAGGAAAACAGAAACTGAACATCAAGGGAAGTTTGCTGCAATATTGGTCTGTTGTGTTTCCAGAGACTGCTCAGGACGCTGGGATATTTTGTCCTTCTCTGATGCTGTGCCCAAAATTATCAGTTGCTTTTCAAAGCCCTTAGAGTCCTTTTTTTTGCTTCCATATCATTTTTACTAATTATCATCCGTGACTATTTCTTAAATACCTTTCATGTGTTTGGCAGTCTGTCCCACTGTGAAAGACATATCAGCATACACTGAAATGCTTAAAAGTGTGTTCCTCTGCAATTAACTCAGTCTTGCAGCACCACTAAAAAAGACAAGTTTGGGGGGTGTTTTTTTTTCCCAAGGAGAGATTTGAAAAGTTTTATTGGATTAGGAATAGAAAATCATCCATGAGAACTTCTTTTCCATGGAGAAGACTCCATCCCTGCCCAGGACTGACACATTGCTCGTGTTGTGCTAAGCATCTTGACCTTGCCCTGTGACTGCTTGATTTGTCTTCAGTGAACAGCCTCAGCACCCCGAGGGCCTTGCTTGTGCACCCCAGAAAACTAATGCCCCTCGGGAAGCTCTCTCGAACCCGGGCATATTGGTGCAGCTTGTCCTTGATGTGGCTCCAGCAGCTCTGAAGGGGCTCTTGCAGATCAGCAGGCCAAGTAACTGCAGAGACCYGCAGGTATCTGTGAGAAAAGGACTAAGGTTCATTTGGGTTGATGTAATTACAGCAACCACAGACTAGCTAAGGGGCCGCCAGTGGAGACAGGTTTAAAATGTTGTTTGAGGCATCCAATGAAGGGAAGTAGTCTCATCCAAAGCTTTGGGTGCTGGGGTTGAGGAATGTCTTGCCCTCCCCATGCAAGAAACATGCTGGAGGTCAGAGAAGCAACCAACCCCTTCCATGTTGCCAAATATTTCTATTCCCMACTTTCTCCATCTATAGAAAGGATTATAATACTTGTCTCAGATGGGTGTGTRGGGATCTGTGGTTGTAATAAACCTTGTGGCTGTTGGCTGCAATATGCCAAACTGACACTGCTGCTGTTGTAGAATAATTCTTTGGATATGACCTAAACAAACTGAAGGGGAATTTGGAGGGGAGCTGTGTGGAGTGCATGTTGCAATGGTATTGCCTCAGGATAAGCAAATGGTTTGAGTAAGTCAATCCTCTGACTAAGGTCAAAACATGGAAAAGATTGTTTGATTGTTTTTAATAGTGAGAAAATCGCATAATTTTCTTCACATGCTTTTGGTTCTGGGAGTAGTGAAAAAGCATTAGCAGTACTAGGAACACTGGAAAAGCCAAGAGAATGGCTGGCATCAATGTGACCCTTGACAGAGAATAATGCAAGCTAAGTTCACTTTTGTCAGATTTCCACTATGTTCATAGGAGAACTGGGAACAATTCTGGAAACAAAACCCCAAATCTGGGATCAATTGTGGATTGCTTCTGCTGAAGTATCTGCAAAAGTTAGCAACTCCTCCCACAGAGTGAGCAGAGTTTGTAACAATAAGTAAAACTTTCCAAAAAGTAAAGCTTTCCTGGCTTGGGCTCTGGTTGGGTCAAAATTGGGGGATTGGTAGAGCTTTCTTGGGCTGAAAGCAAGAGTTAAGGAATGTGAAGGTAACACAACTGAGAACTGGGCTTTATGGGGTCATATGCTAACACRGATGAGTGTTTAACACCAGGAGAGAATCCGAACATAGCTAAGCTTCTAAATCCCTCCTTTCACAATTCCTATTTTGATTCAAAGCTTTCTGTAGGCTAAAAGAGGAAAATTTTTTAGAATTAGGTCACAGCTCTGAACCCTATTAGAGACACTGAGGTCACTGTGGCTGTTACTGGAATAAAATCTTCAGCTGCRATCAGGACACGCTGCATTCTCGGATAGGAGTGTTCCCTCATGCTACAATACGGATTCACTGGCCCCAGAACGGCTGTGGTGTAAAGTTTAATCAGGTTAGCTAGGTTTTCTCTCCTGATTTCACAGCCTCCATTCAGCACACCGGATTATAAACTTTCAACATGTAATTGAACCTCACTCAAGGAGCCAATTGTATTACAGCGGGCTTTAAAAGGGGGAATGGCAAGGGCTAAAGTTTTCATTCAACGAATGCAATTTCTATGCACAGAAATCAATTCAATTGACATCAGTTGAGCTTTAATGCTGAATTAAAGAGCTGCCAGGTTTCCCTCATGGGGCTTTTACAGTCCGGGTTTTATGAATTCATTAAAATGCACACACAAACTTTTAGGGAAATAGCATTACACTGTAATAAGAGCTACAAATCGACCATATTCCTCAGAGAGRGAAGTCTAATTTGAGTTGCCTAGTTGGCAAAATTGTTTTCCATCGCTTTACATTTACTAGCAGTGGGTGTCACGTTTTCCCTTGTTTCCATTTTGCTTTCCTGTTGCTTGTTCAGCAAGGGAGAGCATCACGGTTAAAAATCCCAAGGGAAGGTGGAGTCCTTAGAAAGCAGGTGCCATCCTGGAGCACCACGGCAGAGCTTTGAGACAAACCATGGTTCAAGACAACGCAGGATGTTGTCAGGATGGTTGAGTCTGGAGTCTAAAAGAACGAGGTCCCCTGTGAACTTCAGGGTTCTCTGATTGARGCTGAGGCTGGAGAAGGCACGAGTCATCAAAGCACTTCAGAATAAAGCCTGGAGTTTTGGTGCCCTCCCCTTCTGCTGATCTCAAAACTACTGAAAGAAATCCCTTGTGGCTACCTCGTTTCTGGTTCATGGTGGTGGGGAATTAAGACAGTTGGAGCTGTTACCTTCTGAGCCAGCAGAAGAGCTCAGACCTGCAGCTCCTGTAGAATATCTCCTCTCTGACCACAGGTCTTCTGCCATTAGTGCTAACTGGGGTTCTAAATGTACTTGCGTTTACTAGTTGCCTCTGAGATACTGACCWTTGGAAGAGGTTGGCATCATTTGGTTGTATGTGTGCCTGTGCAGCTGTGCTTGTTTCAGACACATCATGGCACTGATAAGAGTTTCACAAGGTTAAGTGTAATTTCTAATTGTACAGATGACACTGGTGATTGAAGGTCCTGACTTGTCCTTAAAATTCAGCGTTCCCTCAYGCTGCTATTTTTTTAGCATGACTTGGCTTCAGCTTTTGATGGATAAGAGATTCTCGAGGGCTAATATAGATCCTGTGGAGGAGGCACAGCTGATGTCACTTTGGATACTGACTTGCAATGGGGACACACGTGCCTTTTCAGGGATATTCTGCAAAGAAATCTGATGGGCAGCCAGCCCTCTGAGTGRTAATAGATTATAGACAGTGCCAACTCCCATTTCCAGGCTAACTTAGTGATGTGGAATGGCTCCATATGCTCTTGCTAGCACTGATCTCCAAAGAGTCAGGAAGACCTGGAAAAGCAATGGAAAAGGCCCCCAAGGGAATCATTCCAGACAAAGGCCTTTGCTCTCAAGGATCAAGTGATTTCTCCTTCCTTGGGTGCTGGGGTCCCAGTGTATGGGATTCCTTCCATGCACACAAAAATGACTCCTCTATCCCTAGCAATGGCTTATAATTTATACATGCTAACTTAAGATGACATGATAGACATATTTATGCAGATGACATGCATCTCTTGGCTTTCTTTGGCTCATTCTCTGGAGGCCAAAGTGGCCAAGAGATCACAGTGTAACAGCACTGAAATAGGCAGTGTAGCATAAGGCTGTATTTGTACCATTTCCTGAGTATTTTGCAGGCATGAAGCTTCTTGTAGCTATTTGTGAAGAGTTTTGCAGAGGAACCTAGGAGCAGAGCAGTATCATTAGTGTCAAGGATTATTTGAATGCTTTTTACTGGAAAATTATTGCTATTGAGTAGCAGATATTTTCCTGTTTTCAGAWGCCTTTTTTACACAAAGGTTTATGTAGCATCAGGGGAAAAAAACTGTTTCTTGATGAGTCAGCTAACATGTTAGAAGGGTGATGGGGTGGGGGACTTCATTCTTTTTCCCTCCCGTATGTCATGCTGAGTAGCTCTAGATGAAAAGACAAGCTATCATCTCTTTAAGCATAAAGAACTCCCAGGAGCAAAGGAGGGGAGAGACTGAGCACTGCTACGGTGAATCCCGGTGGGTTGCAAGCCAAGAAGGAAGCATATTCTTTACTCATATCAAACAGTGGAGGTGGAAAGCTCCCTCTGAGTTGTCTGGAGACTTGAGATCAGCAGGACTGGGACCCTTTTTAACCTATAAATTGACACAAATGGGCAAATTACAGACCCCAGCAGGAGGKATTATGCCTGAGGCAGGCAAGATGTGACTCCAGCAGAAAGAAGTGAGAAGGGGAAAGCTCAGCTGCCCCATGCCTTGCCAAATCCCTCCCTTCAAGGTCAAGAAACACAACTCAGTGAAGCGCCAGCAGGGCATTTGAAATGCCAGCAGGGTGCAAATCCTGCTGCTGGCCAAATGTGCAGGCACTGGCAGAGGCCACATGCTGACTCAGCCTTCCYGAGGCCACCTGGCTCACATGGCAAGAGGACAGAATTCCAAATGCATGGCTTTCTGACCAGGAAATCTTGCACTCGGCAGTGTGCTCATATACCCAGAAAACATCTATGGTGGAGAGACTGATAGAACACTTGGTCCTATTTCTTAATAAAATCTAGAGGCCTGTCTAAAGGAGAAAATTCATGAGGAGCTAAGAAAAGAACCTGTCCCTTCTGGTAGTAATCCCTTCCCATCAAAGGACATTGACAAGGGCAAGACAAAGGCCATCAAAGGACACAGGCTTTGGGAAACAGAGCCTAGAAGATGGTTTGTGTAGGTTATTGAATCTCCATTTATTTGTCTTCCCACCCTCATTTCACATCTCCCATTCCCCCAACAAACCTGTCTAGACCTGTTCATGTTTCCATTGGACCACAATAATTCATTTTCTAGGACCCTTTCCTTGACCCTGCTGGATAGGGAAGAACCAAACAGTTTGAAAAAYCTGGCAGTGTTCTGGCTATCACAAGGAATATGAAGAAATGWTGTATTTCCTGACCAGCACATCAAKGTTAATATTTCCTTTTCTCTGGAGTGTAAATATGGCAATTGCTGTCCCCTAGAACCTTTCCCTTTGCCACCGTTACCCCATGACTTATCTCAGYGAGCCACTTGTTTGGAGGTGCCCACGGAGTGAGGAGCACTGATTTAGTGTGGGGTGCTAGTGACACCCTGTGGCCACCTCTCCTTGGGCTGTTCCCAGCCATSAMTGTTCATGCAGATCCAATGGTGAGRAGAGATKATTKCAGTCCCCTCCAGCTCCCCTCTGATGGGAGGGGAGAGCTTTACAGAACACAGGGGGTTTTTTGGCTTGGTGGTTTGTTTTTCCTCATGGTAGGAATTGAGGCATGGGGYGCTCTGAGTTTCCCCCTGAACTTCAGCCAAACCTGAAGTTTGCTGAGGTAGAACCTGAGGTTTTCTGAGTCCACACAGATGATTCTTTTGACCTGCTGCTCTTCTGCTAATGTTTTCACTTGACACTATGCAGCCCATCACTAATCGGGTGTCTCAGGACCTCTCCTTTCAAAAGCTCTCACCTGACCAGCACAGTGAAAGGAAACATTCACATTCAAGTATCTCGAGTCATCTTTGCTTGTGAGTTCCAGCTGTGTTCAAACAACTGTGGCAGGTAGAATGGCTAGGACTAAGACCAGAGAGTCACCCTGAACATCCTTAAGCCAAAGCCAAGTGCATAGCAGCTCTTCTGATCTAAATCTGTAATCCTAAAGGGTTTTGAGATGCTCTGACTTATTTTAGCCCATTATAAGCACTGAAACCAGCATGATGTAGAGCAAGATCATTAATCCAAAGTGCTCKCAGCCTAGCAGCCAGACCCATCTGCATTCAAGATTCAGATGAAAGTCTCTATCAACTCAGGCCCAAACTGTGCAGGTTTCACCATGGATAGCTGCATAATTGGTTTTTGTTAATTTTAATTTTTTTCTCAATGACCAAATATTATAGGTGTATCCTCTGCCTGTGTGTTTAGCTTTCTGAGCAGTGCCTTTCCATTAGTGACTTGCACTTCTAAGGCAGCCTGCCTTTGAATCAACCCCTCAATTCTCAGCTTCTGAGGGTAATGGTGTCTTATTCCCAACACATACCCTTGGGAATGTGCAACATCATCCAGWCCACTAGTGCTCAATGCTGAGAGCTCAGAACACTTGGATTTGATGTTGCAAGCAGGAGGGAAAATATCTTCTAGACAAGGAAGTGAAACCCACACTCACACTGTGATCCAGACAAGTAATATAGCAACTATGTGATCAAGTATTGCTTTGTTCAAAATGTCAACTTCTGGGGGCCTGTGTCAGCAAGCCAGAGAGGAGTTAGCYTGAAAATCATCCTTCTGTTGCTGAATTTCCAAATTGCAGTGGGGGGGAAAAAGGCAAGTGAAGTGAGGAGTTTAAAAAAAAAGCAAGCTCTACCACTAGATTAGCCAAATCCTTCCATTTYAGCAGCAGGCCATCAGTGTTCACACAGCCTTACTGCCCTCAGGCCAATCAGGTATTTATGATCTTTAGGTTTTCCTGCAGGAGGAAGAGAAAAAGTGATTAATATCTTTATCAGAAATGGGCAGAGAGAAAAAGATTTCAGACTTGGTATGTTCATTCTACCGAATCCCCAAACTTTGGGGTTCCTGCACCTCCTGGCACTCGTAGTGTTCCTCTTGATTGGATAATTTTAGATCCTTGCATACCTGCTAATATCCTCTGCAAAAGAAGGTGGGGAAAATAGTAGATTGCAAATTTGCATACATTTGCACATATTTGCATACATTTCAGCACACTTCCCTCAGACCTATATGCCTTCCCTTTAGGAAGTGATTGTCCACCAAACTCTAATCTTGACATCACTTTTATGGCCCAGGCTGAAGTTCAGGGGTGGTTCTGAAGGACTGTTGCTCAGGTGCTTTTTTATCTCGGACTGTCAGATATGTCCTTCACTGGAAAAAAAAAAACCCACAGTAAAAACAAGTCTAAAAGGCCCAACTTCTGACCCTTCAGGTTCTGAAAATAATCTTCCCAATGTAAATAGCTGCTGTAATTAGGATTGTTGAACATAGAGTAAAAGGAATCTGTGYTGTATGATTTTTTTCAGTAAGAACGTATTAAATTATGCCTTTTGATATCTCTTTTCAAAATGAGAAATTATCAAATTTTTATGTGCTGGATGTGTGTGCTGACTCCATCCATACATAGCAAATATGCTTAAAATACTAACGCTTCCTCGTAGTGGTTCAGTTGATGAGTTTTGCTGAGGAGGAGGAAGAAAGGGAGATCAGATAAAAGCAGCTGGCCTGGGGGTTTTTGCTAGGAATACTTGTGAGTCCCAAATCGCCCAGCTTTCAAATGATCCAGAAAACGATTGAGCCCCTTCTGAGCAATCGAGGAATAAAACTGGTTGCTGTGGGCCGGAGCTTTGCCTGTTGTAAAGAGCCTCAGAGGTGCCCGTGTGAAACGGCTGGTTTGCAGAGGTTGATATTTGGGCCTCAAAGGGCAGCGCTATGGGGAGACCTTCCCGCTCTCATGTGTGCGGGCAGTTTGGAGCGGTCACTCCTCTGGTGGCTCTGCCYGAGGGTGCAAGGTCTCGAGATGATCCTGTGCTGAGTTTAGGAGAGGAATGAGGTGGGACGTCCATCTGGGATTATTTTCTTCACAGAGAATCACTGTATTTCAGTGCATCTCCTGTATCTACCAGGCTTCCCTCTGTAGGAAGGGCTAAATGTGAGGGTACAGCCTTCAAAACCAGAGGTCTCATGTCTCRGAGTTGCCCTGGCTGCTCAGCACCACCAGGTCTGTCTTTGCAGCTATWTACTGTCTCCCATATGATTTTAGGTATGATTTTCCAGTCTACTTTCTGATAACACCATCCTCTAGCAGGACTGAGGGCACTATACCAATAATGATACACACACAAACCTCTTCCTGCAATCAAGTATTTCTCTCTACCRAGAGAGCTACCAGGTTGTGGGCACATCTGTCGGCTTGTTTATACCTTAATGTCAGCCAAGTAATAAGAGCATCAGGGAAAAGAAAACAAACCACAGCACACCCTCCAGTGGGGTTGGTGCTGCTGTGTACGCCTATGGTAACCACTGTGAGCATTAAGATGGAGCACTTCAAGCATGAAGAATAATAATAAAAAAAATCTGGAAGATAGATTAAAGCACCCCAGCACTTTGTAATAGTATTTGTAATGCAGATAAAGCGTTTGTGCTCTAATTTCCAGCACCACCAACAAAACAAGTGTGCTTGGATTGCATTTTTCTTTCAAAAACTGTTCCAAGAATTATTCATATTGAAGGAAAACAACCTAAACTGGATTTAGAAACACAATGCAAGCAGGAGAGTTATGCATTGTTATCAGCATGACAGTGCAACCTGTGCCTTTGACAAATGGTGCTTGAAGACATGGAGCTTGTCTGCTCAAGATCATTGTGTTTTAAGTTTAATTAAGTAGTGAATTAATGTTTGCAAAGTGCTTTGAGATCCTGATGGGACAGGGCTCAAAGTGAGGTGCTTTAAGCAGGAAACCCCTTTCCAGGAGTTGCACTGACATGGTCATGTCTTTCTGACAGCCGGATCTGCAGCCTGGAGTGGTCAGGGARAAGATCCCTGCTGACTTCAAGGTGTAGCAGATCAAGCCTGTGGGACGTCAGTCTTGATCTAGCAGGCAAGTCCTACTGCGGGGAGCTGRAATACTTCCACTTTTAGAGTCAGACAAGTTCCTTGCTTTAGAGAGTATGTTTTTATATGCACGCTATTCACTGATTCGTAGTGCTTARGGCCAGAAAAGGCCATTAGAACAGCTCGGCTGGCCTTCTGTTTATCTCAGGCCATTACATTTCACCCAATAACCCTGTGCTGAGCATAACTACCTGTGTCTGCTAAAACAGATCTTCCAGAAAGTGCCTCCAGGCTTGTTTCAAGGCCAGGTGGAGATGAAAAATCTACCATTTTCTTTGAACTAGTGCTTAATCAACCTCATGCTTTAAAATATGAACCTTATTTCCTTATTCCTCATTTGAATTTGTCTGGCTTCAGCTCCTAGTCGTTGGTTTCCACCTTGCCTTTCTGCYTTGGATGAAAGAGCTCTTTAGTAATCGGGATGTTCTGCCCAGAGAAATTTTTTGTGGCAGCATTTGCTAAGATAGCCTCACAAAGGCTTGGGTGGAAGATGATCACTGGATAGGATAAGAGAGAATTTGAGAGAATTAACATTATTCTACTGGAATCAAATGTGATTGGTCTGGTACAAACAGAGTTCTTCTGTGTGTCAAAGACCTAATAGTTCAGAAAGTCAGTCTCAAGTGAGACTGAAGTAAGGATGGATAGAGGATTAACATGGGACAGTCACCTTCCTGGATCTTTTGTATTGCCATTCTTTGCATTGAGAAGGCTGGAAGGGTCCAACATCGTATAGGTGTGGGGAGGAGAGACTTGGCTCACGAGGTGTCCATCTCCTTCATATCCTTCTGTGTCTCCAGGAATTAATAGTCTCCAGATAAATTTATTGCTCTTTTTTACCCCAATGAGCTRGATGATGTGATGGGAGAATCTAGCATTAAACACTTAGTGTGGCTTCCCAACACATTCCATCAATCCAAGAAAAGAGACAAATTTCCCAAGCCTTCCAAATGTAGGAAAGTGAACTTAGTCTAAATAGATCTTCAAAACCCAATTTTTAAAGGTACCCAGGCATCAAGCTGGAATTCATGGGRTATGCAAGTATCCAAAGCTTGGGAAACCCAAGCTCCTTTTCTCCCCAGCTACAGCCTGGGCTTTGGTTCCCAGCAGGGCAATAACAGAACAAAGACCATTTCACTACAGCAAACTTGGACCCCAGGAGGGCYGAAATTACACCATATTTCCATTCCAGGATAGAAAGCTTGGGGAGACAGATAAGGCAGTGTCCAGCTTAGGGCATCATAAGCGCTATAGGAAGATCTGGAGTAGACAAGAACTAYGTTTGGCCCCTCACACRGGCAGACAGATGAAGCACAGCCCCRRGGACCTGCTCCAAGTTAAGCTGGATACAAATGCAGAYGTCTAAACCAAACACGTTCAGAGAGCCCCATGCCGCCAGCCCAGGCAGCAAGGAGAGACCGTGTGTTTGCTCAGAGCCCRGTGCAACTCCCATGTGGGGCTGCGGATGCAGAGCTAGGTGGGCTGCCCTGGAAAGCACCTCTTGTTTCTCATTTTGYAAYTTTCTCCCAGATCTCATAGGTTTCRGGTTCAGAAAGGAGAGGGGTTTGTGAGCAGGCGGGGGATGCTCACCTCGGTGTAAGYGTCCGGTGTTTCAGCATCCAGGATCCTGAACCGCTTTGCGGTCTCTCTGCCGACGCTCCTGGGCTGCAGCGAGCGTGGATCATTAGCAGCATCTCCCAGGCTTYGTTTGTTTTACCGTTGGCTTGGTAACAGCTTCTATTGCTCACAGACGTGGCAAGAGGGCAAAAAAAAAGTGCACGTTGCTTCAGAGCTCTCCAAAAAGCCTCGCAGTGTCTTCGGCAGGGTTCAATAGCAGGCGGGAGCTCCTCGGAGCACGGTGCYGGAAACGCGCCCAGGTTGTGCCCTTTGGTGTCACAGCGGTGCCCTGCCGTTTCCACACACTGCAAAGGGACAGAGCAGGCCCTGGGCTAACCTGCACCACTGCAGGGGCCATGAGCAGCTGGGAAGGGCCACTGAGCACAGAAAAATCCTGGCATATTAATAGCACACTGAGGGCAATGACASAGCAGAACTGCAGTGGTGGTTCTTGGTGGGTCTTCCTGGCTTCTCATGTCTCGTGGGGCTTCCAAATTGCCCCTTCTCTCTCCCCATCTCAAAACATTAGTCCAAAAGAATGTTTGGATGGAAAAGTGAGGTCCATGTTCCAATTCCACCAACTCCATAATGAAATTTAACAGTCACTCGGAGGGTGGGAGTTGCCACAGATGTTGTGGCATGGATCTAAGATGGAGGTGAGGACCCAGGACAGTTTAGGAYGCATTGCACTTTACCTGGGATATGCAACACTAAAACCACAACAGCAACAAAATCAAGATAGTTAAATTAAGATGTTTCTAACTGAGAAGGTGGGGCAGAGCTCACATGCTTTCAATTTCTAAGCCCTAAGGAACTAAGAGAAATCTTTGCAGAAGAGCCCTCCAAACAGATGACCTGCAGGCTATGAGTGTATATGAGAGGACATGATACTCAATGATGAGCACATAAGAACATAAGAGCTGCCACTGAACATTGCCTTTCTGCCCWGGACAGTAGAAGGAGACAAAGATTTAGCTTCACTTGCAACTCCAAATCTTGAACCTCAGCCTTGTGAAACCACATTAGGCTCATCTAACACAAACGCTTTGTAGTCAGAGAGACGGAGAGACCTTTTTCTTCTGGATGACTTTCTTTCTCTTTACTGTTTTGTTTCCTTCTAATGATAATGAGGACATTGCCAAGTTTTTCTAGCCCGTTATTTTTAATTTTCTCTCTTCCCTCCAACTCTGTCTCCCTTGACCTGCTACCATAATGTGCTTGTGGGGAAAAGCAATTGTGGGAACTCTTGGCCCTTCCTGCATTGTGAAGGACAGAACTATCTCCAGGCTGCCATTCATTCCATCAGCCRCAGCTCGGGGAAAGCACAATTTGCTGCAAGCTGATAGCTGCACGCTGACACTTAGCAGGAGGGGAACGTGCTCCAGCCTGACAAGGAACAATCACGCATTGCATTAAAGGAGGAAAGAGGACAGGGAGGAGAGAGTCAAAGAGGTAGAGGAGACAGGAAAAAAGGAGAAAAGAATGGTTAGCTATTCAGAAGATGCCCTGTAATTTGAGTGTCACTACTAAAATGTTAGGTCAGTTGTTTTGATTGAATGTCAGGAGGAATTGTATGCTGGGGAGTCATGCTTCCCACTTCACTGGCAGAGCAAACTAATGGGAAAATATTCCAAAGTGACAGATTTTGGTGCCAATTCCTTTTTTTTACTGATGTCTGAAACAAGCACAGGAAATGCTACTGCATGCATATATATCTTTCCCATGCATTTGAATAAACAGATAAAAAAATTCAAAAGTAGATTCAAACTCAGCTGAAAGAACAGCTGAGTCTCTGCAGCCCACTGGCAAGAGCTGACAAGTCCATAAAAGAAGCAATTAAAAAAAAAATGAAAAACCCTCTCCCAGTGAGATCAAGTTGATGATCTTCCCTCCAGAGCCTGTGTTTCTTTGGAAGAACGGCACTGCTAATTTGCTCTCTCACATGACTGGGTGGAATACAGTTCTATAACCTTTTAACACTTTGCTGTTTGCGTGGCATACCTGTGTCTTCCTTATCGCTCATCAAACTATGCAGGGAACTCAAAGCCTCGCTAGGATGTTTTAAATATGGCCGCATCAAAACTACTTTTCAGCAATCCAGGCAGCACAAAATCATTATCACAACCTCATCTGCATATTAGAATTCATTTTCTCAGCCTAAGAAGCCAGCACTGAAATAGCCCAGCATAAAAGAGATGGAGAATTTTCCTTAGGTGGCATCTCATAAATCATCAGTTTCTAATTTACGGATTACTTTTTCCCCCCCCACCTCTTTGGATCTTCATCTATTTATTTATTTATTACTTTCTAGAATACAGAGTAATTAATATTATCTCCTTGACAGACAGGCAAGAAAAAAAAAAGGAAAAAGGGCTGTGTTGCTGGAGCGCGTTCACGGAGGCCCCTTTGTTCTGTATTTGTGCAGACTGGGAGAGTTGTGGAGCGGGATAACTGTGGTTGAGGTCCTGGCTGAGGACTTCTGCGTTCTGGGCATTGAACTGTCTGGTCCATATGAGCTGCATGGTCTTGGGCACGCGCATCACACCGGAGTGTTGGCTTTCAGCGGGAGGACTCCTCAGTCTGGGCAGCGGCAGCGGGCTCTGGAACGCGCGGAGCTGGTTTGGGAGCCTGCCTTCCATCGCTCTGTGCTTCCACCTCCAGTGTGAACATGGTGCAAGTCTGCTCTGGGCTGTGTGCTGTTTGAGGCATGGACTCTGTTTCTCACTGTTTTCCTGCTAAGTGCCTAGGATGACAGGTTTCCGTTAGAGCCAATAAATGCYGCTGCATAAAAAGAGTAGGAATGATGGAATTCTTGGTGTTTGGTAGTTGCAGACCAAAACCCTTATTTTTGCTTGCACTTTTGGTGGCTTTCAGTGTCTCTGCTATTGGATGTCCAGCCTGAAACAAGTTAAAGTGACCTGAATTAGAGACATTAGATTCTCAGCACTTTGGGTAGAGCTGCAGGCCAAAAAAAAAATCACTACTGATGGTTGAAAATGTAAGCCAAAGTTTTTTTACTTGCAAATCTCCAGTTCAGTTCTGGCTCAGGAAAGCAGGCACTGGAAGCCGTTCCCATCTGACAGTTGTATYGGTGGCATCTGGAAAATGAGCTGCTAAGTTTCAGCTTAATTTCCAGTGAATACATTGCTAAAGCCCCATTCAGTATACCTCCTGGTACCTACCAAGTGCAATTGCCTGTGAATCATCAGGGATGCGTTTGTACAAATGATGCTGCCACAAAAACAAACGGTGGGGATTGCATCATTCTATCCCCTGCTCTGAAATCGGGCATTAAAGCACAAAAGCCATTTTGTTCTTGAGGCCAAGAGCACAGAAGGAGAGGAAGAAGGCCCAAATCTCAGAATCTAGAGCTAGAATAGGTCTATCTAGCCTAAAATCCACTCCTGAAGCCTTGCTGCCAGATGCTTTGTGGGTTGACAATGTTCTCAAGCAAGCAAGGAGGAGAAATCAATTACAATGACAGAGTTAAACTGAAATTAAAGAGTCGAGCAGAGGCAGAACCACAACTGTGAGCCCAATGAACCTCTCTAAAGTAGGATTTTACAGCGATTAACAGGACCATGCCCTGATAAAGGTTACCTTGTCACTGCTAACAGTATGTGATTTCCCCCCCATTACCCGTATCTATATTGTTTGTCAGGAATGAACTTTAATAGGATGATGCTGTCAGAACTCATCACCAGAGTGACCGCACGCATGGCCTGGCACATCCAGTGCCAAGAKCTGCCCTGCACCATGAAACATTCTGCAGGACCCTCTCCGGGAGCCTTTTCTGAGAGCAGGAAGGAGAGGCRCAAAGAGAGGGTGACAGGAGCTGAGACACACCGGGTCTAGTCCCAGCTTCTCTGCCACCTTCTCATAAGTGTTCTGGACTGCCTGGGTCCTGTYTTCTCCAACAGTGCAGCTGCATTTGTGTAAATGCTCACACAACTGCATTCGCAGCTTGCCCAGACAGTAGAGCAGGGTGGGGGATCCCTATAGGGTCCACACCTGGGTGCAATCCAGCWATTATATGACAGTGTTACATGTGCAGTTGTAATTGTGCATACATATGAATGTAAATTGGAACTTTTATTCCTCTACATCTTTACCTCCTTTCCTATCTCCTCTCCCTGCCCTCAACCCATTTAGAAAAGGGATAAGACTGTTAACCACCGCACAGGATTACCTCTGAGAAGGAATTAATGCTTGCAAAGAGCCCTGTGATTCTTGGACGGAAGGTGCCATAGGCRCAGAGATTATAATTAAACTAATAAACAGTGCAGTTGGGTTTATGCAAAGTGCTGCCAACAACCCTTTCAAGCTGTGCTTCCAAGCAGAGCAATCCGCACCTGCTCGACCAAGGGGACAGCCAGGACCTACCTTTGTGCCTCAGGCTCTTGGGCCAGGTGACRGTGGCCAGTCTCCTCTAATAAAGAGGAGACTCCTTGGCACTCCTCTGGAGCTCTTCTAGCATCTAGCARTGCTCTGTCGTGATGACCCTTCCAACCAGCATGACCAGCAGGCTGGAGGGCACAAGCCAGTTTGCCAAATTCTCCATATGTGCATCCTCTGGGAATCAGCCCTCCAGAATGACTTTGGCTGCTATGGGGAGGTGCGGGGACAAATCTCTCTAGGCCAGTGCCACCACTCCCTAATAACAGAAATAGTTTGTATGTATTCAGGTGAACATTGAAGCATTTAGCAAACAGTCTTCTTGATAAGCTTTCTTCAGTCAGTTACTCATGAAGCTGAGCACATTCTCATGACCTGAACTAACTCAGAGTCTATGAAGAAGAAGAGCTTCAAAATCCTTTTATGTGGGCACCTCAATAAAAGGAAGGAGCACGAAAGCCCATCCTGCTTCAGCCCAAGCTGAACCAAGTAAGGTGAGCAGCCACAGTGGAGTTAGTGACACTGGCACAACGAGCTTACTCCTTCACCCCTACTATAGCCAGAATCATAGGCACTATCTTCTTCTCATCCAAGTGTTCTTAGTTTGTAAAGGGAGCTGAGCATCAGTGTTGGGTGGTCAGCACCTCCTGACACTGAGGCTTTATGGGAGTCAGGGGTATGTAAATAATAAGAAAGCAAAGAATTAATACATTGCAGTGACAACACAAGGTGGAAAAAGCACCAACATGTGGAAGCCCCTTCTTAGTTAGCAGTTGTGCAATCACAATGCATGCAGTTACAGCTTGACGAGGCGCTGGCCATCTGACCTCCCTCTGGAAGCACGGATGGGTGTTCAGAAAAAGCAGTTTCACCTCCGTTACTGTCTCCTCCTGCTGAGAGTGGCAGTAAACTGTAGTTAATAAAGGAAAGCCAGCCTTTATGGGCTAGGAAGATAGTAAATATATGCAAAATGCTTTGTTGAATCTAGCAGTGGGGTGCCATAAGAGGCTTCATAAAGCAGGGATAGAGTTTAGAATTATTCTTTGAGGGCTGGGAATAATGCAGAATAAATCTCTGCTGAGTTTACTTACTGACTGGCCCAGTTTGGATAGTCTRTACAGAGTTAGTGCTTCTTCCTCTGCACAAAGTTCCTGTTAATCACTGATAATGCCAGTCGTCAGCTCACTAATCATTTGAAACAAGCAGCAGCAGATATTAGAGAGATGGATTCATAATGAGATAAATAGCTTAGATCTCCCCAGGGATAAGGAGAAGGTCTGACCCCCCTCGCACGGACTCSGGCTGGTGAGGCTATATATTCCTTCCTAACCTTCATTTTGACAGGAGCTACATCCATCCTGGCACAGAGAGGGAGGCAGGAACCTTGAGAAACCTTAAGGTGGACACAGCGATGGATGTGGCTGGGCCCCGATCATGCTCCCCTGCACCAGATGGGCACAATAAACCTATCTTATGGCCGGGTCCTGTCAGACTGAGAGCGCTCACGTGTTTTGTYGCGGTTGGATCATTGACCTGCACGTGCCCACAGCCACACACTGAATCACCTGAGCAGCCTTCATGGGAAGCCAAGATTTCCTACCCTCCACATCACTCTTCCAGCCCAGCCTAATTCTTCCTGTTGACGACACAAATCAGTGAGCTGAAGCAAAACCATTTTCTCCTGCCACTCGGGCAGGTTAAGAACTGGTGCACGGGCATGAACTGCAGTTCAGCTGATGACCGGTTGTGTCCTCATTTGCCCCTTGCAGTCCAGGSAACGCGTCCTGAGCTATTTAAATCTCTTTTATTATTTTTGAGAGCAAAGGCAATGAAAAGGTTATGCCACTGCAATGCAAATTTTCCTTGTGAATCAGATCCAAAAGCCAGTGCCTGGCAGGCACCTTTTCTGATGCAGTAAAGATGCTGAACCAATTACACGTGCCTGCAGATACCAGACTGTGGATTTACATGGCAGTTTGGGATGTGGCGCTCTGGCTGAACTGCATGTACTGCTGATGTCAGCTTCATTTCCTCTGGTGCTTGCACTTGGAGTCCTTTGCATAAGACACTTTATTTTATAGTATCTGCCACTTCAACCCAGGCTCACCTCGGTGGTTGAGARGGGCAGGCAGCCATATGAATCTAGCACTGGCTGCCTCTGACAGGCAGGACTTCATGATGTTACAAGTGACGAAGCTGCCTGTGTGGTGAGACGTAGGGAGGTGCAGGGCRCCCAGGCTTGGGTCTCGATCTTGCCCGGAGCTGATTTGAACAGGCTCCATGGCTCTTAGGGCTATTCCATACTTAACAGTGGGAGCTCAGGTAATTGTGAGCCTGGATCACACAGGAGACCACGACTTGCYAAAGGGCAAGTCAAGTAACATCAAAGCAATCCAAAGAATTCTTCAGGAGCTCTGAGTGAAATKCTCTGGCTCATACAAGCCATTAGGTGAGATTAATTACAATTGGCACATCTAAATCTAACATCTGCAAATGTCACGTTATGTCAATTTCTATTTTATTCTTGCTTCCAAGAATCTGCCTTGAAATCTTGATCTGGCTGAAGTTAAATGGAAAGAGTTGGGGTATTGCCAGGTGACTTATTTAGCAAGAAGACATCTAGAGAGGGGGACCTGAATGTCTTTGGGCTTGGTGACTGAGGGCTGTGTTCTACCTTCGTTCA
Source organism: Eudromia elegans (assembly GCA_003342815.1). Classification (NCBI taxonomy): domain Eukaryota; kingdom Metazoa; phylum Chordata; class Aves; order Tinamiformes; family Tinamidae; genus Eudromia; species Eudromia elegans. The sequence goes on from PTEX01000079.1 coordinate 2,340,293, forward strand.
GTGGAGACCCAGCTAAGCAGGGTGACCAGCGGTCCCTTGAAGCCTGGGTGGAAACAAGACCAGACGTACTCATGTGAAGAGCTTCTGCCCAGCTAAATTCTTTAGCACTGCCCAGGGACCCCACAAAACCAGCAGCAGGGCTGGGTGCAGATCAGCTTCTGCAACACYGGACACACGCCAACATCACACCACCAGTTTGTGTCACCGATCACAGGGCAATTGAGCGTCCCCAGGTCTTGCCATCAGGTTGTATCTCCTGCAGGAAGTAGCTATGAAATCTGCAGGGCCACAAACATTTATATAACTAGTGAGGACGGACACGGTGTTTCTATCGCCACTCTTCACGGAAAGGTAGGGCCCAGGKCTGCCTTCAAGACCGCTTTCCAGAACAGACCTGGCCTTTTTAAATCTTACTAATGCTGAGGAAATTCCATTGTTATTCTAAGGCTCACTTTGGGATGTGCTGGTAAATGCTTGGTTGGATTGGCAATGATTCAATAAATTGTTTAATCTTTCTCAATCGATTCATAGAGAGAGAAAAGACACAGATGATTTTTTTCCCCCTCCTTTTCCTCTTAGCTTGTTGGAGTCCCTTCCTCCCTCTGTTTTCTTCAGATGCACGCAGCTGTATGTGCTTACCCAGACCTCAGTGCCAGCTTCCCTGGTACACACCAGGTGCTCTGTCACTGCTGGTGGACAACACCCACGAGGAAACACGGCCGGGAGGCTGTGACCCTTTACAAGGCAAATGAGTCGTTTGCCTTCGTTCTGGGTAAATGCAAACTGAGGTGCCGCTAGGTTAACGTTTTGGGCTGCAATGTTCCTCCATACCCTACCCAAAAGAAGCTTTTTCAAAGCATTTGCCTGAAACAAAGGGCTGATTTTCCAGATGGCGAAAGTAGCCTTGCATGTTTCTTTTTTTAAAATTCCCAACTGTTGTTGCCCATCTCCTAGCTCCGYGCTGCAGTACAGCATGTAAATCTCTGTCTCGCCAGAGATACAGTACAGCTGCAGCTGAATATAGTTTTGCACACCAGAAGTAGCATCCACAACCATTCACAGTGAGCAGTGTGCCACTGGCCTGCGCAGCCAACGTGAAGCTGATATCCACAGCTTGCATGTCTGCAGCTTAAACATTTTTTCTAAAGGAATCCTCTGGCCCGCAAATAAGAGAATCTGTATTTCTTCATTTGAAGGGCAGACGGCTCGAGCCAGCCCTCTGATGCCTCGCTTCGAGCCTCATARAGTGCTGTGACTTCCAGGAGGGCTCAGTACCCGGCATGCCTGTTGTAAATGAAGGACTGGAAATCGTATTCTTCAGATGAAGTGCAGTTCTTATTAGGCCTAACAAGAGGTCTACTCAGCCTACCAGGGCAGCAAAGAAGCCATTCCAAGCCAGGGTACAAACCTCCTATCCGTGAAAATTCAGCACTATGGAATGCAAAGCTGAGGCTTAGCTTTCTTCCAGAACTTGCCACAAACATAACAACAGTAGCTAAATAAATAAATAAAGTCTAATGAGATAACATCATAATTTGTCCTTCTAGATGAGCAAAGAAAATATTTTCCTTCAGTGTAAGCTATTAGAGAATTGTCTTATTATAACCACTAATTAAGGTAGCATTTTTTTTCCCTGAATCATCGGCTATATTGTAATTGGTACCAGAYAAAGGGTCCCATGGTTAATCTGGCATGGCCAGAGAAAGCACATTGTGAATTATCGTTGTTATTTCAACGTGTAACATTCCTTCCTGTATATCCTCCTTTCTTTCTCAGTTTGAATTACAGTTTCAAATAGTAGGTCCTGTCTTAGAGTCATTTTTTGAACAGGAAAGTTACGTGACAGAGGTGGAAGATGTACCAAACTTAGGAAGTATTCTTATTAAAAGGATTGGCACCAGCATAGAGGTTATTCCAGTTTACTTACACTACATATGTCCTCCTACTAATCTCCCTCACTTGAAGCCAGCAAGGAATCCTTAGGTCTCTCTCTTAGAGACATGTAGGATGTTTATGATGAATGAGCTTCCAAAAGCTCAGATATTTAATTTGCAGCTACCATGGTTAGTGATGATTAAGATCCTCTTGTTTTTACAGTGTTTCTTAAATAAAGTGTAAACACGTCCTGTGCAACTCTGTTAAACAGTGAGACACATAGCAATGCTAGGGGAATTGCTAAGAAAGATACTGAACGGGGGCAGGCACAGACACAAATACACATGGTCACACACGCAAATGCACCTATGCTTATAGCTGTGTKTGTATATATGTAAAAAAATGTCATGTGTTCTTATACAGACACAGATATATGGGGAGTTATATGTATTCCTTCTGTCAGGCTTTGATTGCAAGTAGGCTTAATGTCTRGGGGTTTCCACTAAAATACCAGCTTGATTTCCCACCAGGAAACTTGGGGAAATTAAATCAACCTGTCTGGGTACTCCGTGAACATAATTCCCTATTCACAATTGATGAATCAAACAGATAGGCCTAACCAAACAGTATTTGCACAGAAGCCACATGAGAGAAGAAAGAGGAACAGAATAAGAAGCAGGAAGAAACCCCAGTYTGCAAAAATYGCTTCTGAACATACCCCTTGAAGGCCAGACAGGCTGTAACTGCCCCTAGTCCCACATGTTTACTGAGCCATATGTGTGGTTTAGTATAGTCTCCTTCATGTCGGAGGCTATACTAAATCCTTGGGCTGTATCCTTATACATCGTTGGGCTGAAGCRCAAGATGTCTTCACATCTATACCTGGAAATTCAGCTGTTTTCCCCATCAATAACTCTTTTTGCTGCTTCCTGATGACTCTGCTCCTCAGGAACAGCACAGAGGGTCCTGTGCTTATGAAGGGATAATTGATAACGCTTATCTATGAAGGGATAATTGATAACGCTTATCAAGACCCCAGAGGTTGATTAGAGCAACATCTTTTCAGCTTCCCTCAGCTTCTATCCCCCAAGCCTGCAAACTACAGGATCGCTTGAGAATTCCCCAGGCCTCCCATAATACAGCTTTGTATTCTGTATTTCCTTGAAGCCACTTTGTGACTGTTTTTAGCAGAAATTACCCCCAAACGTTGCACGCCATGAAATGTGAATTTACCCTTGTTTCTGCCCCACAAGAACTCTCCAGGTGCAGCTATCTTTTCCTCTATGTTTCAGTCTGCCAGGCAAAAGTGTCTATATATTTACACATATCCATATATGTACATACAGCTGTAAGAATTAGTAAACAACTAAACAAACAAATAGAAAAGCCTGTTACACGCTACAACTGTTTCATGAATTTATAACATATGGTGGCAAAGCACTATAAAAACTGTAAACTATAAAGAAGGTTATACAGTCCCATTCATTTATCATGTTACAATGAGTAATTTGTGCACCAGGCAGGCAGGAAAGAGAAAACCCACACAGTTGGAGAGTGCATATGTATTTCTGAGGCTCRCACTGGAGAGCCTTTTATAAAACATACACATGATTTGAATTCCAAAGTGAGAGCCCRGAGAGGCAACGCACAGGCTAATATTGTTATAATGGTGTATGCAGAGCTTAGGAAGAAAGGGCTCTAGTTGGTGTCCTTTAATGATAAGGGACTTTCAAACAGTCTGGGGTTCAGCGCAGCTCAACCTCTGCCCCTTTAGAAGTAGAGCTCCAGTCTGCAGCTATAAAATCTCTCCTTGCTTTGGCTACACAAAAGGCAAGATGGTCTCGTGCTTGAGCAGACCATGACCAGGTTCTTTTTGTGCTGACTTTTCTTTTTGCCTACCTTAATATATCTGGTGAGGGTCATGTCAAACCGTCTTCTCAGGTGTGTTAATGCAGTCATTGTCCAAGCTGTGTTTTACACTTAAATACACCTATTATATAGGAACGGTACAAGAATAAAGGTGAATTTGAGCACTATATTTCTGCTGAGGATTTTTGCCCAGTGTGCTGTTTCTCACTGCATACTATTAAATCACCTAGATTCTCCAGATAGCAGAGAGTCCCATAATTCACATCTACCTGTTCCTAATTTGATATTCCCTACATATTTTTTTTTTCCGTTTGGTAATAGCTTTTATGAAATATATAACATGTGCCACATGCTCCAGACAGGAAATGGATTTGTTTTCCCAACAGGGAAAACGAGTGGTGTAGCCTGCGTCCCAGTTGTCGTGTCCCAGTGCAAATGGTTAAAACTTCCTTTTTGTCTCAGCAAATGCCCTGTGGAACACTTGAGCTGGGTTTAGGCCCTAGGGTCATTGCTAAGCAGTTTCTCTTTCATCCTTCTTAGCACCAGCAGACACAGCTTGAAACGTGTATACAAGATGCCGCTTTACAGCATCCCTTATTCACTGGTACCTTGGAGACTCCAGTTCATTGAAAGTAATAAAACCAGATCATCAAAAAGAATTCTTTTGAACAGGCTTTGGGCTCTGCTGTGCTACTTGGTTACGGATATTCATCTTCCTGGAAACTGTGCTGCTTGATACTGCATAGCGGCATGAAAGCATCAGCTGCCTCCTCGGTGCATTAACCCCTCGAGTGTTGAAATCACAGTCCTTGAATAGCAAAACAGCTCTTGCTCGTAATTGCTGGAGGGGCGAAGCAGATTTTGCTCTCCCAGATGCAGAGAGGTTGTGCACTGGGGTCAGAGGGTTCCCCTGTCCTGCTCCTGTCCCAGTGGTGCAATGGGCTGCGTGCAGAAGGGAAGCGGATGCTTCCCGCAGCAGTCGCTGCTGGTTACAGATAGACACAGGCCCTACGTTGATCCAACCTGRAAACACAGACGTGCAGAAAACACAGACATTCTGATAACAGGGGCTTTAACCTTGTCATATCCTGATACGTCTTATGATCTTGTCTACTTCATAGAACCCACCTAGCCTGTGATATCAGCATTTTAACCCAAATCACCTCGTGCTCAGCAAAGGGAAAGCTGTTGCTGCTGCAACACTGGCGCCACAAGCAGAGACCAACCATCCTCGAGTTTCATTTCTGCAAATGAGGGAAAGCATGGGGGTGGTGCAGCCCGGCTGGTTTGTTCAAGGCTTCCTTGTTCTGAAGCTATAGAGGGTCCCTGTTATTTGCATATGATATAGCATACTATTTGCATGCTCCGTTTGCAGTAGGGAAGGTCATAGCTTCAGCTTCTTCTACCACACTAATGCWAGCCCCACGACCAGCAGTAATACTGGCAGCATAGCTCTGGCTTGGGAGTATTCTCTACCAGGGACGATGAAAGAAGGAAAATGGCTGAAGTCTCGGATCAGCTGAGAATGAATCGATTCGGGAGCCCCAGGAGGTCATTTTTGCAGAATCAGTCTGTGCTAGAAAAGCCAGCAGAGGAGCGGGAGAATAGGAGCCAGCATTGATCACACCTGATTACTTATTAAAGTTTATCAAGAATGATGCTGGAGGAGAAAAACAGGAGGAGCACTTTTTTATCACTAGACTAGAAGGGTTTGGGAGCAAGGGGAGGGAAAATGGCTCAAAATGGACTCTTGTATTATGGCCTCTTATTTTTCCCCTTTGGATTTCATCACTAGCTCTTCTGTTTTAAGATTAATGTGATTCTGTCACTTGAGAGGGGTCAGAGCAAAGCTGGGATGCAGCCAGTAATATGTGCACAGCCATTAGATGAACAAATACCGTAATAAAGATGCCTCGATTCAAGTGTTAGTACTTTGTGCCTGCATATGTTTCTGCAAACCTCTGTGTACATGTGAGGACAGGCAGTTCCCTCTCTGCACACAGGAGGTGTTTGTGCACATGCAAAGATTCCGCATTAAGAGATATGCTTCCATCTTTATATGAAAATTTCTGTATAGTATTTGCACACATGTATAGAAATGCATGTGTGCCCATAGACCAATGCCTCCACTCCCATGCATGTCTGAACATACAGCTCCCCAAAAAGTGCTGGTTTATATGTAGCGACCCTAAACCAAACGGGTCCTCCAAAGAACAGCTAGGAAGCCGCTGCAGTGTTAGTGCAACATCTCTTTATAAAACCTGCAATAAGCCCTACATCAAAAGCAGTACAAAACAACTCTAAACCTCCAGGCTGCTGCAGGATTATACAGCTGTGAAATACGTTATCCAGCCTTAAAAACCATCTCTGACTTTCTGCCTGAGGTCATGCACACAGCCCAGACTCCCAGCTACGGAATACCAAAGACACAGYTGAGCTTGCAGGTGTTCCCAGGAAGGCAGCGTGTGCAGGGCCGAGGTCTTCCTGCACAGAGAGGCTGATGAGATTACATTTGAATTTCTTGTCTGCCATCCTAATGGCTCAGCAGAGAATTAGCCCTAACAGACTGCTGTTAGAGGAAGATCTACTGCCTTTGGTGGCAGGRAGAAAACTGAGAATTACAGGACTCTTGTGAACAAGCCATTGACTTGCCAAAAGGGCACGGTGTGCTGACACCATCCATCACCAGCCTGGAGGCAGGTAGGCTATTCCTTAGAAAAAACGAGTAAGATTTACTAATTTCAGTCAGAGTCCCAACAGGAACTGCAGGTATGTTCTTATATTTTATCCACAGCAGACACAGCAACACGAGGCCTCTAGATCCTGTTCTGGTTTCACAGTCAAGCTCCTAAGCAGGTCCCCTGTTGAATATCACATGTGAGACMCACCAGGCCTGAGACAGGGGGACTAGGCCAATACCGCCAAACCATGAGGCATCATCCTACATGCAAAAACTCCTTCAGAGCAGCAGGTCGTCATCCGTCCAGACACACTGTTCATGCTTCCTGCCCAGGGCACCATCAAGATGTGTCACTGCTGGGTTAAGAGCAAACTTGCTTAGCGTGGGACCCACAAACTGGAGAGCAGATACTGCCTTTTCAMGAAATGATGAAGACTTGGAGTCTTGTAGGATGTATCTGCTGGTGTTTTTATGTTACTGACGTTTCTTGTTGGAGGGGATCCAGGTATGAAGAGCTTGCGGTCAATCTGTCTTCTGCTTGCTGGAGATCCACAGCAGTGAAGGGTGAACTCTGTGTGTCCTGAGGAGAGGGCAGGTTGTCCTGTGCGCCGTGGGTTTCAGTGGGAGCTGAGGACCCGGTGTTCCCAAAACCATCCCTATAAGCGCGTGCAGTGACCATGACAGTGTCCCCGCTCTTGTGACCTGGGGTTCAGTCCAGCCAGTGAGGCAGCCATTCAGTTTTGTTAACATAAACAGGGGCAGTGGCAATGGCAAAAGACAAGRCACCAGAAATCAAACCCGAATTAGGGGAAGAGAAATCATTAACTTCCTCTTTGCAATAGCACTTGCTTCCCACTCACTTTTTTAAAATGACATTTTCCCTGCTATTAGTTTACTGTGAGTGTCTTCAGCACTGCCTTCCCTCCCCTGCAGCCAGGTCCCTCAAGAACAAAATTAAATTTAAGCTACTAAAGTTGGACCTTTCTGAAGCAAAAAGAATCTTTAAAAATGGATTTTTTTAAAGGTCATTTTGAACTTTATCTGAGCACACGTGGAGACGCAGGCCATTCAGCTAAATAATGCCATCTGACCACCTCCTGTCACCATTACTAGGATAAGAACATCATTTATGTGAGGAGGAGAACAGAAGGCTTCCCTTTCTTTCTTTTTATTCCTCTTCTAGTTTTTGGAGGTTTTAATGTTGCTCATTTTTGTGGCTCTTTTTCCACTTCCCATTTCCCCTGATAAACTGCTRACCTTAGATTAAAAGGTGACATCTCCCCTTTGACCTGAAAGAGGACAAGCTGAATTCCTCACTCTTGGCTCCCATAAGATCAAGCTGCATTCACCAGGGCTTGACTGCTCCTCAGCCTTGGCACCCSCTGCCACGATGGGCAGTCCCTTGACAGGCCAGTGTCAGAACAGTCTGTCTCCCTCCTTGGGKCTCTTTCCCTCACCCAATAAGCCATCTTTGAATAACCCATCTTTACAAATTAAGTAAAATTAATATAGCCTGTTCCATTGCGTATCTAAGTACATGCTTAACCCCAAACATAAGAGTTGTCTAGTTGACCTCCTTGTGTGTTTATGCTTCACTCTGTGTGGGTATAGACTAAATCTCTGTTTGAGAGGAAGCCCAGCGAAGCAAAGCCTCCAGCTGAGGTCCTGCTGACCAGAGAAGCCTTCACCACTGGCCTGAAGCATCTAGTTAATTCTCTTACACAACTCTTCTGGCAGCAAAGATTAGCATAGGAGGTGGTTTTTTACCTCCAGCCTGAACTAACAGGCCTCATAAAACCACAGATTCCATCYCCAGATGTGTCAGGTCCTCCTTCCTGCCATCAGCCCAAGGTAAACAAGGCTGAACACAGCCATGTGATGAGCTGCATTGCAGGGCTTGGTGCTGAGAAAACACCGCATGTTATTTACCGTATCTAGCTCCAAACATACCTTAAACAAGGTTATATCCGTTGAGCGGATACCTAAAAAGAAAAGTGTCCCACAARATGCTCTGTGGGGATGAAGGTTTTCTTCAAATGTAACTTCAGCACTCCACCTCTTGCTGTGATGGCATCTTTGTCCCAGTTCGCAGCTGCCTGATCATTTTGAACCAGCTTCCCTTTAACAATGTTCAAATATTCAATTTTTCAAGTGCTCTGGGAATCCCAAAAGTTTGGAAGAACTATCTGTTATAAACAAAAGAACATGACACTGCTATAGGCAGCCTGCCTACTTGATGTCATTTGTGTCCTACATTGCCTCTTTAATGGGGCTGCCCATTCAAAACTTCCGCATAGTAGAAAAAGAACCTGATGCTTGCRCTTCCCTGATACTCTAAAAATTAGAACAGCCAAATCCTTACTGCATAAAAAAAAGAAAAAAGACTGCTTCCTAAACCCTAAAACACACTCAGCGGAAGTGCTTTCAATATTCTGTTATTTAGTTCTACAGGCATCAGAAAGAGGCTACTCTCAGACATACAATATAATTCAGTAAACGCTGCCCTGAAACCTAACAACACACTGCCCTCTGCTGCATTTTTCTCCGACAGATTAAAATGAGGGTTGGAGGAGAAGGGAGAGGAGGGAAGGAACCCGCCGTGCCTTGCAGCTTCTCCTCTGGCTTAAACTGAGATAAGCAGATGGTTTGCTGGTACTTATGAATGACTCAGTAACATCCAAGGTGCTACATGAAACACTTCAGCCAGAAAGGAGGCACAATAACAAAATGGATTCCGTATGAGGAAGAGCAAAAGTAATTGAAAAATCGAGSAGTGCAGAAATGCCAGCAGTTCTACACCGCAGCCCGGCTTTCCCTCCATTCCAAGTGGAGCTTCAAAACCCATYCTGAAAGGTAAGTAACTAGTCATCCTTGCTTTGGTCCTCTCACCATTCCCACCCTCACCCACCACGGGCTTCTATGACAAATCCTAAGAACCATGTGAGCGAAACCAAGGATGTGTAAGATTGGCACGAGCAGGGACCAGCATCTGTGCAACTGGAGCACAGCTGCCACAAATGGGGCATCAAATGGAGCTGGCTGCAAGCAGCACCCCAGCAAAGGAGAAGGGGAGCCTGGAAAGAGGCAATTCCTGACATTCTGCTCTTCATTTTGCCTGCAGTGGTAGGTGTTGACATTCAGGGGGACTGGGATCTTCGTGGATTACTGGGAGAATGAAGGACAAACACAAAACAGCCTGGGGAAATTTGGCGGCTAACTTGAGCAATTCCTATTTCGAGCTACTATCACTTTGGGTTCAGTTAATTAAAATCAATAAATGCATCTGCTATGATTTGGATTTTAGGTCTTCACTGAGCAGCACTAAGGCTTCCCTCCACAGTTTCACCTGTGATAAAAGTCAATAATTTAAAATTAGACAGACACACTGTGAATATTATCATGGAAATGTAAGGTACCTCTGCACACAAGGACTCCAGGGACTGCACAAGCATTAGGATTTCAGGACATTCTTAAATGAATTTTGAGATAGACCAAAAAACTATGCTCCAGGCCTGATCACATGCCAGTATTTGGGAATGTTTTGTTCTGATTACTAAGTTAACTTGCTAGAAAAGCGTGGAGCACTTGCAAACTGAATCAGAATCAATCAGATCACAGACTCTAAGGAGCTCAGTCTTGCCACTGAAGCATGCAACTATCGTGAGAATGTCTGTAGAACTGGGCCATTAAGAAACGTGCAGTTCTTTGCATAGTTGGCTTGCATTTGAGACTGTCAGTCTGTGTTTTAAAGTTGCTTTTCAAAAAAAAGCTTAAAGAAAGTTTGAGTTCCTCTCACTGCTTTAAACAAGACACAAAAATTGAGAGAAACGTAATAAAATCTTGAGATTTGACAATAATCAGAGTTTGTGTACAGGATATGCTCTTATCTATCATAGCCATGATTCCAGTATAAACACGGGTTTACTTGATCCTTTCCTGAAATTTGAGCTTCATCCATTTCTCAACTTTTAGAAAATGCAGGTTCTGATGCTTCTTGTCCTTTACACAACATCTCCTCTTGTGTTTTCTCTGCCTTCCTGGRTCCCAGCCAGGGCTGGAAGCACCAAATAACCACAAGAAAGATTACTCCTTGAGATCGCCGCCCAGCAGAAGGAGCTTTTTAGGTGGGCCTGTTTCTACTGAAGGAACTGCCCTATTAGCAGATGCGAAACCGTGAATGGATTCACAAATTTAGCCAACAGCTCATCCTTGTCACCATCAGCCCCTATTAAAGATGAGCTCGCTGACCTGAACCAAGAGAAAATCCTAAAATGAGGACTTCCTTTGACGCCTGCTACTATTCTGATGAGCAAGGAGCACAGCATTTGTGAAGCAAAGRGCACACAGGGCAAAACTCTTACRCCAGGGATTCCATAGGATGGAAGAAAACAGAACTTCTTGTCCATAGGATGGAAGAAAACAGAACTGGGAGGGTRACTCCAAAGGGGGTGGGAATCTGACTCCACAAAAAGTTCTCTCTGCTACAGTTATCCTGAGGATAAAAAAAAAGGAGATTCCCTGCTCTGTTCAGCACAGTATTTAATTACCTAAAAGAAAAAAAGCATGTAAATAGAGTCTAAGAGACRCACTTTTTAATAAATCTATGACAAAAGGCAATGCAGAAATCTGTGCTTTTGAATTTATTATCTGACCTCCCTGCTGAGCATTCCTGTGCAGCTGCAGGATAAAATAAATTGGTCTAGCTACAGAAACTGCAGGAAACATCTGCATATTCCCTGCTCTGGAATACTAACCCGTGATGCTTCTCACTGTCTCTCAAGYACAAAATGGCACAGTCATAGTGGGCAGATGAAGACACTACAAATTTCACTGGAAGTCAGAAAGGCAGGTGGGAATAGAGCCTGGGCCAGGCCACTTGCATTGCTAATGCAATGAAGCTATATCACTAGAGCGTACTAAAATTAAAAAGGAAAAATAAAAAAAGAAAGAAAAGGCATTAAAATACTCTCCTGGGAAATGTGCAGTATCCAACTACTTAAAGGAACTAGTTTTGCTTAGAAATACAGCCAAGTTCTCGAATTCAAAAAGATTAAAGGCTTTTCTATCCTTTTTTTCTACATATCTTTTCCTTTCTCTTTTAAGAAAAGAAATTTCTTGTAGGAAATTCAGCATGGAAAGGATGGAAAGGTGACTTTGGTGCACAGCAGATGGACACCATGGAGTTCTTTAAATCAGACAAGTAAAGGGCTCATCCTGGAAAGTGGCTGAGCACCAGCCCTTTCTGTTACCTCCAGAAAGGCTCCTTGCTTTCAGCATTTAGCTCGTTTAAACCATTCTACAGGTCTGGATCCAGACTGAATCTCTATGACTACATTAGAGCTTGACCTGCACAAATCCCTGGAGCCTGAGAGCATCGTTGCTGTTGCTCTCACTGCAGCTGCCTGAGGAAGAAGACCTGGCGTTCTCTATACTACTGTSTATTATAAAATTTATACAACATCATAAATCAACTGTGTGTCCTACCCACACGGGAGGAGATGTTCTCCTCGCCAAGGTGCTGACAGTCTAACCATGACGCATTTGGAAAGCCTCATGCTCACCTTAACACTGTATAATAATGATATTAATCAAAATTAGTCATTATTCAAGGGACACTAATCRTATACCTCAGCCTGAAAGTGTGATGGGTTAGATTAGAAAAGACACAGTTTAGCAGACTCCTGGGGACAAATTTKGAAAGACAAGACCACCAACATCATGTCTACAGAAAAGCTGATATACAGCCACCTCTCATTTGCATGCACAAGCCAGCAGATGGTTTGCAAGACCAGAAAGAAGTCTGTCTAAGAGTTTTGCATGGAAAAAATAGCTGTGTACATCATTAGCAACTGCAGCTCCCAAATCTTCATATTTCTTTTTAACTGCCTTGTTTCTGACGCCCTTTAAAAGAGTGCAAAACAGCTTCTCACTATTTACTGAAGACTTTGAAGAAAAGTAATTCCTGGTAGGTCTTGAGCTCCCCCCATTGACTTCTTAACAGCAGCTCACACCCAGGTCACATTTCATTGCTCCATCACTGTCCAGAAAAGCTTTGCTGGTTGGGATGCTGAATTTTTACAATGATGATGTGATTGTCCTCTGCTGTGTGCACACTCAGGGCATTTTAGCACTGCCACTGCTAGAAGAAGTTACTGCTATACCCTGCCCTATCTGGAGAGCATTGCTTCTCAGCTGAAGAGCTTATCTTCCTCTTTCTCTGGTGAAGAARGAACAACTTTTCCTCCCCGAGCAAAGTCCCTTATGATCTGAAAAGCATTGCCAATCTCAGGCTTGGAGCACAGGTTTATCACGTGCATCCGGCTGTTGGAGCTGATGGYAATTTACTTAATGCTGCCAAAGCCTGTGAACGTGCCAGAAGGCTTTTGACATCATTTGCCGTGGACACTAATCTGAGCCGCAAGCAATTTTCATGTCACTCAAATGAGTGGCGATCAAATTAGGTTTCTGACAGCCTCCAGCACGGCTCAGACTCTCCATCATTAGTGCTGATGAAAGGTGGACCCATTATCACGACTGCAGACGTAGTCTCCTGGCTGTCTCCTGGCACATGACTGATTCCTACAGTAGTTTAAGGTCACCCAGTTATCTATTCTGAGGAAAACACCAAGCTCCTATTTGTTCTTCAACCTACAAAAAGCTGGAGACCATAGCTTAGGGCTTAGGGCTTTTTTCACCTTCCTCATTTTTAAACACGTACTCTGTTCTTTCCTAATTGTGTTATAGCATTCTGGAGATATAAAAGAGGGAGCAACCTTAGGGAATGCCACTGCATAAAGGGATCCCAAGTGGAAGATAAAGATGGAGAAAAGTCATGCTATCTCCTTTCCTATGCCCTGACAAGGAGGGCAGTCAGGAAATAAAAGGGAAATGGCTGAAAGGGGAGCTCTCAGGTTATTCTTCGCTGTTAAATTGACTCCCTCCAGCAGTGTCAAGGCTCACAGCAACTTGAATGTACCTGAGGAATGAGAGCACACACTGAAGTGACTGGTGATTTTTGGTTTGGAGCTAAGGGTTGGCTAAAGCTTTTCATACTCCAATACTCAAGAGTTCCCTGGCTCTTCTCTACCAACTGCTTGCTCCTTCCTTCAAATCTCTTCTTGTAAACCACCTCATTTAGAAATGCTCCCAACACCCATTGTTTGTATCTCTTTGTCTTTTGGAGCTTTAGAGGCTCTCACTCCATGTCTGTCAGCATGGGTTATGAGATTATGCTGAGGATCAGCTCCARTTCTGGGCAACAGCCAAGGAATTTAAGTCTCTTCTGTTCTGTTCTGTCCTTAAATCTCCCTTCCCAGTGTTCAACCTCAATGCCTTCCTCTGGCGTGTTATGCTACGTTATTAATACCTATTTTATGTGGTTTGGCTTTTATTAATCTTCAGACCAAAGTGAAGAGGAGCATCTTGGTGGGACTAGTCATTTTTATTCTCTGTGTTTATATTACAGAAAACACACCAAGGCCTTTCATGTGGAAGGTGGGAAAGTTTACAAGCATCCTCCAAGCTCACTCTATAGCTGCAGACCGGCCTTCCAGAAGGCTGCGGTTCAAACAAGCTTCAGTCTTATTAAATAAAGCTTTATTCTGCTAGTGAGCAGAATGGTTGTCCAAAGTCTGCATCCCAGAGGAACCACAAGCATCCACCCGCAGCACACCTGAAGAGTATAATCTTGAGATCAGAATCTGACTTAATATTCTAGAGGAGAAACAGAACAGAAGAGAGGTGTAGGACGTACACTGCTAAGAGTTATCAGAGCTACCAAAAGCCCTTGAGGTATATGGGACAGGCACCAATGTAGTGTGTCCCTTCCTCTCTAGAACTGAGCAACATTTTCTTTGCCAAAAGATCAGTCTTTTCCCCTTTTTTTCTAAATAGGCAACAGAAATTGCCAGCAAGGCCAGGCCATAGCTGCCTCCCTGCAGCTTTGAGGAAAGCAAGCTCAGGGCAAAACCTTGCCCTGTGTACCACAATGCTGCGTTACAATACTTTACAATTACTGTAAGAATAATAAGGGTAACAGTCTTTCCCCATGGGTTATATGAGCCTGAGAAAGAGAGAAAAAATAACCGATAGGAACCAAATAAGCAGTTTTGGTTAAACCGTGAGCAATGTATGGTGGTGGATTCCGGCCCTGGCGTGTTAGGTCAAAGCTTGGGAACCACAGGTATTTTATCTGTTCATCTACATGCCGACATTGAAACAGAGGCTGCAGGACCTGAACAAAGAATTGTTTTTCTCTGCAGGGAGGACAAAAACACTCTCAGTCTAGAACTTTTTCATTGTCAACGTTACAATAAGCAGCACACGRTTTTACCAGCTCGCTGGGCAATGAACACCAGCAACATATGTGATCAAAAAGGAATTAAGCAGGCTGATTCAGTTGCCTCCCACCAGGCCCATTTTCRTCCCTGGCACCATTACCGCTGTTATACAGGATCATTTTTAGCACTAATAAATAGCAGTAGGCCTGATTTGTGGCAAGGCGTGGGCTGGAGCACTGGACTTTTATTACACGCCGGGTTACAAATTTTCTGTCAGACCTCAGTAAATCTCTTCGTCTGTCTCTGTGCTTTAGTTTCCCCATCTTTAGAAAACAACTGCTATCACTTGGAGGCTTGGGCAATGTGACAGAATAAGCGAAAGCCCTTGGATGTTAGAAGCGGGGCAACCCTTTGTGACTGTTTATAGAAAGCTGTTGTTGCTAATGCAGGGCAASCACCTTAGGACTGTTTGCAGAAAGCTGCTGTTGCCACTGGCAAACGTTGGTTCGTTTTGCAGGCAGACGCGTGGTTTCCTGGGGCCTTGGTTCCRTAATTCCTCAAAACAATAACCAGGCAGCCTTTTCCTCGCTTCGTGCCCTGATTTAGGCGCTTTGCACTGTTCAGGACAAAGTCCCCGTCCGCTCAGTCCTGAGAATTACCGTGTTCTCAGGAAGGAAACAATAAATCTAATCAGCAATGAGCAGCATATGATACTTCACGGTAGCATGTAAAAAGGGAAATTTATTTCCATAATCTCGGCWGATTTGTTCTGAAGCCTTAGTGCACCTCACTACAGAGGCTGATCCAACACCGTGGTATCCCCTTCTTGCCTCCTGGGTGTCCASGGCCAGTGAAGGCATCCGGGGCACTCCCCCCTGGGTTTTACCCACATTTATGGGGGACAGAAACACCACCCGGGGGGCATTTCTGTCCCGTGTGGGGCTGGGGGCCCTGGTTGCAGCTCCCTGAGGGGACTTTGCYTTCATTTGAACAGCAGCGGGCAGGGAGGACAAACGTTGGCGGGGAGCCCTAGGCCAGCGCCAGCTCCCGTGCGTCCCCTTTAGCCGCTGCCCCGGAACTATTCGCCTCGGAGGAGCCGCGGCCCCGCGCCGCGCCGGGCGCTGCGGGCRCCCACACGAGGGGCGGCCCCGTCCGGGGTCGATGCCACCCGCGCCCGCCTTCCCGCCCAGCCCGCGCGCTGCCCCACTGCGCACGCGCCTTCCCGGGGTGCCGCCCCCTCCCTCCTTGGGCTATTCCAAACACGCKCTCAGTGGAAGGCATACGTTATAGAGAGCAACTTTCTCCGTCTTTAAACCACTCTTAGGTAAACACTAACGCCTCTTCTTTTATTTGTTGAATTTTAGCGCTAGTTTTACCTCTATTCAAGACATGTGWGTTAGAGGAAAAGGGCAGTCTGCGCTCTTTGACTTTCTATCCCCCCCCCCTCTCCTCGGATAGGTTGGCCGAGCCCTTCCCGCCCCGGAAGGAGGTGGGCGGGGCGGGCCGTGCCGGGTCAGTGCGGGCGTTGCGCGCGCGCTGGCGCTGCTCGTGTGGGGAGGGAGGGAGGGAGGGAGCGAGGCGCAGGCGGGCGCCGGAGGCAGAGGACGGCGACGCCGGTTCCCCCTGCGGCCCTCGCCCGGCACCGCGATGCCGCCGCCTAACCAGACGCAGCTCCCGGACTGGGAGGGCCTGAAGCTCCGCGTGCGGGCCCTCATCGGCTCCCACCGCGTCATGATCTTCAGCAAGAGCTACTGCCCCTACTGCAACAAGGTGAGGAGTCCCCGCCGCGGCCGCCGCGCCTCCCCGCGCCGAGGGTCTCCTGAGGCCGCTGCTCGCAGGGAGGGAGGAGAGGGCGGTGGCGGGAGGCCTCTCGCCGGAGGCCTGACCGGGCCCTCGGGMGAGGCCTTGCCCTGGAGGCGCCGCGGGGCGGGTAGGTTTGAAGGAGACGTCGCCAGGATGTGAAGTCCCCTTGGGAAAGCCCCTCACTGGGTTTAGGAAGAGGCAGGGACCCAAAAGAGGGTCCTTGGCAATCTGCACCCCTACCCTTGAGTGAGGTGCTGGGTGCTCGCCCTGCCCAGCTGTTTCTGTGCTTTGGAGGTTGGGGTGCTACCCGTGTCACTGTCCCATGCAAAGTGCGAGCRCCCAGCTGATGTCCAACTTTGACAAAGTATTGAGGAGGTTTTTAAGTTAACCTGTCTGTTATTTATGAAATTTAAGGCTAAAGAAAACAAAAAATAACAAGAAAATTGTTTTAAGCTGTAGCTGTGATACTTTTAAAAAATAAGTATGACTTAGGAGAAAAAAGTCTTCTCAGCTCTGGTCAGGTTTGTCTCTGTCYAGATTTTACTTCCTCATGGAGCAGCTGAAACTGGTGAGTCAATGCCATTAAGCAAGAGCGGGGTCTTCACTGGAATTATAGAATATCAGCACTCTATAATTGCAGACTCTGGGCATATATCTGTAGGCATTGTGGTTCTTGTGTGTYTGCAAAGAGGATGTGGCTCTGGTGGGGTAAAAAAAGGCAATTGGAACTGCGGGATAGAGTTGTAGTATTCTTAAATGGGGCTTAAAACTAGGAAAATACATAAAGCTGCCATCCTCTCTGGGTTAGACACCATYGCACCAGGGAAGGGAGCAGGTGTTTTGGCAATGTTGTAGAAAACGTGRATAAAATAGAATTAAATTCATAACTAAATTGAGATTTTGAGGAGAAAACTTTTCTTCATGAGCAGGTGAGCCAAACCAATGCCTGYTAAGGATGTTTTGGCAAATAGTTGTGACATAATAAAATTTGCTTATCAGTAGAAGTTTAGAGAATGGGGATCTTAAAGTGTAGTCCAGCTAACAGAAATGATGATTTGTATTAATGTTTGACTACAATGCTGGACACTGAGAAATAGACCTTAGTGTTGTGCCTTCTTTATTGCTCTATGTGATGTTAGTTGTCGTAATCTGTGAACTGTGGAAATATATGGCATTCAGTCCAATATTTTTTTTTTGAGATCATACAGTGAATGGTTACTTTTTAAAGCTTGTAAGCTATTCTGTCTGTTTATGGTGTGCAGTTGTTGCAGAGGAACTAGAGTAACACACAGAGCTTAAGGAAAATAGTTTTAATTGTAGTCTACCAGTTTGATTCTACATTAATATTTTTTGTTGAATTTCTTCAGGGTTTTCTKTTGAATAGGATTATTCACTTATTGGAAACAATAAGCTCAGAGAAATATTATTTGAATGCTTTGAAAGGAAGAGTGCATGCCTGAAGTAGGTGAACTCAAAGAGACCTTTCTGAGAGGAGGAGTTCATAGGCCCTATGTGAATCTTTAATAGGGAACAGGTGCTAAACTGGGAAGAAAACAAATAACTGCCTTTGTAGGAAGGTTTTCTTGTCTTCCCTTTTTGGGACAGGAGGGAAAGGTGATATATGATGAAGAAAGCATGTAGAAGCAGCAGCATATTGCAAAAGGAGGATTAAAGCTTATGAAGCAGAGAAAAGCCACGCATGAGAGATCAAGTGATAAAGCAGACAGAAATACTTGCAACAGTTTGAGTATTAAAGTTTTTTCTCCCTTCCCCACCAAAGGCTTAGAAAACAGTGGAAGGAGTGAGAGAGCAATGGGTAACACAATATTCTTGCTGACTGGCCTCAGTTGGTAGAATTAGTAAAGTACCTAAAATTTGAAAGTGTARTTACACTGTGCGTGCTTATCCTATAATCACATAATTTTGAGCTATATAAGATGGTTGCAGAGTATGCTTTCTATCTGCCTTTCGCTATGGACTATGGTTAGCTGTGCTTTCGATAGGATTAATTGAAAAGCTGGTGATATTTTAGCAGTTGAGCAGGGTACTGTCAGCCCTAGTACAACTTTATTTGAGGTGTGGAGAAGAATTAATTATTTAAAAGGCACCTGGTTGTGCTAGGAAAATTTAATACCGTGCCTTCCTTCAGAAGAAGAATAGTGCAGATAAAATCTCTAAATGAATTCAGTAGATGATTCTGTTAATTCGGGTAAGCTGGTATGACTAAGCAGTTCTTCTACAAAGGCAATTTATTATTCAATTGCTGTAGCAAAGCAGTAGTAGGAAGAGGGTGGTGTTAGAATAACTTCCTTRCCATAGCTTAACTGTTTTTAAAGTTCTTACTACCCCAGGAAGACTAATGTTGAGTAAAATAGAAATGCATAAAGAAGTCACTTTGTTTTTTACCGTAAAGAAGTGCCAAGTGTCAAAGTTATTTGAATAGCAACAACAGTGGTTGCACAGAAGGTTTTGATTAGTCTTATAATTTGCTCTCATTTAATATGGTTTGTATCCACTGGGTTGGATAATGACGTGTCAGACAGTTCATCTGTAGGTATTGCAGAATGTTAGCTGATATGCAAAACATCACACAGAGAACGTAACATATTACATGACCACAGGAAGTTTACTCGAAACCTGCTTAGCTACCTAAACAGTAGAAGGTGCCTCCAGGAAGAGTTTTCTAAAGTGTTAGATTTCTTTTTCTGTTCCAAAATAGTTTTCTACTGTTACTAACTGGAGAACTTTCTAGTGTTTACCTYTTGTTGTGAAAGTTGGAAAGGTTTAGTAGTTAAATAAGGGCCGTTGCATTTGTCAAAAGAGATCTAAGTCACTGGATCAGTGGCCATGTAGCCAAATAGCTTGTCTCTGATGCTTGTCAGAGGAACTTTTTGGAGGAGAAGGAGATTTCCTGGAATGCCATTGCTCTTCTCCARCAGTCTGTTTCAGGAGTTTATGGGTTTAAGGTTGTGTTAGTCTTACTGAGTTGAAAGTTATCAATGGGCTCTGCTCTTACTAGTTGCTGTAATAGCTCTTTTGACTTTTGATTTCCTTGTAATTCTGGCTCTGGGATGTCAGGTGTATGTTATGTGAAGGCTTACTCCCACCACCACCACTTGGTAACTTCATTTGTTGTTTGCTCTGGCTCACCATTTCTCCAAAATAATTTTCTGTTTACTTTCTCAATGTTATTCATGATTACTATATGTCATCTTTTTTACCCATCCTAATCATTTTCTTTTCTGAACTTGTCATCTATTCTTGCTGTCCTATACTGAAGATTTCATAACTGATCATATATACCTGTCACTTTATTTCAGTTTCAGCTCTAACACAACCATGCTGTATTCATGTAAAATATGAAAGCTATTTCTAACTGGGATGTGGAAAATTGCCTGTTTTTCTCCTATTCCACATCTCCAKCAGAGAATAAAAATTCCTTAAATGCCTTGTGTTAAACTTATCCTTTCTTGAGTGTGCATGTTCTGATACATGTTCTTTTCCTTTGCTCTGCTTTGAGCAAGGTATTGGACCAGATGACATCCAGAGGTGCTTCCCAATTTAAATTATTCTATATTGTAAAACTAATGCTATTAGTTACATAAACAGAGATTATTATATTACATATGCTCTGTGATCTGGAAATAAACTTGCCAGGTAGGCAGTAGCAGATATAGCAGCTTTGTATTTGAATAAAGCTGGAAGTCAAATAGAAGCCACTGAAATACTGTGTTTGAAAACTTCAGAGCTTACTGGTCAACTCAACTAATTCTTAGTGAAGTGTTATCAATAAATGTGAAGTTAATCAGGAAAGCTGGTTGTGAAAGATAAAGGTTTTTTTTGTTTTTTTTCCTGAACTAGGAACAGCTTTAATTGTTTGATTTTTTTCAGACTCCAAGCTGGTAACAGAGCCCATCACACACTTAGTGTGGCACAGTACTTTATCTTTTTCTGCAGAGGCAGTATTCTCTACCTCTTGCTACAGCTRTTTTCTGATCAAGACAGACAGCTATAACCAAGAACAGAGATTTTGCCCATTGTTTTATGAGGAATATATGCTGCCAACTGTTTTAGTACCAGTGTTGTGAGGCATGTTATTGGTCAACTGCAAAAACAGTTTATGATTTCAGTGTCAGTAATTGACAAATTACTTGCTGTTGTCTTGAATTTATACAGTTCCTCTTCTAAAACTAGTTCTAGAATGCTGTTGTTAGACTCAAACCAAGTATCTTCTGCAACTGGCATTTTCCCTGTGACTTAAAAGTTACCAATTTAAGAATCCAACAACCAAATTTTACCCACAGCAATRTGTACTATACATTTTTATGAATGTATACGTTTGTGAAAACTTTGCGCTAGAGGCCTGCTTGTGTACAGAAGAATAATATTAATTTTTTTATAGGTAAAAGAACTCTTCCGTTCCTTGGGTGTAGAGTACTATGCTTTGGAACTTGATGTAACTGGTAAGTAGAAAATACAGTCGATAACGTATTGTTTAGTGTAGCTAAAACTGAGTGTATCTAAGGCTATCTTGAATTACCTGGAGGTTATTTTAAATTTATTATAACCATAGATAAAATAGCGGTCAGGCTTTAATATAGATTTAAAACAGAATGTTTTTATCGTAACTAGAGGTTTTGACTCTTTCTGCACAAATCAACTGATGAAGGATGTGAGAAATACTTGACATCTGTCCTCCAGGGAAAAACCTGTAGTCTAGCTCCATTTCTCCTAACAGTTAGTCTTTTGTGGCACTGAGTGAATTGTTAATGTTTGACTTGTTATGTGAGTGACCTTCATAAAAGAAGCTGCTGAGCCTTTGGAAGAAAGAGTAAATTCCAATGCCTTGGTTGTTACCAAYGCTGTTTTTTCTTTACCCATAATACTGTAGATTTAATGTGCACACTCGTCATTATGTATTCATGTACATAATGTATGTAATTTTAAGAAAAAGTACTTTCTAACAATTYTCAATCTCATCTTCTTGTACCAGTGGTAAGCTACTAATTATGAACTGTTATCTGTCTTTTTTTTCTCTTTTAAACTTTTTTTTGCTAACATTTTTCCTGAAGTATTTGAGGTTAGGTAGTATTTGGAAACATGCACTTATTTAATGATTCAAAGCATGTTGTCTTATTTTTATTATCTAAAAACTTTCATATAAGGTGAACTAATCATAGCCYGAGTTATGTACAGCTCAAAGGTTTTTCCTTACTGTTGTACAACTGCTGTGAAATCCACATTGAGCCTATTGAACCTGGAGATGTTGGTGATTTGAAGGACAGATCAAGTCAGGCATGATTTCAAAACTAGAAGATTGAAATCTGTGTGGTGGGCACAGAAAGTGTATAAAGAAGCATCTGGGTAAAAAAAGTGTGTTATTCCTGGATGCATCCAAATTCTCATAGCACAAAGCTTCTGAGCATGTACATTGTAGGTACACTGGCAAATCTTGACAGTTTGAATTTGGAAGAAACAAGTTGAAAGAAAAGCTGTCTGCATGATCAGGACAAGAATTCTCGTTGTACCAAGTATCATATTGGCTGGCAGAGGCTCTAATAAGAATCCAGGAAATATGGTGACTAAGCTTAATGACAAATTTGCACCAAGCTGTAGAGTTTTTGTTTAAAGCAGTACTTTATACATTGTATTTGAAGTGTGCTCTTTTGAGAAGTAATTTCTAGTCTGCAAATGTGATGCTCTAAAAATGTGGTGCTTGAAATAAAACTGTTTTTCTGGTGGACTTAGTGTGCCACAAGATAGCCTTATAATACTTAGACTTACCTAAAAAGGTCTCTTTGAAAATTGTTCTATAATGTATCCTTTTTATATATATTCCTAGATGATGGACCAAGTATTCAGCAAGTGTTGGTAGAACTAACAAATCAGAGGACGGTTCCTAATGTATTTGTGAATGGAAAACATGTAGGTGGATGCGATTCAACTTTTCAGGTAACTATTCTTCAAGCATCAGTTGGATGTGGACAAGACTACAGTGGGTGTTTGAGGGTTTATTTTGTTTCTTGGTTCAAGATACTTTTCATGCCAATTAACTTCCTTATTGGCTAGTAAATTAGATTATTGGAGATTCTATTACAAATATGCAATTATATTTAATATTCTTCTTGAATTTACATCAAAGCTGACGATATCGAAAACTTCCAGAGCATTCTCAGACTTTGGTAGCCCTAAATATGAGCCATAAAATTGAGGAAATAGGCCATCAGTAGCCTTCTGAATTTGCAGTTTGATCATAACTATGCTTTTGGGGGCATAAAGGTTATTATGCAAGCAAAATGAGTAACACTTTTGAATATTTTCTAGAACTCTGAATTTCAGAATCAAAGAATAATGTAAATTAAAGGAGACCTCTGGAAGTAATCTAATCTACTCTCTTGTAAAGCAGGCTCAGCTAATCAGGCTGCTCAGAGCTTTTAACTTTAGAAATAGTTATTTTTGGTTAATGAATYGAAGTGGGGCACATCTGATGGGATGACCTGTGTCTGATTGTTCAGACATCTGTATTAATTTGGTTCTTATTTTTAAACAGGCTTACCAGAATGGATCACTGCAGAAACTTCTTGGGGACTGCAAAGTTGCAGAACCCTATGACTATGACCTCATTGTTATTGGTGGTGGCTCTGGTGGACTTGCTTGTTCCAAGGTATGATATGAATTTTATATTCAATAATAAGCTTCATATAAAATCTCAATTTCTCTGCATCGGTCACAATAGTATAACATAGTCTATAGTTTGATTATTATTGTTCAACTTGTTAGTTAATAAATAAATAGTGGTTTAAGAGTAATGGCTGTAAAGCTCTGGACCAATTTCTGACTAGTTCCCAGTCAGGTCTGGGATTCTGGCTAAGGGTGGAACCAAAGACTTTTCAAGTATTTCCTCTTCCTGTATATCATTTGGGCACTTGAATATATTTCCGTGCAATAATCTGGAAAAGTCTCAGGCAACTCTTGAAGTACTCCTGTTTACTTAGAATCCTGGATAACCAATCTTTTCCCACAATTAAGTGTTTTCAGCTGTACTCTCAAGGAACTGACTGTCTCCTTATGTCCAGTAAGTCAGCTACAAGAAGTGGTAACAGATTGTGTACTTCTGTCACAGTTAGCTATTGTTCTAAGTGCCTCAGGACCCAAGATGCTCATTGTTTTACCTTCTGCATTAAGGACTTGAACACATGCTTCCCACCTCTAAACTCGTGTTCTAACCTTTGATTTATTGTTTAGGTTACTGTAATAGCCAAGCTGAGTAAGCTAATGCTGTAATAACTAAATACAAACCTTCCTTCCCTCTGATCCATGACTGCTTCAAGTGGCCAAATTGTACTTAGTTTTAGACAGCCTCAGAATGTTCTAGACTCTTTCCTAATAGTGTCTAGTGGCACTATACGTTTTAAACTTGTTGGTTAAGTACCAAGCTGTCAAGAGTCGGAGAACTGCTCAACTGTTCATGCTGGAAACTACTTTTAGAGAGGTCTAGTTCAGGTAGCCTGCAAGGACCCTGCAGCTCAAGCAGGATTACCTAGAGCAGGCTGCCCAGAACCCTGCCAGATAGCTTTTGTATAACTCCAAGGATGGAGACTCCACAGCCTCTCTGGGCAAACCATTCCAGTGCTCAGTCACTCTGACAAAGAAAGAGAGGAAAGAAGAAAAAAAATAAAGCGCCAAATTCCTTCAATACTTTTGCATATTTTGTGCAGCCCTCTGACCACCTTGTGGATTCTGCACCAAACTTGTCATTTGTTAATGTCATTTTCTGTTATTCCTGAACATACCAGGTCAATTCTGCTTCCTAGAAGAGAAGAACTGAAGCCCACATTCAGATCATGGCTCTTGGCAGCATATTTTCATGTGGATGCACCTGTGAAAATCGCTGTGCATTGAATTTTTGAAAGAATTTAGAATAGTAGCTTTTTGATAAATTTATGTGTGGTGTTTTTTTAAGCAGAGGAACTAGAAGAGCCAAATGGTAAAGACTTACTAGTAGAAGAGCTTTCTATTAGGCTGAAGTGAATCACAATCATAAACGAGGAGACAGGAGTTCTTTGGTCAAAGGTAACTTTAGTAATGTTTACTTGTCTCTTACAGGAAGCTGCTGTCTTAGGAAAAAAAGTACTGGTGTTGGATTATGTTGTTCCCACACCCATGGGTACTTCATGGGGTAAGCTTCAATAGATTTGTAACTTATAGTATTTGAGTACTAGTGATACATACYGAGTTGTTACGTGTTATAGATTTATATTCCTGGATATTGAAGTAGAATGCCCATCATTCTGGAGCATGGTTAATAAAAGACTTTCTCACATGCATGTTCATCTAGAGAATTACATCTCTTTTGTACATCGCTAACTTATCTCAGTTATTTTGAAATCTGTTCACATTCAAATCAGAAAGTAACCAGATTGTGTTTCTTTGTTCATGTCCTCGTGTTTGTGGTTTTTCTTATTTTATTGTAGGTGAGTTTTTGTTTGTTTGTTTTTTAAACTTGGTCTGTTTGGCTCTGTTTTGTGTATAGCTGATCTCRGCTTCCTTTAGAACAGATAAATGTGTCTATAGTTAAGGAAAGGTGAGGCCTGCATGGACATATAGACAGCTGCTGTCTTACTTTTAGTTCTACAGTTGAGAGTTGAGAATATGAATAAGGAAGTAATCACTGAGTGATGTGGGTGACTAACAAAGTGCACTGTAAGAAGCGTAAATATCCTGTTCATGCTGGTAATAATGATATTTTTCCTTCTTAGGACTTGGTGGCACTTGTGTAAATGTAGGTTGCATTCCTAAGAAACTCATGCACCAAGCAGCACTTCTGGGGCAGGCACTCCAAGATTCAAGGAAATATGGCTGGCAGTATGAAGAACAAGGTTAGTAGGAACGCACAGGACAGCAAGGCAGGCTGCTGCTTGACATCTGAGCTTAAGATAACTTTTGTTTAGGCACTGGTATAATAAATGTTGAGATCGGTAACTTAAGTGATTCAGAAGGATTCCTTCCTCTTGAGTTATAGAAACCTTTTAGGATTGAAAGTTAATTGTGTTTTGTTCTGTGYATTAACTGAACTAAATGAAAGAACAGGTAGAGTGGACTTTACAATTTCAGGTCATACCGAGTCAGGTAAATATAGCCTAGTAGCACAAGATTTTAAAATGTGTCCTTATTACTGATGGTAATTATGGCTACTTAGCATGTCATACAGTTAATAAGACTTAAGATTCTTTGAGGAGTTTGCTGCAATTTAATTTTCTTAACTGTGAAACCAATGGTTTGTTTCAGTTAAACACAACTGGGAGATCATGGTAGAAGCAATTCAAAACTACATAGGTTCTCTAAACTGGGGCTATCGAGTGTCCTTAAGAGAGAAGTCTGTGACATACATCAATTCCTATGGAGAATTTGTTGAACCACACAAAATAAAGGTATGGGTGTACTGTGTTTAAAACTTCTCTTATACCGATGGGCAGGGAGAACATAAATTCTAAGGCTACCTTTTGAAACCTGACAAAATTCTTCAACCTGAAATTATCAYTTCAGCTAAAGTTGGAAGAAGTTATGTCTAGGTGTCTCTGAGCAGGAGGGTTGGACTAGATGATTTCTAGTGATCCCTTCCAACCTCAACTGTTTTGTGATGCTGTGTTCTCAAAAAAAAAGTTATTATTCAGATTAATATTACACTTGCAAACCTGGTGACTGTTATGCAGAAAAAACATGAGCATCTGGAAGCTTAAGTCTTGTCAGTAGATTGAGGTAGTCTCAGGCTGAGGGTAGCAGGCTGAGCCAGAAAAATCAGCAAAAAAAACTTATGAAACCTTGGAAGCTCTTAATACTGAAGCACAAAGACTATAGAAATAAATTCAGGTAAAGCACTTGCATAAGAGTGCTGGAGCTTATGCTGTATCAGCATAAGAATTCAATTACCCATTTTGCAAGACAAAACATGTACTGATGATCTTGCAGTAAGTGAAAGGTTAACTTAGAAGTGTTTATAGAGTGAAAGTCTGGTCACTCGTTGGGTACAATTGTCTGCTTTCAGTATGAGTTTGTGAAGACTGAACTGCGTGTGTTTCAAACCAAGGGAATGGCAGTAAGGAGGGATTATGTACTGCTTACCTTTTCTTYCTTACTGTTGTAGTGACAGAGTATACAGGTCATGCACTTAGTAGTGTTCTTGGTCTGCAAGTGAACTAGAAAAAATTCAGCCCAAGTTTGGACTAGGTGACTACCTAAAGTCTCTTTAAACTTGAATTATCCTATGAATTGGAGGGGAAGAAAAAATCCTTTGGTATGTATTGCCTTTGGTATGAAGATCAAGTTTTGGGAGGTGCATTGTCAAGGTGAGGGAAATTCTCCAAGACTAAAGACTCTATTCTAGAGATCGAAGAAATAGCTAAATTAGTTTTAATTCTTTAAGTTGGAATATTAGGCTCTCTGAAAGCGTTTAACTTTTTTTCTAATGGAAACCTGGGTAGTGATTGGTATTACTCGGTACATCGGCAGATGGTGTTTTGTTAGCCTTTTTAGAGTAGGAAAAATACTTTCTGGTGAGGCTTACATTGTCTTATTTTAAACTTAAGCAGTCTAAATGAATAGTTGATATGGAGAGTGTTCAAGGGGTAAATCATGTTAGGCCTGCTAACTAATGTGGGACTGTCCTGATGCTCTGACTCCAACTGTTGCTCTTCAATGATCTGCATGGCTTCTCTAAATGCAGTAGGCATTACTTCAAGCAGTATTCTATTCTTAATTCTTAAACATACCAACAAGCCTTAAACTCTAAGATTATGCTGCTCTTTGTTTGTCGTAAAGCCTGTTTCTGATAATAAAGACTTTATTAACTGTGCTTATGTAATAGGCAACTAATCGGAAAGGACAAGTAACCTATCACACRGCAGAGAATTTTGTATTGGCCACAGGGGAAAGGCCTAGATATCTGGGTATCCCTGGAGATAAAGAGTACTGTATTACCAGGTAAGATCAAAAGGCATTGTAGTCTGCTTGCCAAACAAATGGGTGTTGGAGGAAYCTTGCAACTTATGCTTTCCTTTACAGTGATGACCTCTTCTCCTTGCCTTACTGCCCTGGCAAAACTCTAGTTGTGGGTGCTTCCTATGTGGCCCTAGAGTGTGCAGGATTTCTTGCTGGGATTGGACTGGATGTCACAGTGATGGTGAGGTCCATACTCCTTCGGGGATTTGACCAAGAAATGGCAGAAAGAATAGGTGCCCACATGGAAACACATGGTGTAAAGTTCATCAGAAAGTTTGTACCTTCTAAGGCAAGTATTTTCTTTATTGTTTCTTCTTTCCACATAACATTAACCTGATATGTTAAATATTATAGAATGTAGAATTATTGAATATAGTCTATAGAATAGACTATGCGTATTAGAATAGCTTATGTGGGATGCAAATYCTTTTGAAGCTAAACTTTAATACTACCAAAAGATCAAGTTGTTAGGTCAAGGTTTAAAGTGCTGATGCTAGTGAGCTGTGTTGTTTAAAACTAAGTTCTTCAAAACCTGCTTGGATGCCACCCTGTCACGTGCTCTAGGTGACCCTGCATGTGCAGGGGGGTTGGACTAGATGACCTATAGAGGTCCCTTCTAAKCTTAAGCATTCTATGATTCTATGATAAGATTATATGTATGTATTCAGGTTGAACAGCTGGAGGAAGGCATGCCTGGAAGACTGAAGGTGACAGCAAAGTCAACGGAGGGGTCAGACATTTTGGAAGGAGAATATAATACTGTAAGCATTTCTGAATTTGACCTATGGGTATAGACAGTGCTATGAAAGTGTGTTAAAGTATTTTAAGAGCTGTTCAGGAGAAAAGCAAAGGGAGGCTTTACTTAACAAATTGTTCACAAAYGAACAGTTTACTGTGGGGAAAATTATGCAAAAGTCAAATATTTATTTTGAGTATTAGTTTTGAATTGAGCTCTTTCAGCAAAATCAGTGAAACCTATTTTTTGGAATTTAGTTCATATGAATATTGGTATTTCTGTTCTTCTGATATTCGTGTTTTGCAATTTGTTTKATCATTGGAGACACTTAAGGACAGGATTTAACAGACATGATGTTGAAGAGCTCATGGTTGGACTCAATTATATTGAAGGTGTTTTCCAATCATAATGATTCTGTGATCAAAYATGTTGATCATTGTGTCTTTTAATCCTAAAAACTTTTAGAGAAGTCTTTTCAACCATATGCTTTGAAGTCTTTCTAACAAAAAGCAAGAAGGGAGTGATGAGCATAACATTTGCTTGYGTAAAATTGCTTCATGTAACCTTTATCTTTTAGGTTTTGATAGCCATTGGTCGTGATGCATGTACCAGAAATATTGGTTTAGAGACAATTGGTGTCAAAATCAATGAGAAGTGAGTATTGTTCATCTCTTCCAAACTACTTATTTGAATTATTCTGTACTTCTTTCTAGCACTGATACTGGTGTTTTAAAATCCTTACTATTACAGTGAGCAATTCAGTAAACCTTTAAAACCTTTGACACCTTTGAGAAATGAATGTAATTATTCATGAACTTATTTCTGAAATACCTGTCTCATAAGGAAACTATTCTGAATTGATGTTCACTTGTTGATCAGTATGCTAGGAAATAGATTTTTTTTTTAATATTAACTTTATTTGCTTAGAAACTGCAGGTTAAGAATTCCTTTTAATCCAAGACTTCATTCCCCTTCCTTAACTTTAACTTGCTCTCTGGTTTTATTAGTGTACAGATTTCAGCATTTAATGAAGGCTGTTTTGTRTAAGTGAGCTCAAACTTGTGGTTCTACTAGAAACTCAGTAAATCTGTGAGATGACTTTTCAAGCATTTTAGTAGGCTTCAAATGATGCCCTCGCCTGGGAGCTCATGTTACTAGCAGTCTGGGGATCTAAAGAAGCAGCAAACTACTTGCTTATAGAGTTAACTTCTGGTTTCTCTCTGATATCAGAATGTTAAGACTAGTGCAAAAAAAAGAGGCAGGATCATGTAGTTCAGGAGAGGGAAGAATCGGGACTAGGTTGCAGTACAAATAAATGAAACCTGTTTCAGCATGTGAGTGATGCCAAGTAAGCGATCCAAATATGAATGTAGTAGAAGTCCAAATATGTTTAACTTCTGTATCATCAGACTTGCGCTATTGCTGGGGACAAAATTAGCCCACTGAATACAGAAATCTTCATTTGCAGGAGGTAAAGATAAACGGCCTGAATAACTTCCTGAAGAGAAGCATAAGGACATTTAATTAAAATATGCTTAATACCTGAAAATAACATCTCCTTGTAGCAGAGCATCTCTCTTAATTTCTGCTGAGCTCTGAGGAAAGCCATGATACTGAAATCTTTTTCTTGTTTACTTAAAGGAATGGGAAAGTACCTGTAAATGATGAAGAACAAACCAATGTGCCTTATGTTTATGCTATTGGTGACATCTTGGATGGAAAACTTGAACTTACTCCAGTTGCCATTCAAGCAGGAAAACTGCTAGCCCGCAGGCTTTATGGTGGTGGCTCTACAAAGGTAAAGCTCTAGGARTGCAATGTTTTTCTCTTATTTCTTGCCTCAGAATAGTAGCTCACAGGAGTCAATTTGTTTGTACAACCATGGCACAGAAAACATAAAAGCTGTGAGTCTTTTATAAASTATTGGCTAGTAAAACCTTTCACTGTATGTACTGTGCTGAACTTGCACAATCTAAATATGAATTTGTATTTTTATTTTCAGTGTGACTATATCAATGTTCCAACAACAGTGTTTACTCCTTTGGAGTATGGCAGCTGTGGATTAGCTGAAGAGACAGCCATAGAACAATACGGAAAGCAAAACCTGGAGGTGAGAACACTCAAAGTTTGTTTAACTTAACAACTTTATTTATACTAAAGCCTTTCTAGTTTAGACTCAGAAGGTTGTGTTAAAACAAGATTAGCTGAACAGGTC
The DNA here is from genome assembly GCA_003342815.1 of Eudromia elegans. Taxonomy (NCBI): domain Eukaryota; kingdom Metazoa; phylum Chordata; class Aves; order Tinamiformes; family Tinamidae; genus Eudromia; species Eudromia elegans. Next base: position 2,370,748 of record PTEX01000079.1, read on the forward strand.
TTTGTGGAAGTAGCGAAGTGATGTCATTTGGCTGAAAGAGTTTTCATCCACCAGAAGTCTTAGCAGCACTTGATTCAACTAGAATTTTGTGTGGCTATTAGCATCCTGCCAAGAAGCATTTGAATTCAGGGAGCTAAGTTGAGGCTGAAATGGTATGTGTGTCTCATTGTAGTAAAGTCTTGTATAGCTGTAATAACCTTGGGGTTTTTTATTTCCCACCTGCTTATTTGCACCTCAGTTTGGAATTATTTTCCTCCTGTTTTTTTTTCCTTAAGGCTTTAGTGATGTCAACTAAAACTCCTTAACTTTTGATGCTAAGTTTTGACTTGTGCATTCCTCCAAGACAATTTCATTAGTGCTGTTCAGATGCCCTGTGTTTAACTTCTGTTGTTAGTCCAATATATTCGGCATTGTTTAGCTTCTGCTACTAATTGTTTTGTAGAATTCTTAAATTCATAATAACTAGGTATTAGTCTTGTGTTCCTGCTGAAGAGCTCTTCTTGCTGAGCGTATAATCATAAAATGCCATGTCTTGTAGCTGTTTCAATCAAGTCTCTAAATTGAGGATACTTGTTTTGATTCAAACTTGACTGCTGTTACTAAGTTTTGAAGGGAAGACTACTTGGGACAGGGGGAGAAAAATCACTGATCCTGTCTAGTATACATTGTGAAAGTGAAGTTAAATTTTATCTATTTGTAAAGATAAGTTTAGAAAATACAATAAACCGAATACTTCATCAACTCCTAATGCACTTGTCATCTTCCAGGTTTATCATAGTTTGTTTTGGCCACTTGAATGGACAGTACCAGGAAGAGACAACAATACTTGTTATGCAAAGATCATCTGCAACAAATATGACAATGTGAGTAAGAAATTAGAATAGATTTGCTCAGTGTATTCTGAAAACAAAGGTGTTTCGGGGAGTGTTTTCTTTCGACATTCAGKGGAAGAATTACTTTATATGGAAGGATTATAGTGGAGGAATGGACTTTCTTTTTTATTGTGTACCATGCTATTGACTATCTTGAGTAGCATGTGATTAAATGTCATGGGAGTGCTCTTCAGGGATTGATATACTTCTACCCTGAACTAATTCCTGTTCTGTTCTCATGTCTCTTAAAGAACCGTGTCGTCGGTTTTCATGTTCTTGGACCTAATGCTGGTGAAGTTACCCAGGGTTTTGCTGCTGCAATCAAATGTGGTCTCACAAAAGAGTTACTTGATGAAACAATTGGCATCCATCCAACGTGTGCAGAGGTAAGGGAGGACAAGCTTCTCTTAATTCCAGCTTTGGAGGTAAATGCCTATGTGCAAGTAAAGAATAGAAAGTTGCATTTCATAATGAGCTTTATTTAACTTCTAGCTGCAGGATACTCATGTGTTGTGTGTTAAGTGTGCASTGTGTTCTGTATTCCATTGTAACCATTCATAGAAATCTTGTGCTGTTGCTCTACAAGAGGAGGCTTAAGAGATGTAGCCATGTGGATGACGATACACAGCAACAGTAAATAAGTTGTTGTTTTGGTATCTTACAGGTGTTCACTACATTGGATGTTACAAAATCTTCWGGACAAGATATCAGTCAACGGGGCTGCTGAGGTTAAACCTGCTGTTTTATCTGTTTTCATATGTACACACTTGGCTCTACGGAAGCCCAGTACATCCCAAATAATTTGGGGCAAAATAAACATTTGCATCAGGACCACTGTCTGTACTGCGGCTGGGAGAGGTGCCTTTTTAAGGCTTCCTGAGTAAATAGTGTTGCAAATGGAAACAGTATAACAGCAGGGAAAGCTTGAACTGTAAATCCCAACTTTGCTTGGAATCTGCACTAATGTGCTTTTTTGACGTTCTGGCTCGGAACCTTAATATGAGGTGAGCTGCGACTGATGACTTCCATGCAAGGGCAGGAGATCTCGTCGTCCAGTCTGATGACTGAACTTCTGAAGGAAATGAAATTGCACAAATTAAAGCTAACTCTTTTAGTCTCCAGTGTCTTGTATAAATGCCCCAGACAGAGGGCAAATGTATAGCTGAATGATTCTTGCTGACGGTTTCCACTTACTGATTTGTTCTGATGCATTGTGTTTTACTTGATTGTATATCCAGTTGAGGCAAGGTGGCACAATTTGGATGCAGTGACAAGCTAGACTCCTGTCTCAACTATATACTTTAAAGTAATCTAAGACATTGTTGTTAACATTCATGGTTGTTTGACCTCAGGTGACATGCTTTCACGATAGAAATTTTAGTGGTAGGAATCCTGAATGTTAGGACTGAAGTGCATGAACACCAGAATGCAAGACCTTATCGGGTTACTGTTGCTGTTCATGGATGTATTTAGTCCTGATACTCTGTTTTCCGCTCTGTGGTGTAAAACATCAGAAGTCAGTACTATTATGTGGAGTACTCCTCCAGAAAGGGTCTAAGAGCATTCTGTCCTACACATAGCAGGTGCCTGTTCCTGTTGGTAATGCGTGTTGTATGGAATATCTCTTTGAAGTGTGTGTTGCAGCAGAAAGCAGTGGATAAGTGTGCTGTCATGCTTTGTGTAGTTTCTTGTGTAGTCAGTAGTCTGAGACTTTATTCCACCCCTAGCATTCTGTTCTGGGGGAATTATGCTTGAATTTGGCCTTTCAGTTTTGTCCAAAGAGATGTTTTCAAAGACTATTCTGAACACTGTATGATAGTAAATGAACAGTTTTTAACTATTTAATCTGTGATGTATCATGGAATTTAAGTTCAATAAAACATACAACAGTTCATGGTGTCTGACCCCATGGCTTACATTATTGCTTACCTAAGGATTTTGTGCTTCAGCTGTACTGTTTATGACATAGTACCACAACCTTTTTAGACTTGAGCATACTGGAATCTCTGCAATGGAGAGACAGGTTGTGTTGCCAGCTATGGAGGCTCACTCAAAAAAAAAATCTTTGCCCCTTCTGTTTGAACAGAGTGACTATGCTGAAGCTGGAGATGACTGGGAGTTCTGTGCACTTCAGAGTACTAAATGTTTATACTTGTTGCAGCAGTTACCTGCAAGGTAGCTGAAATATGCTCAGTGGGATCTAGCCAGATCATTAGCACCATATTTTGCTAAAGTTAATGTTCTTTTTTTAACTCCTGGAGACTTTTGAGACTTGATTTGAGCCTAGTAATACTGCAGAGTTAGTACTTGAGGACAGAGACATTTGTTGAGCTAACAGGCTTGACACATCTCCTTACCATCACTTTGCAGCGGTGACCTCAAGAGTGTCACTGCCAAAAACTTACCCATTCCAGGTCAGCTGTTAGAGTTTGGAATAACGTAGRCACAAAGAGTGACTAGTCTCTGAAGTTGAAGTGGTTAGTTTCATCTGAGTGGTTTTAAAACACAAAAGGGACTGGTGGTAACAGGTCATGTATACTACAGACTTCATACAAAATAACTGGGATATAACTCGCAAATCAAAAGTCATTCAGAAGGCTTTATGTCATGAGAAASTGACTGGTAATGGTGAAGTTTAATTTGTGTAGCTATGTTAGGATGTAGAAAGAAGGAACAAATAGTTAAGTTAGTGGTAACTCTCTTTGAATTTAATGTAAGCAGTAATCAAGTTGCATTTCGTATTAAGATTTCATTTGCAGGTTTAAGTTCAAGTTAATTGAACAATAATTACTGCTTATGCATCTGTAACAATATACTAATTACACATGTTCATTTTATCTAACTTGCCCTGGCTATCAGCTCTTTTTAAATGATAACTTTACAAGGATTGAGCACTCTATGCAGTTAATTGTTTAAGTGTTTAACTCTTCATTTAAAATGTACAATAAGCAGTAGCAAGAACAATTTTTTGGGCAATAGTAATTTGCCCACAGTGAACTTCTTCCTTATGTTTCATTAGGTTGGCGTATAAAGTAGAAGTTGCCGTGAGCCTTTAAGACTTGCTGTATCTTGATAGCTTGTTATTTAAAACAAAAAAGGAATTGGTATTGTTTGATATTCTCAGAGGGGTATGGTGGCCGAGTGTGGGGAAAGTTTCATGACATCTTTCTGAAATCTTATGAGAATACTTGTGCCTGCTGTGGTATCATTATGGTGCAATGGCTAACACTTGTCTACCTTCTGAAAGCCCAGGGAGGAAGGACACATTCCAGTGCAATATGGTGTAAGGGCTGAATTGTTAGCTTGGCTGAACAGCTGTAAGAGAATCAGACTAAGAGAGTGTGTTTAGTACAGATAGACAGGTGATGACACTCAGCACAGTGATGTGTTTACGTTTCTATTGTCATAAATWATGTTCACCATATTCTGAAACTGGTGATGCTAGTGAAGAGGTGTGAAATACTGTGAAAATACTCTCATACTGATATTGTAATACCAGAAAACATTATTAGGCTGCAGTTGAAGTTATTCAACAGCTTGCTTAGTCTGCTTTTAGTTGAAGCAGTATTTTTGTCTAGATACAGGAAGACAGCTATCAGCTCTCCGAACCGTAGCTCTTGAAACAGTGAATAAACAGCAAAGCTGTGAGCTGTGTGACTTAAAGGGGGGGAAACCTTGTGAAATTTATCCTTGCCAGATCTAGGAGTGGTTATCATTATAGTTATTGTAAATAYGGAAAACACTTCATCATCAAATTAGTAGATGGCTTTCCACATAGCATTTGGCATGAATTTTAATTATATTTTGAGCACTGTAATTTGTCTTAAGTAACACAAGAGCTGCCAGTCAGCTTGCACAAGAGTTATGGATGCAAGTTGGAGTCAAAAGGGGAGCAGATTTTTATTCTAAAAACRCTAAAATGCTGGAATAAGACATGAAAAGTATTTTCTGTCTAGTTCTCCCATTTAAGGCTTCAGGTTCTCTCTGTTCCTCTTGGTGGCATTTGACAAAGTCTTGACCACAGCTCCAAGTCTCAATGCAACTCAAAATACTGGAAGACTCAAAAACAGAACTTCTTTCAACACAGGCCTGGAGTTCCTACAGGAATACTTCAGTCTCATGTTTGTCAAGTCTCCTAAAAATAACGACAGGAAAAAAATTCCTAGGTGTGGCGTGAGAAGAGGAAGATGGGAACAACAGAAGAAGGAAAGGTTAAGTATAATTAAAACTAAACAGACATTGCAGCTCAAGAAGCAAACCAATTTTTTGGATGCTTGCAGCACTAYATCATCTTTTCTCCAGACTGTAATTCAAGTAAGTTAAGAGACGGGTTAACTCCTGAAATGCCCCTTTTCTGATTAGCAGTGCACAGTCTATACTGAGAATGCGATTAAATAGCTTTGCTAAGGTTATGAGTTCGCAATTTCAAGTTGAGTTAGTTGGCTTTTCGAACTGCCTTTTTAAAAAAATGTATAAAATGAATAATTTTTAAAAGCCACCGATTTAGTCAGTGAAGAAAACCAGAACTGTGTGTGCCTGTAGCAGATATACCTGGAAAGGGAAGTAAAGAATAACTGTCATATCCAGAAATCAAAGTTGAACAGAATTTTTTTGAGCTACAGGATTCTCAGCTAGCTTTTGATTAAATATCTTCTAAYGCTTATATAATGTTTATTGTTCAAATATCGTAATCAAAATCTCAAAAGCTTACCATGGGTGGTTGATTTGTGGGGTGGGGAAGTAAGATGCCTTGAAAAGAACTTTTGGAAGTTTTCATTTATGATTAGCCAGTTTAGTAATCAACTTAGCAGCTTTGTAACTTTGTCCACTAAAAGGGGAGAAAAAAAATCATATATTGTTAATTTGGTTTTGAGCTTAGTTGCTAAAGTYTTAAGTTGCAGGACACTTTTTTAAGCTCCTTACAGTGTTCTTCATTTGGCATAAATTTGTAAGAAGAGATTTAATGCAAACTTCTGTTTTGGAATAAAATAAGAAAAAGTTTTGGCTGTGAGTGATTTGACTTGTCTGGTTTTCKTGCTGGGTGGATGCCTGGAAATTAGGTACTTGTCAGTTGTGCCTAGACTGGCTGAATGCCCACATTTTTTGTGCCTAATTCTTTCTGAGCAAAAAACTCCCTTTGAGTAGTACTTTTGTTTGTTRTTAGGTAGGGCTAATAATTGTGGGTAGGTGCTGGCATCAGCTTGCTTTGTAAAATTGCAGCTCCTGGAAATCTGGCACTAAATTTCTTGTGTAATCTTCCCTGTGACATGCTCTGACTTGGGGCTTATGTAGCTTGTGAGTGGAGGACAATTTATGAGGAGCACTAATAGGGTCTAAACTGTTGCAGGTGATCAGTGAGTTGAAGTCATGGATGAATGTTGTGTGTTTGTGGGTGGGGAAGGAGCCTGTGCTGGCAATGACTGGGAAGAAGAACTGAGATGGAAGAGGAGGAATTTGGATTGAATTTGGAATTTGGTTGAATTTTGCACCTATCTGTCTCCCTTTTCTCCCTCTACCTCCCAAGAAGGAAGCAGCATCCTGAAGTAAGAACCTCATGCTGGAGCTCTCAACCAGCCATGTTCCTAGGTAATGAATCTGTTCCAACCATTCCATCTCATCTGCATTTGGATCCTGAGGCAAGTGAGAGAGTGGAGTGCAAAGATTCCAATGTCTTGTTTTCTCTTCCTCCTGCAGGCAGGACCTCTGTCTATCCTTTTGCCTGTTTAGCCTCAACAGATGCCATAGGGTAGGAGATCTCTTTCCCTCCAAAATTAGAAGCCCTGGAGCACACRTCTTTTAAAAATACCCTCATTCTCTTTCTCTTTTGACACCTTCCAGGCTCTCAGTTACCATTGTCAGCACTCAGTTACGCTTCTGTTGCTCTTAAATTTTATTGAATTTTGATACCATTCCCTCCCAGCTGAGGGGTGAAATTGAGCAGGATTATTCCTTTCAAAGCTGATTAAAGATGCTCCTTGATTGCCTGATTGACATCTCTATAGCCTTGAAGGTCTTTGGGCCAGGGAGGAGGAGGAAAAAAGATTAGGAGAGAGGCCAACTGCCTCCCACATTGGATGAAGCAGCATTAAACCAGCCCCTTCCCTTCAAGCTCTGATTTGCCTCTTTTCTTTGGTGAAGGGGTTGACTTGCTGAATAAGAAAGCTTAACATTCTGGTATTGAGATGTTAATAGGCTCTTCAGGGCTAATATTCACCCGAGTGATCCTAACCCTTGTCAGCAGCCCATGCCCCTTTCGGAGTGTGTTTGTGTCTTGGACTTGGTTTTGGTTGTCTGAGGATGGCAGTAAAGGTTAGAGCTTTGCTCCATGCCACATCTGTGGTGCGATCTTGTTGGTTACTTAACCTCTCTGAGGATAAGCATATAATAATGCAAAGGTGCTGAGAGGGGTAATTAATGCTTGCACGGCCATTTAAAGATATAAAATAAGATGTGTTAAGAGGAATGTCATTGACAGGAACTGTTTGATGCAGATCTCTTTCTGGCCGATCACCAACAGTTGCGTTAGACTTTCTTAGGGGCCTTGGAAGGAGTTGAATTCCTAGACCTCCCTTCTCAGATTATTGAAATTTCTATAAATGAGGTTAGTTTAAAGCAAACATGGACATGTGAATATCCATGTTGTTCCTGACCCGAAAGAGAGGTGTACCCCCCAATGCCTTGACCAAGCTTGTGGTGAGTTTATATGGATATTTGTATACAGTTATATATGGAGAAACATTCACATCAGATTGTGACTGGGACAGCGTCACTCAAGATAAAGAAAAGTATCTTGAATACGTTCTTTACATTTAACTTCTGACAGATTTTCTGCAACTACTTGTATATGTCATTCTCCTCATGGAAAATGTCTTGGAATTGGACTGAGCTTGCCTCTCCCAGGCACTTCTGGCTTGTTATTCAAGTGTAAATCATGCAGCACCCAAGGACGTCTGAGAAACTGTCCCCAAAATCTGAAATTCTCGTTTATATTTTTACAAGTGCAACAGACCTCTGACAAATTAATAAGGAGGAAAGGAGGGAGAAGAGGCAGTGTGCCATGCTATATAGAGTACTATAGCATCTGTGCATTCTCTAGTATTGCAAGAAGCTGTACCTATAGTCAGGGATTAAAATATATTTGCAATTCATTCTAGGCACCCACAAGAGCAAGCATAGAGTGTTCCTTTAACAAAAAAAAATAGCAGATTTGTCCAGTTGTGAGTTAGCTATTTTGAGAGTTATTTTAGTTACTTTGTGAGTGAGTTAGCATTATTTGTCAAATATACAGAATTTGTTGCAACTAGAAATTCCTGAAAATCTGAAGTTGAAAACAGTACCTGAAATCTGGCATATAATTTGGGCATGCTTTCCTCCGTAGAACTGAATAGAACAAGTATGTGAAGAACACTGAGTTTCAGCACCTTTGTTGCTTTTAAAAAGCATTGATTCAATGATTGTGTAACAAAATAGCAACTAACTTTTTGTAATCTATAAATCCAAGGCAAGTAAGACAAGTTTAGTTTCTTTTACCTATATATTGCCATACACGTTGCACTTTTTTCCCTTTTTTTTTGAGATTTCTGGCTCAAGAAACTAGAAGCAGGGAAGGGTAACCATGCGGTAACGAGTTAACTTAAATTCACTTGTCCCCTGAAGTCCTTTGATTTGAAACTGTGAGCAATGCAGTGTGCAGTAGACAGGGGCCATCCATAACTTTGATTTGAACTGGCCCTTTTCAGTCCTACCAGAAGCCTCCATCCAGTTCCCTCTCACTATGTCCTCTGGTTGAGGTGACTTGGGCTGACCTGGGGTTTTTACCTTGCTGCTTTTCTATTGCTTCTGTGCTGCTGCTTTTCTATTGCTTCTGTGCCGCAAGTAGATGGTTAATTCTCTGAAAATCAAAGTTATTTTTTTCAGCTAGCAAGCTAGCTAGCACTAAAATTAGAAGCATGCACAGTTAAAAACTTAATAATGATTTTCAGAGTGAATTATTAAAATRTCAAGCTAATTCCTGCAGTAAATTGTTTTCCATTCTTGTGGTTCTGTAAGTCATCCTTTATTAGAGTAATGATACTTTAAATACATTCATTAAATATTACAACATGAGAGATTATAACCTTTAATTTGAAGAGCTGTTCTTACAGGGGGTAAAAAATAAATTATAGTCTAATACTCTCTATCGTTATTTCGTGTTATGCTAAAATCAGGTTGCTAGTGGGATATGCAGTTGTGAAATGCTGCACGGTCTTCCTTTAGTTGTTGCTTTCTTGTCTTGTTTCCTTTGGTGAGACCAAATAGCCTTTCAAATCTCTCTTCCCAAGGTACTTCTCTTCAGATGCCCAGCACTTAGTTCTGTTTGGACTGTTTGCTTTGAAGAACGCATCCCGAAGGAGCCTCTGGGATTCCTGCTCTCATTCAGTGTTTAGCACTTGSGTTTGTTTAACGCTCTGGCTGAGGAGTTAGTATGGAAGAAGCACTCTGTGCTTCTGRCTGATGAAGCTAGAGAACATCTCAGAAAAAGACTTCACAAATTTACCTTGATCTATAGATGATCACATAGGTTTCCATTTTGGGATATCTCAGTTCCTTTTGAAGCAAAGCTTAAATTTTTAATATCTTCCTTGTTTCCAAAATCTGCACTGTCTACATCTGCATAGGCTAAGTCACTGATGGAGCCAGAAGCAAATTCTATTACCATCCCAAATGGGGATCACTAAGACCTTTGTATATTCCAGGGTAATGTGCACAGCAATCATCAGCAATTGTATGCACAGTCACACACGTGCAGCATGTACTTGCACTGTTACTTTTTGTCTTTTTGGTTACTTTAGGATTAGCCTGACTTTTTAAAAAAGCTTTCACCAAGTTCATCAGTGAAGTACTTGGCACTATCCTTTTAACCCTGGTATTAACTTTTGACTTACCAAATTTTAATATGCCCTACAGATCCAGATTCTGATAAGATTGGTTTTGAACAGTTTTCACTCATGAGGACCGTGTGCAACATGCTGTCACCATGCTCAGACTTGCTGCTTTTCCCACTTTCTGTGAAAGTGCAGGAAATGCTCCCACTTCATCAGTGCCCATCAAAGTACCCTCATTTTCCATTCCTATCCCTCATGCTCTGGGACTTTGCTTACTTCTTCCAAGAACCATAATGGGGAAAAAAAGATAAATATTGGAAGTGACAGGTTGCACTTTTCAAAATTTCATCTGCCTTGTGTTTTACTGAGGCAAAAGTGGCACTACTTTACTGAGGTACCATTCTTCTATATCACTGCTTTAAATTTAATGTAACTCCAGCAGTTCTTGCTGTCAGGTACCAAATGATCCTCTCAGCTGAAGTAAACTTTTCCGGAGCCTCTGGGTAGAGGGGCAGGTGCTGGATTAAATAAGGCTTCCATGAATATRTAAATACCTGAAACTAGTGATGTGTGATGTTGACTTCTTATGAATATAGATGGTACTAGAATGCCTCCTTCCAATCTAGCTGCCCAGCAGTTCAAGTACTTCACCTTTACATATGTTAACACCTGACCTTTATGTATGTTAACACTTGACTTGTAGAATTATTAAATTATTTTTATTTAAGCCAGTAAAATTCTGGAATAAAAAAGGGTTCTTTGCATGTGTCTTAGGGCCAGACCAAGGTTGTCTCATTTCTTCCACCCAAATCCTTCATTTTTTCCTTGTGAATTCTTGGATGAGGCAGCAAGGTTGTGTCACTGGACACCATGGAAATTTTGTACAGGTACTGATGAGAGGAGGATGGATTTGTTTGATTCTTCAGAGAGCTGCTTGTGCTATCTTTTAGGAAAAAGCTTTTTTTTTCTTTTTTAAAAAGGAATTTCAGCATTAAATGTGGAATTCTTGAGGTGCTGGATATTCCCTGTCCTATAAGAATTTAACAATGTTAACAGGCTGTACAAGGTATAAGGTATATTGCTGAGTATAAGAGCAGATTTTTGCTAGCATTGGGAGATATCTCGACTTGCTCATTTTGACTTGCAAGGTGGAGATCTCCTTGGTGCTATTTCTGCTCTTGGTTTGTGTGGGAGTTTTATTGGACTCTCAACTAGGGCAGCATTTGGTGTCACGCTCTTGGCAAGCTCAGGGGGTTCTGCTGCCTTCCCAGCAGCATCTTCCTATGCCCAATTCTTTATCCTAATGCCATGGAGGTTAAACGTAAGGCTTGCCGAGAGCCCCTCCTCATCTGGCAGTATCTCTGATTTCTTCAATAAGAGACTAAAATAAACTTGCCCAGATAAAACACCAGTTTCCATTGTGCTACTTACCTAAAACCTGGTGAAAGAGAAATAGTTTTTGTGGAACAGAGACTTGTTCTAGGGCTGGTTTTCATTAAATGGCAACAGAGCAAAGTAATGTTTTGCTAAACAGAGATAACAGTGAAAAAAGCCATAAGTCTTTCCTCTTATAAATACAGCTTGGCTTGGCAGACTTATTAGAATATCCAGCTTCACAGCTGAAGACTCAAGCTGACAGTAGTGGTGTTTGGGATAGCCRTGCCCAATACCGAGACTGAACGGTATTCATAATTTAACCATTCCTTCTGCTTTATTTGGGCAAAWGTTTAGTTTGCAGGGCCTTTTCCACTAAAGGGGCAGCTCACAAATAATTTGTGTTTATGTCAGAGTTAAGTTATGCAATAAACTTTTAACTGAAGGGCAAAAAAAGAATGTGAAATGGAGACTTGGATCTTATTTGCAGTTTAAAAATAAACCTAAACTTTTTTCTTTTACATACCAGATGTAACTCAGGAAATCTAAAAGTTGTTTTAAAGGATTGACCGTTTACAGAGTTATGCTCTGTAATGGCTTTTTAAAGAGACTTCTGCTTCATATATGTATGCACTTTTACGGTCTGTACTGAGTGATTTAATAGGATGTGTCATTTTTAATTACTTTGGAAGAGCTTTCGTAAGTCTAAAAATGCAAGCCATGTCTTCCTGGCATTGCAGCTTAAAATGGTTATGTAACTGGCAGAAACTAGCACTGTGTATGATGTCTGTGTGTGCACATATACATACGTATATATAGGGGATGTGTGTGTATGTGGAGTATGTATGTATATGTAAACTCATTTAAAATAAAATCTTAGAGATTAGATAAAACAAGTATAAAGTATTAGAGCATGACTCTGATGCACAAACAAGGGGATGTGTGCATAGGGCTTTTCCATAACTGTTATATCTGCTAGCTTTGTTAATCAAAAGTTGGCTCTGCAGGTTCAATCATGGATTAAATCTGCCTGGTATAGCTTATAGTGCATGGCAGCAGTAAAAATCCTGTTGGACAAATTCCATAATGAACTTGATCTCTTTCCTAATCAGACTCTTCCCTTAGTAATGACTGTGCAACACCAAGTCTCAGGGGTAAGTGAAGGTCTATTAGAGGGCAGCAGAGCTTGGCTCTTCATCTGAAAATGTAARAACTGTATTGATAGGATGTGAGAAACTGTAAAATAACTTCATTTTGCAAGGTCTGTATTGTTGATTATAGGAAAAGCTTCCTAAATAGTCTATTTTCACTAAAATGAGTATGTAGGAAGTGGATTGGTAACACAGGGCAGATCTATTTTGTCGTGTTATTGCTTCTTAGGAGAGCTTTGTTTTGAAGTGTTCTGCACAAACCTTGGTCTGTGAATGTTGTTTTCTGACACATYGATAAAATTTTTGCACTGCAAATAGTAAAAGAGCTGCCTGTGTAGCAGCAAGAAAAGGCAGAAGGATTCTTCCTGCGGTTACACGTACACTCATACATCCAGGAGTGTAATAAACCCAACTTGGTTGCCAGASCTAATGTTCGAGTTGTGGTGTCCCCAAGCAGAAATTGAGGCCCCTTAATCCCCTCAAGTGCTCTGAATGACTCATTGGGTTATTTAACTTAGCTTTGTGGGATCCCCGTGGAGCCTTAAGCAGTTGTTATATCTGACCCTTCCCTCCAAAATTGCCACTATTAGATCCAGGATCAATACAGGAAGTTGCRCTGTAGCTTTTGAATAATACAGCAATTTTGCAGTACTGTGTAGCGTTTGAAAATGAGCTTTTTTTTGTGATTGGGCAGGTGAACAGGCCTTGGAGCAGTCCTTGTTGTTCCCGCGTGCTTGGTGGTTAAGCATGGCTTGGCTGAAGGTCGCTCAGATTCCCTGTGTGTCTGCAGTGGGACGAGGGGCAGTCGGATTGCAGCTCTGCGGATGCTCCAGGGATCCTCCAGGCAGTGGGAGTTGCCCYATGTAACCTGGGTCTTTGCCAATCATGAACTCTTATGTAAGACTCAGACCGGGAGCTCTGCTTGGATAGGGCTGATCCGCATCTTGGAGATGCATCTTGGAGGTGCTGAGTGTAAAGATGAGAACACGTGAGTTATAGTTAAAATTCTGGGCACTCTGCTGCTCTGAAGAGTTTGTAAAGAGGGGACTAGAGAATGGGTGTACAGSAGAAGATAAAGTGAGTGCCCAAAAGTTTGGGCACAGCATAAAATTAAAACACCCAAGTGGAACTAAGGAGATTTTCACTAAAGCCAAGAAGACATTTCTTAACCAAATTAGCATTCAGGAAGAGATGCTCATGTGTCAAAGCTTAAATGCTTGAWGAGAGCATAGCAGCTATGTTGGGTCTTGTGTCAGGGAAGATCCCAAAGTCCACGATGGATTTCTTTGTCTTACCCTAAGGGAGAAATTGGCTCACTCATCAAGATTTCCTATGGGATGTGTGAGGCAAGAAGCATTAAAATCATTTTTTTGACTTGTTACAGTATGAAAGAGGAAATGCTCTCCTTTTCACACATTTCTTTGCTTAATATCTCATGCTCCTTTACGTAAGTGAAAGATTAGTGTTGCCCCTACTGCTTGTGCTAGGGAAAAGTCCCTATGATTTGATGCTAAAAATCATCTGCTTCCATATGACTTATCCACAAAAGGCCCAAACAACATRTATGGGCCTGTATATATGTGTATATGTAGTCCATATATGTAACATAGCAAGAAACCAGTACAAAGTGGGGGGGAGTTGCACCACCATCTAAGCCTGTTATGAGTCTGATAAAATTCAGAAGTGCRTTAGTGGCAGCAGGAGTTGGTGTCTACTCAAGGTTCTGCAAATACTTCTTTAGCAGTGTTCCCAGCCTCACAAGGGCTTGAAAAACTGAGGTTTCCTGGGCAGTTGCCAAATACAGGTAATGAATGGTTGTTTAGTGCTTTGGAAGTGTAAGAAATGCTAAACACCACTTACATGCTCCTATCTGAGTCACAAGCCTGCCTAGAGAACCGACAGTGATAAATGTCCACAATTACAGTATATAAATACCAAGTGGAATTATTTAGGGTGGAATAAGGTAGGGCCACCTAGGAATAATTAGATAGAATTAAGGAGGAGAGAAAACTTTCTTGACAGAACTTCTGAAGCTCACACATTTGAGTGAAGAAATACTGCATATGCAGAAGTGTTCTTGTAAACTCCAGCACAGTTAAGTATRCAATTATATATTCATATGCATATATACTATATGTATGTATATGTGTATGTATATGTGTGTGTGTATATATACACATTATATACTTATATGCATATGCCATGCATAGAGTCACTGCTTCTAACATATTAGAAAATTTAAATGTTTCTCACTCCTTGCCAAATTGGAAACGCAGGCCACTTTTCATCAATATTTTTGCTCTTTGCAAGATGTTATTTTCAGAAACCGCTTTGACATCTGCAAGAAGCTTCGATGCAGCAGATGACACAGGGCTTCTTTATATCTGAATCGCTCCAGCTGCATTTCTAGCCCGATTGTTCTTCATGCACTGTGTCATCAAAGGCTTCCTAACAGGCAAGTATGCTGCACTAGTTTCTTTTCTGTGTTCTCCTTGCTGCTTTATTCACAATTCCAGGATAATCTGTGTTATATCAAACAAATTTTGTCGTGATTTTTCCAGAACAGTTATAGCACCTTTATAATTAATCAGCTAAGAWTGCTAAACATTTGAGATTTCATCTTGCTTTTCAGATAGTGGGTGAGTATAAGATATTTACAGAAGCAGTACRGGCTGTAGAAGGAATATCGTCTGAACAGAAGGTATCCCTTAACCTTATAAATTGCCTTAATTAGCTTGGTGCAGAATTAATTGTGTTCCCTATGGAAAAAAGTTTCCCATTCATTTATTCTTTATTTTCTCTGTATTGCTGAAGTCATGCCATTTATAAATGAGCCCCACACCCAAAGAGCCTTGAAGTGTTTTAAGCTTAAGGTAGGATAAGAGATAGGTCACTGGGTTAGGARATTATTCCCGGGGAGAGGAAAGGCCATCTCTGGTCAGTGACAAAGCAAATACTGTGGAGTGTTTTATAAGAAAACAGGAAACCTAGAGAAGGAGGTGAGCAAAGATAAAAAGAGGAGTGAAAGGATCACAATGAGAACGGACAGAGGAGCAAGCTGAGATGTAAGGCCACAGAAACACGGTGTAGGGGCTAAATTCCAAATGGAAAGTCAATAGGAGGAAAAAAATCACTCACACTGTCATATCTTCTCCCTGACAGGACGATAAATTTGACACTGACGGGTTGGCACGAAAGAGAGACTGTAAATCCATATGTGCAGGATTACAATAGATGAAAAGTAACCAAAGCACCCAGCTGACTCTGCTGCTCAGGGCATATAACTGTAGGGCCTGAAGATAACAGAACTTGCATTCAAATGGTCATATTTGGGTTAGCAATTTAGTTCCTTGTCGTCTGTGAAGACCCTTTAGAGCCACATGTATCTCCTTGGAGTAGGATTGACCATTATTGTGCATACTCTATTTTCCTTCCTGTAGATCTTAGTTCTTGAACATGCAGTGAGTTTACAAAAACTGAACTTTATAGTGATTTTTCTCAATAATTTTGCAATTGATAAGTCTTAATGAGAACTAACTGAAAAAACCTACAACTTTCCATTCAGATGATGCAATTTCATCAAAATGAATCATCCTAAGCAAATGCGTTGATTTAAATTAAATTTGATGGGAAAATATCAAAATGAATAATTTTACCTTCTTTCTTTCTGGCAATGTTAAAATGTTTTACATTGACATTTTATTCCTTTCATATTAACTTTTATGATATTTACATTATTTTGATATTCCTATAATATCRCTTATAAGCGTTTCAAAGATTCCARCTCGCTATGTTTTTTATTTGCAATGAAAATAAATGTCAAAGCATTGGAATTTCCCGTGGGATGAGATTGCACTTTCTATTTACAATACAATGTGGAAAGAAATATTGCRCTCTAGCATGAGCCTGACCTTAGTATTTCTCGGCTCTGGAATGCCACTCAGTCTAATTTATGGATGGGGACCATATAATAAGTTTTCTGAATGATTTATGCCAATCATCTTTTCATTATTTTTTCACCAGTATTGACAGTGGCAATTCCTTCAACACTAAAGCATTTTTTTTTTTTCTTCCATCTAGGTATGGCTTATATAAAATAAAACACAAATGACTCCTCTTAGAACACAGGTTTCAATTTTAAGAACTGTTCAGGTATTTCTTTTTTCTTTTTCCTTTTAGACCTCAGTGATGGGAAATGTCTGATTTGAGTATTATTTAGTATTATCACCRTTGATATTTGTTTTTCATGGTGTTCTGCAGTGTTGATGGGGTTTTAATCCATGTGGAAATAACGGTCACAGTTGTTGTCTGCTTGGAGACTGTATTTTCTGTACAAAGTCAGAGATAGGAAGGCTTCCTTTAGAAGATCAGCATAATGGATAAAACTATTAAATATAAAAGGGGATTTTTTATTTTCTTTATTAAATAAGAGATCTTCMCATAAAGAAGATGGCTTCAAATTTGTATCAAAGGGTAGTGCATTAGCCAAAATTTAACACATTGGACTGGACTCTGTCCCAGTTGCAGCAGGTAACTACTCCTGTGTCATGCTGCTGATGTTAACACGGGGCTGGTTAGAGCCCTCGTCTTTCTGAAAAGATGCAAAAAGATATTTTTAATGAGGATTTCTGCTAAGATTCTGCTGGGGGGGATGCAGTGTCAATACCTTTACATTAATGATGCTGAGAGGCAGCTTTCTGCTTTCCATGTCGGTACTGCTTTCTGGCAAGCTTTCAACAGTAATCTGCTATCTGCCTTGTCCTGATTTTTCTTACAAAACTGAACTTATTGCAGCTGGATCCTGGACAAGTATGCATTTTTCTCCTTTTGCTACAGCTAATGTTCACTTGTACTGTAATATCACTTTGAAGGTATTAAGAGGAAGTTGTATCTGCATTTACATAATAATTACTTTTTAGTTTAATCTTTCATTTAAAATGAACTCCTATCCTTTTTTTTTTACCATTTTTTCAAGTGAAGTGTTTTATTAAAAATAAAACTTGTTTTGTTTTGCAATTGAGAAAATGCAATTCATTCCTAACAGGCTGTATTTTGCCCAGGTAGGTCTTTAGTGTGCATATATGCATGTGTGTATATATTATATACMTATATATATATTTAACTCTGATAATAAAACTTAGCTATAGATCACTTGCTATAATTGCTAAAATCACAATTGATAATTTCAGAATACAGCAACTATGCCTGTTGTCCTGAGATCACCTGTCTGGCAGAGATTCCTGAATATGGCACTTTTCTATATGAAAAATCAGTGCTGCTGTGATTGGTTGCCAAACTGAATTTGAAGAAGACAAATATTGCTGGTACTGAAGCAGATGAAAATAATAGGGTGCCTGAGGTAGTCGCAGCTAGTGAGATCTGTACACTTTCCAGCTGCTATCTGTATGTTTTCCTAGGTGTATGGAGAAGAAGGAATATTTTCATGGTACTCAAAGAGGGCAAGAGATCCAATAAAATGTGAACGTATCTGCAGTTTGTTTTTCCCAATATGCCACTGGGCTGTAGAAGAGTTGACATTTGCAGATATTCAGGATATGCAGGTAAAAAATGACTATACTCTAAGCTTGTTCATCAGAAATATGTACACATTAAAAGTTGCTGATTTGATATTTTCCTGCAGTCATAACAAGGTGTACAAACTTTTATCGGCTTATCTGTTGGAGAGAAACTTATTATGCAAACCCGCTCTGAAACTTTAGAATGAAGATGAACTTCTTGATTAAAATGTTTAAATGAGCTCTCTAAATTCAGGTCAGATTATTCTGTGGCTTAAAGATGTGCGTTATGGTCTTAATAAGCTCATTTATCTGAAAACACTGGCAAGGAAGTTGGGTGCTATCCTTAAATTTTCTTTTGCATCATTATTCCCAATGAGTTCTCCTTTCTCTCTGTCCTGCTTAAAGGATRTATTTGGAAGGAAACAGTACAGTAAAAGTAGGTGTGCTTGTGCAAAGTTGCCATCKCATGCTATGTTACGTTATCTAAGCCCAAAGCAACATGCAGAGCAAATTTTGTTATCAATAGAATCTGCTGGTGATCTGAAAAACAAGCTTGTTATATTTAGCTTCTCACCTAGGGGTACAGGGTGCACTCGCTGATGCCTGCTGCAGGGCGGGTGCTCGGTGGAGTTTCTGCAACACCCTCTGCATTCAACTCCCCCAGAAATACTCCATGAAATTTGTTTGCGAAAACCCTGAGGGACCAATGCTAATTAATGTATTTGAAGCTCTCTCACAAACCACACAAAGAATCAGCATAAGCYTTTTGGTGTTCCTCTTCTCTAATGTAGGGTAAACCCCCAAAATGTTGGTCTATTTTTTCTAATCAAAGTAGTATTGTCCTATATTCCTATACCTGCTGTAGTGTAGCCATCCTGCCTTCAAGGAAACAACAGTACTCTGGAGAAAATGTTTCAGGCCTCTCTGCAAATAAATTTTATGTTTTACTTTCCATTTTGCATATTAAATCCCAGAAAGTCATCCCACTGAAAAAGGACACCACAGGATATTTCTTTCTAAATTTCTCTCTCCTCTTTGCTGGTTCCCAGCTCTTCCAGGATCAATCTGTTCATGGTCATGGCTCAGTAAGAGGGGGTCCGTTCTCCCTTAGAGGCAATGCATCTCGTGAAACCTTGCTCCTGCAAATGCATTTACTGGATTAAAAGCCCCTTGGCATTGATTTTTCTGCTGCCTACCAGACTAATTTCATARTAGAAACACTGCAGGAAAGTGGATAAGTAAAGGCTAACCAGCACTTTGGGGGTTTGGTTTTATTTTTAGCTTTGCATACCTCCACAGCCCTCAGGAACTGCAGTACTAAAGAGGTGATTTGTAAATCATTTCCACTGCTAGTAAAAAGGCCTGGTCTCCTGCTTTCATTCCCATTCCAGCCATGTATTCTGGCTAGGGTTAATATAGAAAAACAGGCAAAAGCTAAAATTTAGGGGTGTTGGTTTGTATGAATTTGGTAGACACGGCAGACCTTTGCTGCCTCCAGTATCTTGACCTTGTCATCTTTTTCTTCTGCACAGATTTTTGAGCTTAGCAGCAGTTGCCCTTTTCAAGAGATGCAAATAGATTGATTACTCTATCCTAATATTCTTTTTTTTTTTTGAAATTAAAAAAAGGTCTTCTATACACACTTCCTCTTGATAGCATCAATAGCACTTTTACTGGAAGGAGAAAGAACTATATGGAAAACATACAGTTGTGCCTGGATCCCGAGGATTCTGTGTTCTTTGCACACTGCAGTAGTGTAGGCAATGGTGGAAGAGGAAAGAAAGTTAAATATTTGCAACTGCTGGTTTATGGTGCAGTTCAGATAGCATAACCTGTTCTTAATGGTCATAAAATATTATCCTTACAGCAGTGCAGTGATTGACTGGATGCGATTGTTGCCCTAGAAAGTCTGTACTGTATAATCAGGGCTGTATTGCATTACTTAGGAAGTGAATGAACAAGCAGAAAAGAGTCTTTTACATCTTAGCAGTATGATTCTGAACAACCGAGCTTACTTTAAATTTTCAGATATCTCTATATAAATACATTAATTTGCTAGTATAATCTGTGTTAGTCTTAAATTTAATACAAAAATCTCGTAAATTCTAATGGGGAAAATATCTGCGATGTTAATCCTGATCATAGACTATTATCATCTGAAGACTCATAAAGATCCTGTAATGATACTTAGATTTTTATAGCTTTTTTAATTTAAATTCTATAACAAACGAGTACTGTAATTTTTTTGGCCTACTCTGCCATATTACTTATAAAGCAGTTAAAATTTCTACGGCCTCTCAGTTAGGAATAGGCCTGAAAGGATCTGTATATGCTGTTATGTATAAYTGCAGCTATAATAGCATAGGAAATTAATTTCTTTGTAGTTTTGCATTTGCTCTTCTAAGCAGAATATGATATTGCACGTATCTGCCTTTCAGCTATAATACTTAAAAACTTTGTTGAGGAGTTACAGAAAAAGTGTCACCTCCCAAGAGAAGGAGCTGCCCTGAAATTCAGGTCAAGGTCCTGCTTTTTTATCCAGCTAGACCTTGCAGCAGACACAAGGCATGTTTCCTTCCTGGTAGGCTGCCAAATGAAAGCATCCAGTACATGACATGTCACTGCTACGGATGATCAGCGTTCCAGCCGGGTCCGCAGATGCCCCTTTGGGTTCTGTTAACAGCAACCTACCTAATCATTTTGTCATTGTTTTTGTTTCTTTCCCGTTGCCACGAGGAGTTCAGACCCGGCCCCAGGCCCTGCTGGCACGATCCCCTGCAGCTGCAGCAGAGCAATACAGCCCCTGTCACTGCAGCATGACTGATGGCACCGGCGTTTTAAATGACAAGCTCCGTACAAGGGACAGAAGAACAGCTTGTGCCCTGTGGAACCTYCCGTGTAAGCAGATAAGTGTGTACTGAATATACAAGTAATGAGCCGTAGTGGGGAGAGCRCTTGCTTTGGCTTTCATAGAAAGGCTTGTGCAGCTCAACGAGACAGAGGAAGGTTTGAGGACAGACAGATAGACATAACAGTGTCAAACAGTTGAGCAGCAGGAACGCTGGGCAGACCTTCCGCGGAAGAGTAATAAAGGGTACCTGATRCACCATCAATGCAGAGGGGCACGGGTCAGGATGAGCCTTTTGGAGCTGTTGCTGAAGATGGAAGAAAACCAGGAAAAAAAAAAATCCGGGGTAGGATTGGTGTTAACCTGCTGTTTGGTTGTGGAGCCAGGGGTTTAATTAAGTTCTTTGGAGAGAAATGCAACTATGATGTGGCTTGCTGGGGAAGTAGACCAAAATGGGAACACCCAGAAAAGGCAAATGTTTTTGCCAGAAAATTGTGAGGGTAACTTAGGTACTTTTTGGAAATTGTGAAGGACAAAATAAAAGAAAGTGTTTATTAATATCAATGCAGGCAGGCAAGAAGGACGAGTCAGAAGTCTTGAAACTGCACTGAGAGTGTGAACCTAGGTGACAGGATAAAAGCTTTATTTTTCTCCTGCAAGCCGTCAGAAATAGTAATTACATTTAATTTATGGTTTTCATTTGAAGATATACTTTATATTCARCGCTTCTCAAAAGGCACTCCTTTAACCAAAGGCACATTCCGCCAACTCCTATACCCTAAAGTAGAAACCATTTTCCTCTTTTGCAACTTATAAAACCGTGTTTGATCTCCTCTTGTGATGTCTGCCTTGGGTAGGTTCGTTTAGCAAAAGCACACATCATGCTGCCTGCTTTCTCACGAGGTGAGTTACGGTTACAACACGGGACACGGTCATGCGGCACGGATAAGACATTTTCTGCAAGTCACTMTGAGTTAACAGGAAGCTGCTTTAATGACCTTCATTGCTTACATACTCATTGTATTTTTTTAAATATGATATTTGATTAAAGTTCACATGAACGACACTTAAAGGAATTTAAATTTTCTAGATTGGCTCGAGCTTGCCAGTCACTCTGCCAAGATTTTCCACTGTGTACTCCCTRTAGTTCTGTGGTCTAAATTTAATTGAAGCTGAGAGGCTTTATTATAGATCTGTCATTGAAGTTACTCGTTATATGTTTCACTGGTTGGRATGAGCAGTCACGGAATTTGTTTCTGACCTAATTTATAACGATGTAGAGCGGGAGTGTTTTCTCAGGGAAAGCAGTTGCATTAAACTGTTGAGACAGCAGAATTGGGCTCTGTGCTCTGCCAATAACTCCCCTTTGCAGGTGAGCGAGGAGTAAAGTCCACTGTTAAAACAGTGAATTCCAAGTATGCGAGAACAGAGGTAGGCTGTTCAACTGATATAAAAACATAATTCATCTTTTGATTTTCCCAAATCTAAGATAAAATTGGAGAAAGGAAAATAGCCTGGGCCTTATAGTTCAACCTCCTTATATTATTCAATTTTCTTACCAGAAGGAGCGGGCTAACGATCCAAGATGATCAGATATGTCTAACATACCAGGTTATAAAAACTGGGAATATTAAAGTTAATTTGGTTATAATGTTATAAATCTTAGAATTCTGGTAGTCTCATTTTTGTAGATTCATATAAATGAGCTTCACCTTATGTGACAATGTCTGCATTTGTCTGTGCATTGATTTATCTAAAATGTCTGTGGTAAAATTTCCCGCACTAATAATAGTTATTATTTTAGGTATTTGATATAAAACATGAGGTAGACCATTGTCAAATGATATTACAGTACAAATTAATACAGATCAGAAGTTTACTTGACTTAAACTTAATCCACRGATCAATATTATGAAATAACACCGTGACACTTGCTGGGATTGTAGGAGGAACCCGTTTGGAATAGGGATGTGCGGTGCATTGGCAGGACGAGGTTTTTATTYATATTATTATTATTATTGACAGCCTCCTTTGAGAGAACAGGGGACAGAGTGCTCTTAGCAAAAGCAGCCAAGGAGCAGTTGGGACTGCTCAAGGTTGAGYGAAATAYGATTCACTGAGGCCCTTTCTAATGYGGGACAAATCAGAGCTTCCTGAGGGTCTTCCTGGGAAGTGCTAGCAGGAGACTTTCGTGCATACAGGACTCCCAGTTGCATTAAAGTTCTTTATATTCCTGTAAGAAAGGAGATAAGAAGGACTGAGATGCATTTAAAACAAAGAGGAGGGGGGCGGTACAAGGGAGGAAGAGGGAAGAAGGCCTGTAGTAAAGATCAAAACAGAAAGGTGCAGCTTCCTGTCAACACCAACAGCTCAAATGAGCCGCCAGGTCTGAAAACAATCGCTTGGCCTGCAGACAAGAGCAGTAAATCTCTTTGCTCTCCTATTTAAAGAGAGCTCAGGGAGGTCCCTGGGGGTGCATGAGAACAAACCCGGTGCTTGTTTACAAATAATTGGTCTCTGCCCTCCCAGACTGAACGCGGTGGTTTGCTGCTGAGGAAAGGAGAAAGTCGTGGTACGACTGGGGATCTTATCAAATATTACGAAATGAATCACTAAAAGGGTCAAACTAAGCATTTGTTTTCCCCCTCAGTTATCCTCAGCAGCTGTTGCCTGACTGACGTCAGCAAAAAGGTAGAAAGGTTGCTTGGATTTACAGGCTTGCTTGGGTCAAAAGCCATGATGATTCTCTAAGGTTTTTTTTCTCAGAACACAGACTCATTACTTGCCTAGTGCACGCATATCCCTACTGGGCTATTTTTCCAGGCTAGAAAAGATTGAAGTTAGGAAAAAAGTCAAGACTGAGACTTGTCCTCAGAAAGAATTTGAATCTTGGACCTCTGTTCCTAGTGCTCTCAAAAGGACAAACATTCTCAAACACTTTATGCAACAGAAACACTCAGTTCACTTCATTCTTATTTGCCTTTAAAAATGTTTTTTTCTAGTATATTTTGTACTAATTTTTTTTTTCACAAGAGTACTCGTAGAAGGCAAAGTTGAGCTAATAAACATGCAAATGTGTTCACAGGGAGGTTTGTGCCAGAAAATGTTTATGGGTAGCTGTGCTGCTTCTGATTGAGTAAATCACTGCTCTAACATTCTCTCTCTTCAAATTTGGCTGACAAATAATGGGGCAGGAAAAAAAAAGTGTATAAGAAATATCACTGGCCAAGAATCTAGAACTGGAAACACTAAAATGAAGGTAAGTTAGAGCTTTATTCCCTCCTTCCTTCCCCACYGGAAAGAATGAGTGCTGATTTCAAATAGTAAGAATGGATATGGGGTAAACCAGTGCAGACCCCACAATCTCATCTGCCCAAAGTCACTAATTCACCCTTCCTTCTCTGAATTGCTCACGACGCTTCCATTTGTAGAGGTGTTGCTTTAGGAGTCTACATCTGGCTTGAATACTTGGCTAAAACTATTCCTCATTTGGTCTTCTCCTCAAGGCAAAGAACTGAGAGCTCCATTTACTTCTAATGCTTCTGTTATGCCACAGTGACAGAAATACAGTGTATCCCAATGCTAATTCAGCCAATCAACAGAGAGAATGGCACCAGTTAAATCAGCTAATGTAATATCTTCTACTGCAAAAACAAGCTTTTCCTCACACACTCAAAATATAGGTTTTGATCTATATTACAAGATGTGAAARTATCCTGGGAAGAATTGAAATATTGGGAATGTATTCCCTAAAGTTTTWAAGAAATTTGGGTCAAATTCATCAAGACAAATCTGAGTCCCTTTGGGAAGAGTTAATTAGATTTTTGTACCTTTGTAGGATATCTTTCGTCTTTACAAATGTACATGGCTACTGTCACCTTCCTGAGGCAGTAGTTTACACCAAAAGTATTCAATTTKTATGTGACATGCCTACATAATGCAGAAATCAAAACGGCTAAGAGCTATTCAGACTACACAGCAGGCCAAACAAAAAGACATCTTTGCTGTGATTGACCCACAGAGTACTTTCCGTAAAGAAAACTGGTGTGCCTATGCTTATTTTGTCAAAAGGGAAAAGAACACATGGAAAATAAAGCTGAAACCCCCTTCTGCTGTAAATATGTAGAATAATGCCTCCCAGACCTGCCTCCAGCTTCCACTTGTGTCTCGCTACGTTATGGGGCAGTCTGTACAGCTAGCTGGCTAAGAAATTTTCATTTAAGTACCAGTTGCTGTGGTAACAACACGAAGAGCAGATCAAACAGTTGCCAAGACCAGACRGGTTTCTGTAAGAACTACACACGTGTGAACAATTTGTGATGACCTTATCCGAAAAGGTTATCAAAACAGATTTTCACAGCAGCTGACTTAATGTTGCCTTCTCCAGGGGTCTGGACCTTGATCCTCATCTCCAGATGTTCTCGTGAATCAGCAGTCCTGGGGTTTCATCAGAACTAAGGTCATGGACTTCCCATAAAGGAAATGCCAGTGGATTAACAGAAGTGATACAATTTCATACTCACATGTTTATGCTCCTCTGTCATCATCGAGGGCTGGGCTGAGCCTCCGGCTCTGTCAAAATGTTGAGTAATTATCACATGATAATCGGCAAACTAGAGTTTCTCCCATGCTTAATCTGATTTCTATGCAGAAGTTGCTTACTACTGACTTGAATTCCTCCTACATGTATTTTAACCAATATTATCTCATTATGCTCAGTTTTCTCTAGCTGAAGGTATGTTAYGTACAAAGATTGTCAGGAAATTTTGCACATTAGCTTAAAATTTGTTTGGTCTGGTCTCTTTGTCTCTGGTTTACTCTGTTCTTATGGCTGACGTGAAATTACAACAGCTGAGCCTCAGTCTTCCCATAAGCAGTTAGAAGCTGTAGGGTTTTAATTGTTTTTGTTTTCCTGGGAAATGTGCAAAGGGAATGTGTGCTGTGGTTAGATGCAATTATGTGGGTTGCTCTGYTTGGCCTTCTGAATGTACCTGGAAAGGGTGATGGAAGGCAGCTCCTTAAACATTGCTTATTTCCCATCCTCTCCTTCTTCCAAAATATGTCCAAACACTGATATCTAGCTCATCTAGATCCAATTTAGAGCATGTTCAAGGTTCTTGAAATAATGCAGTATCAAATATACTTTCATTGGCCCTTTTAGGCTGGCCGTAGTGCGTGGCATTGCCCTGAAGGTCTTGTAGACAACACGGAGGTGGATGGCTGGAAGGGGATATACCAAAGAGCTGTGGCTGTGTTTTGAAACTGGGCATAATGTCAGTGTCAGCCCTCTGTCAACCTGTCCATGATGGTTTTAGAGCATTCCCAAAGCTGCTTTCCCCCACTGCTTCAGCCAGGGGTGCCAAGAACGGGTATGCCGTGAATAACGTTGTTCAAGGGCAGACCATGGAGTAGAGGTGGCCGAGTCCTCTGACTCCTTCAACGTTTAGCTCTCTGAGCRGAGATGTGATGTGCTAATGGGCATCCTGGGCATGCACGCTGCTGCGGGTGCGCTGGTGACCTCTTAGGGGAGGGACCTGGAGTTATGGTAAAAGGTTTGTCAAACCTGTTCATAATTGAGAGGTCCTAGCCAACACCAATAAATCCATTTTATAGCTTGGCTGCAATTGCAYTGTGTTTTTGAGCAAGGTCAGAACGTGGTATTTCCGTGTTAGTGTAGCCGTTTCTCTGGTCCTGACTTAGCTCTAGCCAAGGCCCCACTGCATGAGGCTCTG
Source organism: Eudromia elegans (assembly GCA_003342815.1). Classification (NCBI taxonomy): domain Eukaryota; kingdom Metazoa; phylum Chordata; class Aves; order Tinamiformes; family Tinamidae; genus Eudromia; species Eudromia elegans. The sequence goes on from PTEX01000079.1 coordinate 2,397,108, forward strand.
TCTGCAAACAAAGCAGCCTAAGCTCACCAACGKTTATTGCTTTGCAGCGGAGAAAGGAATGCAGTAAGGAAGCATTTACAGCTTGGGAACACAAGGAGCATTCCTAGACCCACTGATGTTGGTGAAAGATTTGGTTTTGCTTATGGATATAGTCAAAATCTGTATTTTTCCTAGACAGTGGAAGTCAGTGTAGACTATGAGACTGGAAATCTACTACCTGAGTCCAGCTGTGTGAGTTAAAACAGCCTTGCTTTTGCCTTGTGTAAGTCACAGTCTGAAGGCAGTGGGTGTGATCCCTTCTACCCAGACTCTGGGGAGGATCTGGGCTATTTCTGTGTCTGAGAATGGCCCTGTGGTAGCTGTGGATGCCTGTGGGAGCCTCTGTCTCCAAGTTGTGGGTCAATGGAGCACTTACAAGCCTTGTAGACCATGGATACATACGTGGATAAGATTTAAGTATATGAATTGTGTAATCATAGTGTTTCATTGACCTATTCAGGTCAGGAAGGGAGCATAAAGGCAAAGGTGGAGATAATTCATGCTAAATATGTGACAACTAGATGACTGATTTCTAGCATAAGTTCTATCCTTTTAAAATACATTTTATATTTTTACAAAAATAGATTGGAAGTGCATTCATAGATCTGAAAAAAAAAGTTCTCATTTCTCCTTTAAAATGCTGCGTATTTGATGCTCTTGGGTGCTCCATTAGGCAACTCCCTCCAGCCTACACCTACACGGATATGTCAGACAGCTCTCACGTTGTCCTCCAGTTTCCAAGCCTGTTGCTTCATGCCTTTGCCAGGAGGTGATCAGCGCGTGCAAAAGGCAGATGATAATTTTGGACTCCCAACAATTTTGTCCCCGGTCAACAAGTACAGCTCTAAAAGCATCCATCAGGAGGCAGGGAATAAGTCCTCACATCAATTACATCCTGTCAACTTTGCTAACCACTTAAGGCAATTAGTTCAGACAACGCGTTGGCTATATTTACATGGCACACATTCYTTCTTGCTGTCCCTTGCTTAATATGTATTGTATTATGTTGCAGCTTGAGCTATCGCTGACACGGCATACACATCAGAGAGCACGCTGTGCCTCCAGCAAGAGCCCTGGGCTTTGGGGAGGGCAACCTCCCAGCTTCTGTGGTCACACGAAGCGCATTTGTCTGCCCCGTGTCACCACCGAAAGGAACCACAACCTGCTGTTCCTTATCGGGACCATGCGTGCACATCCACAAGGAGAAGTTTGGGAAATTGTTCCATTCTGTGTTTTACCTCTGTGCTTTGAATATGTAGATGGAGAAGACACTTGGCAAAAGATGGAAAGCTGGAAGGGAACAAACCAAAAGAAACTGCAGAGTTCTGAAAAATCCATGGGAGTTAATAGGAAGAGAGGGTTTTTTAAGGGACAGGGTCAGTGAGGAAGCTGGTAGAACAGTCTAGTTACATGCTTCTGGCTTTTAGAGCTTGTTCCATGTGAATGCAGYAGGTCTAGGAGACACTCTTGCACAGGACTTGAGTTTTGGGTACTTTCACATCCATACATTATTGTAGAAATTGTGAGAGTTCAGATTAAGCCTAGTATTTCCAAAGGAGCAGAGGTCAAGCTGTGAAATGTGACTTTTCAGCCAGCCCTGGAGTTTGTATTGGCTCCGTGTGCCACATGTTGCTGTCTGACATTGGGACCAGGCGTCTCTCTAKGCAGAGCCACAGTGTTTGAGTCCCCGTGGTAAACTACTGCCTCGTCCTGACTGCGACTGACTTTGCTYTTCTAAGGTTAACGTAGTTGTTGCTTTGTGAAGTTGTTCACTGCCTTGCAAATGGAATAAAATTACCAGGTGAGTGATTCTTCCTCTGCCCATGTGGCAAAAAATTATTCCCTGGAGAGGAATCCGCACCAAGTCTGTGCATCGCCTAACTCCGGKCATGATCTATTCAGTGGAGCTGACAGGGCTTAAATCCTTCGGGCCTCATCTAGTCCTTTGCGCAGGAATGAGCTGTRTTTGTGGGTAATTACTAAATCAGTGTGGAGATGGTTTCATAGATCATTCCAACTCCTTGATCTTCCAATAAGGACTATGTAAGAAAGCTCTAGGCTATTTAAAAGAATTTGCTGACCAAGAGCCTTCTCGATAACACTCCTGTGTTTGTTTCCTGGCTGCTTTTGAAGGTATCTTAGCAGTTTTGAAAATGATCTTTATATTTTCCTGCACAATAGAGCTCTAAGTTTCTCCCTAGCACATTCAGATGTTTCTAGAATATCAGCAACAGCTAGAAAATGAGGCAACATTGCATAAAAGTGTTCACATAGTAACTTGAAACTTGGTGAACCTTCCCTTTTCTTCAACCGTTTCTGTGTCCATTTGTATTGTCTGCAAAATGTACCAAACTGTCAGTGAGCAGCATTCCAGCAAAATGGATAGTAGAAAATGGGGATAATCAGAGTCCCTGTGAGATTCAGAAGTAGCTTGTTGGGTCACTTAGTACTGGCCTGTGAGTGCCTCTTTTCACAATGATACTGAGTTCCTGTGAATTGGAATAAAGGCCCAGCTTATGTTTAAAGAAATAAATAGACTCTAACATTGGCTCCTATCCGGTAGATTTTTCACTGGGTAAGATTGTAATATATGAGAATAATATAATATAATGAAGCAGACCAGAAATCCAGATAGCCTCTGAYAAAAGCTAATATAAAGGAAAAAGACAAGAACAGGGGAAGCATGTAGTGACAGTTCTGTCATAGATTCCTCCTACCATCCGGAACATTGTGGTGTAGCCAGAACTCAGGACAGGCTTTGTGCCTAGACTTTGCATAAGTGGGTTTTGAATCTGTAAAACATTTAGTTGAAGTTGTACTGCTGTGAAATACAAGGAAGGGGATTCTGAATAAGCTGCGCATTCAGAAACAGAAGAATCRGTTCAGATAGAGAAGCGATGATCCTAGCAGCTAAGCCTGCCACCGTGTGCTAACCAAACTGAAGAGCACCACTTGCTGCAGGTTTTGAGCTGGGTAGTAGGTAGCGGAAAGACAGAAGAAGGGAATCTTCTATGAAATCCCCAGCCAGGGTATGAGATCTGGAAGAACAGCTATTATCACTATACTCGCTATATCAATATATTCCAATATACTGGAAGATTTCACACCCTGCTTTGGTGCAGAGTGTTGATGCAAAAGCAGGGATTGCTGCTTATAGAGAAAAATGAACCTGTTCTATTGCACCAGAAACATAGTGCCTGTCAATTAGACTGCGCGTTGCTGTTCTCCAATATTTTACCTTCTTTGAGGCACCCTACACAGGATGTAGCTTCACCAAGGTTTTATGGAAGAACCGTGCCTGATCGATGCGCAGTCAGAAACCTTCGTCACCTCCTTCCCAGACTGTGAGACACAGCAGCGAGGAGCAGCATCACCTCGGGGATTCCCTTTTCTTTATCTGAAAGAATRATTATGGCAGATGATTTGAATACTCACTGGGCCAAGCCTTGCGTGGACCAGGGATTTGGAAACTCCTAAATTTGGAATCTCCCCTCTTCCTTAGTCAACAGAGGTTTGGAGCCTCAGCCTGAGGAACGAGTTTGCATGAAACCGTTTCGTATTGCTGCACAAAGTGCAAGCGTGCGTCATGCGTGTCTTCCTTGAACACTGCACCCACTAGGTCAGAAAGCAGGAACACTCATGAGTCACCTTTGCTTTGGCAACCTCCTGCTGAGGTTCCTTCTCCAACCTCTTATCTGATCTCGGTGCCCTTTGGCGCACACCTGGGACCTACCCGTGCCCCATCGCACGCTGCTCCTGCTGACATCTRCTGGTAGAAGAACCTCAGCGGGCACACTTGCCGCTGCACAAGGAAGGTTGGTTATTCACCAAGTTTAATTCTCATACCTAAATGCAGTGTAGGATTTAGTGGTGAAAATATTGGGCTATTCCAGGGCAAAGAGATGTAGACTTGTATCATTCATCTCAGCAGATTTATGACAGAACTCTTGGGTGGAAGAAAGAAAGGAAGGAAGAGAATGAAAGAATCAGAGAGGGTAGTTTTTGTCTATAATTTGTTTCTTGCTTTTAGGTGCCACAGGCTTTTGGTTTAGGAAATAAGGAATAAGACATGTTTTTCTTTATGCTTACAGCCCATCTTGTCTGTTTTGTTCTTGTTGAGGTTCCTGAAACTGAGGAAGAGTCTACTGAAAAAGAAATTCTTCCAGAGACCCCGAACAGAGAACCAAAAGTGGAGAGAGATCTACGCGGAGTTTTCTAGCCCTTGGGGGAGACAGAGCATTCTATTTGGGTAAGGTACTGGCTTGACTGAWAAAAAGTATATTTAATGATGACATTTCTACTATTTGCTTCTACTGTCAACTATAGTCAACTAGTGATGATATATTTACTTTGGTTTATGAATTCAGAGGCAAGATTCACTTTAGTAGTTTGGATTCAGGGATTTGAATTCCCTTCATGTGCCTGCAATTGGTTTGGCTTATCCAGGGTTATATCACCTGCTTGTCCACCCYTCAGCTTTCCTGTGAAACTTGTACGAGGTGCTATATGGCTCAGTTGGTACTTGTGAATTTTTTGAGGCCTGCTGGAAGGGAAAACATTTTTCTGCTGATATTAAAGTAATTGAACACTGAGCATGAACAATGTCAAAATTCCMTGTGTCTTGCTCATATAAGATGTGAACTTGGGGAGAATGCTCATTGACTGAAGAGGAAAATCAGACCCGTATCTCAAAAACGCCTTCCAAGCCCATTTACCCCTCTGTCTGWGAGCTGAGTCCAGGCTGCTCTCTTTCTCGAGACAAACATCAATATGTACACAATTAAGCACAAGAAATAGGTTATGTGACAGGTTCTTATTGATCTTGCTGTGAAAGTACTGGAAAAAGAGTAGAAAAGGCTTCTAGAACAGACATAAATGCCTKCATTGGTATTCTCCATTATCACAAGGTCTTGCAGTGATAGGATGTTCCCACAGGTTTGTACTTTTAATGAGTTCCTGCAGGAGTCCTAAAGATGGTTAGCTGCGACAGACCACTAATAAGCACCCCAGAAGGCACAATGAGTACGTTGAGCCCGTCTTATTCAGGGGTAATTTAATACAGTCATGCTGTTTCAAGCTGTTGGGAACTGGAGMTAGAGACAAACCATTGAATATTGATAGGTGCGTTTATGGCCATGAGCCAAGAAAAGGTGATGTCATGACTAAATGAGATCATGCAAGTAGAGAGTCACAGCCAAGGAAGATAAATTAAGATTGAAAAAAGAAAAAAGAAAAAAGGAAAAGACATTGGTTTATTTTCCTACGTTTGTATATTTGGCTTTGCAATAAGCAAATGCAAAAACCCAGCACAGATTGGGTTTTCTATATAATTATATAATTTCTATATAATAGAAACTTAAACTTGTCTTTTTTAAATTATTGTCTAGGAGATTTTAGCCACTAAATCTGTTCCACACCAGATAGGATGGRTCTCAAAGAGACAAATGACAAAACTAGTAGGAGTCTTCCTCARAGAAGCAGGTATTGTAACTGTCATAACTAGGTGCTTTTCTGGGGAAATATTTTTACTTTATCTCCATTGATCTTGTATAAGGAAAGAAGAAGAAAAAGAGAAGGAAAAGCCCTTGATGGTCTTAGATTATAGTTCTGCAAAGAAAGGATGATATTGCTAAATAAAACTGATGAATGATGATCATACAGAGAAACCCTAAACTGCTCATTTACCAAGTTGTGTCTCAGAATGAAGCCAAATTTGAAAGCAGTTTGAAAGTTTTGCTGTTATACATCTTAAGAAGATGAATGTTTGTATACGAATTTTTGATATCCCAAGAGCAAGTCCTACAGATTTCCTGAAATTGTCTGTATCAAAGGAACACAGAGAGGAGGTGATGTCCCGAGGAAATACCAATGATAAACAGGAGAAAGCTCCTGAGATCAAGAGGGACTGTTCCATTCTTAGACAGATCTTTTCCACAGTTTTTATCTGTTCTGTATTGTTTATAGGGAGTGACATGTGTTTGTCACTATGTTGAGAATCTAATGTCCCATAGGAGGAAAAATTATGTTGTAACCCTACCCAATTGCTTCTTTGTGTTCTTACTTTTCTCTGTGTGAAAGTTGGGATCATAGTGTGGTTAAAGACATCAGGAATGTCTTGAGAGCTTCTTTGGCTATTCCTGCAGGCAAGGTCAATTATTTCCGTCGAGTTTGCACATGAAATGGCAGCCTTAACTTTTGTTTTCCCAGTGTGATTTGTAAGACTCTGGATGGTCCCTTGTCAAGCAGAGCTAGCAAACTTCCATCCTAACTGCACTACGCAGCCTGTCTGCCCTGGCCCTCCTATCTGCAGAGGCAGCAGGCGGTAGGAAACACAGGCATTGACTGGTAGAGAGGGATGGCCAAGCTTGAGTGTTAGCCTGTACATTGGCTCCCTTGGGTTCCTTCTCTCCTTGCCACAAATACTTTCTTTGCACTGCTTCCTCTTGATTTCTGCAGATTATTGCTTGCCATCTCTTTCTATTATCTGCCATTTTCACTATTTGCCTTGTGCTCTTGGAAGAATCAAGTACCAAAGACTGGGATAGGGGTGTCTGGGTTTATAGCAGGAGATTTTTGAGCCTTGTCATCTTCACTAACACTTGTGGATCCTGTCTGACCACAGTGCAATGTTGTGGCAGCTCCAAAACTGCCTTGTAAAAATGCAGACGTACACAGGACCCACAGATATGTTAAACTTAGTAACACTAAACACTGTCTTGCATTACAAGTCCCCACAGTTGGTGGCAGAGGATGTTTCTATTAAATATGAAGCAAAATTTACCCACTCTGATCTTCAGTAATTTTGCACATGTCTTTTGAGGCACTTTTTATTTCACCAAATCAAAGATTTGCTATTTTAGGGATGTTATAGCAGCTGATTCTGCATTCCTAGGGGTTGTGCCTTTTTCTTTTTTGGCAAAAGTCTAAATGTTTGGGTGAGCATCTGCATGCAATGTTGTTCACCAGCCGGAAGGTGGAGTGCAGGCTATGTCGTTTTAAATTCCTCTCTGAATTTCCTATGTTGGCATGCTGATGGTTGCAGAGTCCTGATGCTGAAGACTAATCTTGATGCTTATGAGACTCAATGAAGATAAAGCAGTAGCAGACTGCAAGTTCAGGTTTCAAAAGGTCCTTGAAAACTTAAGAAGTTCTTAAGATCACCCTCAAAGCTGAAGCTAGGAGGCCATTCCTGGCCTTTGAGCTAGAACTGAGACCTTGAGCAGAAGGGTGAGAGAGATAAGAAACAGGGGAAAATAAAAGATCCTGAGAGCAGATAACTGAGCAAACTGTTCTAGGCTAATGCTGAGAATCAGGAAAAATCCAAAACCAAAATCTGAGCTTAAATATAAAGTGAAACTTAGAACTTGTTTATAGTAAATTAGGCTCAAAGATAAGAAATTTCCTTAGTAGAGTTAGCAATAGTTTATTTTTGCTGTATTTGTGAGCAGAGTCATCTCTAGTGTCTGGACAAGCCATGGAAGGATTGGCCTGTGTTTCCTGGTGTACAGGAATTGCAGCAGCGTTTGGCCATAGCTTGTAGGAAGTTCCAGTTCTAGACTAATAAACAGGTGGCCATGGCATAAGAAAACCTAGAACAACATTAACTTGATACCCATGAACTGTTTGTTCCTGCCGTAAGTTGGTGTCTGGCTTCCGTGCGCTCAGTGTACACCTCTGTTTAGAAGCACACAACAAAAGAGGCATTCAGAYTTGGGAAAAATCAATGACTGCCCAGAAATTTCTTTTCTGAGACAGTGCTGGTACTAGTTTATTAACTATGCTACTGGGTTAGCATATTTATCCACTCCAAATTAACTGAAATTTTGTTKTATTTCATAAAGTTGCATCCTTTGGATGATCTCCTCAAAATACCCGTGTTTGCACACATCATTAACATCATGCCCTAAGCAACAAGCTACTTAAATTCTTCCCAGCCCTCAGGGAAAGCAACTGTAGAGTTAGAGACTGTTCATTAACTGTACCCTGGCTTCAGCTTGGAAATAATCCAGCCTTATTGCATGTTGCATGTGAGCTGTGTTCAGCCAGCTGGAGGAAAGGTAACAACTAGGAGACAAGGTGTTCATTAGTCTAGGAAATTGTGAAAAATCCTTCCACTCTGCCCAAATCCTCCACACCTAAGAATAGTTAGATGATGTTGTATATCTCCTCTTAAAATCTGCCAATGCTATACAGAAAAAAATCACTTATGAGAATTGGGTAAAACATCACTTAAAGCTATTAAAAACTCCTTTGTATTRCTTGTGCCCCAGAAACTGTCACCTTGTTCCTTCCCCGTGTTTTCCTCTTGAAGAGAATTAAAATCCCATTTTCTGTCACCAGTGCCGTGAGTCTAGTCCTGACATTGCCGGTGCTATAAGAGCAGGTCAGCGTCCTCCAGGTTTGAGAGCCTAGTGTTTGGGAAGAGTAAGTGAGAGCACTCCTCTAAGTCAGGTGAGGTCCTTCCTTCCTTCCCACATCACTTTTAATTATAACTGCTGCCATCTTTCTTTCTTTTGTGAGGGCTGCAGATCCGGCGGGGGATCTGGCAAGCTGATCTCCGACAATATCAGATGTTCTAAGAACTCTTAATCGAAGGCAGTCCATGAAAGCACCCCAGGGAGCACTTTATTCTCTGTGTTTAAAAGGACAAGAAAGTACAATAGCTCTCTTTATAGTGGTACAAAGCAGCCAATTGATCTTGTCAGTTTAATAAATAATACAATTGCTTCCATCAGACGCTGTTAATATACTGCTGTCTGGAGTAATATTGTACAGAACTGTACAAGTATAGAAACACTACCTGCCTAAGCCTAGCCTGGATTAACCACCTCTCCCCCCTTTATCACCTAAAGACAAAGCTGCCAGCAACAGTCCATAAAGGGCATCAGGTCCCCAGATCATCATCCCTTTCTTCCTTTAACATATGTTCTTGGAAGAGACAAACTAATTTCCTGATGCATCTGCTGTCTGGCTGGTTTCTAGCATTTGTGCAGATGCAAAAGAGACTTGGGAATGSAAAATAGGCAGCAGGGTGGGGTTTTGGTTTTTTTTTTTTTTGGGTTTTTTTGGAAGGGTTGGGGAAGGATGGTTGTCGTTCACTATCTATGTGATCTCAAGATGCCAAATTTGCATCATGCTTTTCAAATGCTCAGGAGACCTGGGTGCAGTTTTTCATCTAGAGCTTTGCAAATAGAGAGGCCAGGTCATACTTGCACAAATACCTAAGCAGATATCATGCAGCTGGCTGCATCTCTGAGACCAAAGCTTCCTCTGATTCCCCGTTGCCCTTTGAACATCATTTAAATGACCATGAGACCATGTTTTAGAACCTGGGACTRGACTTGCCTTCTTCGGTCATTGGGTGAACCCAATTTAGGTCTGGAGGAAACTGGTCTGTTCCTAGTCTACCTGCTAGTGGAGAGAAGTCTTCCTCGTTATCGCCATCGCACTGGTTCTTTTACCTGCTGAGAGCCTTGGTACAGACACCAAGTTTGCAATCCTTGCTCATGCTTAGGAAAGGATTTCTGCAGATTTAGTTGAAACCCGTTTGTGTGGCCTGTGCTGTGAGAATGCCCCAGGTGCCCTCTGCAGAGAGGCTCAAGGTGGATCAGGTCGACCTTCCTGAGCTTCCAGAGCAAGTSTCAAACTGTTCAGACACCCACTTCCCTTGGGAGTAGAGCAAAGCTCAGAAGTGATGGGTGATCAGTGTTCTCTGGGTATCCTAGTACTGGGCTAGGCATCACGCTAGGCTTCAGTATGACCCTCTCTGTTCGTACTGATGCCGACCGTGCAAGAGCCCACCCCACTCCAGAACATAAATAATCTCCCCAGCCTTAGCACTGGGCCCAAATGAGTAGGAAATCCCTCAGTTTGGTGTTCAGGACCGTACTAAATCAGGGGACTTGCACCCAATCCAGCTTGGAGGATGGACACAGCTGGTGTGTGACTGTCAGTTTAATCCTAAGAGTTAACTACTCATTTCCAGCACTGTAAAACCGGCATTCAGTGAGCCCATGTTTGAGGTCTTTTCTGCAGAGAACTTCAATACATGCTCTTTATTTTGATTAGAAATGGAAGCCATTTGTTTTAGCTGTCTGCCAAAATAAGTGGAGAATTAGAGAGCCAGGACATGAACCCCAGTCATCTTCTGCAGTTGGAACAGGCTCCTCTAGCAGCTCCTTCTCCCTGTGCTACGTGGTAGAGCATTACAAGGATGCCCATGTTAGATGTGTGCTGTGCAGCGTTCTTGCTGAAAAGGCAGCAAAGCCTAATTGTTTGGAGAGAAAAAAAATGCAGATTTTGCTTGAAAAGGGCAGAGCATTTACTCTGGTTGTGTTTCAACTCTCCTGTTAAAAACTTGTAGAAGATAAAGGTCTAACATTGTAGAAGGGAGCTCGCCAGGTWTTCTGTGCAGGAAACAATCTGCCTGCATGCTACCCACAGTGATGGGCTGCCTGCTGCTAATCAGAGCACCGTTGTGCCTTGTTACTGAATACTCCCTGTGAATAGTGACAAAGAAGCTGTTTCCAATGCATTTATTGACTGTGTGGTGTAAAACATCTTTTTAGGAACTTCATAGATAGATCTGAAAACAAGGTCCCCTCCATGGTGATCTCCAAGTCTGAACAGATGAAGCCTGGGCACGCAATGGGGAGATGGAGGTGACCAGAGCAACCTGAATTGAGAGTGAATGCGAGAATACTCCACGTTCTGTGGGAATATCCTGCGAGTTACAGCTCTGAGGACGGGGCATGGGCAGGTAGGCGCTGTGGAAGGGAGAGAGCCAAGTAATCCAGCAGGACGTGCCTGCTGAGCTTCACTTCATCAGCGAGATGCCCRCCTGCCATTTCCAGGCAGGTCTAACAGCAACGAGGCTATCGGTGCCCTGCAAGATTAAGCTCTTTGATTCCAGTCTCCTTAGCTGGAAAGCATGTTGTTTCATCTGAAGCTAGGCTCCRTTTGTCTTAGGCTGTGTGCCTGCTGAGAAAAGGTATGCATAATGAAATGATTAAATCATGCGTTTTCAAATAATCAAAGTCATGCTGTTTCAGATATGCAGAAATTCTCTTCCTCTTATGAGACATCTAGCCAGATTCATAATTTCTTTTGGATTTTAAATTTCTTAGAAGGATTCTGAATAAAAAAAGAGGATCTGGTTAAGGCCAGCTCTGCTTTCCTATATGCCCAGGGCCAGATATGATCACATTCATATTCTTCTTGTGTCGCTGCAGACAGAAAATAACCTTGCAGTCTGATTTTATGCTCTACAGAAAATCATTCACACTGTGACAGCACTTCAAAATAGTTCAATCCTTATTCTGTATATGCTGCTAGCTATGACTGCAGTGCAGAGAAAAACGCTTCACTGAATCAGTAATTATGGGAAGGGGTAAAGTCTCCAAATCGTTCTTTTCCGTCTTGATTTTGTCACCAATCCCTCGTCCCTGCTGTGTCTCCTGTCTCTGRTTTTTCCCTTGCGACTCTGCGCTAYCTCAAGCTTTGGCATCCCTGGTACACGTAGTTGCTCGGCACATGTTAAATGTAGTGTGCAATAAGGTTGGAGGATGCTCTGTAGGCTGTGGTTTATGGGATTTGTAGCTCCTGAATCCTACACATTTCCTGATCTTGGGAAATCTCCCTGAGGAACTGTCCCTTGGGGCAGATGTGCTGGCACAAAGTGGCTGATCTGCTGCTCCCCAGACAGACGTGGAGATCCCCTGTTTCTTAGTGGGAGCAAAGTGGATCCTAGCGCCTGAATGCTGCTGAACTGCAATGAGACCTCTTTTTAGCAGCAGGGTGCTGGCCAGGAGGGAATAGGTCATAAAAGCACATGTGGGATATGGTGAAATGCAAAGAGAAGGAATGAAGARGGGCGTATGCAGTGGAAACAAAAAAGAAAAGTGACTCAGAAAGATCCTTATCTTTGTCAGATTCCAGAGGTTCCCACCCATGCACCAAAGCAATTTCCCTTCTTAAAAGGAGGCTGTCAAGGCTGATTGGCCTTAACTGAAAACTTCTGGTTTTRTCTTGGCTGATAGGCACCTATCTGTGCGACTTTGTTGTTTGGCATCTATCTCAGTAGCACGCATGCAACTTACCGAAACAAAGGAGAATCAAGGAGGGTTTAGAGCTCCCAAGGTCATTGAAATGCAGCACAGACTAAGGGTCAGTAATTGTAATGAAGGGATTGTATTTACAGCGGAGGTGACGCAGCGAATACAATAGAGCAGCAACACGAGATGCTCTTGCAGGTTGATTTTTGCAGATGCMAAATAACAGCCTCAAGGGAATGAGTCTGCCCTCCTCAAAGCACTCTCCTTTGCAAATTGAGCAACAATTGCAGGCTACCTGGGAAGACAGAGAACTGCTTAATTGAACAGCAAAACATAAGATCTCTATTTCAAATATGAATTAGCTTTTCAGGCCAAGCAGAAGCGTTTAATTTTGACAAAAGGGAGTCGTAAGAGCTCAGCTGTTCGGTCATAATGGAAACTGTCACAACCAGGCTCATTTTCATGAGGGAAGTGTYGTACCAAGAGCCTCCAGCTCCACACGTGCCGGTCTCTGTCCTGAAACAAAACACCCCAGTACAAATGACACCCARGCACTAAGATTTTCAGTTTCAAAGGGCTTCTGCACTTCACCTAAAAGAAACAGTGAGCGTATGGCTGCCCCACAGGGATGCAGGGGACACTGTGTGATGACCCTTGATCTGAAGCTCAGACGTTGAAGACGCTGTGGCAATAAGACAGAAAACATTAGTCCAGCAGAAAGCCTTAATCGATGCATTGAAAACGGTGAACTTGAGCATCTGTAAAGAGCYGATGGAGATGGAAGAAAAGGAAATAATGAAAGCCTGCATTAAGACAGAGACAACTTGGATGACTTTTATTTAAATCCATGTTGTGAAATAAATCTGCTAATTTTACTCCAGAGCTGGATTTCCTCAGCGGACAAAGTAAGAAAAGCTTAGCAGCATGGCAGAACAAACTCGGCGTTCAAAGAACAGAGAGTAATTTCTCCTCTCCGCATGACCAGAGCTGAACGGTGGTGCTGGTCGCCTTCAGCTGTGAAATGCTGCAGCACAACAGGCAGCTTGATGCTGYCCTGTCCTGCCCTGCCCGGGGGGACTYTCGGGGACAGGACAGCCAAGGTGCAGTTTCCAGAGGCAAACCTGCACATCCTGTGCACTTCCCTCCTCCGGTAAGAAGCTCACGGTGGGTGTTCACTTCTGCAAGGCGCCTGCCAGCCTCATCCAGAGCTTGGAGCTGCGGAGCGGGAGAAATGTTCCTGCCCTGGAGGAGAATTTCATCCAACCGAGATGGGTGTTTGGAGCAACTCTGTTAGAAGGTGAGTACCCAACGGCAGCCTTGTGGTCCAGGCCGTCTGGGGCCTTGGGATCTGGTCTACCATTTTTCCTGTGTMCTGTGCATGGCCTGTGTGCTACTGTGCGCTGCAAGAGAAGAGCRYGGAGGGATCCAAACCCCAGACTTCCACCCGTTGTTGGTCATGTGCACGATGCACRTGGAGACACCAGCATGCAGCCCATKTAAAGTCAGTGTTGCCAGYGGCTCTTCCCCATGTTAGCCCTCCTCYTCCTCGCAGAGTCCTGCTTCTTTCTTTCAGCTGCTGCACCTCTTGAACCCAAAACTTTGACCAGGAGACRGAGAAGAGCAGCGTGCGGTTTAGAGACATCAGTGCAATTTATTTCAAAAGTGCCTATTAAAAGACKTAAAGCCTTTAGCAGCCAAGAGTAGAATAACTTTGTGTTAATAACAAATTATGCCTGTTCATATTGATTTTCCTGTCTGAGCAATTCCCAGATCAAATGCGCCCCTTTTACAAGTCCAAAGGTGATTTTTCTAGCTGCTGTCACTCCAAACTGAGGAGCTAAAACTTGCATTTTTCTTTCCTACATCGTTGCAGTAAATAAAAACCTCCTAGCGAAGAYGCACCTTATCATTTTGTTGCTGATCCATAACGCTTACTTCTTAATAAAGCTTCCCAGCTCCATCAGGCAGGCATTGCTATCAAGAGTAATTGCACRTTAAAGCACTGGTGGTGTGCAATGTTCGTCCTCCCGAGGATCCCAAGTGCTCTCATAGATCCTGCTCTCTACTCTTGCTGCCTAACCCACAAATTCAAACAACTTCCAGAGTGACAGGAGTGCCTAATGTCCAGAAAAGGCTTCGGATGAGGTGAGCTTGCTGTCGAATTGTTATCTGCGTTCTTTTTTTAATGGGATTTAATTCCATATCTTCCCTCCTAAAGCCTGTCAAGCATATCTGCTCTCTGCCAAGCGATTCGGAGCTGGCGTTGTTTCTTTGAGAGCCACTGGCGAGGCGGATCAGCCGCGATGCTTTCGGGTTAAGGGGACACCGGGATCGAGGCTCATGACCAGCCTGCAGTCACATTGCCTCAAGTAACGTTGCACGGCCGGCGTGAYGGGAGTTAGGAAAGGAATGAATGAATTTAACATTTATTCATGAGTGAGGTGCTCTGGGAGGATTCTTAATATATTTTTCAGTAACAACACAAAATACCAGCATTCCAAAAAAGACAAAGTAGCAAATACCCAAGGGACATCCTATTGAGAGAAAGGAAATCAAACTGATTTGACTCCAGAAATAAAAAAATGAATACTTTGAATATTTCTCTTTGTGCATCTGATATCATCTCTYCTATTTTCCGAATGAAAATCACTTTTCAATGCTCTTTATCTTTTCTTTCTCTCTCTTTTTCTTTTTTTTTATAATATCTTGGTGTCTTGATGATTAAGGCAGGCAATTTGTGCTGATTTTCCTCCTAGAACTTTCCTGTAGRAAAGAACTCAGCAATGGAACAATGATGGTGACCAGACCTGGAGAAAAAAAAACCTCTAATAAGGTACACATGTTGTCTTTACCTATGTCAGAGTGCGTTTCAAGACACACTATTGGGATCATAAATGCATCTTTGTGTTGTTTTTTGTCTGGCTTTAGCCTTTCAGATTCCTGTGCTGAATTCTGTGATTCCCAGGATGGTATCAGTAGCACTGCTATGAATTGGACTCGAGTTCCTGGCCCCAGAGTTSAGTCGTCCTGAAAGCCCTCAATGGAAGAGGTAATCATTTTGAGGGATTTCTCTGTAAGAAATATAAGACAGGAGTAACAGAACAGTATGCATTTTTAGGTGACAAAAGCCCTCATGTCCCCTCATATATGTGTAGTATATATGTTCTTTATATATGTAGTTCTTCATGTCTSCTTGTTCCTTAGAGTCTTTTCTTCACAACCACATCCTGGAGAACGAGGGATGACCTCCTTTTCTTCCCCCTTATTCTTATTAATATGGGAGAAGTTAAAATTTAAGGTTAACAATGTGTAGAAGATCAGATTTGAATACCAGACATGCTCCATCTGCAGGAAGGAGGGCCCTGCTTGGTTATTTCCCGTGTCTCTGCTATGCGCRCTTGGCCTTTTGCATTCAGACACAGCAGGGGATTTGTCCCTTGGACAAATCCTCTCCCTGCTTCTTTTCTTTTACAGGCTCCCATAGCAAGGACTCCAAAGTTATCTAGCAACAATGGATGGCATCATGTCCTCCCACAATAACTCTAAATATCATCCCAGCAAACACTGTCAAACAAGCRGTGCAATTAACACGAAAATGAAAACCGGCGCTCCTGAAATCACACAGCGAGGTGTCCTTTGTCTTGCCATACAAATTATTTCCATTATTTCCTTGAGTGCTTTGCTTTGTCTCCGTTTGCGTTTCAAGCTGCCTCTCATTTTCCCTCCTCTCTTGTGATCACGTGCAAGAAACTGGAGCGCCCAGGCGCAGATATCCAAAGCACCATCATCCGGAGCTGCCACTGGAATGCAGGTCCGCCCGGTCCATTTTTTCCCATTGTGCTGGGTGCAATGGTTCCATACATGCTCCTACATACACACCCTGTCTTTTTGGGTACTGTTAATTATTTTAAGCTACTCTTCAGGTCGGAAGCATAGCGTATTACTGTGGAAAATGGGTAGTTTCTCCCCTTCTGTGGTGACTAGTGAGCTATGAAAAGCTTTTTSAGCTTGATTTATTCTGACTTCTCTTGTGTCCTGCTGATTTATCTATTATGCTCTAAAATAAGGCCAATTAAGCCCAACAGTTAAACCAGACAGACTGGCATGCATTTTCCTATCAAAAGGTGCTTTAGAAACAAAAAAAGACACTCTATAGGTCAGTAAATGGTATCTTTTGCTTTGAACCAAGGACGGCACCACGCAATTATCGTTGACTCTGTTGTCACAGGCACGTCACATCATCACCCTGCTTTGCTTTGTTATTACACTCGGTCAAAGCAGGGAAATATAAAGGAAAAGGCTGTTCTGTCGAGTGCTCCGAGGACGGAATCGCTGTATTTTAATAACCTGCCTTGTTCATATGAGCAGAGGCAGCAGCAGCCAAAGCACCGAGCAGTTGTTGGCCAACCAAAACACAGCTGCTCTGTCTCGGTTTGAAGTCCACCAGCCTTTCTGCTGCCCCTCTTTAGAGATTAAGCTTAATCTTCTGTATGTGAGGCTTAAGTCACCTTACTCGAGAACGGTTTCACTGACAGTCTTCAAGTTTTTTCCTCTTTACCTCATCCTTTGTGGTTTTGGCATGGAAATGGTTTTATTAGAAATGTACCCAGGCAAAAAGAAAAAGCAAAACTGTATAAAGCCTGTGTGGTTCTGTCACACACCCAGCCTTCAGGTCAACGCTCTGCAAAGGTCCCTGGAATTCACAAACTTTTTAAGAAAATATAGGCTGATATTTGGGTATTCTATCAAAACCAGGTGAAACRATGATTTTGCGTCGTTTGAACACGTGGGTATGCACAAAATAGACACTGCATTTTAAACTGAATTTTATTTAAGTATTTAGATTTCTTTGAAATCCAAGCAAAGTGTGGGAGGTGGAAATGTGCAGGTCTTTAATCTATATGGATCGGAATTTTATAAAATATTGAGTGAWCTGGAGCAAAATGAAGCAGCTGAGTGTCACTCGCCTGCTTTCCTGCCTGTTAGAAAGCTAAATCAGAGTTATAAGTAACTCCTCATCGCTGGCAATAAACTCATTGCACTGGTTTATGCATAAGGGCTTCTGTTCCCAAGATAGACTCTGGTATGTGGGTTACATTCAAGTCTGGTTTTAGAGCAGAACTGTTCCAAAAGCAGCTGAATGTCTGTCTGCAGGTCTGTGATTTGGTAGAAGCCTGGATTTAAGCTTTTCTTTCTTTACTGCTTGCATGTCACCACACTTTTCTAATGACCGCTGCTTGCTGCCTCAGTTGAATAAGTTTCCKAGATTAACCAGCAAAAAGAAAAACCCTCCACCCTTGGTTCTTTTTCTTTTCATAATTAGCTGCTGCTTCTCTTGAATTGCTCTTTTATCATTATGTTTTTCTCTTGCCTGGATGTGCCCAGTACCTTAAAATTAAAGTGGAACAGCTCTATATAGTTCCCAATCTGGGATCACATGCTGCTAACTCATGCTCATTAGAGCAGTCCCACTGGCATGAAGAGGGCTGTTTCACATCAGGTCTGCTCTGTGAAGTTTAGTAGCTTCTGACCTTCAGTTACATGTTTTAAAAAAATCAGCAAAATGGTCTCTGACTCACCCATAATAGCTTAATTACCAATGTGTGATGAATCTCCAAAAAAATAGATGCGAATATGTTTATATAACGATCAGAAAACTTTTGCTCCCGAAGGGAAAGAACAACTGCACTTTCAACATCACTCATGTTTTGCCCTGAAGGAGACTTACGTGCTGTGCCAAAATGTAATAATTAAAGGGACATGGTCCACAAAAAAAATAAATTAATAGAATTTTCTTACCTGTCTTACTTGGCAATATAACAGAGTRTTTGAAATGAAGGGATTTTAAAAACAAGTTTGCTTTGCACCACTTAGGTTCCTAAGTCTTTCGCTAATGCTCAATGTGAACTACAAAATTGGACTTTTTGGTTGCGCTCCTAGTTCGTGTCTGATCACTCACTGCTSCTTTGTTTAATGTGCTCTGAATTTTAAAGACATCTGCTTCACTTCAGTTGTRTCCCCCACTGTTGGTCTTTGCTTACTCCCGTTATGTGCACGCTAAAATRTTGCTGGCATGAGTATGGGAGGAAAGTAAATGCAAAGCCAGCACCACGGATAAATGCTGATCCCTTTAAAGTGTCCGAGCCTCTCATGAAATCTTTGATGCAGAGGCTGTTAAGCAAGATAGACCACGATTTGTCAGCTCTCTATGCAAGCAACAAGAGGGAGCATCTGCAATTACTTTATGAAAACAGCCACTGGTGAGAACTACAAATCAATACATGCAATGKGCTTGGTATACTTTGTTTTAATGAATCCCTGCTCTGCACAGCATTTGGAGTTTCTTAACTGCCCTGCTAGATCCCTAATATCAAGGCAAAAGTACAAAGGGAGGGAACTGCCTCCTCCAGAGCTGGAGTCATGTGGCCAGACGCTCCAAATAACCCTGCAAATTTAGCTCATTTATTTTTTGGTGTTTCTCCTGGGTGGCTGATGGTGCAAGTAATCCACGCAAAATCACAGGCCGCTTTGTCAGCCAGGTGGTTGTGAGGGCATTGCCAGGGTTTTGAATTAAACAAATAAAGKAAAAGCATGAGGCCACGTACTGTTGTGTCCTGGGGCAGGTCTGTCCCTCCTGTCGGTGTCAGAGATGGCCAGAAAGGGAGCGAGATGCAGTAACATGCAGCTCTCCCCAGGCAGACGTGCCCAGTCCRGATGCTGGCACACTTCCGTGCCAGCTTACCCGTGACTTAAGAGCAGAGAATAGACATTGACCCATCACGTGTGTGCAGRGGGCTCTGCCCTGCCGAGCTAACCCGACCACATGGCTCCTGGCTTGGAGCTGGCTTGCATCTGGTCCTCTCCAAGCGCACGCAGAGGAATTTGCGTCCATCTGCACTCACGACCCGATGCAGCTCCGGGAGCAGAYCGGGGTTAAGGCCAAAGCAATGCTGCTTCTAGGAACAGCGCCTGGGGCAAGGCCTGTCTGATCCAGCAGATTGGATGTTCTCAAGGCAAAGAAGGCTCCTCTACTTCAAAGGCAKGGCGTTCTCCTACTCACGGGGGTTAGAGCAAAAAGATCTTGTGTTCTCATGTGGGCAGTCACAGCTTGGAAGGCTGCTGGACAGTCCACTTTGTCCATGAACTGTTTGTAATTTCAGAGAGAGGGGAAAACATCCAGAAACCAAAATGCCAGAATGTGTTTAGTCAGCTTGAGTACGGATATACTTGAGMAAATCACGGCTTACTTATAACAATTGCTCAAACTGAACTAGATTGATACCCCAAATTAGTTACTGCTGGGGAGTCATCTCTTCCTCGGTAACCACTGCAGTGAAGAGACRCTTAATCAGAAGAATTAAATACGCTCATCTCATAAGAGAGCCCTATGAAAGAAATACTGCAAACGTTTAGGTCGTGTAAATATTTGCTCAGGTCAAAAGTCACCTGGCAGCACTCAGCACATGCCAGGTCTGTCAGTCCCCTGTGGCTGGCACTTATCAGCCTTTTTAATTAGCAGACTAACGACCTCCAGAGAAACGCATGTCCCCAGTGAAGATTTAGTTCAGATTGATTACARCCATCCTTCAGAGCTGGGGAGCATCGACTGGCTGGCCTGCATTAGGGAATGAGTTTTAGCCATCACATATGGGCAGCCAGCTGGGAGAGGTTCCCAGGGAAGATCACCGCTGCTGGGGGGATAGAGGTTCCTTYTCTCCGGAGATGGATGCTTTGCTGTAGCTGTGTTCGCCTGTTTGGAGGTTTTTCTTTAATCTAACAGGCTTGGTTTGTAATCCAGAGTAACTAGTTTGCTGGAGGTTTCTTTCTAGGGCTCGGTAGTTGCTTGGCTTCCTTCCCGTTGGTGATCCCTATGCACACATAGCCAAGTGTGCTTTTCTTTATTAAGGCTTTTGTATGTATATCCCATCCCATAAGCTAAACGAAGAGAGGGTTTCTATGCTCTATATTTTGAGGGGCTGGGGTTCTGTGATGCCTCCAAAGTTGCAATGGTGGATTTAGGTGAATTTATTTTTGGAGGGGGGAYAGAGGATCCGTAGCATGGGGAGAGCACTGAGCGCATCTCCATGAGATCTTCCTGCTCTCACTGCTCCCAGGAAGCACAATGCCATATTTTCCTGAAATTCACCCAGTTTCTCTGCAGCACTCCATTTCCAACGTAGAAACGCACATCCAGACACATCACTTTGTCATAAAGCTTGCTTAATTACTGCCTAATTACCTGAGCAGGCTATGCCWCCTGCAGAACAGAACCACTGGGGAGGGTCAGTTGCCTAGAACTGTGTGTGCACAAAGGAGAACCTGCTAAATCCATACAAACCAGATTATACCCTCCATGCTTTGGCTAGCGTCCTATTTTCTAGGGCAAGTTTGAAGCAAAGTGACGGGTTTGGCCTTTACTCTGGAWGTGAGTTTAAGCACTGACATATGTAAGTACAAGAACTTGGACGGAAGGAATTGGATAAGCAGTTAGAGATGTCTCGCAGGAGATAGGCTGGCAAGAATCTAGCTGATTTAACACCTAGGAAGTGTGAGAGGCTGTAAGTTAAGCATGACAGATAATTAATTTCCATCTTCTTTTATCCAAAGGAAAATGATTATCCTTCCTTTTTCTTTTTTCCTAGCCCCAATTGAAGGTAGATCAGTTTTTCAATTCAAGTGAAACCTTTCAGTCCTGCGTGTTTATAAAGCACTCCACGCCACAGGGCAGCTCTTCACAGCAAATGAAATTAATTCTCCTGTTTACTGCTGAGCTGTGGGAGACCCTTGGCTGACGGCATTGCTGGTTTAGCAGCTCCACTTGCCTTCCCTCAACATGTGCCCACTGCTGGTCTAATCYCAGGGTGTGGACTAGGGACCATGGAGGAGCACAGGCCTCCTTTTCAAAGTAAATGCTGGGATTCAGCTCACCTGGGTGCTCTCTTTTGCTCTGCTGTGGACTCGTTGCATGATCACGGGCGAGTYGCTTCACCTTGATGCAGGAGCTGGCCACAACGTGTCCCCAAGGGCAAGGGGCTGTCTCACACCTTCCTGGTAATGCCTGTTTAGCTGCTATTTCATCCATGTTCAGCTGTTGGGTGGTTATGGCTCTGGTGTTTAGAAGAGGAAGAAGATAGTGTGGATTAAAAGTCCATGTTGTAATAACCAAATGTGCAACAGCAGGCTTAAAATTATGAAAAAGGTGCAAGTGATTATGGAATTGGTTAAACAGAAAGGAAGCTGCTGGTGGTTCACACCTCATCAGCACAGAAACATTTACGGGGCTCCTGCAAGGATTCAAGATTCATTTTATACTTGGCTGAGTCCTTTATGCCGTAAATGTTTCCTCTGCTGAATGAAATCTTTTTATAGTGGCATCATTAAAACCCTTTTAGAGCTTGTAAAGCATTAAGTACCACAGTACCAAAGCATAACTAGGAGGGAAAAAAGCACTGAAGCCACTGGGCATTTCTTCTATCTCTGCTGGCTTTTTGGGAGCCTCTGCTGTATGTGTGACCACCGCTGTAGGTTAACATCTGCTTTCTCTTCCATTTTTATAGGACTCGTGCTTTGTGGTCAACCATGCATGGACGTGTCAGTGACAGTGAGCACGGCTTGGGGACCCTGTTATTCTGCTGAGATGCCTGCAGGAGGATGTTGTTTTGCACAGGTATGTGCTTGAGTTCCAGTCTGATCCCAGAAGGATTTGCCCCACAAGAGTATCGATCCCAGGAAGCCTTCAGATTCTGCGTGTTTGAGCAATTCACCCGTCTCGTTTAGGTAGTAGCTGTAATCCCCTAAAAGTTGGTCTGAGATTTTAAATTCCRGAACCAGGGTGCTGTCCCTATACTCATTTCTTCTCACAGAGCTGTCGATCCAACTTGTAGGCTGGCACCTGCCCATGGTGCATCCATGGGACGCTCTGTGCGCTACCACTTTCCATCATTATCTTCTTTAATCCTAATCCTCTGCATATTTCTGCCTACAACTCTCTAAAACTCACACCTTCCTCCTCCGTTTTCTGATGCAGATAATCCACAGCATCTGTTTACTGACCCAGTGGTACCCCCTGACGTTCCTCCCCTGGCCCCCGTGTTGGAATGAGTCGTAAAAGTGCTGCTCATTTCATCTTTATTAGGCATTTCAGAAAGGCTTGGAAAATGAGATGCTGTCTGTCTGAGAGGGTCTCAAACTGCATGGCTCAGTTAACTGTAGGGATTAAAAACCACCTGGAGGGATTTTTTTCTTTTTCTTTTTTTTTTTTTTTTGATCTGCGAAAATTTAAATTCAGCAGCCAGTGTTTCCTCTGCAGCGGAGGATGAAATTACCACTTCTCGACTCGGAGGGAAGAATGTGCTTTCCTTGAATCCCTTACTGTGCTGTAGCTGTCAGTGATGAGCAGCGTCTGCCCTCATCTCCAGCCCGTCCCTGCACTGTTCGGTGCTGTGTACGGTAGGCGATGCAGGCACACCACCTATCGATAACACGGACCAACTCATTCCAGCTGCTTATGGCTGTGCAGAACTGTAGCTGTCTGGGCTGAAATTCCCCACCCGGYGTGTCTACTTCATTCTGATTAATTTGTTTTAAATTTCATAAAATGACTCAGCTTTTTTTGCGATGAAGATAAAGGAAATGGTTGTTGAAWGCTGGTCTGAATGCTTACTGAGTTAGAGCAGGGGTTTTTTTCCTTCTTGTGAAAGAAATTCTACCACCCACATGCTTTGGACTTGAAACTTCTCATGTCTTGGATGTGTCCCCTGGAGTCCTGCAGKCCTCTGCTACGAGCCTGTACAAAACACTGGCTGAAATCACAACCTTTTTTGGTATTACCTTTTATTATAAACTCTTTTCTGGATAATTGTTCTCCTGGGTCCTGTCTTCCCTCCCACMATCCCTGCTGAGCCCCCCCTCTCCTTTTCCTTCCCAAATCTGCTTGGGGTCAACCCAAAGTCCTCTTATTCCTTCTCCTCTGTTTGCMAGGGCTGCACCCTTACAAACTGTGTCCCTGGCCCCTGAGTTGGTGACAAAACGTCCCTGTGTTCTCAGACAAACCTTTTGCCCTCCCCAGGGTCAGCAAACATAGGATGAACAATTGTATTTTGAACATGTCCAAGCTCCTTCTCTGGAATCRGCCACCAAAACCAGGAGCAGAGATTCCTTTCCTTCTTTCTCGGTATCCTTCCTTGCTACCGGCTTCACTACTTAATTACATCCGTGTCTGTCTAGGTGTGTGCTGGATTCCTGGGAAGTGCAGTGACATTGACATTCAGTTAGTACTAGTTTCTGTAGTGTCAGAAATGGCACCTCCTCGGTGTGGGGAATATCTGAAGCCTGTTCTCCTGGGAAATGCTCGTGCTAAGTAGGTTTCTTAGGGTAAAATATTGTTGACTTATGTTGCAATCCACTTTCTTGATTGAGCAGAAGATTTTTTTCTGACATGAAGAAAAACAGATCTTTGATGCTGGGTAAGGAAATATTTTGCCCTTACTTTGCACTTAATATAATTTAAAATTGGCAAGAAGAGGTTTGATACTGGAGAGCAGAGGCGTTCACAGCTGCCACTGAAGCTGTAGGGAGCTTTCCGTGAGCGCGGCCCAGAAAGTCAGGTGCATTTACTTGCACTGCTCTTAGATCTTCCACCAAAGCTCTGCTTTTAAAGCATTAGCTTCCCCAGCAGGATTTCCCGCTCTGGTTTCCATCAGATTAATTGTTTTAAAAGCGGGAGTGGATGGAAAGTTTTTTTGGCTAAGTCCGTATAGAAATATGGACTTTTTGCAGCAAAAMCAGTACCTTTAATATGCCCATGTGTTTCTGCATAGTCTAATGGTGCACTCAGCTGCTACACATTCTTACTTTATTCCGGCATTATTTAATACATTAACAAATTGCACTAAGTGGTTTCATGTTGCTCTGAGTTTATACCTTTTCCCTAATAATCTTCTCATAGTCATTTTTCAGATTTCATTTTCACTTTTGCAAGTGTTGACGTGCAGTTGAGTATGAGACTTCTCTAAACTCAGGAGAGACATTTGAGATACTGTGCTGGAAAGAAAGAGATTTTATTTCRTGTCACTCTTTCACATTCCTAGCCTTAGTCGCCAATACTGGGACTCAGGATTAAGTTACTCTCCAACGTGCTCTAGTCCTGATTGTGGAATGCATTGTAGAGAGCTCAGCTGAGAACGGTTGTCTTTTCTTGGCTCCTACACAGCCCAATTAAGATTTCAGTGGAAAAAAAGCCTATCCCTTCTTTAGCTAAAGCTGTAGTCACTGTGTAACTTTCCTTAYGGCCAAACAGCCAAGCGGTGGCTCACGAGATCCATGGAATCCTGCCCGCTTCGTCAGGCTTTGGAAATCTTGAGAGGAAAGTCAGCCTTAGCCTTGAGTGGATAGTTGGCTGGTTTAGCACCATGAACCTCCATTGGGTTCTGCAAGAATAGTTTGGTTGGCTGCAGATCAACTAGCAGAGGAAATAGAGCAGAATAGAGGAGGACAGTAAAGCCCTACGTACTGTACTGCAGTACAGAGGAATATTAGCTGTCAGAATAACACAGGCTTCAATACATTTTTTCCTCAATTCTTGATATTTTCCTTTCCTTGAACAAGGGTTTGCATTCCTGCCCAGCTGTATATCTAGATCATATATAGCCATGATTGCTCTTCATTGATGATTTCACTGCTGAGTTACAGCTGCTTGGCTGGAAATCAAAAGGCTTTTCCCATGTGGTTTGTGGGCACCATTAGAAAGCTGTTTGAGCCTGGAGCTCCGGGCCCAGGGGGATTCGATCCCTRTTGAGCACAGGACTGGGGCAGCACAAAATATCTGCAGGGTCTGCACAGCTCCAGGATTCAAAGGGCACCTCTGAACGCTGCCCATGGAGCATCCCAGCTTGGATGAGGGCCATGCTGCAGCTCTGCACTCATTCATGTTTTGTTCAGGGCACAAGCTTCTCTGCCACCTCTGCAATCTGAGCTGCAGTCTCACATTTCCTCATTAGTTTTAGGCATTCTCAGTCTTTCCTTGGCAAAACCAGGGGTGTGAGGGTGGTCTTTAATCCCCATCCCGTGTGTGGAAGAAGGTTCCAGGGCAGCAGGAAAGTGCAGGACCGACCGGCTCGCTAGGCAGGGGCATTTGAGGGCATGGAGCACAGGGAGCCTCCCTCACTGAAGCACTTTGTTTGAGCTCCTTCACACCATTAACTCCGGAATGCCAAATGGAAGGAAAACAGAGCGAGCTTCAGTGCGGCGCTTAYTGCTTTAGGTTTTAAGCGTACGGCAGCATATGCCTGAGCTATCTTGTACGCTGTGCTCCYGCTGGTGCTTTCTCAGAAAAGAACATGCCCGCATTGAAAGAGATAATCATGCTTTGTCTAAATCCATTTCTGAGGTTTACAAAGCAATTTCTCTTCAAGGCTGACCAATTCACTGACTCAAACCTCTATAAAGGAGCACATTCAGTTTCTGATGTAACCTGCTGCTGTGCTTTTAGCTGCAGCTTTAACCACAGAAATCTCAGGGAAAAAAAATGCTATTTGCTTTTTTTTTTTTTCCAAAATTTTTCTTCAGTGACACTGGCAGCACTGTTAGGCAGGAAGGAGTTTGGGGGAACACACACAACTGCTTTCTTCCTTAGCTGAGGGACGCGTTTGAATCCTTGTTGGCTTTGCTGAAATCACATTATTGCTGAGAACATTATAGAGCAAAATCAGCTTTTTTGTCTCTTCCCCTTCCACCAACAGCAACCCTGAGAGAGGGTCAGACAGAGAAGGTGTTTCCATGGATTGTTTTATCTACACTGAAAAGGGTAGAGCCTATCTCATTCCAACCAGCTGGAAATAGAGCAACTGCTTAAAAAGTGCAGGTGTCAACCTGCATCAATATATAGATTTGGCTGTGGTTGGACTGTTCTTTAACTTTTTCARCAGTCCTTATGTTTGTTGTAAGGTAAATGTGAGTCTGGCTATGCCCAGAGCACACAGTCACTCAGCCCAAGTATTTGCACCTTTGGTCTAAGCTGGGCTGCAGTACTCGGTCTGTTTGCCCTGAGCTGCCAGGGATAGGAGTCCTGGTAGGATACCCCATGCCCTGTCCACCTCCTGTGCACTAGGGACTGTGCAGACACTGCACCAAAGAGCACACTTGAAAGGTTTCTGTATAAAAAGAGAGGAACCAGCTGTTTGGGCGTCCTCGGAGATGGCTCAGAGCCCTGGAATGTGCTTTCTTTGCTCCATAATTACAGCAAACCTGATTTGGGAMCTTTCCAGGATGAAACTTTTTGCAAAAGACACCTCTGGTAGAGTTTCTGGAGGAGGCAGACTTGGTGGCTCCTAGAGGTGCCTCCTGGAYGTCATGGGTAGGTGGGTGCTTGATTTTAGCTGTGCTGAGGTTTGCTGACGTAGACATAATTCAACTAGGGCACCCATAGGATTGAAGAAAAGCCTCTATTATTTTTAATCTAAATAAAARTAGTATCTCAGGCTTCCTGGAATAGTGGAGGCACACGGCGAGTCATGGAAGACTGTTAGACAAAGGATATTTATATAATTTTCAGCCAGGGTTTCCATGAAATAGAAGCTGKTTAGGTTGGATTTGACCAGCCCTGCCATGTCTCGGCACACAAAATCAGTCTTTTGTGCCAAAAAAATTGCAGTAATAAACCTGTGTTTGACTTCAGTGCGGCAGTACATTCAGCGTACAGCCACAAGAAATATTTACATGATGATGATTTTAATAGTATGCACCTCTGCTAAACACAAACCACTGCTTTTAGCCTGAGGGAATGCTTCAGYGGTACCAAAAGGATTTAGGAACCTGAAGACTCATCTAAATGTGGGCTGTGACAGTACTCAAGCCATACGGGTTCCTTTGGAAACGTTACTCCCTTTTGKTTTTTTAATTTCATTCTTCCTCTCTTCCAGGGCCCCGCCGCTTTGTTGTAGGGAGCTTCAGCAGTGCCAGGATTGCTGGATGTTCTGGGCGTGCTGTCAGGAACTCGAGGTGCTCAGGGGAGAAGGGACATGTTCAGCTGGCCCTGGAAAGAGGTAGGTAGCCCTTGATTACTGAACCACACGATATACAACTGTATGCTAAAGTGCAGAGCACTGGAAGGGTGGCTCTGTCTACCACTGTTCTGAGGCACAAAATACGCCCCTTTCTCCCATCCCAGATGCTGCAAATGTTGCCACAAACCCATAAAAAGACCTACCAAGTTCCCTGATGACAGAGGGGCAAGGACGTACAACCCTGCCTATAACCCACGGCTATAAGCAGGAAGGGAGCTTTTCTCGGCATGCTCATTCTGCGGTTGGCGAGTCTTTTATAGCCCTGCTCTGACCACTGATGGTGATTTATGTTGTTATTTACAGGGTCAGACTGCTCGGCTTTGGCCCATGCGTGTTGTTTTTTTCTGTTCCCTCTGTATTTGAGGCCATTTTGCATGGAGATGTGTGCGATAGCAGCACGGTGGAAGCCGCAGGGACCCGAGCACTCTCCAGCACACGATGCCCTGCTAGGATAAGGAGCTGCTGYTTTTTGCTTAACCTTCAGTCTCTCCCCTCATCTGCTGCCTGGCTGCAAGGTGAGGATCACAAGACCAGGTCATTTGGCCTTGGGCCCCAGGCCATGAACAGGTTAACTTAGGTTAAGCTCACAAAGTTCTTAAAAGAGGACAAGTCTCCCCTATCTTCCACTTCAAATGGAAACTGTGTTCTTGAGTGTGTCTGCAAAATAGGCATTTCTGTGTGCGTGCTGATGAAAATGATCCTCTTCCCCTCCCTATGGAGTGAAGAGTTTGTGTAACAAGTGATTGTTTTATTTAGGGGTTTTGAAACAAGCTTTGGACAGATGTTCAGTCAGTTCTTGGTGCATAACTGGACGGCATTGGGATCTTACAGTGATGAGTGCAGTGCAAGGGAGCCCAGGGGTGTGTTCTTGTGGCTTTTACTGTTTTTAAAGCATGTTCATCAGTGTAACAAAAGCTGGCAAGCCTTTCCCTGACCATTCCTTGGCTTACGTACCTTGGATAACTCGTTTGTGATGCTGTGATACTCGAAACAGATATTTCGGAGCATGCTCTGGTTTCCTAGAAGCTCCAGGCGCCGTCTGCCTGGCTGTCRTGTGCATGGGTGCTCTCCAGCACTAATGTCACCAGGCTAGCAAGTCCGAACACGCTGGTGTGCGTGTGGCATCGCTGTTCCGATCATCACCAGTCTGCTGTCAGCGATTTCCACAGGGRAAACACCACCCTGATGAGAGAATTTGTCCTCCTGCACCCCGCAGCTGGTGGCAAACCTGCTCACACGGGGCACTGAATGAAAGCCATTGGATAGGTATGTTAGAAGAAGTCAAGATTTTGAGKTCCCCACTTCTCACCACTTAGAGCAACAGCAAAATGACCTGTGGCCCAATATCTCACTTTCTGAGCCTTTTTTTKKTYKGTTTTTTTTGGCGAGAGGGAAGGGGAGGTGAAGTTGGGGAGGAGAAAGGAAAGAGGAGAGAAGGCATGAAGAGGCACTTGATGCTACGTGCGAGGGTATGTTCATACCTGGCCATGCGCTTTCCTTCACTCTCGTAGCAGCAGCTGCTCTCAGGCCGTGTCATTACTTCTTCCGCACACGTCTCCAAACCGTGTTTTGTGGCCACATGAGGAAATTCAGGGTTTTGCTCCTGCTGTTCTGTGTCWGATTGATTCAACCCGTGGCGTGAATATCCGCACTGAATCTTGCAGCTTCTCAAAACTTGGAAGAGACACTGGAGACCGGATAACCTGTCTGCAAGTGGAAGAAACCTGTCTGTAAATGAAAGGAGCACAAGGCTGGGCCTGGTGACCACTCACTCTGTCTACTCATCAGCACGGCAGCTTGTTCATTGATACCCAGCTGCTTTCTTAGGCAGTTTTACGTTTCATGGGAAACCTTCACTGAGCACCAGTGCACAAACAGGAAAACCTGTGTGGATTGTCCAAATGGTGAGGGATGGTTGGTCCCTCTGTGCAGCCTCAGACAGCAGAGAGGACCGTGATGTAAATGCACCAGAAGGACAAGCTTGGAGGAAGACAGGCCTGCTGCAGCGTGGCTGGAAGTGCCCCAACCTGCCCATGCAGTGCAGGAATGTCCCAACCCCGGTGTATGTTGCAGGAAGTGAATGTTAGAGTAGATCTGAGTGTCGTGAAAAATGTCTTGTTTTCTTTGAAGAAGGCTGCCCGAGATTTGTTTCTGATCCAGTCCTCAGGTGGTAGGAAAGCCCAGGACCCAGGACTTGCGACCACCCAGGGCCTTGAGTATCGCTGTGCTGCCCGGTGACGTGATGTGGCCAGGCATATGCTGCAGGGGGGGTTTTCTGTCTGTCCGAAAAATTACAGGCCTGGACCCTTGAGACTCCATCCTGCCCTGAGGCATTTGCATATATAAATATAGAAGTATTTGTATTTCCCTTGCCATGCAACAGCGCTTACTGTTATTTGCTGGGAGCTGCAGCACAAGTGGACAAGGCAGAATGGAGAAGGCTTTTGCTAAGCAGTGGGTGAGGGTCTCGTGCACTGACCTGCTTGCTGTGCACGGCCTCTGATCCGTGCCAGGCAGGACCATCCCGGTCACTCACTGCAGGACCGTGTGGGGCTCCTCTGGACACGAGGATCTGTAGCCGACCCCCTTCTCTGCAGTGGTGCAATGTTATAGGTCCCTTTGTGACTCCACATGTACTGGTGAAAGGATGGCACCAGCTTCAGCTGGTGGAGCAGGGCGAGAGGCTCTGTTTTCCTGCTGTAAAAGTGCAAGAAACAGCAAACAAAACCAGCACAGCAGCTTGGGCAGGTTTGTCACTCCTGCCCCTGGAAGGAGCTGCAGCTCCCAGTGCCGTGCTCTGATCAAGGGCAATGGGCTTTCCATGGCGCACCTGTAAATCACATCCTCCTGCACGCAAACTTCTAACTCGGACCTCAGCAGAGAAGGTGCTCCTGGCCCATAACACTGTACAAACTAATGAAATAAAAACGCCTGGTGCCAAAGGCAAACATGGTCCCCATTGCCACCGCTGAGCAGCGTGTTGGATGGGAGTTTCCATCCCGACAACTGTGTTTTCAGCAGCTGTAGGCATTGCCAGCAGAGAGGAGCCCTCGGAGCCTGTAATTTGGTTTGGTCCCATCAGCACGGCTGCTTTTAAAAGAGAGCAGCTGCTGCTTTTATTTTTATTTTTTAATTGTGGCAGCGAGGAAGTCTAAATGAATGATGTCTTGAAATATATTTTGACAGAAGTCAGTGTTTCACTGATGGAAATCAAGAGCCCAATTTTTAGTTTCCTTGTCTCCGGGGAGATTTCCTGAGGGATAATTGCAGCAGAAACTGTGGGAAGTGATTAGTGTTTTGTTTAGAAACAGAAAGGTCAGCAAGCTACGAAATTACTAGGTGCCAATATTAACTCTCAGGACCAGATACTCCTTGTACTATCCTTAGCTTTATTTCTTCGCACAGGGTATAGGAGCCTGCTTGTCTTTGCTGTCACACTTGCCAAGTCAGTGGGATTCCTCAGGGTGTCTTAAGAACGGGTTGCTCAGCTCCTGCACTGTCCCCCTAAAATAAAGGAGATTTCTCAACGCATCAATGCTACTTTGTAGGAACCAGTGGCAAAGTCTGACTGAAGATTTAAAAGGGGATCAAGCCTGTATGTTATATGTACTTGTTGTGCTTCAGTTACCTCCTCAGGAGACGCTTGTACCTAGTGTAAATTTTGCCTTCTGTCCAACCTGTTTCTCTTATACATTGAGCCTGCAAATATTAACATTCAAACATTAGCATTTAAAGTGAAGAGTTTATCCCAGCGTGATTCTCTGCTGCTTGGAGCCATGATGGGATTTTCAACACTTGAAGTTCTTCTGCAGGCGAGAATGAAAGGAGGTGCTGGAAAACCTTTACACTGCTGGAAAAAGCAAGTATTCCCATTTTGTGGTATTAGCAGAATTGGCCTTTCCTGGGTAACACGTGTATGTGACAGAACTGGGCCCCCCAACGTGTCTTTGAGGACAAAACTTAGTGGGTCCCAGTCTTGGCAAGGATGGTTCAGATAAGATGGGAGGAAAAACTCTCCAAGGTTAGTGAGGTTTGGAAGGGGTGGCGTGGGGAGGCCAGAGCATCTTGGGTTTTGATTGGGGCCTTGCAAGGTCTCTCCTTACACTGCTGCCCTGAAATACAACCCCCAAGGCATAGGGCAATGGGACACATTGGGGCCTGTGGAAATCCTGGAGGCAAAGTGATGTCTAATGCATCTCCATGAGTAAAACACACCAGTGCTGGGCTCTGAGGAATGCTTGCTCCACGGGGATGCAATTCCCTGCGTGTGTTTGCAAGCTGGGTCCCATGTGGGGCTGTGCTGTGGCCACCAGCAGATGGGAGCAGCACGAGGCCAGGGTAACCACCTTGCCTGGCATTTGTGTTTCTGGAATAACTGGGTTCAAAAGCAGCATGCCCCTGCAAAGGCTCCTCTGCACAAGAGGCAGGAAACCAGGGCTCGGGGATGCATCACTTTCCAGCTGACTCTCGCAGCTCTTTCATTCCTGTCCAGCACGACAGCGTGCCCAAAGCCTGGGGTTAATCTCCCTCGGTGGCACCGAGGTCCTGGCAAACAGCAAGGCATTGGGGAGAAACCTGCGGAGAAGACAGTAATGAGCATTGCTAATGAGCAGAGAGGAGCGGAGCGCGCGGCRCACACCAGAGGCACAGCATCTTTCTGCAGACACAAAGCCATGTCTCCTCACTTACAGATCAGATGCAAGTCTAGGTGATAGCAGGTAATTTTCTTCCGGACTGTGTTATCAGGGGCTGTTGTTCTTGGTCATCGATGTTGTCTTTACAGTGGTGATTAGCTCTAGCCACGATCCAAACCCCACAGTGCTGAGCAAAGTGCAAGTACGGAGCTGGGTGGTTATTGCCCCAGGTTGTTTCCAGCTGGCGTGGATGGGCAGGTCAGTGTCTAAGAGAACACCAGGCTTTGTGTGTCTGCTGCGTGTCATTTCACGCGTGCTGTTGAGAACTGGATTTTCACGTGTGCCTCCTGCYTCCGTTGTTCTCTGGCTGCTAGTGGAGTCAGGGAAGGCTGTTCCAACACACAGACCATGTGTCTCTTAGGAGCGGGCATGGAGCAATGCTTGGGGTGGTAATCTGTGGGTCTGAGAGCTTGGCCTCTSTTCTCAGTCCTTGCAGACCTTGAGCAAGCTGGGCTCTGCACCGCGCAGCAGAACTGGGGCTCTTGACGAGGACACAGGCCTCACAGAGGAATGAGGACTTCACCATTAAAAAATGCATCAKGAGGAGGAAACAGAGCTAGATGTCTTCTCAGAGACCTCCCTTCCTGCCRTGCACGCTGCACCTTCCTTTGCAAAAAAAACCCTCCTCAGTTTGCCCTGTTGGCTGAGGTCCCTTAGCCTCTTCTGCATGGGCTGTCCAGGCTGTAGGGAAGCGGGATGGTACTAGGCAATAGCGTGRGGGACCAGAGACGTTTCTCAGATATATAGAAATGGACACAACATCCCCAGAGCTGGTGCCACAGGAAGCTGCTGCCACAAGGTGCCTGTTTCCTCTTGAAAAAGAGCCCTTCATTGGAGCCAGTCACGTTTGCAGTCGGGTCCAAGCTGGTCTCTGCAGTGTGAACAGTCCGCTAGCCCTGAGATCCGAGCGGTGCGTTGCCCTGGGGCTCGGCAAGGCCGGTCTCTCGTACGCTAACACGATCACAAACGGGCCTGTGCCCTGCCCTCTGGATATGAAAAACAGACAGGAGGCAGCAGGACTCAACAGGTCCCTGTCTGAGCTTCAAGTTCTCTGAGTTTTTCATGGCAATTTCTCTTAGGTGAATGCCCAGCTGCAGATGAACTTTGTTGACTTGATACAGTTTTAATTTCCCCTCATGGCCCAGAGAAATTGTGCTAAAGGGATCGTTATTTTACTTAGCTCCTTTGACAGCTTTGGGGCAAGTTTTCTGCAGTATTCCAGTGCCGAGAGACGTAAACAGTGAATGAAAGTCTGAATGCCTCTTTCAGCTCCGAGAAGCTGTTGGAAGGGGGTCCAGGAGCATCTTCAATCTCTCCAATGGAGCTCCTCTGTGTTCCCTTGAGAGCTTTGAGGACGGCAGCTCCTGACATCCTCCTTGCTATGGTAGACATGCTGGGACCCACTGCGGTACCTCTTCTAATGCTAGCACAAATCCTGTCTTTCCCATCCTGCCATGAGACGCAGGAAGCCCATTCAGAACTGAAAATACGGGGGCTGTCTCCCTATGCAGCCCATCCGCACCGCAAGGGAGCTGCCCGCAAGCACCCATCAAAACGTGTGCCCACACCTGGATCCCTCCCCCGTGCCTGCCACGCTCAGCCTCGTGCCCTGCTTGGCTCTCAATTCATTCTGCTGCTTTGGAATTAATAATTCACCCACCCGGGTTTAACTGAGCCTCAGTAAGGGCAGGACCAAGTCCATCGTGGCTCCGCATCCAAGTTTTCTTTCCGTTCTCGGGGGCTCTTCCTTCCAATGAGGAGCGAAGCAGCCGTGAGCTGTTGTCGGTGGGAATCCATCTCGGTTTGGTTTTCTGTAGGTCCTTGAGGGGGTTTACAGAGGTGGGTCAATAGCGTTGCTGCCATTTCAAAACAGAAACGGGATCAGAAGCTCAGAGTTTGCTGTGGCTGCAATTGCAGAGCCTGGAGGTTAGAGGACGTGGAAAGAGCCCTTTGCGCCCCTGCCTCCAGAAAACAGAGATTAGTAGGAAATTACACCCCTCTTTGATACAACTTTGTCACTTGAATTACCATTACTCAGAAACATTGTTGCTTTCAGTTAAAGTCCATGGGGGGAAAGTTTAGCCAAAAAAAAAAAAAAAAAAAAAAAAAAAACAAAAAAAAACAGTTATATTTTAAGGCCACAAAACTTTGCAAAGCTAATGAAATACCGAGCAGGCTGAAAACTGTCCTGAGAGCCTTGCCAGCTCATCAGTAACCCTTTCTTCCCTGTGAGGAATGCTACGCCCGCCGCACAAGTCCTTGCAGGGAAATACATCCGTATGTATGTATGTGTGCATGTGTCATTTATTTCTTTACGGGCAGGGATGCGCTGCCCCCCCGCCCGCGCCGCTGCCGCCGCTCTCCCCCCGCGCCCGGACGGGCCCGCGGGCCGCACGGAGGGCGGAGCGGCTCCGCGGGGAGCCGCGGCCGAGGATGCGGCGGGGCAGGGCGCCGCGGCTCGCGCTGGCCGCCGGCCTCGGCTCCTTCCTCCTCCTCGTCCTCTACTTCCAGAGCAGCCTCCACCCAGGTGCGTTGCGCGGCCGCCGGAGCTCCGGCGCGTTCGGGGTGCGCCTGCTTGCCCCGGCGTCCCTGCGGGGTCTCGGCTCCCCGGTCGCTCCCTTGCTGCTGCTGCGAGYCACCCGAGTCGCTTGGGTGTCACCGGGAGCCAGCGCTGTCGCGAGGGGCCCAGGCAGCGCCGACCCGCTGGAAGTTTAAGTTCGGGCAGCCGGCGAGTTTGCTTTGAGGTTTCCTGCTCTCCAGGCGAGACGTTTAAACTCCGCTTTTGTGATGGGCAGTGAAGTGTGAGGAGCCCAGCGWAACGCTGCCGCTGTTCTGCAGTGAAATCCCTGCTTGGTTATAGGGCAAACTCATTTCACTAGCCTGTCCCTGTCAGGAGTGTCCGTGTGCTCGGCAACATCCAGGCGTGAAACTCTGCAGAAGYGGCCCCAGGACTTCAGCGGAGTCCTCTGGGGCTGTGCTGTGGCCAGGGAAGAGAGGAGGGGTGCCGTGTTCTGCAAGAGGTGCCCGTTTCACACCCGCAGCCACTGAAAGTCCCGGGGAATCCGGCTGAACTGCTCGAGGGATTTCTTTAGTATCGGCCCTTAGAAATAGTTTCCACCCTGGGAACAATTCAGTAATAAGAGAACTARAATATAAACGAAACTGGAAGGGTTATTTAGTTTCTTGTCTTATTTCTGCTCTTCTTTGTAAATTCGCTCCCATTTCCTAAGAGATGCTATTGAGTAATTCCTGTAGTTTTAACAATGTACTAACGGGGTCCGATTACAGCAGCAATCCGKCAGTGGGGCCTTTAAAGTTAGACCTTAACATTCAAGAAACTGATTTGACCGAAATGTTGGTGGAGTTTTATCAGTGTGGACTAAATGAAATGCAGTTTTCTTTTTATAGGGACTGATCCATCACTTTATTTTTTTTCCCCTAAAACTAAAAAAGGCTTAACTTGTTGTCTGAATAATCTAAGACTGAAAAGGAATTAGGTTTGCATGAGAATTTGTTATTGCTGGAATAGCATGTGAAGTTTATCAAACGCATTCGGTAATCCCAGAAGCCKGCAATCAGTATTTTGTTCTTAAGACCTTGAGGTTTTTTTCCACACAAATAATGTATGCCAACTTATTTTCATGTTGGGAATATCCAGTAAAAAGTACAGCACTGAATTAGCTTGAATATCCGTGGCTCCTAACAGAGAGGGGACTGCGCTTTACATTGGGTTCACTTCGTAGTGGAARAGCGAACTGGGTTTTGGCTGGAAAATCCGGCTCATTTCAGGGCTTCTTGGTTTGTAAAAGACGAGGTCTGTGCGCCTGGGTCAGGAGGCGTCTCTGTGCTCCCGTCTGTTTAATTCTGGGTGTGATCTCAGCCGGGTCCCACCAGGTCAGGGCAAACCAGGTGACGGTGATGGTGAGAGCAGCTCCCCAGGCCCTGAGAGGGGCCCCGATCCGCACCTCGTTCTGGAGTGTCAGTTTTGGAAGGTTCTRTAGGTGGTCGTAGGTCTGGAGTACAGGTCCTGACCTGCTCTAAACTGGCAATTTCTCCTGCTCTCAGTGAAAGCCCATGGGCGAGAATGACAAACACCAACTGCCCCATATGATGGCCAAAAGAGGTGGATTAAAGTGATATTCATGTTGCCTGAAATCTGGTTGCTTCCTTGTACCCAGCTTCCATATTTATGTCATTTCTTTCCCATCGTATTTTTTTTTATTTGCAGTATTTTCTTTTCCCCTTTAGCTCAGTGAAATATTCACAATAGCAGAAGAAAGGCACTTTGCAGGGATCATTATCAAATACAGAAAAGAAGGAAGCGACAAAACTGCTTCTTTTTCTTTCAGCTCAAAGGAAAGCAAACRGAGACCAATTACTTGAATTGTAGAAGTTATTGGCTGAAATAACAGGCAAACAATTTGCAGACAGAAGTGTCGTCTTTAAAGTGAGGGTTGCCTTGAGGTTATTTGGAGTTCTGCTTGTCTGGTGTCATTTGGGTTCTATATACTAATGAAAAGAGTGCTAGGGAAAGCAGCAGTGCTACGAGTTCCCTCTGGAACCGTCAGATCCATTTTTTCCCCTCTTCTGCATTCCCTGGACCACCCGTATGTGTAACTTGCTCAAGACCCAGCCATCCTATCCAGGAATCAATGCCTGCAACGTGGGAGAGAATGCAGCGTAAACCAGCGTGTTTTGTGTGGATTTGTGTGTGTCAGCGTGCCCCCCATCTCGCACTCCCCAGTCCTGAGGTGCAGCCTCAGCACAAGGACTGTCCCCTGCCCACGCTGGGTCTCTGCTGAGCTGTCTGCCCTGTCAGGTGCCTTTCGCCAGGCTCAGACACCTGCATCACAGGAGGGCATTCGCGCCCGGCCAGCTTTGGGATGGTTTCTCAGCAGCTAATAGAGAGCTGACGGCCCAGGGATCACCAGCCATCGGGAAGCATCCTGGCTGGGCAGCTTTGGTTGTGCCAGCCAAGCTGGGCTGTGGCGAGGGGGCTCCTGGATTTTGTTACGTTGCTTTTCTCAGCCATCAGCTTAAGGTGCCTCAAAATGCGTATTTATTTATTTATTTATTTATTTATTTATTTATTTAACACCCGCTGATCTCTTCTGAGGTTGGGCCCTGCTGATCCTTACAAACCTGGCCGTAGAAGCGTTGCGAGCATCCCAAGCACAAGCACACATACACGTAGTCTGAGCGGAGCTACTTATGTACGTAGGTGTTCGTAACTGTCTGAAACTTCCCTCGCTGGGGGTTTTCTTGGAGGGAGGAAAGCGTCTATTTTAGATCGCAAGTTCCTCCCCCGTTTTTGATGATATTTCCAGGCTGAATTTCAGGCACTGACGAAGTCAACAGCAGGTTCCCCCTGGCTCAGCAGGATTTCCCCGCTCGTCCGGGGAGAGGGAATCCTTTCTCCGTAAGAAACGTTGCCCAACAGCTTCCCTGAGGAGCAGCCAGCAGCGTGAGGAGGCTGGAGGGGGCCGCAGTTTGGACCTCTCCATGCCCAGGGCTGCCGTCTGGCCGAGAGGAGCACGGGGTGCCTGAAGCCGCGTGGAGGATCCGTGTCGCTTCCCATGCACGGGATGTCCCTGGGAGCACGCGTGGCCCTGCCAGCAGTGGCTTCCTGAGACAGGGTCCTGTTTGCAGCTGGCTGACACATGTCTTCAGCCTTCCAGATAACGGCGGCCGAGCTGCGTGCGCTCCAGCGAGCTCCGAGCGCAGCCAAGGATGTGAGATCAGAGAGGCCCCTTGAGGTTGTCCTGGGGTTTGGTTTCGTTTGGTTTCGTTTGCTTTTGTCGCGGGGCGATTTCGTCGGCCTCGGGCTGCCCTTCTCCGCGGCGCCTGCCCGCGCAGGAGCCAGCGCGCCGGGCAGCGCTCAAAGGGCAGGCGTGTTCGTCCCCGGGGCGCTGGGCAACGCGGGCTGGAGAGCCCTCGAGCTGCCGGGTGTGAAGAAACGCTGCAGCCGCCACCCGTTGCTGAAATGTGGGGCCGTAATGCAGCCCATCCGCTCCCCAGGGCCAGGCCTGCCGTGGGGAAGGCGTTCTAGTCTAGGCGTTCTAGTCTAGTTCTTGGTGTTGTGCAGTGAACCTCCAACACGTGCGAGGGGTTTAGGAGGGGGGAAGGAGCAGGGCGTTAACTCCGTGCCTGCAGGATGGAGCTGTGTCCCGGCCCTCCCGCCACGGGGATCCTGGTGGATCCTTTGGTGGAGCYGCATCCTTCCAGCACTGCAGCATGGCTGGTTTCTTGGAAGCATCTTGGACCTGGGCTTTGCTCCTGGCCCTCACCTCCAGCTTCAGCGGGTAACTCTAAATGGGGAGCATCTAGGGACAAGGTCAGAATTATAGACCAAGGTCCAAGTGAAATCTGGAGGGATTTATACCATTCCTCCTCACTTTCCTCAAGGTATTTGGACTCCCCATGGCAAAAGGGATTTGACATCCTCTCCCCACGACATGAGACTGCAGCAGAAGCTGGACAGGCCCGTGGGGAAGCTGCAGCCTTGTGGGGCAGCCTGGTCCCCATCGCCCGGTTGAGGGGCTCTCCAGCGCAAGACGCTGGGCTCTTTGCCGTGCTGCTGGCTCCGGAGCTCTGCTGTGGCTTGCCTCGTTTTGTCTCTGCTGCAGATTTGCTGCCCCTGTAGTTCCAGCGCAGCGGTCGTCTGCGGAGCCCTGATAAGCAAGGACTGAGCTCTCTGCCTGCAGCCCCTCTGCTGCCTCGGCACGTCCTGTTCTCCTTCTCCCAAGCGTGGGCATGCGGCTGAAAATCACGATCCAAGTTAAAGTCCAGCGTGGGCAGAGGTGGGAAGAATGAGCTGCTCTGTGCTCTTGGGAGCCGGGTGGCCACTGCTCAGATAGATGCCTCCTGCTGCATGTCCTACACAGGTTTGCCAGCATAAGAGGTAGCTCAGGAGCACCTGGTTTAGTTTTGCTTCTTCTGTAGTCTCAATGAGCAAGGGAGAGAAGCTCATGCTGCACTTGCTGTGCTGGAGGGACCCTGCAAGGACCAAACACAGGGCGCTCCCGCCTGCACGCAGGCTCGGCTGCCTTGGGCAGGGTCATGCGTCAGCTCCGGGCATCGCGCTGGCTACTGCTAGGCAGCCGCCTAAACAAATGGCCTCTCCGCTGGAAAAGGTGGTGGAAGGTTGTGCTGAAGGCTATCGGGGACCGCAGCGGCTGCCTCGGGATCTGCATCTCGCAGCTGGTGCCGTTCTGCGTGACCCGCACAGCCCGGCAAGACCTGTGGGTCTGGGACGTCTTCAAAGCGGCTTGTCCACGGGCAGCCTCGTGGAGTGAAGCGGAGCTCTCCCCCGGTGCTTCTCTTGARCACTGGCTATCAGGCAGGGTCAGTTTTTGCCAGGCTCTTTGCAGCAGCTCTTACCTCCCTACTGTGGTGACYGGGGTGGATCTACTCTCTGAAGATCCCTGCTTTGTGTCTCTTTCCAGCTCAGACAAGGATTGCAAGGGTTGGAATTTTGTCTCTAGGTAGAACAAGTCCTCCTCCCTGAGGGGAGGGAATGCAAAATCTGTCCAGCTGGTGCAAATCTGCTTCTCTCTTGCTTGCTSTGATTCCATTGAGCACGTTTAGCTGAACTCTTGAGGAGTTAGCGGAGATCTTCCTTAACTTAAGGACATAGGGGTGTCCATGCCTTTAGTCAGTGCAGAATTCCTGCAGCCTGGCAGAAGAACATGCTGACTGGCCTGGAAATTCTTATTTTCTCCATAGCACTGAAGATGGGAATGTCCAGAAACAGATGGGAATTGATATTTCCTGGGAGAAAAAGGCAGGTTTTTACCTGGTGGTTATTACTGCTGCATCTCTGACGCTTGGGTTCAGCAGCTACAGCCACAGCTGAGGTAGTGGGAGTAGTTTATCACCATCTACCCATACAGGAAGGCACGGCCACATAACCCACATCCTCTAGTAACTCTGTGCTGAGCTGAAAACCACTCTTTTGTATTTGAAACGTTCCAGGGCTTGGTTTCAAGTGTGTGAGTGCATGTGTATTCCCTGTCTACATGCTTTTGCCATCCCACTTGCACGCACTGCCCTGTGAAGGCTCTCCGACCTTACTGGTGTCACTGTCCCTCGTGGTGGGGMGTCACGTTGCTTTGCTGCTTCTGCATCTGGGAGCCACTGCAAGCCACATCGCCTGCTTCACACCCCCTYGGGCTTGGATAAGTTTGTTGCACAAGCCGCTGCTGGGATCTGCTGTGCAGAAGAAACCTCCAGTGCTGATGAGAATCCAGCTCTTTCAGGATTGAACTTCCAATTTTCAAAGACTCTCTCCAAGCTTTCTCCAGGTTCTCAGACGGATCTGAAGCACCTTTACCACTGAGACRTCTCTTTTGGAGGTACCATCTTCCCTGTAGCTCAGGTCACAGAGTATCAAGCCCCTGGTTTAGGCATAGTGGATTATCAGGTGTTTGCAATTGTGTCTGTGGTATATTTTGCATCTGCACAGCAGTGCATAGGATGTTTCTTGACCCATTTCTTTCCCATCCCGCATCACTTCAGTGGTGCAGAGGAACACAGAGACCCAAGTCCTGGCCTCTTGTCACAGCAGTGGTCAAGGCTTGTTCTGCTCTTAAATGGTTAATAGGTTGGTTAATGGGGCTGCATCTCCTGGCTCTTTGCCCAGCCCTTCTCCTGGGCAGGAAGAAAGGGTCCGGCCGAGGGGTTCAGATTTATGATGCTCCCTTGCTGCAGGCACTCCCTCAGCTGCCTCTCGGTCTCTCCGAGAGCGCTGCCAACGCTGCAGATCTGCAGCCTCACCATTATCATGAAACCTGATCCAAGCCTGCTCTCTGGCCAGATGTTGCTTAGCGGCTTTGTGCCATGAATTATTGACCTCGCAGGAAGAAGGGTAATGTTGACATTGGGTTCAAAGGTGATGTTTGTGTGGAGCAGCTGGCTGTGGGTATCTCTGTGACTGGCTCCCCTGTCCGAGATTGTCTCCTTCAAGGGCCTGGGAAATTAGCACAAGCTAATTGGGGGTCAGACGCTTCTCTGCAATTCCCCTTCCCTGTTCTTGAGTGATGCCCTCTAAACATCCTACTCTTTCCTCACCCCCTTACGTGACCGTAGGGAGCATATCTGCACAGTCATATTTCCTGGTGGTTTAGGAAGGCTGAGAGTTCAGTCCTGCAAAATCTGCAGAGCTGGGCCCTTCCTATGGCTCGGGAGCAGTGGCAGCRTATTCGCACTTGGGTCTTTTCCAAATGACTTCTGGCAGTATCAAAGAAGTTCATTTCCCTTTAGTTTAATAGGATTGGCAGACACTGGCTGTGTGAGATGGGAACCAGGCTGACTTGACTCTGGTGGAGTTTTGTTTCCCTTCTTCTTGAGGTATCTACTAGACCTTGCTGTGCTGCGAAAGGAAAGGGGGATGTTCGGAGCATCTGCTCCTAGCCGGGCATCCTCGGCACTAGACTGGCACTGTGCAATTCAGTCCAAAAGCCACCTAGACAAGGCCGGTGGTGCTCTMTCTGTGGTGTCTTAGTGGTGTCTTGTAGTATATGTCTGACATGCTGCTTTGCATGGGAAGACAGGGCTCCATGGTGGCCTCAGGCAATGCCCRCTTCTAAACGCAGTAGAAACGGGCACAAGGCGCTCTATGATGAACAGTTATGCACTGGAGACACTTCTTCCTAGCCTCCAGCAGGCCRTAATTAGCTCCTGCCCTAGATTCCCACCCGGTTACTCTCAGCAGTCCTGCTTTCGTGCATCTTTCCAACCCTTTTGCAAGGWTTGTGCCTTCTGTATCATGGGGCAGTGAGTTTCGCAGGTCAAGACCGTTCTCCTTTAGAAAGGCACCAATTGGAGACACTCTCAGCTCCTTCCACAGCGAGAAGAGGAGCAAGAGCAGCGCGGCCAAGCCAAGGAGGGAGTGGCTGTGGACAAGGTGGTGCACTGCAAAGGGCCTGATGGATGTGCGTGGTTTCCAAGTCTGCTTAGCGAGGTTTTCATCAGTTCCAGATGTACAGAGCTGACAAGGTGGCTTGAAGTGCATTCAGCAAGCAAGTGCTTGAGCCCTGCAAGTGCTTGAGCCCTGCCGCCTTGGGAAGTGCATGCAGGCGGGGATCTCTGCCTCGGCACCGGCAGCACAAGCCCTTCTGCTGCAATTCCTGCTGAGCAGTGGGCTGTGAAGGGAATTCATCGGGAGGGAATGGAAATGCTGGCAGTTCAGACTTGCATCGTGCATGCAGGCAGACATTTGGGGCCAAGAGAATGACAGGCATAATGGGGAAGAAAAATTGTTCTTGGAAAGSTTCTAGTTTGGCTTGTGGGAGGAATTAACCATTTGAAAATGTGGAGTTCCATGATGCTTACGCATAGATATTTTATTTGCTCATATAGACCATATTCTTCCTGGATGTTGTTAATTTTCTGTTTCCTATAAAGATTTAGGCCATGTTCCTTGTCACAGCAGAGAACTAGGCATGTTGCCCTAGTGGAATACATCCCCCCGCCTCCCTCCAYTGCCTTTGATGTATTAAACCTCTCTGACACTGCCTAAGCCTGGTACTGAGTTAGAGGAACCTTCTGCCACCACCGAGGGCCCTCACGGGTGTAGAAAGAACCACTGAGCACTTTGTCCAGAGCGGACACCGCTCTAGGCCCCGTGGGTGATGCTGTGGCATTGGTGCAGTGCTTGAAGCACCTGGGTTCTTTCTTTCCCTCTCCGCATGAGTCACTGTGAGCTGAGCTTATGTCTGTCACCCTCTTCCAGCCCTTGATTAGCATTTCCCTGGCTGGTCCTTGACTCGAGTTGGCTAAACAGGGCCAAGAAAGCCTTCCTTGGAAAGTGAACATTGAGCCTTCCCATCTCCAGGAAGGAGAGAGTCACACAGGGCCAGTGTACCAGCCCCAAATGTCTGGGTACAGCTACTAACATCATGACAGTGCACGAGGTGCCATCTGCTTTAACGAGGCCTTAGAAAAATTAATGAACTTCCCTGCACAGCCTGTTTCTACTGGCAAAGCAGAGTTTATCTCCCAGGATCCTGRGCATGGTATAGTTCTTGGTGGCTGTAAAGCATCTCCAACAAAAGGTTCTCTATAAATCAGGGTTGCTTCTGRAACCAGCAGTTTCTGGTCCCAGAATGACTCGGATGGCTCTGGTATGGGGAGTACCCCTTAAATCATCTGGCTAAAGCTTGGGCAGATCAGGAGTTGGCTCTGGGCAGTCTTC
Organism: Eudromia elegans; assembly: GCA_003342815.1. NCBI lineage: Eukaryota > Metazoa > Chordata > Aves > Tinamiformes > Tinamidae > Eudromia > Eudromia elegans. The sequence goes on from PTEX01000079.1 coordinate 2,440,150, forward strand.
TATAGGGAAAACAGAGGAGGGAAAAAATGAATAAAGCCAGAAAGAAAATACTCTTCTCCTGCACAATGTGTATGACACATGAAGGGTAATGAGGCAGTAGAAATCTAAATTAGTGCAAGAAGGTTCAAACTCAAKCTCATGTCAGGCGCTTAATGTTCTTTTTGTAACAGCTTAAAAAATAAATGCATCTAATGATGTCCTATTAAATCTCTTAGCTGTCTTCATGGCTGAAGCCTGAGTGCTTTTGTATAGCATAGGGAAGGAGGCGTTGGCTGCAAACCCATTAATGCTAAATAGTGTCTCAATCCCAGCGTTAACTGCTGGCCACTGACTCTGTGCTCAAAATATGAAGCTCTGTGTGCTGCATTTGTCTTGCAGACATGATAAGTGACATGCACAGCCGAGTTCATTGCCTCTTTTGACACGCAAGTGCTACAAAAGCCTGCTGGGAATTGCCTCTCGGAAGGGCCCCAGCGAGGGTTCGTACACAGGGCCCTGTTAACTTTGCAGTGACTGGAAGCACTTGCACGCCTAAGATGATAGTGAAAAGCGCACAGCTTTCCTTCTAGCTACTGTTAAATCTGTAAAAGGGATAATAGAATTGKACACTGGAGATCACAGTCAGCAATGTTTCTTGTATTTTAGGAGCTCCTTCGRCAGAGAACTTTCTTTTTTTAGTGGTTTGGGGAAAAATCCAAGTGACTGAWTATTAGTCCCATGCCCCYGCCTCCCATCACATGCCTTGTGCGSYGTTGAATGGGAAGCACAGACCCTGGCACGCAGGCTGTGTCAGAGCACTCATTTTTCTAGCTCAGCCATGGTCTGGACCAAATGGACTATCCAGCAGATCCCAAGGGGTCAGGTTGAAGGAAGTGCTCGTTGCAGATGGGCCTTTTGAACACTTTCAGTGGAGGAGGGAAGCATGAAATAGGTCTAATTCACATCTCTGTGTTAACTGCAACTCCAGCCTTCYCTGYAGGCTGTCAGAASSCCCCRTCTGGGTGYGATGCTTGCTTTTAGTGCTGTTACAGTCATTGGAAAGCACTGCAAGACTCCCTGTTTGCTTTCCTGGGACAGCGTCAGTATTTCTACTCTACTCCCTTTCATTCCAGTTCCACCCTAGCAACGGGACATGCTCGTCACTGGGGCAAGAGCTGGTGTTTGCTGGGACAGGGAGTCAACAGGAGGTCGGGTCCCGTCAGCAGCTCTAGGGCTGCTGCTTCTGTCTGGGCAGCCGTTCGGGCGGCGTCTGCTGCCGGTTCCTGGCAAGGTGGCATTGCCTCCTGCACAAAAGTTGCCACGGCACCAGCAAGGCTGGGATGTTCTCCTGTGAAAGTCGCTTTGCTTGTGTTGAACCAGCTCCAGATGGAGAAACCTGAAGTCTGGTGACTCAKTGCTGGTGACACAGCACTGGAGACTGAATGGCCCCTATCTATATGTCATCTGCAGTTCTGTGGTGTCTCTCTTGAGACATGCAGCATGGAATTGCTCATGGGCAGGGCGACATGAGCAAGGAGCACTGCAGCCTCCGAAAGCTCATGCCAAGGGTGCCTCGGGCTCCCTTTCCCCAGCAGSCTGGAAACTGCACACAGTGAATGTGCTCCAGGCTCTCGGTTGTCCCTGTGCCTCCTGCCCTCGGATTCMTGTGTGTGCTTGCACTTTGCGGGTGGTGTAAATACACCCACATCCAACAGGTAGGTGAGTGGCTCTGTGGCCTCTCCACCTCCCGCTGTAACATGCCAGAGGCCCCACGTAGAGCGAGGTGCCAGCCCTGGCAGGGCCTCACTTGGCTCCCCCTTGGGACTCCTGGGTGCTGAGGATGGCTGGCACCTCRCTGGGCTCTCCTCCGGTGGGACGAGGTGGTAGGAATTGGCCCAGGCTCTGGGACACCCAGGCTAGTTTGTGTGCCAGCAAGGCCGACCACAGCAGGGATGGCACCTGGGTTTGTCACCCTGGGTTTGGCTCTGCAGGGAGAGGTGTAGAGGACTGGGGTGCTGGCTGGGTCCTGATGCACACAGCTGCCAGGCTGGGGCTTGGTACCCCACGTGGTTCCTTTGGAGGCCACATTGCCTGTCCCTATTGTGCCCTTCTCCTGCCTCTTGGCTTCATTATGAAGTCCAATGCTCCAGAAGCAGCTGTGGAGCAAGCGAGTGGAAGGCTGTCCCGTTGTCCGGATGCCTTGCTGCTGTGGGTGCCTCTCCTGCTGCAGGGGATGGTGGTGGCACCCCTGGAGCCTAGCAGGGAACGGAGCATCATTCCCTTTCCCGGCGATTGAGCGGACACAGATACCTGTGATGGAACCCTGCTGCTTCGCTGCCTCTACCCCGGTGGGGAGACGTGCAGAAGCAGGCAGGCCTTGCCAAGGACTGGCCTGCAGTTGTATTGCTGACTTGCTCATCAGCAGGATGAGTATCGGAGGCAGAGCGTGGTGGACCTGCCCGTGACCATGCTGCGTGGGGATGCATCGGGTGGCAATATATGGCCTATTTCTCCATAACCACCTACACAGCAGAGTCACTTGTCACCTACTGATGCTAAGGAAGCATCACCTGGGTCTATTCAGAGTCTCTTTGAGAGACTCTGTGAGTCTGTCCCCACACAGAACAGACTAACCAAGCCATCACTAGGGGGAAAAATACAATGCAAGGAAACAGAAAYGGGTAGGTTGCAAGCAAATAAACACTGGCATGTCCAAGCTGCTAATCATGCAGCTGCGGAGGATGTGGGTCTGGAACTAAAACATGCATTTGTTTCGTAAATACTAAAGCATTTACAGAGTTTTGCGTTTTTAAGGCCAGCTTTCCTGYAGCTCAAACCCAACCTGGCATGCCCCCAGGATGAGCAGAAGAGGTCAAATACAGCGCTCATCCCCAAGGGAGGTGCTACCTGCAGAGTGCAAGCTGGGCGTGCTGGGACGGGCTGTTGTTACTGTGGGTTGGGYGTGTGAGTGCTCCTCTGGTCTGTGACATGAATCCTCAGGGCATCAGTGGCCTGCATGGAAGATGCCTGGGGAAAGGTTGAAAAGTAGCTTTTCTGGTGCTTTTTCTATTGCTTTTTCTTGTCTGAAGGTTGCTGTTCATCTTGGAAGGCTCTGTCACTCTACAACGTCTCACTGAGTATGTGCTTTGATGTCAAGAATCTGCCAGAATGGGGCATGGAGGCTGCCTGGTGCTTCCCAATGTGCCCAAGGGCCTCCAGCTCCTAATGCTGGAGTGTAAACGAAGTGCAGAGATACTCATCAGTGGTCTGGGAGATGAACCGCAGCCATGGGGCTCTAGGAAAAATGTGGCYTGATTATCTGCATGAGAAAACCCCATCCATACCCACTCACCCACAGGCTTCTCAGGAGGCTTCATCTTGGAGGCTTTCAGGCATGTCTCAAATGTCTCTCATATTCTTCAGGACTCTCGCTGATCTCTTGCATGCTGAGAAAGGCAATGGCTGGGATTGTGCAGGGAAAGAAGGACGTGTTTGAGGTCTTTGTAACAAACACGGTTATTGTTTCAACATTTCTCTTCTTCGTGTGCCACTTGCAGGTGCCCAGCGGGGTGGCTGCGCTGGCATTCGCAAAGCCAAAGGATGCAGATATGCAAATCAACCACGTGGTTCTGGTTGATTTCTTTTCTTTCTTCTACAACGTTTTAATTCAGCAAGTATGTGCTGTGTGTGTTCCTAGCTTTTTAGATGCAYTAACAGTGCTTAGTGGCAGGGGGCTAAACAGATCAGATTACTTGTTTACTGAAGCCAAAAACTTGTATTCCCAGACTGAAACCCTCCTGTAAGAATAAAAAGTAGATTTTTTGTTGTTATTTTTAACTCCCAAAGGGGCTGCCTTAAGTTTGAATGTGTGCTAGCATGTAAATGCCCGAATTTCCACACTTTCTCACAGATGAATGCAAAGGGCCACTTACTGGTGATCCTCTGTATTAATGTGCTCAGTGTCTTTAGCACTGTAAGTTTGTAGGTCTGGTGTGATGTATTGATGCTCAGGATGCCACATCCTCCTCCTTTCTAAATCTATCTTTAGCACGTTCCTGCAATCAGCCGTTGTGCTTAGGTAGCAGTGAAGCAAATGTGTTCTCCATTGGTCCAAACAGAGGTAAAAGGGCCAGAGCTGCTTAGATTTAGCTTTGCTTCTTTGAAATCAGTGTGTTTTTTCTACCTCAGTTGCTCCGATTCTCCCAGGCAGGACCTGGAGGTGCAGAGTGCCCATTCTTCAYGCAGACCATGGGCTCAAGCATCTCCCCTCGCTTGTGTGGCCTTCATGACATGACCCATCCTTTGATAGGGTCAAATTCTCCAGCTGCCAACAGGGCCATGTGTCTCTGCCGTCACTGTATCACTGGGTTAGAAAGCTGAGCTGAGCCGCAGTATTTGCTTGGATTCATCACTGCTGTTGTCAAACTCTATTTTGATTTTTGTTTGTTCCCTTTTGTTGTTTTCCTCTTGGATGTTAAAATCGAAGATAGAACAGATAGAGCAAGCGGTGCCTGAAGCTACGATTTGGCTTTGAGCAACGCGATCTCAATATCCTCTCTTAAATGAGATGCCAGGATCCCGCTCCATGTCTCCTGGGTGCAGTTATTTTAATAGCACGGAGACGGTCTTGAGGAAAGGGGGCCGTGTTTGTGCGGCCAGGGCTGAGCGAGCTGTCGCTGTGACCACAACGCACCGACTCGGCACTCACGACACACAGCAGAGAAGAGTCAACGTCCAGAGAAGCAGATTGCCAAGGGCATCAGCAGCCTCTTCATTTCAGGATCTTCCAGTGGCTGGCTGCACAGTTTTAAGTAAGGATTTTAATGCTCATCCCTTTAGACATAGAGCTCTGAGTGTTGTTTCCCCTTCTGATGAAAATGACTCATATTGCTCTAATTTGTTTCCTACTCTAAACACTTCTTTCCCTTGTGAACATAGTGTAGGGCTAAGGGCACTTCCTTTTCCCCCCTGAGTCTATAAAGAAGTCCCATATAGCTGGTGTACCCCAGCTGAATTTCATGTGTGCTTCAGGGCCAGGCGGTCAATTCCTGTCACCTTCTGCTGCGTTCAAGCCCGGAGCTCCTCCTCCTCCTCCTCGCCCCATCATGTTTAGACTTTATTTGAAATAACAGCTAAGAGAAAACCTCTCCTTTAAAGAGAGGTGCCCTGAAAACTGTCTCCCAGCAGCACTGATGAAGTCCTTTCACACTCGTCCTCTKGGAGTCACAGGCTACAATTAACACCCAGACCAGTCATTCTGAGTAGCCAGGCACCAGCATCATTATTTTTTTTTCTCTTATTTTAGGTCTTTGTGCAGACACAACAGGAARCGAAGCTAAGGGTTTGAGACAGCGGTGCGGAGCTGAGTGACAGGGCCAGGATTAACTCCTTGGGTACCTGCRGGGTGCGTAGCCAGGAGGCTCTCCCTCCTCATCCCTGCGCTGGGGCTCTCCAGGTCTCTGGCACTGCTCTTCAGCGGATTGGAGCAGGGGTCTGGAGTGGAGCTTCCTGGCTCCTTGTGGCCCTGGGACCCTCGCAGCCCGGCCWGGAAAATCCCTGCAAGTTCAGCCTCGATCCCTAGAGGAACTGGGATTCCTCCCACTGTGGCTGGGCCCAGACCCCAYTGATTGGGGCTTCCAGTCATCCCCTCCGCTCGGCACTTTCCAGCATCCCATCCAGAGACCTCAGACTGTCCGTGCAGCCCGTGAAGGTCACCAGTGCTTTGGAGAGCAGCATTCGCAGGGTTTTTCATGGAAAACGTTTCACCTGACATACTTTAGGACTTCATTTGTCTTTTTCATGACTGTGTCACACTGGCAGCTGCTAGTCCTTAACTAATGCACCTGGGACCTCCTGCCCTTTCCAGCAGTGAAGTAGCAGAATCTGCTGAACTCCAACACTGCTGGTTCAATATTGTTGCATCACCAGTTTTCTCATCCATGGCTAGGCCTTGATTTCCCTGTTTGATACTTCAACATCCCCTTGTCATGGTGATCACTCTCCATATTATGTCCGTCATCTGTTCTATTTTTGTGTTAAGCTTATTCCCCAAATATCAATGCCCAAAGCCAATCTTTGAGATATATTCACTAGAAATTCCCCTTCTGGTCAGCGTTTCCTCTTTCTAGTGCAGCTTGCTTTCCAGTTGCCTGTGGCCCTTACAGTTCCTCTTTTAACCTTTGTCTCTGGTTGAAAAAAAACACATTTCCTGTGCCAGGCCGTATCTCCTGCTTTACTGACATCTGGGTGAAGATCTACCCTATATTTCTGTGTGCAGAAATGGCAGTTCAGGCTGCCGAGGTCTGATCTACGCTTAGCAATTGCCATGTGGCATTTTGATGCCTCTTTCCAAGCGCGCTCACATCTCTCAATTGTTTTCTTTCCTTCAGACTGTTTTCTAGGGTTTTGGTAATGCTGATGTCAGGCTAACAAGCTTGTCATTGCCTGRATCCTGTCTCCTGGCCAAACTGGAGCTGGATTTACTGTTGTGGTCACACGGAACCAYCACCCATAACTAAGAGGCTCTGCGGCCGGAGCTGCAGATCCTACTAGCGCTCCCAGCGCCGTGGGCCTGAGCCAGCCTTTCCCTCACTCGCACGTGGACCGATTGTCTCCACCCTCAGCTAATACACCTAAATATTCACAGCTTTGAAATCCATCCCCTTTCCCAAAGAGAGCTGGCTGGGCAGTTAAGCCCCAGATCCTCCGGTGGTATTGATGTCACAGAACCACAAGGTAACGGCTTGGTTTTTGATGGAAACGGTACCAAAATCTGGGCCGTAGGAGGAAAAGAGGGAGGGGATATGATGTTGCCTTTTTAAGCTCCTGAGGGAAGCCAGAGAGCACCAGTAGCACAGCAGGCTCCAGAATATGCCYGCGTTTCCTTTCAGGCTGTTCTCATTCCGTGTTTTGTTCTCATCAGCATTTCTTCCTAAGCGGAGGATTTTCTGTCCCTCGCTGTGCATCATTGCTCTTCCCTCGCTTCATCCTCTGAGAATGCAGAGGGCAAATGTGGTATCCACTTCTGCCGGTCTCATTGCAAAACTGCTTGGATTTGGGTCATAACCGTATCCTGATAGCTTGGCTTGATCCTTTAGATCCAAAAGGCAATCCAGCGGTTTCTAAAAGTTGACTATTTTTGCTCGCTTGCTTACAAACTGGATATGCCTTGGCTAAGTAACGTCCCTGCTTGCGGATGCAACTGTGGCCTGCTGAATTTCCGAGGATTACCGGCCCATGCGCTGGAATCTGGGAACCCCAGYAACAAGCCGTCAAGTCAGAAGGAAAGCCAAGACGTGGAGCTCTTGGCAGCTGCCCCGTGATGGGAGATCCTGCTGTACCGAGGGCTSGGATGCCAAAATGCAGCCCAGCCGTACGTTTCACTGTCATAAGCCCACTGTCATATGCTTCAATCTTCATCAACCTTCCCGAACTGCTGAGGGTCCCAGGAGCTTCGCAGCGATGGGTAAATCCCAGCTGTACAGGGGCTGGCTTGTTCTCTGCAGAAGGAACGGAAGGAGTGGGAAGGGCAAATGTGGCAGATGCCATCGCCCATCTGCCCCCTTCCTCCATCCCCCTTGCAGGCCTGGCTGCATCCCAAACCTAATGGAAGAAACAGATCAAGAATTGAGCTTTTTCCCCTTTTTTCTCCTCACACGTTTTGGTTTCCTTTCCTTCCCAGCACGGGGAAGGTTTCCTTTGGTTCCCTTTCCTTCCCARCACGTGTTCGGCACGTCCAGGGGACGGTGTCACCTCTTTGGAGAGCACGACTGTCAAGATCTGGCACGTGGGGAGCGCGGGCTCCTTCCCACTGCCAGCTCGGCGCCCCAGGGCTCCTCCAGCCACCTGCGCTCAGCCTCCCTCCTTCTTTTTCTCCCCTTTTTTTTTCTGGAACCCTGTGCAATATGAACAGAACAGGGCTCCTGGAGGGGGAAAGGGGAGGTTGTTGCTGCTGCCGCCGTTTTCTGCCAGATCGTGTGCTGGGGAAAGCCTGAGTGAAGCTGAGTTTTGCAACCTCTCTGCTTAGGCTGTTGGCGAGAGTCACGCGAGGTGGAGCGGTCCCTGGGCACGGTTACACCCACCCTACCCCACGCTTCCCCGGGTGCAGGGTTTCTGAGCAGCACCGGCACGAGCCGTGCGTGTTTGCAGCAGCTTCGGGTCAGCCTGAACYGCTCTCTGCTTGTTTACGTCTCTCGCCGGAGGAGTTCTGCTCCGTGCACGCGTTGCTCTGGAAAACAAACGCCTCCGCGTTGCTTTTGCTAAATATAGGGCAAGTGTCTGCGGTGCACAGTGCTTGCAAACAGACCGCGGCGGGGTCATGGTCTTAAGTGTAACAGGACCTTATCAGCCCGTGATAGGACTTTAGTTGTGCATTGCAGATACGGGGAGCGTGATAGTTTTAACGAGTTCATCCTAGTTCCCTTTCCAAAGCCCTGAGCCTGGAAATGGGAAATGGGACCAGTGTCTCAGCCCTGTGCTGTGAACATTAGACCTTCCTCTTACCTCTCGTTAGCACAGATGCCATTTCACCCTTCTGTGCAGTGACTGATGTAGGAGATTGAGGAAGAAACTACCTGATGTTGAGTCTTGATCAATCCAGTGCTGCGGGAAGTGTCGTTTCCCATGAACATGCACACGTTTGTTCGCTGGTGATGAAATCGTGTGAGGTCAGTTACTCGTTTCCTCATAACTGTGGCCTGAAGAAAGACTGAAGTTTAATGTAGACCCTGGTGGCTCGGTGCTTTGGAGCAGTTTTCATTTAAGCAAATACTATAAGCRCTCTAAAAAGAAGACAGACTTACTTGGATATTTCCTTCTGGTTATTTTGGTTAAAAAAAAGAAAAACATCTGGGGCTTGTGTAACAGATTTCTTTTTSCTTTGTGGCGCTCAGCGAACAAGAAAGTTCAGACCCAGAAACTGGTGCAWAATATCTCTGCGTTACAAACCTTTGCATTAACAGAGAACGTGGGTGAGGGATATTTGCCCGGCTCCTTCCTCCTTGGTGCTCAAAGTCATCTCTAGTCCTCCTTTCCACATACGGTGCTGATTTTGAGTTTAGAACCCTACATTCACATCCACAACTTCTTCTCCCTTTCCTACCCCAGCTGCCCTTCCTGGTTCACCCTCTTTTCCCCATCTTGAGCAAGGACTCACCCTTAGTCACTCCGAGCGGGGACAACATTATCCTCCCCATGCTCTTCCCTGAGCCGAGGGCCTCCAGCAGCGGAGAGCCTGGTCGGATCCCTGGTGTGCCAGGGCTAGGAGCCATTGCCRAAGGCGACAGCCCTTTAACGAGCTCACCGTGTGCTCATTAACCTGCTGCCTTGGGGCTCTGGATTGACCTCGAGGGAGGTGAGCTGCATGTCGCCCACGGCTCGAGGCTCTCAGCAGATTCAAGCAGGCAGGAGGTCAGGTCTGGATCACTTTCTTCAGAGCTGGGGAAGTGGTTGCGTCCCTGCATAATTTATGGCCAAGAGGCCTCRTGCATCTGTCGCTGGCTCGGGGGCTGGATCCAGCCTCGTGTTTGCTGTAGCTGCAGACAACCCTCTGCCCTCGAAGCACAGAAGGGCAGGGAGCTGCTGATGCGGCTGTCCTGAGCCCCAAACACTCAAGGGAATATAGCTCTATGGAGGGAGRAAAAGAAAGAAAATATCAAATAAAAAACTTAAAGGATTATCACAGTCAAGCAATGCAGCTGAGCAACTTGTCTGCTAATCAGCGTGTGACCGAGCCCTGTAATGCAAACGCGGAGTCCCTCGGGGCCCAGCACGGAGCTGCCRGGTTCCCCTGCCCCGAGCTCTGCCGAGCGCAGCTGCCGTCTCCATCCCGCCGGGAAGCGGAGACCCTGGACGGGTCCCTCTCCCCTCCTGGCCGTCAGCTCCCCACCTGGGCATCCAGCAGGCTGTGGTGGTTCCCAGACATGCATGGATCAAATTCTTCCTAGCTGCTCCTGAATATGGAATAGCAGCTCCTTTTATTTGCTTAAAGGGAAAGCATGGAGCAGTTGAACTTTAAATGCAGGTTTTGTTGAAAAAATAAGAATTTATTTATTAATATTCATTAAATTTATTTATTRAAGTCCCATGTAACCGAATTTTTGTCTGTAATTATTAATGTCAAGGAAGTAAATCCTTTGTTAAACTATTTGCAGCCCACTTGTAATATTTTGATAGCATTTGGGAATAAGTAATTGTTTAGAAGGTGCCAAATCARGATGATCCATTTTCAACCCATTCAAATTGAATGAGTATAGAAAAGACCATGGAAAAACAGCATCGGTGGTGCCAAAAAAAAATCAAAACACCTCTAAACTTTCAGCATGTCATAAATCAGTGAGAATGTAAATTAGTGAGAAAATATATAGAGAGTTTTGCATCTTAATAAAATAATTATTTACCTGTCCTGTTTTTTTTAAGTATTTTGCATGGCCAGGAGCACCATGGGGACTGCACGGGGCTGCAGCAGCTCTGGCCACATGAGCAGGACCAGGACCCCTAACACCTCTGTTTCCTCTCGCTCCTTTTGCAGCGGCAGAAGACGGGGTCATGAGGACCACGTGGCAGGGGAAGGCCGGTCGCAGCCCCCTCCAGGCCCTGTATGAGAGCGACCAGGTGAGCGGATGGGGAGAGGGAGATGGGGGAACACAAAGGGGAGGGGGACGGACAGATCCCAGCCCTTCTGCCACCCATTGGGTGCCCAGGGCACTCCATCCATCCATCCATCCATCCATCCATCCATCCATCCATCCATCCATCCATCCATCCATCCATCCATCCCATCAATTCCATCCATCCCATCAATTCCATCCATCCACCAACCAACCAACCTCTGGCATGTGAAGGCTTCACTGTGGGCTCTGGGCTGTCCTTGCAGGTGTCAGCACACACTTCTGGGCTAGAAATGGGTAGAGCCTTGAGTGGCTGGCAGCTCTGTGGATGAGGGTGGTTTCGGCCACAAGCAGATTACGGACATGGGACATCCCAATCCCTCTGCTGCCCTGACTGGGCTGGGTGCTTGAACAGGGGCGACTGGACCCAGCCTGGCCACGGGGAATGTCCCATCCTGGCCATCATCAGCACCGCGGTGCCCACGGTGAGAGCTGAGCTCAAGGGAGGCCTCGAGGAAGATGCCACCGTCCCCAGCTGCCTGCGAGCTGGGTTTTGTGGTTGAAGCCCAGCCCAGCMAAGGGCCCATGAGTGTTTCCAGCTGCATTTCCCCTCCAAGGTGACATTTTCTYCCCCTTGCATCCAGGCTTGGCTGTGCAGAGGGCTCCTCACCACAACCAACCCTTTCACAGGTGCAATGGGCCAAGCAGCGTCCCCCATCTCCGGGCACTGTCCACAGCTGCCCATGGGTAGGGAGGGAGGTGGGCAAGGCAGGCACCCAGCCTTAGCTGACGCCCTCAGCCAAGGGGACCAGAGACGTCCCCAGGGATGTCCATGAGGCATCTTCACTAGGTCGCCTAGGGAAGCCCTTCAGCTGCCTGCAGGCAGACAGATTTCCTTTGCTCAAGGAAAATCTATGGCAAATGTGGGTTTCCTTGGCCATAGCACTTGCAAGTCCTAATGCTGCTGGAATGTCGTCGTGTTATTTCCTTTAAATGATACTTAATTTCTCTGGCTTTTAAAGGGAACAAAATGAAGGGAGCAATTTTGCTCTGAAATAACTGTAAGACATATACTTAATCCAGTGGGCAGCTGGTGAAAAGTAGCTGCATTTATTTGTTGCCATGCCTGCAGACAGTGCCTGTCTGTCTGTCTAGCCCCACAGCTTTGAATTATGCAAGTGCAGGGGAAAAACACCTGAAAAAAATCAAAATAATTAAAGCACCTATATTTTTCTGGAGAGAAATGCTTCCAATTTGAAAACATTGCTTCCAAACAAAACCCAGAAGGAGAGGTTTGTRCCTCAAATTTTGGCTTACTGACAGCCTGCATTCCATGAAAATTCCATGCCCCTTCAACTGCAATTGTTTATATCYCTGGGTATAAATGGTACTGTGGTCCTCTTTTCCAAGCAGTCAAGGTTGTCAGAAACAGCCCCTGGTGTCAGTCGGTCTGCTAACCTGTTTTGCTCCAGCTGAGCCTTTTCCCWTATCACTTCCCTCTTGGAGGAGGCCAGGAGGCTCGGTGGAGATGGGATGGTCCTCTCCCAGGTTACTGTCCGTGCAGGTTCCTGAAAAAAAAAAAAAAGGGACCACCAAAGGGGTAGCTAATCCATTCCAGTAGGAGCTTTCACTCCGGACATTAGTGCCCCGTTATCAGCAAAGGGTCTACCCCATCCTTGGGATAGAAAGCTGAGCTCAGGAGCTCTTGGCATCACAGGTGATAGGCTGGCCAGAGACAACATCTGTGGAGCAATGTGACACGAGGGGACAATCAGCAGGAGCACAACCCCAGATGGAAACCACTGGGGTTTCCAAGASGATGTTGCATCGTCTTGCAACATGGGGCCGTTGCTGTCGCTGAAGTAACAGCCCCGCAGAGCCACTTCTCCTGGGTTGGGAAGCAGGTGGTGAGGCCGTTTGTTGGTTGTGGCCTTGGGGCTGTTTGGTAGCAGTGGTGCAAGGCTTGGRGGTTCCCAGCAAGGGCCTCAGGGACCGAGCCTGAAATGTCTCCCTGCGTCAGTGAGCGAAGCCCATGAGTGAGTGGGCAGGAGGAGGAGCTGGTCACCTTCCTGTTCTGAGTTCCTGGAAAAGATTTCCTTTCTCAGAGGTTTTAATGATATTTTGKTTTTTCCGATGTACTCCTGACAGCAGAACTCACTTCCCCAAATCTGGCAGGGGWCAGTGAGGGAAGAACTTGTGAGGAAACTGAGTTCTTGGGAAGCTCGTCCAGCAGGCTGGATCCATCAGGCCTGAGCCTTGATGCAAGGAGACCAGGGAAGAAATTAAAAAAAAACCTCATACACACACACACTTTTGTAGATCCCACTGAAGTATACAGCCTCTTTAGCCTTTGTCCTGGCTTTGAAAATTTGGCCCCCAGCCTCCTCCAATTGTCAGGGCTTTGGTATTTGAATCTGAGGCCATCACACTTAATTCCTTCAGTGTCACAGTGGTCCCAGAACAGAAAGGCTGGGCAGGAGCACCAGGCTCTGCCACCACCCGTGTGGGGAGGAGCTTGTGGTTGGTTGCAGATGGAGCTTCTGCCTCCATCCTCCTCTTGCAGCAGAGACGGGGAGGTTACAGACATCGAGTGACATCGGACTGGCCTGTGCAGCAAGACAAATCCCTCAGGAAAAGGGTTTTGGAAGCTTTAGGGCATCTGCTCTCCTCAGCTGGCTGACAACGTGACAGGAGAAGCAGGAAGGAGGCCGGTGAGCGGGTTTGACTGCCCGGGTTGGAGACTGATTCACTCCAACTTCCCTTGGCAGCGCCCAGCTCTGGGTGGGGACACACGTGCCCACACTCGTGTGCCCCGCTCCTGCCTCGGCTGCCGTGTTTGCACAGAGCCGGTCAGCAAACATCTCCACGCACGGCCGGGCTGATGTCCTCGCTGCACAGCCCACCCGRGGGGTGCACGGGGTCCTGTGCCAGCAAGCAGGACAAGTTGGTCTCCCCTGTGGGGCCGTGCAGGCCTCCTCTTCTCCCCTRCAGAAGAGAAGTCAGCGCCTTGCCAGCCTTCAACCTGGCCTGGTGTAACTGCAGRGAGCTTTAACTCAAGGAGAGGGTGTGGGGTGATGCTGGGGTAGCCCTTTGGCTAGCAGGCCTCTCTGAGGCGCCTCTTCTGCACTCAAGCCACCTTTGATGTTGTCTCCTTATCCTGAGCCTAATCAGGCAGTGTTGTCTCTTTTTCCCCCAGCAGCTCCRGGTGTTAAATACACCAAAGCCTGAGTTCAAAGTTAATGCTGTCCCCAAAATCCTACGTGGGTGAATGCTTCACCCGGGGAAGGGACRGTCATGGGGACTGTTGTGGGCCAGGTGTTGTGTCTAGGCCAGGGTCAGCTTGGGCAAGCCAGTGACCGTCTCTYTTGTGTCCCCAGTTCGAGCAGTCGTCACTGCAGGCAGTTCACCAGCAGAGACGGGAGCTGTTGAGCAACGTGTGCAACCGTTACACCCGCAAACGGCGTCTCCTGAGGCCGGATGACTTGCGGCACTTGGTGGTGGACGATACGCATGGGCTGCTCTACTGCTACGTGCCCAAAGTGGCCTGCACTAACTGGAAGCGGGTCATGATGGTCCTRACGGGGCAAGGCAAATACCAGGACCCCCTGGAAATCCCTGCCAACGAGGCGCACGTCTCATCCAACCTGCGCACCCTCTCCGAGTACAGCGTCCCCGAGATCAACCACCGCCTGCGCAGCTACCTCAAGTTCATCTTTGTGCGGGAGCCCTTCGAGCGCCTGGTCTCAGCCTACCGCAACAAGTTCACCCGCAGCTACAACACGGCCTTCCACAAGCGCTACGGGACCAAAATCATCCGCCGGCACCGCCAGGAGCCCAGCGACAAGGCGCTGGAGCGCGGGGACGACGTGCGCTTTGAGGAGTTCGTCTACTACCTGCTGGATCCACGGACTCAGCGGGAGGAGCCCTTCAACGAGCACTGGGAGCGGGTGCACTCGCTGTGCCACCCCTGCATCGTCCACTACGACGTGGTGGGCAAGTACGAGACCTTGGTGGAAGACGCCAACTACATCCTGCAGCTGGTTGGGGCTGACGCTGCTGTCAAGTTCCCATCCTCATCCAAAACCACCAGGACGACAGATGACATGACGGCCCAGTTCTTCCAGGACATTAGCCCCTTCTACCAAAGGAGACTCTTTAATTTATACAAAATGGACTACTTGCTCTTCAATTACTCCATTCCCTCTTATCTCCGCATCCGATGAGGGTGGCCCCAGGGGAGTGGTGACGGAGAGCTGGATAACTCTCATGGTATCACAACTCCTCTCCTCCCAGCCCATGCTCAGCCCTCAGTTCATCCCCACCACCTCCTCCAGGCCCTCTGCATTCCTGCTCCACATCCAGCTGCCTCCTTCAGACCCGGTCTGGAGGGAGGACACCTCACAAAACACTGGGGCTGGAGCCTTTCCTTCCCTTTTCTTCCCCTCGTTTGACATCTACAGTAGATGTTTGGGGGCCAGGACAGTGCTGGGTTTGAGGGCTTGGCTTCTCTGGTGGTGAGTCTCAGCTAAGAGACTCCTCAGTAGATCCAAGTCTTGGGAAGGCTCCTTTATTGGGCAGGATCCCTCTGGGTCCTTCTCCTCCTTACTGGGCTGTTTGGGGGCCAGATGTGGAGTGTCGGGGTGGGGGACAGGGTGGAGCATGTCAGAGACTTGCATAGAGCCATAAATAAAAGCAATAATTTAATGTAAGGTTTTTTCATTTGTTTGAGATTACTCCCACTCTATTTTTCCTCTTTCTCCTCCTTCCTCCTCCAGCTTCCTGGGCAAGGCCCAAGGGCAGGGCTGGTGTCTCTGCACCCCGTTGCACGGCTGTGCCCACCAGCAGGGATGTGAACCCCCCCTATGGAGACYTGCATTTCAGCAACGGATGGGGAAAAAACCCTCAACTCTTCTTGCATCATCGCCTAGTGCCAGGGCTGGCCCCGGGGTGCTCTCTGTGGGGATGCAGGAGATGGCCCTAACGAGGGCAGGGTGGTGCTGGGCTGCCGGGGCAAGAAAACGCGTGTGTGCAGGTGTGCGGGGCTGCAGCTGCAGAGGAAGAGCTGCCAAAATAACGGGGACAGGGGCACCTAGAGGCACGCTGCCACTTGGCTCGCCRGCCTTGGCCCAACCAGCCTCTGCAGAAACAAGGGGAAAAAAAAGAAAAAAATAGCACACGCAGAAAAAGCAAATGGCAATTCCAGCCCTAGGATTTTTAATTCAAACCAGTCCAAAGAGCTGAGTTTCCTAAAAACCATATTCAAGTCTTCTCTCTCTTTTCTGTTTGGCTCTGACTTGTGGCTGCCTTTGTAGCTAAAAGTGCTGGTAATAGCAGCTGCTGTACAGCGTGTCTGCTGGCTGGGCCGCGAACGCTTCACTTAGTGTGATGCAACGGGAGGTTTTCTAAAMCCCCAGCGTACCCAGGCTGGTTTAAAAATCAGCATTTTCACCCCATGGCTTTCGGCTGCTGTATTTTAACCTTCTCTGCGTCTTTCCTTTCTGCTGCTGATCCTTCCCTATCCGCTGAAATCTCCTCCCTGGTTGCTCTGAGTTTGGGAACAGACATAGGCGAGCACTGGAAAATAAATAAAACTAAAMTAAAATAAACCAAACCTGTGGTGCTCTTGGCAGCGTGACTGATTCTTCCAGTCGGAGATCCCTCTGAGACGGCCTTTCTCCCTGTCTGGCCAAGACACGGAGTAAGGGAGCGGATTATGTGATGCAACCAATTTCATCTGCAGCGTTCAGGCTCGGAGTGAATTTGTCCTGTTTTCTCAGGAATCTCACGATCCCTGGGTGATGCTGCTTGTGCTTGGCAAAAAAAAGCAAAACACTGTGCAAGCCTCCACAAGCTCTTTTCAGAACTTTTGGTCATGGATCATAGTTTAAGGCCAGACTCMGAGTTACACAGGGATTCTTTCTTTCTKCYTTTCTTCTCCTCTCTCTGCTAAACACTCTCCACCCCAGGGATCYCTRCAGGCCAATGGCAAATGAGTGACCAGGACGGACCACGGCCCATCACCAGGCACGTAGGCCCTAAGGCAGCTCTGGGGGCTCCATGAGCATAGGGGTGGCAGAGGGCAGTTGTTTGGTTTCCCACCACAAACCCTTCCTTGCTAWACAAAGCTTTTGGAGGAGGGTTTTTATTTCTTTTGGGTGAGGTTGTTGTAGGGTTGGGCTCTCCTAGATGGTGCCAGAGGTTGTGTCCATGACCCATGAGCAAGACGGGTGGGCTCATTGCACTGACTGGTGTCCAGGTGCCCCTCGGGGCAGCTCTGCTCTGGGAGCAAGGGCATGGCCTGCTGTGGACTTTTTCTTTTCACCAGCTGTTTTCTAACCTTCTCACTGATGGTGGCGACTCGAAAAAGCCCCAGTTTTGATGGCTGTTGGATCTTCAGCCTTCCCCCCTTAGGCTCCATCAGCAAGTCAGCCCTGACCTGGTTCCTCAAACAGTATCAACCCTCTCAATCTCCCAGCCTCAGCCAGCAACAGGCAGTAGGCTGGGGGACGTCACTCTGTGATGCCCCGTCTTCTGGGCTAGGTGGCACCGAGGGAMTATCCACCTTTGGTGTTTTTCTAAATAAAATTGGTCACAATCCATCACATTTAGGTCACATCCTTGGCCTTCCCCCTGCCTAAACAGAACCCTTCAAAGCAAAAACCTGCCTCCACACGGAGAGAAAATGGCCACTTTGTACTTCCAAAGCGGCAGCCAGGATGGAGCTTTCCACGCTGGGAAGCGCCTTGCCGGTGCCAAGCCCGGCGCAGCGGACGCCTCGGAGCATCCCAGCCCTGCCCGCTCCTGGGCGGGCACGGGCAGAGCACGGGCTAGCCCACGGTGGAGCTAGGAGGACACCGTGTGACTTGCCACCACAACTACAAGCATTTCAATCTCCCCCAAGATTTGGAGCGCTGGGATCCGGGTCTTGGGAGTAGCTCCTGGTTGATTTGCACCCGTTTCGCCGCATCACTTTTCCCTGTCARAGGACAAGGGAAGGCTAGGTCAGCTCTAACGAGGGGAAAACATCTAGGTAAAGTGTACCTAAAATGTACTAGGAAATAATTGCTATTATTATTACTATCATTATTTTGCCTCTKCTTGTGCTGGGGTCTCTTCTCTGCTTTGTCGGACATCTGCACCTTGCCAACAGCACCAAAGTGAATGRGGCTGCAACCAGCCACCTACCCCCAGGTTAAGCAGCTCCTCTCCAGGAGGGACAAGCCCTGTTGCAGGAGGACAGGGTCCTTCTCGGGGCAGAACTGGTCGCTCTTTGCAGGGGCTCAAGGCATCAGCAGCTTTCGGGCAGCATGTTTGGCTCGGGCAAGTACCGGCGAGGTAACGGACACCTAAAGGCAAACAGGAAAATCCACATTAGATGCAACAACTGCACACAGCTCAGCCCGAGGCAAGGATTAAACTTGCAAATACTTTCTAAGCCGTTACTTTCCCCCCGCACCCTGGTGTTTATTAAAATACTGATAATATTAATAATATGGTTCTTCCCTTGTTAGAGAGCACTCACACTTCTCTGCGAGTTGCAGCAAGCATCCACCACGCAGCGGGGATGGGGCTGGGGCAGCCCAGCACCGGCGGCCAGCTGGCACTTGTCACAGTGAGGGCCACAGCAGCGACAGCCCCCAGGCTCCCCAGGGGCTGCTGGTACCCGGGAGGCTCTTCCCAAGGATAGACAGACTCCAAGTGCCTTGGAAAACCACCCCGAGGGAGCCGGATCGCCCCTGGGGTTCAACTGTCACAGACCTCGGGAGCTGTCAGGGCTTCTCACCGRGGAGGCAAAACCAGGAATGGTGTCACTTTTATGTGTGTGCATGCACACAGAATGTGTATAACATATAAACAGAATTATTGCAGGTAATTGTAATATTTATACGTGCCTCGGTGACAATGAATGCATTATCTGTATAATATATGAATAAATAGCAGATATGATTATACTATACTGTATAATAGAATGATATTTTTATAAAATTGTAATACGGTCATTCAGTTTACCTGTGTCTATATAAATGGAGTGTGTGTGTACAGTGCAATACCTATACATACAAACAGCGTTGAGCTTTGCAAGGTCAGACCTGCCTCAGCAGCTCACGAGGAGCTGCCCCTTCCTCCGAGTCCTGCACACAGCAACGCCTGGTCTCCCTGACGGAACAAACCCGGCGTTTTGCTGGTGCTGCAGGTATTTCGTGCTATGGCCTTCTCCCTGGAGGCCCATTTAAAGCCATCGAGTTTCTTCTGCCAGTGAAATGGAGCTGCAGCGATAGGGAGGCTCCCTTGCAGAGCGCGCTGWGCGCCGCCGATTGGGTTGTTCACCAGCTGCAGGATTAAASAGACTTCCAGCGGAGGGGAAAAAASACCTAAGTGGTTTCAAGTCTGCCTTGGAAGCGACGTGTCGCTTGGAGGAGGATTGTGGGCTTGCTTTTGTCTGCTGCTTCAGCTGCCCCCGGTGAGGCTGCTGCATCTCCAGGAGTGCAGCCTCGTACCCAGGGAGGCAGGAGGCAGCGAGCAGAGCGCTGTGTGCGTGCACACGWGTGTGCAAACCCTTCCTGCAGCAGCCCTGGCAGCGAAACCCCTGCTCCCACCTCTCCTTAGGGCGGCTGACGTCCCCATCACCTCTGCTCTGCACGGAGCCTTGCAGGGAAGGGAGAGGGAAGAGCAGCGTTTTAGCCCAAAGTGAACTCACCGGAGTCAACATTCTGGAGTTTGCTTTCCTCTTCTGGCTTGTCCCCAGAGCAACAAAGCTAAGAGTAATAACACTGACAATAATAATAATACTAACAATCCTCCAACTCCCTCCCTCCCCAGCATCCCCAAACACAGAAATGAACCTGAGATTTAGGTTACTGGGGAGCAACTCACGGCTGCTCTCGAGAATCAGCCTCAACTTCACTGCTGAGGCAGCAGCCTGGGCCAGAGCCTCAGCAACAGCTCCTGGGGTGAAGGGACACCAGGGAAACCGCTTCCTTTTGCACCTTCTCTTTCAGGACTCCCAGCACCACGGGGAGCAAACGGCGCCGTTCCCCCCTAAGSGAGGAGCGTGAGGAAACCCTCGCTCCTCGGCGGTCACAGCTGACCTTTGCTAGAAGACAGAAGGAAGGAAAAAGAATAAACAGGTTGAACGGCCAAGSAACTAGCCTTTCATTGCCCTTAAACAAAAAAGGGAAAAAAGGGGAAAAAAAWTCCCTTTTATTGAAAMCATTTCCTCCGGTTATATCATTTCTCCAGAGACTGGAAGCAATTTTCAGTCCGYGAGGGGAGGCAGCGGGTGCCCTGCTCACCCGGAGCGCTGCACCCAGAGCAGCGGGGCCTCCGCCGTGGGGGACACGTGGGGCGGGAGCCGCTGTGAGGAGCCCCAGTGCCTTGGGCAGCCCCTCCTGCACGGGCCAGGCGCAGGGTTGACCAGGGTGGTGCTGCCGAGCCCCTAAGTAGGACACAGCTGGTGCCCATCRCGTGTTCCCGCGCGTCCTCGGCCGCAGCAGAGCACGTGGAGCGCGGCCAGGCCAGGGCTCGGCTGCAAGAGCAGCTCCGTGCCGGGCCCCAGGAAGCGACGCTGGAAGAGGAGGCTGGGATCCATTGCGGCAACATCCACAGGCTCCAATCCGTGGCCTTGCAGGGAGCAGGAGCAAAGAGGGGCTGTTGGACAGGGAGCCTGCAGAGGACAAACACGTCGAGGCCAGGAGAGGACAGCTCCAAGGCGGACACACACCAAGGTGAGCAAGAGCAGGGCTGATGTTGGGCAAGGATGGCTATTGACTAGGAGAGCGCCAGGCAGGTGACAGATCTGACCCACCGTGCTGCCAGGTCCCTGAACAGGGCGACCAGCTCCTAGGAGGAAGGCAGACTTGACTGTCCCTCCAACCATACAAAGGCAGGTTATTAGCAGAGGTATTTTCCTTTGTGGTATTTTTCGGCATTTCATTCATCTCTTGACTCTTCAGGACCAACCTCTGGAGGAGCCTACAGCTTGTTTGGTTTTGGTGGGAAGCGCCTGCTTTGGCAGCACGGCCCAGCAGGCTCCTGTCACGTTCTCAGCGACACACGACACGGGACGTAGGGAAACGCAGGGAGGCCAAACCCTCGTGCTGTCAACCACCACGGCCCTTCTGCAGGGCAGCAAYGCAGACCCAGCAATTTTCAATGAGCGGATCATGACTGCAAGAGAGGACAGGGCTTGAACTATAACCCGAACCACATAAGCTGCAAAGGGCTCTAAAARAGCAATTTTACTGCAGTTCTTTTAAACCTGTGTGGACAAGAAGCAAGTGAAAAGTTTGGCCTGACAAGTTTGACCTGGAAACAGACAGAAACGCCGTAAGAAAAAACAGCCCCCAGATCCACAGCATTACTTTTTAACCACTTTATTGGTGTGTTTCTATAAACTTTCTAGCTACTGGACGTTTCATAAACCGTAAAAACAAACCCAGCCCTCCTACCCCCAAACCGCCACCTATCCAGCTCGGCRCTGCTTAGGTGGTCGGTGTCCCTAAATAACCTCCTGGTGGTGCGAGCCAGCCAGGAGCTCCGTGTGTCAGAGCCCGCAGACCGTGGATGAAGCTAAGGATGCGGCTGCTCTCCTGCCCCGGGACGTGAYGGGACAGAAAACGGGGGCGGGGGGAAGATAATATTTCCCTTGAYGGAAAGCCAGACCTGACGGAGCAGTTCCATCCGCTTGCAGGACCCGATCCGGTGACCTCGGYGGGCTCCGGAGCAGCCTGGCCGGCTCTCACCATGCGAGGGACCAAAGCTGATCAAAACGCTCACCGGTTACGATGGGGCCCACGTGCTCCTTAACGCTCCCCTTCCAGGGGCGCCCGTGGGCATTGCCCAGAGCCCGGCCCGGGGTGCAGGCGCCCACGCCTCGGGGTGTAAGGCACAACGCGGAGGAGAGGCAGGGCACGGGGCAGGAGGGAGGCCSGGGCCAGCCAGGTGACCCAGCTCTCGGGCACAATACCCTGTTGTCCCGAGGGAAAGCACCACGCGCGGGCACGGCGCCGGAGCAGCCCGCGCTCCCTCAGTTCCCCAGCTTCATGTCCGCCCCGCGGATGAGCCAGACCAGGCGGAAGCAGACGGCCAGGAATCCCGTGCCCAAGAGATCCCCTAGGGCGGTGAGGTAGGGGATGGAGAAATTATCCGGGTCCAGGGCCTTCCTCCACATCAGGCGCACAATCATGTCGGCCGCGTAGAGCAGGATTCCCACCTGAGGGGACACAAGACACGGAACTGCGGTTCCTCTCCAGGACGGAGCCGAGCTCCCGGCACGCACAGCCCACGCAACCAGAGCCAGCACCGCGTCACCAGCCACGCAGCAGCACCCCGATACGTGGAGCTGCTCCCGAGCACCCGAGCTGCTCCCAAGCATCGCATGGCCCGAAAACGGGAGTCTGGGGACAGCAACGCTGCGCTGGGAAGGGGTGTTCCCATTCCCACTCACTGCACCCCAAACCRACTGCCTTGCATAACCTTGTAGCCATTTATTTTTCCCTTTCCAAACCTCTTTTCTCACACTAGAAATTCACTCCTTATCTACTTCATTTTTTCCTCAAAGTCTCAGTGGAGCACTGGAGTTTTGATATCAAAATTACTCCGAGCTGCACTGACGTATCAAAGAGAGTAACCACTTTTTGTCTCTCCACCTCAATAGCGCTTAAATCTTTGCTGTGATTTCTTTTCATTCCTGTTACACTCCTGATCCTGATAAACAGATGGAGGAATGAACCACTTCTGTTAAAGATTAAATGCTCTCTGGTTAATTGAATTATGAAAGGAGCAGGAGCGTGCACTGCACGGCTTCAGTCCCCCCCTGGGAGCTGCAGCATAACAGGGACCAGACGGAGCTGGCATTTCAAAAGGTGAAGGAAGGGGCGGCGGGGGAGAAGGAAAACGGCAGAGGAAGGGAGCAAATTAGATAACAGAACTGCAGAAACTGCAGCTAGACGGAAACGCAGGAGGATATAGAGAGAGGGCACTGCTCTGCTTCAGGGCAGGATCAAATACGTCCAAATCTTCCCGGAAAGTGCTCTGATTAACCGATGCTGTCCTSTTTAACCTACGCTATACAGCCACCAAAACGGAGAAGCCGCAAGCYAGGCAATTAATTAGGTCTGTGGTTTGGGTTTTTTTTTTTACCGCTTTTGTTTTTCCCAAGGTCTTTAAACCACCTTTTTTTCCTCTCATTTGAAACCCATGATTTCTTATTTCAACCCCAGTGACTAAACAGAAAATGTCATCCCTTCCTTCTCCACAGAAACCGGGTAGTTTAATTTGAAGACTACTACGAGATTTTCCCTAGTCTCTTCTCTRGACCAGCTAAGCCCAGACCGATTGCAGGGCCTTGTCAAGGGGATGGTTTATGGGCTTGTGATCATTCCCTTGGGGTTCCCTCGGGCTGACTCAGACCCTCCCTTCCCATTCTTTGAGGCTTGCTTTATAAATCACAACGTAGGGTGACGAAAGAGTCGGGCTGAGCGTATTCCTCTCTGCCGGTCTCCCCGGGAAGGTTTTGGGGTCAGCAGCGTGGCTGGGATTCTGCTCTTTACCCCGACACTTGTGCCGTACTTTCACGCTTGGCTCTGCTCGAGTTGTTACCTCGATGCATGCAGAGAAGAACAAATATTTTCCTTTACAGCTTCGGGTGCTAGGTGTAGGGTTGTGCAAAGGTCAGGAAAAACAGGCTGTTTACACGTGCAAGGAATTCACCCGGACACGAGGCTGCTCAAAAAGCAGAGCAGGAAGGCGGCTACCTCCCCCTGCAAACTAATGAATCCCTAATTTAAAAGGGCAAGTGAAAGCAGAGCCTCTGGGTTTAAGTGACAGCTGAGTGCACTGGTGAGGCAGAAGGGCGGGCTGCAGGGGGAGGCATGGGCAGGAAAACCTGTGCAAACTGCCCGCTGGCGAGCCAAGCCTTTATTTTCGAGGATGAACTCTCCAGGCCTGGGTTTTCTTTTTTTGTTTTTGATCTRAATGATCCTGTCCACAGGAACCCCTAGTTCTTCACCATGATTTGGGAAACTTGTTTCCAAAATGAGTGGGGAAACCTGTGGGCTGGGGTTACATCCACTCAAATGCCTTTGAAYCTGCGTGGCAAAAGCAGAACCTCCTTGGGTAAGGGCACGTCTGCAGACTCCTAGAGCAGGTCAGCAGATGATGGTAACTTTTTCTCCTTCTCATTGGATTCACCCATGCTCACGTGGGAAACCTCACAATCTGGGTGAAGTATTACCAAAGATAAAGGATGCCTGGGAGAAAGCACTCCCGAGCAGAGGCCATTGCTGGGAGTTTTACCCCGACTCCTGCTTAGCCTGGAGGTTGTTTTGTTTCCCTAGTGGCTGAGCGGTTCCGGTGGATAAAAGGCTGGGGTTTACCTGCAGCAAAGCAGCAGTCAGATAAAGTGTCACAAAGAGGAAGGACAGAGACGTGTGGCCTCCCTGCAGCAGATGGATGGTGTAGAGGAACACGACGTGTCCTGGGATGACCAGGAGGAACAGGACTCGGGCTGACTTGGAGTTCACCTCTGCAGAGGATACAGACAAGGACATCAATCACAGAGGCTGCAGACATCAGGGGACACAGGACACAGCTGTACAYTCCAATGGTGATGCCACCAATGGGAAGGGAGTGGAAGGGACATGCTCAAGAGCAGCCTTCAGAGTGGATGCGCTTTTTTTTTTTGACTGACCACATTGCTAGTGCCTTTTCTAGATCGTGTAGCAATACGAAGCACCTGTATTATTGGCSCAGCAGCTTTGTCTGTCAGCAGCCCCTAGACCTGCAGGGAAAARTCAAGGGGAACCTGCAATCTATAAAAGACAACACAGCCACATCCAGTTTTGCTGATGCTTAGGTTAATCCATTGCTGAGGACGGAGCAATTTATCAGCAAGGCCATGCTTTATTCATCCAACTAGATGACAGCTCTAGCAGAGCAATGGTTAAAGTGACTTTCTATCAAACCCAATCAGAGATTCCAATTTCAATGACTTGTTTTCAGTGTTCCCTGAAGACCAGCTACCTTGCATGTCAGTGCACACAGTACAAGCTGTATCTCGAGCTGCCCACTGCAAAGATGCTTGCTTTCTCATTTAAGATTTTTCTTGTAAAGGGAATTCTGCTTTTGAGACCCACCTAGTTTTTGGACCACCAGGCTTAATAAAGGAGCCATCTGATGACAAGCCTTGAGACCTGCAAGGCTATGGTTCAAGGTCTACCTGAGGAGAAGAAGGTGGTACATGGGTTGGGCCAATTCTGCCTCATCTTGTACGGCAAAACTCCAGGCATGCTCCAGAAGTGCAGGAATGTGGAAATACGGCTGGCCTGGATGGCTACCAGATTCCCTCCGACGCCTATGGGGAGAAAACACAGGAAACCTGTAAGTTGCCTTCACTGGGAGAGGAAACATCAGTGTATAACCTGGCCCAAGGCTGGTGAATATGCATTCATTTACAGTGAGAGAAAGAGAACCTGATCCCATAGTGYCGTGGTGACACTACACTATTCACTCAGCAAGAGCAGCTCCTAAAAATCAGGAAGGCTGCAGTGATCACCTCCCATCAACTGCTTTGCTGGATGCTGCTTTCTTCCTCTTCCCTACCCTAGTTCCCAGGCCACGCTGCCTCCAAAGAGGATGCACCTGGGGGAAAGCAGCAGAGGCAACAGCAGCCACTGCTCTCACTGCAGCTTCTCAGATTTACTCAAAGAGCCCTTATTGTTTAAAAGGCAACAAACATCATGGACAGTGATCATCTGCATGTCTGAAGGCATCTGACACACTTGTTAAGTGAGAAGGAATCAGATGAGAATGCATCAGRCCCCAAATTTGTTGGGCAATTAAAAGGCAATTCCTTCCAGATTGATTAATTCTAGCAAATGTGAAAGAGTTGCTACATTTTCCAGCAGAGAAGTGAGGGTTGAGGACCTCCAGAACCAACTTGCATCACCCAGAGCTTGCAGCCTGGACAAGATAACAGGGATCCAGATCCTACGGCCTTTCCGTGCTTTCTCTCTCTCATGGAGGAAAAGGTTCTCTCATTAAAAGTGAGAACTGCCAGAATGGAATCAAAGTGAAGATACTAAAACAGAGCAAACCAGCTTAACATGGGGGTTTGAAAGCAGCTCCTTGAAATGCTCTGCAGGACTCCCCTGCCCATGCAAAGCAAAGAGCTGCCTGCGCAAGCAACAGCTTGACAGCAGCTCTGCAGGCAGCTCGTCCTGCAGCCCGACGCCTGGCGCGGGCAGCCCGCAGCCACGTCGCTCCTGCCCTTCCTTCCCAAGCAGGCTCCTTGGCTGCAAAGTCTGTCAGCAAGGCGGCCTCTCCACGCAGATCCGGGGACACCCTCGGACACTGCAAGAGGACACCGTGCTTGGAGGGTGGCAAGAGGCCAGGCCTTTCCTAGGAATGGGGGTTTCCTCTGGAATATGCCTAGGCTGCAAAAATGCTGCAACGGCAGAAAAATAACCCAGTGCATCCTCAACAAGTGCCCCAATCACCAGCAGCTTATRCTGTGCATGCGTAACAAAGCACTATGAGGCTCTGTGTACACAAAAGATTTATACATASAGAGATATACACAYACAGGTATATACACACATATATAAAATCTCTATATACTTATTATAACCTTTATATATTAATGTTTATCAACAATCTGTATAGAGGGTGATTGCAGAGCTGAAACAACTTGACAGAAAACACATTTATTGTGTATCCCCAGCAGGCCTGATGTCATCAAAGCGAAGGTGTAAACACAACTATCAGARAAAGCCACAAGATGCTGTTGACCTTTCCCACAACTCTGCCAGTATTTTTCAATCCTGCCTGTTATTTTGCTCCAGCAACACTTTGGGATATGAACAAGYAGGGATGTAAAGGGGACCAGCAGTTTCATTTCCCCTGGCAATAGGAGCTGAGACTGGAACCCAGACTTGTACATAGAGCTGTAACTGGGAATCTATGGGAAACAATAATAATAAAAAAAAAAGCATGCATATAACCCCCCATCAGCTTACCATTAATCACAGGTGTGAAAACTGCCATGCCTTCAAAGTTTGGGTCAGTCACAGTTTTGTCCAGGATCAGCCCACCGATGCTGTTAAAAAATGACAGGGCAATGAGGGTGGATCAYTCCCACCTCCCTAGGACCCCCCCATCTGCAAAGAGCCCCCTGCAATGGGCTGTGGCTTCTTCCCCAGTGTCAATTCTGGACTATTTTCTACATGAGATCCCAACTCCTTTTATAAGGCAGCTCTAACTTAGATAGTCTCTTGGGTTTTTGTTAACGGTATGATAAGATCAGGAAGTTCCCTTTCCCCATCTTAGAGCAAAAATGCATTAGTCATGGAAGCTTTATCATCTTCCCCARAAGTTTCTCTAAACAGGATTTACCAGCAGAACTCCAAATCACATGTTTATGAATGACCATATTTATCACAGATGAACTCTCTCAGATCTCAGCCTGGTCTCAAAAATGTAACGGGGGGAATGAACTTCTCAGCTCTACACTCTTTTTTTCCCCAGCTGTTTTAGGGATCCCTATGAGGTCTCACAGCGTGTGGATGACCCACCAGAAGTTGACAAGACCAAGACACCCTGTTCCACCACTCCCGCTCCTCGAGCTCCCAAGGAACCCACGTGCAGCCGCAGGGTGCACACGTGTGGGGACGTGACGGGGGCTCCCTCCCGGGTTACCTGCTGATGCTCATTGCAACAATGACCGGCTGCCATCCAGACTTCAGCACTTCAGCCAGGGAAGGACTTTGCTTGGCGATAGCAACCCAGAGAGGGATCAGGATAATGAAGACGACACAGATCAGAGGAGAAAGGTACTTCACATCTGGTGGGAAGGAAAAAAAAAAATAAATCTTGAATTAACTGTCTGGCTTCACAGGTTCTCAGAGTGATACTGCACATTTCTGCAAGAATGGCAGCAAGGCTTTGGCTCAGATGGAGATATAGCAACAAAAGAAACACATGAACCAAGCTATTCCCACCCCACCACCCTACCCCATCACAGAAACTTGCACTTCTTCTAGGAAACTAACTGCTAAAGGATGTTACTTGCAAATKAGTATGCCTCTAACTCCATCTCCAGCTAAACAAAATAAAGTTAATAAGATTTCTGGCTGTAAGGTACAAATCAAACTGCAGAGCAAAGGGGAAACTCTCCTGTCTGCAATCTATACCATGCTATAGGCAAGGACACCCTGCATTTTCACCTAAAGCAACTCCAACTGATTAGAGGCATGTTTGGTGGTAAGCTAGCAGGGCTGGTGAACAGCTGGTCTGCTCCTATGAGGACAGGAGTGCTTTGCATGTATAAGCCAGTTAAGATCCAGGGTTTCCTTCGTGCTGGCTTCCATGTGTTTCCATTAGGTGCTTTTTTCCATTCAGTAGGAGTATAACCTTGAAATGACCTTTAGAGTCAAAGAATTCAGAGAGATGYGCAGCACCAAAAAAAATAAACACGACTCGGAACAACAAGAAACACCTCCAAGCAATGGGGAGCATGCCAGGCCTTTTGATATAAAACTGCCTTTTCAACAAAGCTCCCCATCTGGTCTCTGTGTTCGGGCCAAAGGCAGCGGGTTGTAACACAGACTTTGCAGGTAATCTGGAAGATGAAGCAGGCTCAAAGTGTGCATTTCCCAAAACGACATTGCCAGAGCCTCGGGCTACCTGCATAACATTGCACTGATTTGATGGTATCTTCCCTGCATCAAGAGCTCTTACATAAAGACGCACATTCTTTGCACGTGGCTTTAGYTGGCACTGAAACGCAGCCGCCTCTGGGATGTAAACGGTCACTGCTTTATCAGAGCTCTGTATCTCCTGGAGTCACTCGCAACCAACAGGTTGTATGAGAGCTGCTGCGCTGCACCTCCTCCTCCTCCTCCTCCTTGCCGGCCCCAGCCCAGCTCTCGTTGTTCCAGGCAGCTAATTCCCTGGTCAGTGATGCAGACGCCCTGCRCTCGTGTCCATCAGAGCTTACCAGAGCCCACAGAAAGACTCCTGCTCGCATGACTTGGCTTTGGTCTCTGCACGCTGGTTCAACCACGTTCTCCCCTAGGCAGCCCTAGGTAAGCAGGAAGTTTCAACATAATTCTCCTCTCCACGATGCAGGACGGGAAGCATCAGAGTTAATTTCTAAATAATTAACAATCTCTGCTGGCAGAGGGGTGCTATACATAAGGAGAAGCTGCTGCCTTGGATGGCACACGGTACCCTAAACCTTCTGTCCCACTGTTCTCAAGCATTTTAGCAGGATCCAGCAGTTAACATTTCAGCATCCAAGAGCCCCTCCTGCCTGTCACGGTGAAACACGGGTGGCTCTGGGGACCCAGGGTGTGAAAATTCACCCATGATGTGGGTGATGCTGTTACCACAGCACAACCCACTCCTTGCTACACATTGGGGAGAGAAAAGGTTTCATTTCATTTCAGCCATCCCTGATGGTGCCTTCCCCTCACCTGATTCACTCCAYGCTCCCAATGACTAGCTGTCTGTGGGGTGGATATTTTCCACCTCAAGGGGCCAAAGCTATTTAAACTACTCCAAAAATATCACAGATGCCTCTCTGGCCATAAGGAGGTTATCACGTTGTTCTGCCATGCAGATATTATCAGAGGCAAAGCTACTGAAAGACAAACTGGCTTTGCCGAGGCAGGTGCAGTGGCGTCATGGAAAAAGCCTATTGAAAAAATGCACCTTGGAAGCTCAAGGAGAAGGAAGCAATGCCTGGGCCTCTCCTTGCAGCGCMCATTCCCTTGCTCCCTCCCTGGCTGGCATATGGAACTAGTTATGCAAACCGGGAACAGCTGCCTCGCTGACTCTGCTCGCCATCTGCAGCAGCAGTTTGCATGTCAAATGATAGCACGTTTGCAGGACCTTTTTATTTTCCTGTATCTATTCGAGGTTAGGCTCAGGGTAAAYAGCCCAGCACTTTACAAGCAAGAATTAAAACTCCGAACACCAAGTTGCAACATGTTTTGAGTTTCCTGGAGGCTGCAGGTGCCCGAGTCTTTGCATGGAGCAGCACGGCTAACTCCATAGGCACGGCTCCCACTTAAAGTCCTGTGAGAATGAAGCAACATAGAACAGTCTCCCTCGCTCCCAGAAGAAAACATCATCTTGTTCCACCACAACGCTCCACAGGAGAAGGTATGAGAATATTGTACAGAYGCCAGAATGCAGACATAGCCTGTGTTCTTCACAAATGGCCTGTTATTGCCCACACACACAAAATAGTTTTGCCAGATCACCAACAGATGCAGGAACGGAGACCCAGCGTCACATACGTCAACCTTCTGCTCCAAAGCAACGCACAAGATGCTCTGGCCATTTCTTTGACAAATCCCAGCTATATTTCTTAGGCTCTGCCTTCCAGTTTGCTACTAAAAGAGAAGTAGGAGAAGCCTTTGTGGTTACTGTCCCMCCTCAGCGGGATGCCAGCTCACACTGTGAAACATCCCAGAAACGGGGAAGTGCCCTGCAATTACTTCACACGATTCATCCCTCTCTTGCTGAGCTACGAATCTGTGCGGCCTGCTGTACCTATGTATTTGAAGAGCGTACTGCTGATTCCTGCCAGCAGGGAAAGGGTGATCAAGTCTCCGAGGCTTGCTGCTATGGGAGTGGCAACGTTGTCTGGATTGATCCCAACTTTCCTTGCCCCGATGATCACGCCAATCATCACCAGACCTAGAGAAGAAACAGAGCAGGCATCAGAGAAGCTGCAATGTGTCCTGCAGCTACTGTTTAGGCTCCCGGAGGGCCATGGGGTCTAGGAAAAGCAAAGACCAGGCTGTCCCTAGTGGCTGCTGCACAGCTGGAGACGGGACATCCCCAGGCACTTCTCCTCTTGCTTTCACCAAGGGCATGACTCTGCCCTTATGAACTTCACCAAAGGCCCAGAGGCAACAAAAAAATTCCAGGAATCAAAGGAGATACCGACGGACAGCCCCAAAGCAGACGCCCGCCTCCTGAGCAGCCTAATCTTTCCTGGCTTGAAGCAGGCCGAGGCACGAAGCACATTCACAGATAAGCAGGCGGCAGGCAGGCACCAGCATCCTGGTGTCATCCCCGGCTCTGGATTTCAAAGCACAAGGATACTTGTCATATTAAATTACTACTTTACGTGAGTTTGCACAACCGAGTGGCAAAGAGCTTCTTTAAATAAAAGCTGAAGCAGTCGTTCAGTCCAGCAATCAGAATAACCCCTGGAGGCCCAGAGTCCTTGGGGCTACTTTAATTTTCCCTAGGTRGGGGTTGATGCATGAGCACCTACAGAATCAGAGGGTGAAATCACCTCTCTTCTATTGTGATCTAAGCTGCACCTGGTAAAATTCAGCTGCTTTTCAGGTTTACACAAGAGGAAGAAAGTTCTCCTTCTCCAACTAAGTTAATGAGCACAGACCTAAAACAGGGGGGAACCCATAGGAATCCCTCAGCCATTAGATATGTCATAGGACGGTGGAAAAGCTCTTTAATGAAAGCCAAGTTGTTATTTTTCTATTTTGACAATTGCTTGCTTCACCCCATGGTTTTCACCCTTTGACTCCAGGTCTGGGACGTGCCCTTGCTCTAGCTTATCCCTTTCACATAAAATCCTGCCTGCCAGAAGTTCTGTGAGCTCCCTCATTCRGGGAATCCTGCTGCCCTCACATGGCAGGCCTACAAACTGATCATCTTGGGCTGGGTCAAAGTCGCTCCTATCCATCCGCCCCAGGCATTTCCCTTGCAGGCACGGACAGCCAGGGAAGTGGATTGCCTGGCTCAAAGCCAGTCCCAATTCCTCATCTTCAGTCTGGTCCAGTGTKGTCTGCTGCCAAGCAAAGGCTCTCACCCCGCTTTGTGTCTGGCATTAGTTTGATTTTTTTTTCTAGAAAAGGGCCGCTGTAGCTAATGTGCACCCCAGGCTGACCCAACAAAGTGTGTTCCTCCACCCCAAAGCGGGTGGCATTTTTCATGTGTGTCCAATGACATGGGACATTTTGATAGCTGCTGTGGATGCAGAGCCCAACTCACAACAGAACCTTGAAGAASAGAAGCAAATACAGCGTTCAGAGAGAGTAAGAGTAGAGGATATTGGACTAATGATCCCTGTATCCTTCCCTCCCTCCTTCCTAGACCAAACTGAGGGGATGTCAGGTAGGGGTTTCCTGGGAGAAGGGAAAGCTTTTTGCACATCCGAGTGCCACGTATTTGACCTGAGGAATCCAGACGACTCACCGAGAGAAAGCGCAGCTATGAAGGCCGTGGTCACGCTGCTGGCACACAGCACGGCCGCCTGGCTGAGCTCCACAGAGCCCTTGGAGATGGCTCCCAGGATCACAGCAGCTACAGCAGCCAGAAGTCCCACCACCGTGGCCTGGACCTGGGGGCCACAAGACACCTGGTGAGCAACCAGCCACATCTGCCCCTAGGCAGCCCTTGCTTCGTGCACCTGAAGGTTTACTGCATGGCTTGGAAGGCAATGCCCTGCAGAGATGCTGATTTAGTAGGAATTTAAGCAGTGTCACGTGAAGGCTCCACTCAAAACGCTGACAAAGTCTGGAGAAAAACTCGGGAGGCCTGCAAAGAGCAGATAACATTTGAGCAGAGGACASTGTGTCCATGAGCAGAACACTACTCCTGGTCAGTACAAAAATGGGATCCCCATCAACAACACTCTTAGCAAGCTGAAAGCTGTGGGGGCAGATAAGGGAGAGCAGGGGGGCTTGTGGCTTTGCCATGTGCCACCTCTAGGCTAGTCACTCCATTTTAACTGCTACAAGAATGACATTTCTCCCATCTCTGCCCTCCTATCCAAGGCTGCTTCCCCAATGTTGCCAGCAAATGACAGGTATTATCTAGGGAATGCTGTGAAATAGAGTGTGCCACAGCTCTCCCTGCRAGGAAGGGCGCTTTGCTCTTCCAGGTTGTCCTCAAAGGCAAYGAGTGTCTAGATCTGTTTTACTGCTAAGCTACAGGCTCCAGGGCCACAGGGAGCTTTGYTGGTCATGTCCYGTGCCCTGCTTCCCTCTGTGGAGGRCACCCTGCCCCAAGTCACCGGCGCTGGATCTGGCACTGCTGGGAACAGCCGCTGTCAGGCTGYGGCGCAGCAAGAGGAAAGGACCTTCTTTCTGTCCCCCCTGAAGCGACTCACCTGGATCAGGGCTAAATTGCAGGTGGCCAATTTCCACTGCTTCTGGGTATCATCCATCTGTCCAGTGTTAGCCTAGGAGTCAAGAGAGACAATTTGAACACCTTCCCCATGGTACAGGCTGCTGCTGAGGGTGGCAAGGYGGTTTCCTCAGGTCTCTATGGGAAGGGACTGCTAAAGCCAGAGGCAGGGGAGGTCAGGTCAGCATCTTCCCATCTTTCCCGTACTTTACTCTTTAAAGGGATCCACCATGCTCCAGCTCACCCTAAAAGCTTCAGGCAAGTTCAGAGTTCTCCCAGATAGAGAGACCAGGATCCCGCTGAGAGATCAAATCCAGAGTGACAAAAGCTATCGTAGATCCCAAGAGGCCCGAGGCCRCTCGACCCAGGGTGGGATGGCTGAGAAGAAAAGCCATGGCTCTCTCGAGTGTAAATAAGCACAGAAATGGTAACCCAGCCCTGCAGGTCGGGGCTGAGGAGCCCTTGCATTATCTCGTTYGTGTGTCTGTCACAGGGCCCCACGTATCAGCAGCTGGACACACAGGGACTACTTCACCTTCCAAGAGCAGACACAAATTCTCTGTTCCAGTTACAAAACGAGGACAAAAACCTTATCTTAATACTCAGACACCACTTGGTTTGCTTAGCAGGAAAGAGGATGTCTCAAACACATCGTGTGCTACATAAAAGCAGATTCTCTTGATGGCTCCTGCTATTCCCCCCCACGCCCCGACCTCAATAATACTCACAGCAGTAGACAGTCTGGACGCCAGAGTCATTTCAAGATTACCCTTTAGACCAACCAGGGCAGGAACCAGGATAAAAACTTCCGTAATTGTCTGAAATACATCCCAGTGCTGGAAAGAAGAAAGAAAACAGCATAGTTTGTGATGCTGTCCAGYCCAACGCTGTGATTTCCAAGGGAAATGGGTTCCCATCTCACCCCTTGCTCTACAGGTTTGCGCCACGCGCACGTGGGCAGATGCTGTCCCAGAGCTGGTGGCATCCTGGGAGGGAAGGAAGCAATTTTTAGCTTGCAATATTCTTTTTGATCTCACACACAGCAAAGCAGTAGCCTAAAGGGGTAGGAATCTTYTTGCTGAGGGCAGGACATTTTTGCAGACCACAAATTAAAACGTACCTTTTGAATTAGTAAAGAACAACACGAAAAATGATTAGAAATGAAATACAAGCTCTCCATCCTTTGTACTGATAAGTAACAGTAACACCTATTGCTATGCAGACTCAGAAGAGTGGACAAAGACCTGGAAAGCATTTAAGAAATTTAAAGCAAATCTGTAACTAAGTACTGAGGTAAAAACAAGTATCTAAGGTTGGGATTGGGAGGGAAGAGTTTCTCCTTGCTTTTCCATGTTCAGTTCCTAAGCCTTTCTGTTAACAAGCAGCTTTCAGCACAGTTGGAATAAGGATCTTGAATTAAGACAGTCCACAAGCCAGAGCTGCTGAGACATCATTTTGACTATTACTGCTCATCTGAAACTGATCTATAAATAATCCTTGAATCAGTTGCACTGGAAATGATCTGAAACTTTAAGTAACTGCTGATTAACACACATAATTCATCTACCATATAGTGCTTGGGAAGATAACTCATGCATCATCCCCGGCAGGATTTGGAATGAAAACCAGCTAGCCCAATGTCTAAGAGCAGAACATACAAACACAAGGGCAGCTGCAGGGAGGAAAAGCCCACCCATCCCATCCTTATCTCCAAGAATGGCCAAATTGAGACGTATAAAAGAATAAGTTGCATATAGGACAAGTATATGGGCTAAGTCTCCCGAGTAATTTCCAGCCTGCCATCGTCTGCCGCAGGGTACCAGCCTGGATTAGTTTCTGTGCATTCTGTAGTGCCTRAAGGACTTCTCTCAACTACTTGCCCAATTTCCCCTCCACCTGATTTGTCACCTGCAACCAAAGTTTGTGGAGCTTAGCCACATGTTGTGTGAAGGATCCCCTCCTCCTCATTTACTCTGAACTTGTCTCTGGCTAGTTKCATATGGTGCTCCCTAATGCTGGTGCTAGAGGGCAAGGTGAAGGATGGATCCCTGTATCCCTGTCCACATCYTCCAGGTCACGCAGGACTGTATAAAGCTGAAAACCCCAGCAGGTGGGACGGGCTCTCAAGATGTTGAACCATTCAGACCACTGCCTGCTGTGAAATACACACAGGGATTAGCGGTTCCGAGTTTTGCTCTGCCTGTGAAGCTGGGGGAACCTGGGGATGCGTCTGTCTGCTGGACAGACTTCACTGCTTCCTTCTGGATTACARCCAGGGAAGAGCAGCTAAGACACCCCCTCAGAGCTGCAGAAAATGGGCAAAACGTTAATGCCAAAATGCACTTCTGACAGCGATGACCTGGAAACAGACATGTTCCCAAAGGCTAAAAGCTACTTACTGTCAAATAAATCACAGGCAAGACTAGTCACCTTCCTTGTCACACTACAGTTTTGCTTGAATTTGTTAATAAGAGAAAAACCACCAGGAGGAACACTGTACTTAAAGATTCAAAGTCCCTTTTCTTCTGTCTCCTTAATGAGGAATAAAGACAGTTCCAAGCAYGTACTTGACACCTTCAGAAGAAACAGGAGGAAAAACAGGCTTCATAGCCACAGTATAAATAACTCAAACATTTAAAATAGGTAAACRCAGACACATTCACATACATGACCTTGCATATGTTGCACATAAAGAGACATATAAAGAAAAAGCAAAAGGCAAACCCAGCTGTTCATATTTTCTATGTAGGTCACCTTTGGAAAATGCCACTTTATCAGACCAATGTGAGTTCCAATCCTTGAGCTCATGTATAAATTTTGCAAGTTTCAGGAAATCCAAGCCAAAGATTAGCACRTGAGGCACGATTCTTGGGACTAGCAAATAATTGAAAGGATAACTAGCTGATTCAAATATTTTTAAGGCTCATTAGTGACTTCCTAAGAGTCCAAGAAGAGATTCAAAGTTATTTATACCACAGTGGCCAGGACTCCACTCTCCACTATAACAGTGACTGCACAAATACAGAACAAATTGATGTCCTCAGAGCCCAAGTCATCTTCTCTGTTTCCTCTTCCAGGGCATCCATCCTCCTATGACAATAGGGGACAAGTTGTCCTTAATAAGTAAAAAGAAAAATCAAAAGATCCTGGACCATGAAACACAAGCCGCCTCAAGATCTCTTTCAGTGCTAATCATGTCACAGGTTTTTATCATGAACTGATAGGGACAGCTTAYGTCTGTGGCTTTTTCTTGGATCATGCTCAACTGCAGTGGCGGGGAAGTGATGATTTCTTCCTGAATTCCCTCCTTTTATACCTGATCTTGAAGCTTCAACGCGATTCCCAACCTTACAGTAAAACAGGGGGCCAAGCACTGCAAGGTCGGTGCCTYCCCAGCAATGCCAGCCAGCCTGGAATCCGGATCAACCAGCCAGCCAAGGATCACTGGAGCAGAGGTACAAGTATCAAGCAAGAACAGACCTTTGCCAAGCTCTGGGTCCCGAGCAGCCAGTTCTTTGGGCATCTTCATGTGATGCTGTGAGAGACCCATCAGTGGAGTCCTTGATAACAACCTGTCTGGACAGATTTCTCCTTGATTTTTTTTTTTAAGAGTAACTTAGAAAAACATTGGTTTCATCACTGGACAGATGAGACACACTGCTGAAATCCCGTAAAGTTTGAAGAGATAGAAATGAACAATTTCTGCCTTGTTCTCATCTTAGTCACAGTACCAGCAAATCTGCAAACGGCAGAGCCAGCTGGACTCCCAGCTCGGGGCACTGCGCTTCCGAGAAGAGCCATTCAACTCACACCTACACTCCAGATACCGAGTTTGAGCTTACTCACGTATCTCCCTGGCAAAGGCAGATGCAGAGTTTCCTAAGGACGTTTTGCAGTGACTGGAAAGAGTTGAAAAACATTCCTCAGTCAGATCATTCCCTGCAAAAAGGGTAAACTACAGACTCCTAGAAAAGCCTCTAGTATCAGTGGTGTGAAGCCTCATGAGCACCAATGTATGTCTTAAGATATCAGGCATCAGGCCAGAAAACAAACATAAAAACAAACAAAAAAATCTCATTTTTATTTGGACAGGAGAGTGAGTTTCTACCTCTCATTCCTTCAGAAAGAAAGACAGAAAAAAAAAGAAAAAGGCAGCTCAAAGAACAAAAGGCACAATCTGAGTCTTTAAAGGCCGAGATGTTGGATTTCTCCAGCTCCTGGCTTTGTTTTCCAGCGCAGAGYTGCTGATATCATGGCAGCTTACCTCAAGAACATCTCCCCTAGACTGGCTGCGACTCTCAACCCGCTAACTCCCTCCTGGGAGTTTGGGAGCTGAACCTATTGACTGGTGATGTCTATTCAAATATAACCAAGATCTCCTCCAGCACACGCACTATTAGTTCTGCTTCAGGCATGACTCCATCTCTGAGAGTCCTAGCGAGCTAATATACAACAAAACGGACTACAATCTACTATTTGAAGGACAGACATAGGCATGAAAGGTTTGTATTTTTCATCCACTCTTAACACAGCAGCGTTTGAACAGAGCCTGATTCTTAAGCTTTGGGTTTGGATTTGCATTGGATTACTCACAGACAAAGACCTGTTTACCTGCCAAGGGTATGGAATGGGTACTACATCTTTTCCTTCCCTGAAATAGATGGCCAAAGATAACTGCTAGCTACTAAAATAACAKCTTGGGTAGACTGAGAACTTCTGTAATGCTGCAAGACAGGTCTGTACCTACCAGCACAGCACAACGAGGTGGGGACGACAAACACAGCACAGCAACAGCCTGTGCCACTCCAGTTAACCCTCCTTTATTTGATATTCCTCATATTCCCCCTTAATTCAACTTCTCTGCCTTCTTTGTTTCTTTCAATGCACAAAAACCAGCAAGATATTGTCTTTCCAAGCACTAAGAGTCCACATTTAGCTCCTGCTGCGGTACTAATGCCAGAGAATCCAATGTGCTCTAGTGAGCTCAGAGTACAGGATATATCCTTGAGAAGCTCCGTCAGCCTTTTGATTTGTAAATCCAGTGGTATTAGAAGCCCAAACCAGAGTAAATATTGAATTTCTATGGGTGCTGTCAGTACAATTAAGATCCATGGGATAGATTCTGATGGTGGGTGTGAGGGTATAAATGGAGCACAACGCCCTGGAAGTTAGCAGCAGCTCTTCCACACTTGCACYCGCCTCAGAACCTGGCCAAGAAGCACTCAAGTTTGTAGGCAACACCAGTCTTCTTATGCTGGCACATCCCTCATCACAGTATCTAAATACCTTCTAGACCAAAGATTACATCAGGTTGTTTGCAAAGAACTGAAAGCATAAACTTGTGAGTGAGACAGGTAGTTAAAATAACCATGACCCAGATCTGCTTATCAGAGTTTTCACAGATAAAGAAATAATAACACGCAATAGAGGAATATGCTGCAGCCTCATCTCAATTGCTTCATACCGGTTGTCACCAAACGTTTAGCTGGATACAGTGGAGGGAGCACCCGATCTCATGCACGGAGGGCAGTGTCAGGCAGTCCAGCTGAAAACCACCACCCCACATTGCAAGGAGCCCATGTACTGACCTGAAGACGGAGAGCATCTCCCAGTGCAGGTAAAACCTATAGGCATCCTGCTGACTACCYGGCAGGACCATATAACATTAGAAAGAACACAAATACTCAAGGTCAGTGAAATAACCCACCCCTTTGCTATTAAGGAGCCTAACCACATGTACCTACTTGTACAACATCCATCAGGAGGCCAGCAGCTACCATGCCCAAGCCAGCCAGAAGGAATGGCACGAAAATCTGGGAYGCAATGGAGAATGAGGTCTCTGGGAGAAATCCACTGGCTGATCTGGTCAGCTTGCAGGTGAAACCTCTCAGCTTCTTGCCATGAAAGCACAGCTCCAGCTGTAACTGTGTGACCACCATGGTCAAASGGAGCTACCCCATGCTCGGCACAGAGAATGGTGGGGAGGGATCAGGACATCGTGCAGATCCTCCTAAGAAGTTACTCCAAAGTCAAAAGAAATATATTTCCTCAACAACGACGGCAAATTTATTCAGCTTCTCTTCCTCCTAGGAGTGCTTCCAGAGGGATGCAAGCAAGAGGATCTTCCAAAATCAGTTCAGCTGGGTTGAGTCCAGGTGGCAGCGAACTTGACAGACACTATTTCTCCRAGTTATATCCAGAGGGGAATTAAAAAGGAGAAAAGACTGTAGAGATGTCCGTGGATGAACAGAAATGAGCCCATATCCCATTTAGCTCCCACCACCTTCACAAAAACCAGAAAGACCTGCTCGGGCTACGGCATTAAAAGAGTGACAGGTCAGGCAAGAATCCCGCAGTGTGCTCAAACACACGAGTGTCCTTTCTCCTCGGGTTACACTTCTTGTCAGACTGCCCCTTGCCTTTGATCCGATAGTTTAATATATAAGCTGCTCCGAACCGGCCCCGCTTCCCTCACTCCCACCACAAGCAACGTTGAACTTTCCTCACTGTTCCAAGGCCGAGGAGGTACCGAGTTAACAAGTGGCTCCTGCTTTGCTGTCCTCCAAGGTGACAAAAGGTCAAGGAAAACCCRAGTCCGCACTCCTCGTTGCTGACAGTCTTATGCAGGTACCGTTTCCAGGCAAGTGACACAGCTAAAGCAGCTGGTGAGAGCAGATCTGCCCTTCCAGGCCCTGGCCGCTCCGGTCCCCTCCGTGGTCTCAGCGAGAGGTAACAGTCAGTGTAATGCAGCTATACCTCTGAATGACTGGCTTTCAGAGGGGGAAAAAAATGCAGAGAACCAGCCAATAAGCTTCAAAAGTGAACACCCTTATCTGCTGTCATCACTTCAACTTTCTGCTAGTTTGCAAAGGCCAAGATAAGAGTCATAGCYGGAGCTTATTTAAGGTAGCTCCATAATCTCACTGCTCCACAAGCAAGCTGGAGAAAGGGTGAATGTTTCGGGGCACGCTCGTCTCGCCGCCGCTCCTAAAGCGGAACGCGTCGCTCGTGAGTGTTCCCAGGACAAACCACCCCTGGCCCTACAGCCGGGGGTCTCATCTMTGCGGCCCCATAGTCAAACAGCAGACACGTGCCCAGGACGCAGGGCTACGTCACAGCCACGTACGGCCATGGAATTTGTATCCTGCTCGGGAACGACAGCAGGATATTCTGCAATTTAAAGCCAAGCATGGGAGGAAAGGAGTCGTGGGTTTCCATCAGGACTCTTTTCTAATAATTTCAGCAAACTAATTAGATCAAAAGGTCAAAAGGTTTTGAAAACACAGCTTAGTAGGAAAGGGTATAGGAGTGGGTTAGTAGGGTGGCATGCTTTCTTTACTATTTAATCAGAGGTTCAAACACAGCCATGCCCAAGTGAAGGCAAACAACTGAAGCTCGGTGGTAGGCAGGAAATGAATCGGCTTCTCAGTTCAGTTCAAATTCAGTGTCTAAATTGCACTGCCTTGCTAATATGCTTTGCATTAACCAGACCATTCCCTGCCGTTCTCTGCAGAGAGATGTACAGATTAATGGGTTGTGGACTCTGCCCCAGCGACAGACTCCCCTGCTTGCAGCTAAGTGCATTGGCTGGCTTGGACAGAACAAGGCATGCTTTTGCCTCGCAGATACATAGGGAACTGAAGAAGCTCTCAGCTATTCTGGATGATGCATTTCATTTGGTCTAAATGCATGTGAACCAAAGAACGAGGCTTAGTGGGCTGAGAYGGCAGAGATTTCTACAGAAGCACAACAGGTTGCAGAACAAGAGCCCTAGGTACAGATGTGGGACTGTCCTTGGCTACTTTCTAGGTTATTTTGGGACAAGAGAAGCCTATCAAGCCTTCCCCACCAGCCTGATACATACTCGCGTGCCTCTTCCACCTAACACTGCTCCACACGACTGAAAGCTAGAAAGAGAGATCATTTCAGTTGATCTAACCAGAAGGAAGTCCATGYTAGCTCTAAGATGAATGCTAAATAATAATAACAACCAACAACAATAATAATCATACATGACCTGATCTCATACCAGCCAGAAACTTAGAAGTGGCAGACTGAAGGCCCAGTTCTGCTCAGAAACTCCCTCAGTAAATAAAGAGTCAAAGACAAGGCATTGGGCAGGAGCCACAGGTTTGCAGACGTCACACAACGTGCATGACCAGGCCCAAACGTCACCATACCTGCTGCGCACAGGCAGGAACATCAGAGGGCAGGAAATATCAATGAGCCTGAATGACTGAAATATCATTTAAAAATRCAGCTGCAATGCAGCCTGTCCTGAAGCCGCAGCCTGCCAGGGTTTATGCATTTATCACGCTTCGACTCTCTCTGTTTCTAAGAGCCATAAAAAGCCTTCAATCAATGAATGAAGGTGCACAGAAGGTAATTGATTCAGGTCACCTGGGCACRTACGCTGACTGGGTCATTTTATTAYGCATTTAAGGTGTCTCTGATAAAGGCTTGCACTGCTCGTGCCAGCAAAGGACATACCGCATTTTCTGGCAGAGGCAGATCGTATTTGTCTGCAAAAAGATGTGCCAAGTTTGTGAAGAAAGAGAGCGTGGCCAAGGAGGAGACAGAACACAACTAGTTGAGTAAAAGATGACCCTCCTGGCTGCACTGCCCTTCGTGGTGGAGCCTGGGCGGCTGCACGCTCCCCTTCTCCGCACGCCGCGTCGCTGCAACGCGCCGTGTCACCCACCTCGCCGTGTCACCCACCTCGCCGTGTCACCCACCTCGCCGTGTCACCCACCTCGCCAGCCAGCCCCAGCAGCACTGCCCAGGTGCAGCTAGGGCACAAACAGGCTGCCTTGGAACAGGGCTGGCCCACGGAAAGGCAGGACCGCTCCTAGCGCAGCAAGGCCGCCAGGAGATGCGCGCCGGTGGTCCTCGCTCCCGCTGCAGACCTTGACGTGCCAACAGCCAAAGACCTAGTTTTCTGTGCGATGTTGAATGGGTTGATTTCCCAGAATCTAAGCAATAACATGAAGCTTTTCTTGTTTGGTGGGTTTTTTTTGTTTTTTTTTTTTAAACTGTTTGCCTGGAATGGAAAGCAGATTTCTGTGGTTTTAGAGGAATATGAGGCTTACTTCACATTTTGTTCAAATTAGTGGCCCACCCCTTCCCAGTCAAAAACACTCTAGGGGAAAAAGAACACCTCCAACACTACAAATTCATCTGCAATCTATCTTATGGCTTAATATCCCAGGCTTAGAGGTAACACACATTTACTGTCAGAGATCCATAGGGAAGGGCAGGTCCAAATACTCTAAAAATAAAACTGAAAGTGGCTGCTCAAGGCTCAAGACTCTCAGAGCAATATCGAAAGAGACCCAAAGTTGCTCGTGCCTATGTTCCAGATTTGCCCTGGTGTTTTCTCATCTGAACAGGCGTTCTGCTGTATATCGAGCACATGCAGAAGTCATTTAAGGATATCCTGCCACTCCTAAGCCCTTATAGCCTTTTAGCTTAAGGAGATCAGCTCAGGGCTGTTAGCAACAGCTCCAGCTTTGGGAAAGCAGGTCCATGCAGCCACAGTAGCTCCCGTGTCACTGTATCAGGGAGCTCAGGGCAGCCTGACCCAACAGGCAGCTAGTCAAATAACAAGGGTTAACAAAAGGGCACAGAGCAGTGGGAGCAACCCAAAGCACAAAGCCGTAACAGTTCACAGTCTGGAAACAACTACAGGTTTAAACTACCTAAAATAAAGCCCTTGTCACTATTTTAAAGCTATGCATTGTTTCACCATGGGAGGCAAGGGCTGATTCTGACGGTCACTGAATCGATATCCMAGACTAGAAAGAGCCTCAAGGATGTAAGCAATTGCTACATGGTCTTAGGAAAGGATAAGTGCAGGTGGGATGGACTTGGCTGTCAGAGCATTAACAGTGCTGGGCACTATCTCCTTGGGCAGTGAAGAAGGGGATGCAGAGCTTTCCAGAGCTACATGTGTGCAGGTACCTGAGATCATTCACACGTTCTTCAGCACCAGGTTGTCTTTTGCCTCCAGAGAACATAAAGRTCCAGAAAAACACCAAGGGGTCTTCCCTGAGAGCTGCATGAAGTAATTATGGACTATGTGAAGGACACACTTGTACGAGAATCTGCTGCAAAATCACCTTTGTCATCTCCAGAGCAAACATTCTGCCTGTGAAGACTCATTTCCCACCCGCCCATCCCAGAYACACGACACCTTCCTGCCCCTTACCTGAACGTAATCCAAAACCATGCCTGCCAAGACCATGCCAAGCCCGGCCAGGAGGTACGGCAGGAGCACCTGCAGGCAAATCCCAGCGGCCGACTCTTCCCGCGGCTTCGCCATGGCCACCTTCTCCTCAGCCAGGAGCTTCTGCTGCGCGAGCAAACAGGCATCCTCTGCCTCGTGGCTGCCAAGCCGGCTCTCCCTGTGTTTACCCTTGCTCTTCCCTTTGTGCCTGGATCGCTCGCCATTCCTAGTCCTGCCCTCCTTTCTCCTCTGTCGGGCTTCCTCACCCTTCATGGTGGCGTTCTTGTTTCACAGAGTTATTCTGAAAAAAAACAAAGCCAGAAGAAAAGAAACTATGAAAGAAGGCACTAGATGGGTCAGGGACAGAACATCCTTGAGCAATCTACATCTCCCACCTTAGGCGCAGTTCATTTGCTGACCCAAATGCTGGTGCTCAGTTTACCCCTGGGACAGACTGATTTCCCTTTCCACAGTCCCCCCCCTCTTGCCAGGCCTGCAGTTGCACTGAACTGCTGCCACCAGGAAGGCTGGAAGGATGCGGAGGGTCCACGTGCAGCCTGAATTCTGCAYCTGGCAGCTCCTCACATAGGAGTCTGGGGACCTGAGCAGGCTGCAGAATCGCACCCTTTGGAGAGGCTGAGCTTTGGCCATGAAATGGGATCAATCTGCATTCTGAAACGCAGCAAGAGGCTGTGCAACACACTGCTAGCACAGCACAGCCAGCTCTCAATCACCCCTGGAGAGCAGAAGGGCTCTTTATCCCCTAATCTCTATCCTTTTTCTTCCTTTTGCACCCTGTATGACACTTGTATGTTCCCTAGGTGACTCAGTTGCCAACACAGAACCTCCCGCTCCCCCAGAGCATCCCCTGAAAACAAACCACCAGGCACAGCCGCTACCAGCCATCCCCTCCCCATCCCCACACCTTCACTTCTCACACAGGGACCCTTCATCCCACTGCCCTGYCRCCAGCAGAGCCACTTCCCAAACCCRCCYCCATYGCYTCCYRCCAGATGTGCAGCGATGCTGCCATTTGTAGGAGTGGCCCCGGGCACCCCA
Organism: Eudromia elegans; assembly: GCA_003342815.1. Taxonomy (NCBI): domain Eukaryota; kingdom Metazoa; phylum Chordata; class Aves; order Tinamiformes; family Tinamidae; genus Eudromia; species Eudromia elegans. The sequence continues at coordinate 2,484,187 of PTEX01000079.1, forward strand.
GTCCCTGCCCTACCCCTGTCCCGATCCACCCTCTTCCTGCCCAACATTTGGCAGCAGAGGAAGGTCCCAGTCATGGCAGGGGAGGATGCGGCAGCCCGGGGTGTCCCCCCCTCCACCACCACGGCAGGGACACGGAGGAGGTCCCCAGCACTTACCCGCTGCCCTGCAGCTGGAACGGGGGCGGGCGGCGGGGGCGCCACATCTGGAGGGCGCCGGGCGCGGCCCCTGCGCCGCGGCCCCCGGTTCGAGCCCGGCCCCCGGTGCCGGCCGGGGGCGGGCGGTGCCGTGAGTGGCAGCCGCCGGGCCGGCCCCGGCGTGGGCGGGCGCCGGGCCCCTTCGTGCACGGGGGYGGCCGCTAGGAGCCCGCGCCGAGCTGCTCTCATTAATAACCGCTGTAATTACGGTGATTATTATCGTTGTACTCGTACCCGCCCCGCAGCCAGGGGCTGGAGGCGGGATCTCCACCGGGGCTGGAGGGCTCCCGGGAAGCTGCTCCCTGCAAGGAGGCGCCTGGGGGGACCGGGAGCCCTTGCCCTGCACCCACCACCGGGTCTGCACMGCTCCGCGACCCCGCAACAGACCCTGTGTGGAAGGGTGAACACTTCCAGCGCAGGCTGCGGTGCAGCTAGGGCTGAGGAAGGCCCTTTCCTCCTTTTTTTCTCCCTTCTATTTATATTTGCATTTGCCAGAACTCTTGTTTCAGGCTTCCTGTGCTAACCGGCTCCCGGAAATCAACGGCAAAACCCCAGCTGTCTTGATATTTTATGCTCCTCCCATGCTGTAGCAGCATGCTGCAAACCCACTACACCTATGCACCTAAATCTCATTAAGCACTCAAGTAATCGTACTCACGCGGGCCTCCGGAATCCGCAGCTCACAACGATCCAGGATATTAAATTGTACCTCAGGGCCTGGCAATATCAGAAGCCTCTCGGACGCAGCGCTAGGCTAGCGGGGTCCTACTGGTACAAGGGTGTCTCTGGGCCTGCAAGCTTCAGTTTGAAGCAAGGGACATTCAAGGGACCGGGAGGCTTTTGCAAGTGACRGTAACGAAACCCTGCAGCTGCCACGCGTTGCTGGTGAGCGTCACTGCTGTAACAGCAAGTCTTAAATTTCAGCTCACTTGATGTAATTTTATGTCTTCGCTTTGCAACTGATGCTTCCCTGAGCATGGTTCTCAAGGTAGTGTTTTCCTACGGGAAATAAGAAGGGAAGGGATGTTGTTTAAAGAACAGCAACCCTGCCAAGGTAATTTTAGACCTGTTACATGGATTCTGCTATCACTTTACCCYGGGCTTGAAAGAAAAATATCTACAGAGCAAGCGGAAAGTCTCCCGGGGAACTTGACTGACAARGATATTTTGGTTCTGGTTCCAGCTCGAGGATTACCCGGTTCTGCAGGGGTTCACCCATGTGAATGGACTCCCCTTGGGTCCCACCACGAGCTCCACCAGAGCACGCAGCACCCTGACCCTAGAGCTTCCCCCTSTGTGGAGAAGGGGCCAGGTATCGCTCCAAGACCCCAGGCGTATCCCTGGCGAGCGGGTATCCGAGAACACCATCCTCCAGCAGCAGCACAAAGCCCTGCTCTCCCCAAAGTGCATTAGCAGCAGAGGCAGATCACGGCTTTGACGTAACGTAAGAGCCGCTGGACCTTGACCACAAACAGCTCCCTGTTCAGAGGGGACAGTCCTGCTGCTCTCTGCAGTTCAGGAGGCACCCGCTGGCACAAAGTTAAGCAAATTCACCCCAAGATCTCTTCTRTCCCCACCGAACTAGCTGTCACACGTGCTGGTTTCCTCGGCACACTCACAGATGTGGGGCTAATGCTGCAGGCAGTTCTGCGTGCATTAGAGGACTCATTGCACCCCATTCTGTTTCTCTTCTCAGTACTTTCAAAGATTATTTCCTCTGGTGAGCCTCACAATAAGCTTGGCATCCTCTGTCCCTCTCCTTTATGCAGCTCTTTTCCTGGACTTTCTCTCTGACAAGGATTCCTTCAGCCAAGTAGAGGGGAATTTTAGAGCTCTTTCCAGTATTCTATCCAAAGACAGTTTTTTTCTTCCCAGTTTCCTGCAATAAAATGACATTTCTTGAGCGCCTAGGGACTTTTGAAGCTATTTCTCAACACAAAGCCCTGATTTATGACTTTGCTGCAGTTGGTGCCAGCGACCGGCCTAGTCAGACTGCCAGGCCGTGCAAGTCCTCCTGTCACCACTAAGAGCAGGGGCTGCTCGCTCTGGTTCGCTGCATTTCAGTCCCCTTATGGGACATGTCTCTGGACACTCAAATGGAAACCCAAGAGGACTTTTGGCTTGTGCATACCTAAGCCTTCAWCCCCTTTGCAATGCAGGGGTGCAAGACGACACATACAGGCTCCACGCTGTCTCCTCTGTGAGATGGTGCTAGCATGAGTTAAACATATRTAAATATTCATATTTAGTGGGGAAATTCAGGTAAAAACAGACCAAGGACAACTTGACATGTATATGTACACACACACACAAACATATACCTATCTCTCTATATATTTATTTCTAAAACAGCCCCCCTACCACCACACAAGTGAGGGGTTTCAGAGGCACAGAACCCAACAGGCACTGCTGAACAAGAAGGAAGCCTTATTTCCTTCTTCTGGTACACATTTCATTGCAGGAAGGTGAACTTTATTGTCTCTTAGGCTTCAGGCCCAATAATTTACAGATAGTTAACTCTGTATTAGTGTCCATCTTTTTATATCAACGTTCTTTAAGGGCTGCTACTCAGACGTTTTGTGTGCATCTGTGGTACTCATAGTAATAAAAGTGTTACCTCCCACCTACCTACTCTTTTGCCATCATCACCTGCCACAAACATCCATCATTTGATTCCTGCTGCTCTTGGACAGATGCGAAGTCAATCTACCATCACAGACTTCSACTGAGGCTTCGTGTATGGAAATAMCCCAACAAAGAGGAGCAAAAGAGCACCCAGACTGCTTTCCGCAGCGGGACACCACTCACCTGACCACAGTTCCCAATGACCTTGCTCCATGGAGGAATCAAACTAGATAAAAGCTTCCCCAGGAGCCTTAAGGGCGCATCAGAACTGTTTGCACATGCTGTCCCATAAGCCAAATTCCCCATGAGAGGATATTTATACTGCATGAATCCTTTCTTCACCTCATCTACCATTAGATGGCAGCAATTGCATGCGGAATAGGGTCAGGCAACTCTGCAAAGGTTTCTWATCTCRTGGTTTGTGCTCCAGGGATTTCAGSCTTTTCAGTTCTAGGTTAAYGATTCAAATCCAGCCCAGGTCAGGAGGGGTCACAAGCCTTCACAGTCCAAGAGCAGCTCAGCATCCTCTGCAAGAGCACTCTGCAGGTTTCTGATCTCATGGACAAGTGCCCATCTCGTCACCGGCACCGACTGGCACCTCTGCTTGTCATATTAACCAAGAGGGCAAAGACGCTCCAGAAAGGTGAAATTTCCCTTCCTGCTCTCTAGATGGATGGACACAGCTCAGCGCTAGGGCTGCCCAAAAGCCAGCCCCCAATAGCAAAGCCAGAAGGCGGCGCTGGCCCCGTTCCTCCCTTAAACAACTAACTGCCCAAAATGATCTCATCCCGGACAGGAGGGGGACAGTTGGGGTCTTTCAGCAGATAAAATTAATTTGGTATTAATTTGGAGATATGACATTTGGATAGACTAGCGATAGCACAATGAAATACTCCTAACGTATACGTTATTTACAGCCTCCATAACTGCAGGGACAAACTCCATCCAGAACTGCCTTACAAGGTGACCTAATTTGGAAGAGAAAACAGATAGAGCATTTTCTCACATTAGAAGACAGATCTCTGTGTCTCCTTCCCTTAGTATTTTAAAACCCGGTGAGGGACTGGAGCAACTGATACTCTCCAGAGAAACCCATGAGATAARAAGTGAGCGGAGCAAGCATGTGATTGTGATAGAGTTCACGCGTGTGTGTGTGTACCGCCTAGCTCGGTGCGCTGCCCAAGCGTTGAGAAGCATGTCGCTACGTCAGTCCCTCCGGGCAGCTGGGCACCTCTCCAGCGCGCAGATTTCCCTTGCTGCTAATGAATCAGCCTCTTTTCCTAACTTACCTCCAAAGCTCGTTTACTTGGAAACCACRGGGGCTCAGGGAACAGGCGCTCTCTATGCATAACAATGACCTATTTTAGATCGTTTGCCTCATGTGGACAGAGAAGGGGCAACAAGCGCGAGCGTTTCCATCCAAGAGGCATTTCCTGGAATCTGTCCCAAACAACATCGGGCCATTTCCATTTTGAGACCTGACATTTCGTGGAGCCAATGCCTCCGCACAACAGAAAGTGCCAGGACGAGTAYGAGCCGGGGACGGAATCCAGCTGCCTCATTCCAAGGGCGCCTGCCCCGGCCTCTGCATCCGCGTGTTATTGTCCTCCCAAACAGCCCCCGTCCCAGGGGAACAGATAACGTGAAACGGGAACACCAGAGCTGGATGGCAAAGGAGACCAAGGGCACGCTGGGCACCTCTGGGCATGTTCACATCGCTGGGCCTGCCCAGGTGTCACGAGCAGCCCAGGCAGGGCAGCAGGGCTGTGCACCAGGGAATKGCTGCCCTGCCTCTCCTCTGCTCCTAGGCTGCTCCTCGTGATGGAACGAGCCCGCCTTGCACGATGCTGCTCTGCAGCAAACACCCACCTGCAGGCCCCAACGCTTGGAAACGGGAAGCGTTCCCTGTGCCTTCTCACCTCTGAGGTGTGGGATCGCGTCTGAGCCCGGGAGGAAGGCAACCCCTCTATGTTCCTTCCAGAGATAGTATGCTGCGGAGAAGAGTCAGCAAGGATTAAGGACTTGTTCAATACGCACGTCTTCACKAGGCTGAATTTGTCTGGTTTCAGCTTCCAGACACTGGATCCAGTTACATGATCATCTCCATGGCTGAAGAGCTCATTTCCAAACTATCCTTCCATCACTCATGGCACCTTGAATCTCTCACCTTTAGCAGGCAAAACAGCTTCCACTCGTTCAGCTCCCCAAAAACACCATTCAAATCAATTAAAGCCTATCCTGTGCATAACTATAATGTCGAAATGGTCTCACATACAACAGGAGACTATCATGTATTACAGCACCACTGTCAACCAATCAATAGATTATTGCCTGTAAGCTATGAAAAATTCGAAGGGAACKGTTTTTCTTAAATAAACTTTGTCCACCACTAAACTCCCCTGCTTCTTTCCTTTCTCCTTCCTGTGTAACCTCCGAGCTCTTCCATTACTTTAACACCTCACTGAATGTCTTTAATGGTGACATGCAGCACAGCCCTTTTTCCACCCTCCTGAACCTTCCCTCAGTCTTTGCTGCCCCTTTGGGGCTCCTCCTCAGTCACTGGTCCCTTTCTGTCACCAACAGCTGAGGCTCTTCCAAGAACAGGGAGGGGAGGGAAACATTTGGGACCTACCAAGAGGTAGGTGCCCTGCACGCTTTGTGTCCCAAACTTGTTAGTGGCACCACAAAATGTGCTCCATTCAGCTGCTATGACTTCCAGTACTAAAATGGGATCCTTCCTCCTGAACCTTGAAAATTCAATACGACCGGTGAATTATTACTCCAAGCCATGTCAGCACGCTTAATTTAGCGCAGCGGGACCTGATGCCAGGAAGCAAGATGGCTGTGCTAGCTGCTCAGACCATGCCCCTACAGCACACCCCACACCACAAGCGTGGGGTTAGCTCGGCCTTTGTGCAGCTCCCGGCTCCTGGCGACCACTGCCACTCGAGGCTGTTGATACCACAAGTGCCTTGATGCAGCACGGACAGCGATACCTCTCCTCTCCGGGGCATTTTAAGTGCTTTGAATATGATGCAGATGGCAGTAGGAATTCTTCCTCCTGGGCTGGAGCATCTCCAAAAGCAGGTGAACAAATCAGTGGGTGGTTTTTTCATCTTTCAGAAACACTCAGTCCTGCAGGATGCTGGGCACCATCACATACATGCAGAGACACRGCTCTGCCCCCAAGGAAGAGGAACAAGCCTCTCACCCAGCATCCCTTCCCCACAGATAAATGCTTCTTGCTCAGCAGGAATTACATCTAGATGGTTTATTCCTTAGGGCACAGTTGTGTGGAAGTGATTTTGTTAAGTCACTCACAGCTGGTCATTTTGAACCCTCTTTCTGGTTTGTTAGGATATTCCACAGGCAACTGTTTCACCCTTGACTTTTGCCGATCTGTGTCCTGAACCTTAGCATTTGATTTCTTGGCTTTTGCTGCAAATAGGAGCAAAGTAATTCCYGCGTGAAGTGTTTCTAGAAAAGCTTCACTTTTCTAGAGAAAGGATCAGAGGAACCAYGCTCATAACATCGCTTTTCAAAAGAGGGGACTTGCAACCCAAGTGACTTGGGCCGSTTTGAGAAGCACGAAGGAATGAATCTAGTCAAGGGAAGGAAAAACCCCTTCCCTCTCAAGTGACCGTTTCTAGCTGTGCTCAGCACAGCGATGGCTGGGAGTCGTTAGGAGCTAAGGATTGCTTGGTGGCATCTGGAATGAGCTGTTGGTCTCGGCCCAGCTCCTATTGACAGGTGTCCCAGACATCACCATGAGAAACGGCTCCGTCTTGGCCCAGTCTTAGCAGGGAATGCMGAGCCTGGCTAGGAATAGGAGGGATGAGCACTGACATGCTCATTTCCAGACAGGCTTTTAGCAAGGACGGTCTTAGCCCGGTGCTTGCAGGGCCACCTTTTCAATGTCACTAACAAGGCAAGACCACTTCTATGCACCCTGGCTCTGGACTAGCCAAGCACGTACACAAACAGGTATTAAGAAAATGCATTGGAATCCCCAGACATCCCAGAGAAACACTCCTGTGAAACGGCATTTAAACCTTCTGCTAACGAGGGGAGGCACCAAACTCAACCCAATCCCACGGACTGAAGGACTGATTTATCGGATTACTTCACATGCTAGATGATCAGAGCAAAAACTCAGACCCTTCCTGGAGRAGCACAGGGCTAGCAAGGACGTCTCCTGGTGTGACCAGCACGTCCCTGGGCAAAGAGGCTGTGAAGAGGAGGTTCATTGCTTCAATAGGCAGGAAAAGGGGAGGCAGGGGCAAAGCTCTTCCCTAGCCTCTGCTGACCTAGGCAGAGTGCAAAAAATCTTCCCTAGGAAGAAAGAAGGAAAAAACCCCATGCCCTTGCTCCACAGCTGAGCTACAACCCGCCAGCTTCCTCCAGCACGTTAACGAGGGTTATTACAGCTCTGCTATGGAACCTGATCAGGTTCGTCTGGGGCCAGGCCAGGCCCTCCTTAAAAATACATATATATATTTATAACCGATTTGTGAAATGGAAAACTGGTTTCTATATTTAATAGAAAACGCTCCCAGCAGATTAACCCCAGCACTATTGGGGGATTGGCCTTACTGGGTTCTTTAGTGAGTATGGGCTGCTATACTTACCTTGCTTACCTTTCTAGATCTAATGCATAGAGCTAGGGTCTGCTAGTGCAGCTATTTTACTGTTTCRAGGGCAGTTGCTTTTAGGCCCTTCAGAAGGACCTGGCTAAGAACTGTAGAGCCTGAAGAGAGCCAAACTCGGGGTTTTTTGAGGGGCGTGTGTTTTAATTTTGAAAAGCAGCATTTCAAACCATCCACGATGCTGTGAGCTGCAGCTTTGCGGTTGTATCTCTACATGGACTCCCTGTCCTACGATGCTAAGGCAAGACCAACACGGCTACATCCCTCCTACCTTTTGAGGCCAAATTCAGGAGCCTGTTTGCTGTGCGGACTAGAAAGCCCCAGTTCCAGCCTGCAAGCCTAGGAAGGTGGCATCAGGTGCGATGAGCAGCGCACGCTTCACAAGTACCTCTGCACTGGCCATGGGTTGAGGGTCTCATCCCCGGCAGCTGCCCGCAGCACCCAGCGCTGGGTGTCTCTGCCCCACTGCAGTCTGTTGTGCCAGGCTCCATGTGGTGCTGTAACATTCAGTCCCAGACGCGGGGACATTCCAGGAACGGAGGACACTATTCCTGTATGTTTCCTTGAGCCYGGACCAGCTGAGCTTGTTTTGAACCTGACTTACAGGTTGTTAAACACTGTGCRGATCCTTGGCTAAAAATACATAGACAGATCTCCCTTTATAACTCAGGCTGTATTTCCTTTATAATAYATGTAAGAAAACTAAGGCAAGTTTAAATATTTTGCCCAAAGACACAGAAATATCAGCAGAGGACTTGAAACAAAAACCATTGCTCTTGTTCTCATCCTATAAACATTACGTTGAACTGCCTTCCATTAGTGTCTGGTTGCTTAGTACCCAGTCCCTGCTCCCTCATAATAAGCAACATCTTTTCAGGCTCAGATTATATGTTCAAGCGTATTCATATACATCGCAATGCAGGAAATCTCATCCCAGCTCTATGACCCCAGATAACCCTGCAATCTAGTTTAGAAATCTGAGTACATATGAGTATATATATATATATATATGCAATATTACAACATAAGAGACGAATATCATAGGAGGAAATCTTGGGTTTTTTTCCATTTGTGGTCTGGACAAATAAAAAAAGACAGTATGTTCTCACTTGAATGCCACTGCTCATTTTGTACAAGCAAATACTCAGTTTCTATATGCAAGTAAATGTGTCAGTCCTGCAAACACAGGCCAAARCCCTTTGAATATACAGCCAGCCTGCTGCCTGTGGGCAGCACACGGAGACTACAGCCACCACGTGCCCCGGCTCTTCAGGACTCTGCACCCTTCATAGGACAAACTTAGTCTCTGGCTACAGCCAGAGCTACCGCTTCCCTCTACTAGCAGTGACTGGTTTATATTAGGTTCAAAGCCTTTCTTYACTCAGAAATGTGACAAGTCATAGCTCCCAGCACTCAATATATGCTAAATCATCCTTTAAACTGCTTATCAAGAGCTCTGAAATGGTCCACAAGAATACTGGCACATGTGCATTTCTCAGAAGCAGCACGGTCCAGCTCTTGAGGAAGGAAGCTTGCAGGAGGCAGCCAAGGCTTATGCTTAATTCTTTTCCCTTTGCTCCTAGCTTGAGCAGCACTTGAGTCTTCCGTGTCTCAGTCTCATTTATGCTACGGGGATAATTACAGTTAATTGAGCATGGTCTATGGTAGTTCTCTTACAAAGTACCATCAACACACTTGGACAAAAGCAAGCCATAGACACAAAAGATTGTATTTATGGATTCTTATTCCATTAGTAGCTGCCTTTGCCACAAATAGGACTCAAAACAGCTTCTATTTCATTAAGGCAAGATCTATTTATGTACCTGTGTGCTAAGCAAAACAGAGAGTCCTTGAAGTGACAGACATGCTGCTCCTCTTGGAGATCCAGGCTAACAGGGAGAGCCAACCTGCTGMAAGGCTGCACACTTGGTGCCTCCCTTGTGCCACAAGACAGGGATGATCGCATGAACGGAGCCTGTGTGCCTCATTATCCAAAGACAAGTGCCTTCCTCTATTTCCCCAGGACAGGATGAAGCAAAATTATTCAGCAGAAAGCTCAGTTTGTAGTTAATGTAGTTTCCTGAATAGCTGTGACCTTCTAGCTTGGGTTGATATGAACATATGATAGRCTTGGAGGACGTCTGCTGGATACATCTAGGCCTGCAGCTGCTGTTTATAATAAGGCATGTCAAATAGATCATCATTAACTCTCTGTGGACACCATCATGAGTTCTGTTGACAAATCACAAGGAAAGGGAGTTCAGAGGCATTCGTAGATTTAGTGGAAACTGAAAGAAGAACTAAATGGGGCTCCCTATGACCCAACACAAAGTATTACATTGTGTGCAACAACTCCCTTGCTTCAGCCCTGGCCTGTGAGCTCCTCCAAGCAGCCTAAGGGTAAGTCCTCTTACCAGGGTAATTCAAGGTGGCAAAGTGATTCTTCACAGTGATTAAAGTGGTTATTGCCCTGCAGCAAAGAGGGCTTCCTCCCTTGCACTCCCATGGAAACCTGAAAGTCTGGGTTAGAAACTGGAGTCACTGGGTGCTAGTATCAATAATGATGCTTTGTTCYTGGCACCTTCTTTTGGGGATCTTGCCCAAGACAGCAAATATGAAGAAACAAAGCATCAAAATACCATTGTAAAGTAAGTCCTGATTACCCACAACTTAAAGGGAAGCAAGAAGCTCACCTTGGATGCTTATTTGCTTGTGCTTTTGCTTACCAATGAATTAAGACTCCACAGTAAAAACCCACAGTGGAGATGGTTGTGTGCAGGCTCCTMAGGTCCTCGTGCTCCCGGACGTCATTTCTCCTCTGGCAGTTTTGTGCTTTGCAAAGGGGTTAGGCATGCCTGAGTATATGGGTAGGGATATATAGCAGCTGGAGCAGAACCAGATTGCACCTGATTAGTTTGGAGAATGAGACACAGGGTCTAGTCCTTCCCGTTGGCACAGATACTCCTGGAAAGGTTCGGGAAGCCGAGGACTACAAAACAGATCTTGTGTTCACGTCCTACGTGAAACCCCTCAGCTTCCTGCTGCACAAAATCCCCACTCCTCTCCGTGAGCTCCAGAGCAGACACAGACCAACAAAAGCCCTGGAGTTTCTCAGCTGCATATGAAGTCACACCGATCTCCCTGATACCAKCACCACCACCTGGGTAGGAACCACATGGGAAGCCTTGTGATCCTTTTAGACCATTTCCAAAGTCACCCAAAACGAGGGTCTGAACCAAACCCCTAGCTAGCGAGTTCGGATTGCAGCTCGAGCCCAGGTCGAGGCAGACCCCGCTCTGCTTGCTCTAGAGGGATTGCAGAGATGTCTCTCTGCAGGCTCAGGCACTAAGCAGCATGAAACGAGGCACCTACTAGGACAGCTCAATTTCATCTTCATCAGCAACAGGGAATTAGTGGCTAATGGTATTTTATCTAGCTCTAATTACATATTAAGTGAAGTAATGAATGAAACTGAAGATGATCTGGGATTCCTTCTCCAAATTACTCACTCCTCTTTGCCAAATACTTGATTGGAGACCTCATGAAGGCAGCTTGCAGCACACAAGGGATTCCTGCGTTTTACAGCTTCTGCAGCTGTCCCAAGAATGGCATCATTGTTTTCCTAGAGGGTGAGGAAGGTCAGGGGTGCCTCTGAAGTCAGATCCATCTTTTGCAGCTGAATCCACGGCCTAAGCCAATAGTTGAGGTAACTTGTCACATCACAGGGTAAGAAACTGAACTCTGGCCTTTGGGGCTGACTAAGGAAATTTCCTGCCCCACTCATGTCATCAGGGCAAACTATATGATGTTTAAGAAGGGTGTGGATTTTAAGCTCACATTAGGCTTTAGTAGCACTATAATGCATATCAGTGCATACAACATTAATTCTGGGGGTGAGCTCTGTCTCTGGCCRGATAATAAAGCACTCAAGTGGCCGACTTCACCCACGCATCCCTTTCCATGGGGAAAATCCCACCTTGTACAGGCCYGGTAGCAGGGCCACAGAGGCACGAGACGCCTATTCCAAGCACACAGCAGAAAAGATCCCTGCCATGGAAAACTCCCGTTGGGCCTCAGGGAGCAATGCAGATTTGCACCAGCACTAGCCCAAGCTTAAAGATATAGAGACAAAACTTAAGAAAAGGAATGTCAGCATAAAAAAAMCCCCAAACACAAGCAGGGTTGCAGCCAGATTCTGAATTCCCTGGGCAGCCTCTACGTAGGCAGTTTTCCAGTTAGTGTCCACGGAAGTTTTGCCCAAGCAGCAGCTGAGCAAAAATAGACTCRGAATATCAGGATCCGACCCAGAGATTTTAACATACAGAAATAGAAAGGTGCACACAAACACACGCAGCGAGAGGAGCCCTCACRCGYGATAACAAGCCCTGATTTTTCATTYGCCACAAAAACGTTAACTATGCYCCCAGCACATTCCACCACGGAGCAATATTTACATCTGATCGCTGCGATGGTTTCACGCTGTAYGTTACATAAGCCAGTCGCTGCCCATACTGTAATGGAAAGGGGCAGCACTTGCCACGGTTTATTTTTTGCACCRGGCATTTTTTGGCAGATGCTCATGGGAAACAATACGGCAGGGGAATGGCTTCAGACTTCCCCTGCGCAAACGCCAGGAGGGCCGCGAACAAGCGGTACGGGACTTTTGCCCTTTTTTTGGAACCGTTGCAAGAGCTAATGACTCATCTTGCCCCCAGTGCATACCTAGGACTCATGTGTTATGACAGCAGTTGCACTAATAGAACAAATTTGGCCCCCGTGCCCAGAAAGCAGCGATCTGCTCTGCATACCTAGCTCCCTTCTCTTCCCAAAGCACGAAGCCACTAAGGCTTCAATCTGCTCCTTCCACCTGCATGAGTGGCATTCAAACACACCCCTGAGAAAAATAATCTGTCCTGCTATTGTCATTATTTCCCTGGGACCACCACTAGGAAAGTACCTTGCTGCAGAGGATGAGCCCAGAGCTGGGGTTACCTCCTTTGCTAAGCCTAGACCCTGAAAGAAATTGCTAGGCAGCCTAAATTGATAGTTTAATGCTATTAAGGAGCACTGACCAGTTTACATTGRCATCAATATTCAATAAACATAATAGCTGCTTGGTAAGGTGTTATTGCATGGCTTGTATGAGCCTATCCACCAGCCTGCTCAGGTTTTATAAACACAGGACTCTAAAAGGAAACTTGGATCGAGGGCTAAAATGCCATTACATGTTTGGCTCCAATCCTAGTTTTGACCTGTTTCAGATATGGAATCATGCAGCAGTTTGTGCAGCCTCATCTTTGCTTAGATCTGTGCTTCAAGTTGAGATTTGGACAGGTAACCTCCTACTGTTAGATGTCCTTAGGGGATATCTGAATACAACTCAATTGTGAAAAACTGTGAAAAATTGACAGAATTGTCCTTTGAGCCTTGAGGAGGAGGAGGGARAAAAGGTTGCCTCACCCATCCTTACACCAAAGCAGGCTCAGCTCAGCACCAAGAGCATCTCGTCACAGCTGAGCAAGTCCCTCCTTGCACAAGTACCGGGCGTGCTCAGCCCCGCTGCAGCACGAGCAGCATCCCCTCCGTGTCACACGGACACCATGCAGGCAGCCTGGTCGAGGGCTTGCCTTCCCAAGGTCCCCATGCTCCGCAGCTTGCAAGCCCTGCCCGGTGCTGCCTGGGCAAACTTTATTTCTCATTCCGCAGCAACAGGATCAGTGGAAAAACTGTGGCAAAAGAGCTGGAATCAGTCTTTGCAGGTTTCACTGGTAAAGATCAGGAATTAGCAGCTGGTTTTAAGTCTGCCTCTTCTGTACAGCCTATGTTATCTTCTCTCCGGGTGAATGGTTGCCTGCAAACTCCAATGGAACATAATTGCTGGAGTTTCAGCGTGCCTTCTGGCTCTGGCAAACACGCATGATTATTTTTTGCATCCTTGCTGGAAAGAACAGAGCAGACCGTACTCCAGGACTTTGTCACCCCAGGACATATGATCAGCGTTCACATGCGTCGCACTCAGCCGCACGCCGGCCCGCTAGCGGAGCAGGAATAGCAGAGGCAGCCAGCAACGAGCTGCATTTCCACAACCCTCCAGCTGTCAGAAACAAGCTGCACGGAGGAGACAGGCCAAACCAGAAATAATCCATCATGTGCCACAGTTCCCAGATTCCTCAGGATCTTTTCCGAGGAATCTGATGTCAGAAGTAAAGCGTGTCAGTATGTCCTGCACTTTGGTGAGTTTCCATCTGTGGCTGCTGTTTCTGATATTACATGCATGATACTACCAGTGAAACCTATCGCTTTACGAGCAACCTGCAAAGGAAAACTTATGCAAAGGAAGAAGTTTGGTGCTGTCAAAATCCACAAGACACACACCGTATAACTCTACAAGTCCGGGAAATACCTCACATAGGCAAGGAGAGCTGCTCCCCTGGCATCTCACTGCTCTAGCATGGGTTGGCATTGGGCTGTGTCYCCACTTTGGTTGCACAGGAATGACAAGCTTAGCCCCCTCCTGGTTTATCTTCTCCCACAGACAGCTCTAAAGTCACAGGGAAATCTCCCGAAGGCCCCACAGCTGGTTACGTGACATGGTTAATGCACAAGAGTTGCACTTACATTGCTTATTATGAGCCAGCTGCAGCTCGAGAGCCACACAAGCACATTAAGAAATATAGAGGGATTAACAAGGGAAGTCAAGAAATCAGTCACGGAGAGCTGGATTTGCAGTTTCTTAATTCAAGGTCAACATCTGGGCCTAATTAAAGCTGGGCACAGCTGAATCTTCAATGTCTGTTTTGACCAGCAAGATCACTGCGCTCAGGCAGCACGATCTCTACAAACYACCTCCCCACTTTGTGCACTGAGAGTGCCTGGTGAACCGAGGGTCACACAAGACAGGACACCCATCATTACGATGGGTGGGCACTATCCTCATTCCCTCCATCACATCAGTACTGCATTTCACCCTAAACAAAGCCAGGTACTTTTTGCAGTTCCCAGCTCTGCAGGAACATCCCAACACCTCACAAAGAGCATAATCCTGTCCCCATAGTGTCCAAAGGACAGGGACATCCATTCCTGTAGCTGCATTCAATGGGATGAGGACCACAGTCTTGTATGAATTCACCCCCATCCTTCCATTCACCCACCTCTGTCACCAACTTCTTGGCATGTTAACAAATCCTCACAGATGGTCCCATTAGTAACAGTTTTCAGAAGCATCAAAAGGCCAAAAYGCACCTTGGTTCCTTTATCTGTAGATTGTAGGGGTACTTCTTCCTTCCTGTCCAAAATATAGTCATCAGTTTTGTCCTGTCACTTGCTCTAAAACAGATGACAAACTGCTGCTGATCACCTATCACATCAGCATTCCACGGTACTCCAGTGTCAGCTAGTTTTGGCCAAGCAGGAAGAAGGAACCCAGTGCACGTCTGCTTTGGAGGCATCAGTCAACACAATTTAGGTCTGGATCACTTGTGATCCTGGCATACACATTTCATTATCACTCCTTCACTCATCCTTGATCACCATTTCAATCTAATGTGAAGTAAATGTCTAACATATTCATGTATACTACATATTAAGAGGAGAAAAGGATCCATGCAAAGGATATGGTTAAAAATGAACGAAGTCAGCACAATTAGACAATTCTGGAAAGCAGAATGGTATCAGGAAATAACAGTATTAATGACTAGTCAGTTGCATCTCAGTTCTTTTTGACATAAGGTTGGAGCTACCGAGCCACAAGCATTAGAAGAGGCTGAAAGATGCAAYGGATGTTGCTCAGAAGTAAAATAGTCCAGGTCGGCTGGGTAGCCACTGAACAACACTCTGAGCAAGAAATCAAAAGGTGCCCAAGAAACGCCAGTCGACTGAGGGAAATGGTCGCATTTCTCAGCCATGTGTCCCAGCTGAACTTTCTGTTCCCTTCTGCCATTTAATTCCAGTTTTTCCCAAGTGATCAAAGGGTGCATCAAAGCAGACTGCTCACCACAGTGCCCAGAAGCTGCAAAGCCCTGATGTGCCAAATTCAACAGCTCGCCAGCTACTGCCTTTCACACCATCACAAGTGTCTTAGGGGCATATCTGAGGTTCTAWGCAATCCTTTGCAGCATCCACAGCTACAGCTTACTGCTTCTGCAGTCCTCAGCTTTGTCCAGAGTAACTTTATTTTTTAAAGCTTTTCTCCTCTGGTTCCAGACAGTATTCCTTCCCCTGCCTATTCTATTCTCGATGTTTAATATTCTTCCCCAGAATCCTGCTGTCCTTCTTCATTACTCATTTCCAAGTCAAACTACCCTCCAGTTTCCTCCAAGCCTTATATGCTTCTTTCCTTCCTCCTCATTCACTTGTTTCAGCTAAGTTCCTCTAAGCAACCAGATTCAATGGACAGATTTATTTTTTCCATAGGGCTTTCCTCAAAACCCAGTCCTCTCCCTGCTCAAACATGCTCCCCGCTGACACAAAAGAGAACTGGGTTGTCCGATTGCCAGTGTGCAGAACAAATGCTACAGCAGCAGATGTCACAGCAAAACAGAACCCTGGGCTGTGCAGTGATCCAGTTTACCACGACCCGGTTTTGAGTCACTAACTATATCCCTGGTGTTCCAGAAAGTTGAGGCCTGATTTTAAAAAATAAATAAAAGGGTACAAAGCTCGCCAAGTTCCACACACGCTTGCACAGCTGATGATCTAACACAGCCAAGGGGAAGAGCAAAASGAGCAGAAAAATACGCTGAGCAGCAAATGCTGCTGTTAAGTGCAAGCCATAATGTTGATAAATGACACCTGGATATTGGGCTGACTGTTCACCACACATTACAAAGGGTGGTCAAAAACGCACTTACTCTGGGCTGGAGTGGCCAAGCCATGGCTGTGTGGACCATCAGTGGTTTGCAGGAGCAGCTTCCATGTGGCCAATCACTTTCTGCARTGATGAAAGGCATTTGCGAAGCGCTGAACTACACCAATAGGAACTGCTCTGGACCAACTGCAGAGAGGAAGTTTCTGAAAGGCAMAACAGCACCCCAAATTTCAGAGAGCACAATGAAGTCATCCCATTTCTGCCACATATGGGAGTAAGAATGAAGGTAACAGGACCATGACAACAGCAAACCCCGTTTACAGAATCCCAGAATGGCTGAGGCTGGAAGGGACCTCTTGAGATSACCCAGTCCAACCCCCTGCTCCAGCAGGGACACCCACAACACGGGGCACAGGGTGGCATCCAGGTGGCTCTGGAAGATCTCCAGGGAAGGAGACTCCACAGCCTCTGTGGGCAGCCTGTGCCAGGGCTCTGTCACCCTCACAGGAAGGAAGTTCACATGGATACATGGCTTGCTTTCTGACACAGATCTCTCGCTTCCAAGTACAGGTAGATACTGCAAACGTCACAGAGCCCTGCAGAAAAAAAACCCCTGCACCTCTCCTTCCTCATTCCCTGCTCCTTTACACTGCCATGCGGTGCAGAAGCTTGATGGTACAGCCCTCCACATCTACAGCCATTCCTCTCATGCACAACCAAGCAGCAGAGAGGGTCACACAAACTTATTTTAGTAAATAATAATAGATTGTGGCATTTAGASGCATTTTTGTAAACAATTCCTTCACTTCTCCATCCAGAAGCACACCACCACTTGAAGCCATAAGCACAACCTATTGCTGCTGATCCCCAGCTCTGGCAAAGAGTTGTGGCTCACACTTAAACCAACTCAGCACCAATTGATTTTTTTGGAATGACTTCTTTGGTGCCAGCAGGAAATCCCAAAGGAGAAACCTCGCACGGAGATTCCCTAGCACCTGCATACGTTTTCTAACTAACTTTAACTTTGCTGTCTGCAAAACGTCCCCTCCATAAAACGCAGCTTCTCAGCGGTCCAACTCCAGCTCCAACTCCTTTCTCCATCTCTTCCAGAGCCCTCTTGAAAGTCTGGGATATGCCAACACTAGGGATTAGGCTGTACATGGCTGTGCTAGCACAGAACAGMGAGAACATCATGTAATTTCCATTTTTCTCCCGGTTGGGCTCTTTCAGAGTCCCACACTACTTATGGCTTCCACACCACATATTCTTCTGCCCGTTGCCATGGTGCAGCCACTGGTTTGTCATTAATATTGTGGGTAACTTCAGATCCTTGACCTCGGGCCTTTCAGAGCCTTTCATGGTGTATTTTCCTCTTGATTGAATTGCTCTGCATTCCCAAGCAAAGCTAAAACAAAAATAAAACACTGCTGCTTTTGAACGTGGAAAATTCATTTCACAAAAGGCAGGCTAGCAAAGGATGGAGACCCATTGAAGAACAGCAAACTGAAGGAAAACAGCCATTCTCTGCAGAGTGAGGCAYTGATTGAGATTTACCTACAGCATCTGAGTCTAACTATGGTCCCCACGGTCCAAGCATGAACTCAATATCTGGCCCAGGTCTGACTAATAACATGTTGCTCCCTTGCCAAAGAATCTCGTCTCACTCGATAAATTCCTCTCCGCGACATTTTCACAACAGTTTTGAGATATGAAGAGTTTGCGTTTCCAGACCRCAGACAGGAAGAGTGAGGCAGCACCACACTGAATTAGTAGAGCCACATGCTGCACATGGCTCACCGCTTCCCGTGTTGCATTCTTGCCTTGGAGGGCTACGTGGGCATCAGCACATCCAGGAGAGATGCTGCTGTAGCAGGTCTAGGCTGATGCCTTTGGGTCTACGGGATTYGCTCAATGGGATCTCGAATGGCAAATTCTGCCTGCTGTTCTCTAAACCCCAACTCTGAAAGTTGGATTTTATCTTAGCTGATGTCTACTGCTTGGAGAAGCCTCACTTTAGAGAGCAGTTAATTGCTCGTRTCCATGGGAAATCAATAAGCCCACACACCCCAGGGTGAGTCTGGGGCAGCCCTGCTTAACAGAAACATGCTCTTTTTTATAGCCTAAAGAAAAATAAAGCCATTACCATGGAAAAGAGGATAATTTGAATATTTAGAGTCATTGGTCAGAGCCAAAGTACCCCTCAAATCGCTTGAGGTGACCTGTTTGAGCTCCTGTCACCACCGGAGCAATTTTAGGGCTGTTCTAACTTCAGCCCTGGCTCCTCTAGCCCCGTTAGCGGGCCCAGAAAACACAGGACTGAAGGAAACGCAGCCACATCACGCAGCGCTCTGGGACAAAACCCTTTCCCGACGCGGACACATCCCTTTTGGCAGAGACTGGGAGCAAGGCCAATCSCACAACTTCTTCCCAGCGGAATAAGAAACTCCCTTTACGGTTTGTTCAGTCAAGAGGATGCTCCAGCTGGCCCGGCTCCCCCAAGAGGCCTTYGCCCCTGTAAATCTGCCTTGCCAGGCCAAGTCTATCAGAGCAACTCCTTTGCTATCGCGCCCAGGACAAGGTTGCTGTAAGATCCCCTAGGCAGCCCGCGCGAAAGCCCTTCATTGGGGAGGCAGGTCACATCCCACTTCACACAAAAATGCTGCCCGACAARCAGGCTTGTTCCTTGGATCCCCAGCTGGAATAAGGGGGAAAAACAGGACTGGGAAGTCCTGCAACTCTTCAGGATAAAGCATGTCCGTGCAAGTGTGTTCATGTGTTTTGCAATCTGAAGTAGAAATGTGTGTAATATTTTTATAAAAGTCTTTAAAAAATGCCTTTATAAAAATATCTTGCACAGGGAAATATATAGAAGCACTGTAAAAATACAAGCTGAAATGCCCAATGCCGCAGGCCTTCCTGGGTTAAAAACTATGAAAAACTCAATACTGCCACTTCTTTATGAATCAGGCAGATACAAGTCCAAAGGTCAGATTTTCATTTCCCTCATTATTGTTAGCTCATGCTTTCATTCAAGAYGCTGTCTCTGAGTCTGGTACCAGCTTACTGCTTCCTAGTATTTTTTAAAAATCATTTATGAACAAAGTTATGCTACTAGTGGGGTCTTTGTATGTTCCATAAAGCTGTACTTATTCCCATGCAGTGAGTCATGTAGGATTAGCCTGACAAGTCCTGCTGTAACTTGGATTCAAAGCATCTGTTCTGTACTTAGAGCAAAATGCAGAATTCTCGCTCAAAACTGCTCGGCCTTTTCCAGATCCAGATCCATCCCAGAGCACAGCAAGCGCCCCCACGGAGCGTGTCAGGGCTTTCCACCTCCAGCACTCCCCTCAGACCATGCCCGTGTGCAGAGCAGGGATGTGCTGAGACTGTGCGCAAGTCCCGCATAGAAAACAGGCTTGGACCCAACCTTCACTTCTGGCATTAACACACTGGGCAGCCTCCTCGTTCTGCCTTTTGAACATACTGACCTGATTATAAGAAAAAAAAACTCATAGCATTGCACAGAAAAGTCTTTGCAGACGCTCTTAGCTCCTCCAAGGAGCTGTTCTTTTGTACAAGGTTGTGTGGATTATGTATGGCTCAAGCATTAAGCAGTAAGAATTTAACATGTATTTAATTTCCCTGTTGTATATATTTTCTCCTCTGCTGAATTCTGACTCCTCTGTAGCATCGACACTGAACAAGTATCTCCTTATCATAGAGGGAAAAGATTAATGAGACTCAGTCCCGAGTTTTTCACTTGGAAGCATTTCATTAGGCAGGCTTGGAGAGGAGCGTATGATGCTGGAATGAAAATAGCTTAACCCATTTTATAAATTGGCATGAGTCAAGGTAAACAGCAGGCGTTGAACACATTCCAATCACGGTGTGGCACGCTTCACTTGCTGCACGATGATATAATTTCATCACTGTTGATTAACTCATTATGTTAGCATCTACAGCAGCCATCTATCAGTGCCCTGAGGTCACCAATTATCTCTCCACCAAAGCTAGGACCAGTTTGCACATCAGACTATTAGCTAATAGTCGCAATAAAAATGATAYCTGGTCTTTAAACTGCTGCAGGTGAGAGTCAGGCAACCCGAGTTTCGTCCCAGCTCCGTTACTGACTTGCTGTCTGACTGTAACCAATTCACTTAAGCCGGAATTCCCTAGTATCCACTAAGCACAGGGGTCCTGCTTCAGACAAGCGAGATCTCGTTTTCCYAATTGTTCCTATTCCACTTGATATCATCAGAAAAACGCTAACTCAGYCCTTCAGTGCCTCGAAGCGAACCCTCAAATTCAGAAACCTTGATACTAAACTTTGCCATCATTCTTTACCACTTTTAATCAGGTACCACAAGCGTTATACACTGCCCAATTCCTGTTCAGGTTTCCCCCAAAGGGGGACTGTCTCATGTTTGCAGTCCAGATGATCTCTRCCTCTTGATCCAGTATCCTATGCATTAAATGCCGTGGTATAACCACCCAGCTGCGGTTTTCACGTGGAGGCACCAGAGGAGGTCACCACTTTGCACTGTGTTTGAGGATAAGCCACTTAACAGTACCAGAAATGGAACTCAAAAAATACATCCTCAGGTACGTGTTATCTGCACAGACAAAAAAAAACTCCCACTGTTTCATGCATTAGCATAGAAGAGCTGTACAGCATGAGGAAAAACAGCACACGTCTCCCCTGAAACTCTTGCAAATCCAATTAAAGAAACAGATTTAGTTCCTTTAACAGAAGAGAGTTGCACAACGCTCCACTCGTGCACTGCTCTATACGCAGCACAATMAAATGCAGGGGTTTTACAGGTCCTTTTTACTCCCGTAGTCTCGTTAAAAGGATAGGCTCTTCCATCACAGTTGTGTGTGTCCTGGACAGCACCGTTAAAAGCAGAACTCCGTGCGGAAGCAGAACAAGGTGAATCCTTTGTACTCTGGCACCTACCCACGGCACAACACAAAAACGGGAACCAGCAGAACTTTGCACAAAGCTKGTGTGCATGCAGCTCTGCAGATCTTCTGTCACAGCTCAGAGTGAGAATTCCTGCTGCTTCTCGAGATGCACRTTTCCCCCTGCCCCTTCCTTCATCTGTGTTTTACGGTTTCCTTCTAATTTTACAAGGCAATCTGTGACAGCTGGGCGCACGGTGTTTCTGGGTTGAATAAAGCCCAGAGATCCTTTGGCAAGGCTCTGTGCAAAGCGCCAAGCGTAATGAAATGTGTCAGCTTTGCTGTGAATCGTGCATTCATGAAACTCAATGAATCTGCATCTGCAGGGAAAACCTAAGGCACACGTAACAGCACACAGCAACCCGAGGGGGTAGAGGGAGGGGACGAATCCCAKGGAAGCACTTAACAACTCTAATAACAGCAAAATAGACCTTTACAGCTGGAAATTAATCAACTCATTTGAGTAATAATTCAAAACTATCAGCTACTGCTGAAACTCAGTGGAAAATTAGTATGGTTCAGCAGCTAAGCTAAAGATGTCGGGATTATCGTGCAGTCCTGCCTCATTCATCCAACACAGACACAAGCAAGTCACAAGACTTTTTGTGCCTCTCCCATCAATGCAAATGGAACAAAAATGCTTCCGTCGGGTCCAGCTTYGGGAAAACAGCGAACATCACATGCATAAACACTGTGAACCAGGAGAATGGATGCAAAAACTTGGATGCCATACGGAATAGAGTTAAAAGTCAAGARAAATAGCTCTTGGATGACAAACACTGCTTTCAGAGTTTCATACATCTCACCAGCGGTTTTTACTCAAGTGCTTAGCTATGGATTTAMGGCTAAGATGGCCTTACAAGATAAGGAGGGGTTATCGCTCTGTTTTACATAAAGGGAAATGGAAGGATAAATGACTGCAGCAAACCTTACACCTGTGCTGGGATCAGAAATAAAACCCCAGCCAGTTTTGCTAAACCCCTTGGCATTAGCCCAAGGTCTTATTTTCCCACCTCCTAACACAAGCCTCAYAGAAACACGAGAGGAGAATCCCCTCTCCCCAGCGAGGCGGCCCTGCCTGGAAACTCAGCTCTGCGCTGTACCAAGCTGCCATGGTGCCCCTCGCCGCCGCCCCGASCCCCACGGGGAGGCAAGGAGCACAGTGTGAAGCCCAGCTCCCTCCCTGCCACCCCACCTCCAGCCAACCCTCCTTTTGTCCCACCCAGCTCTTCCTCCTTGACCCTGAACTCTCCTTCTCCTCCCACATCTGCTGCCTGCAAATCTTCCTGTCGCCACCTCCTTTCCTAAATGCCAAGGCCTCGACGATGCCTTGTTCCTTCATGCCACAGTCACCCCTTGCCATGGAGAGCAGCAAGCTGCCCTGCTCTCATGGCTCCTTCCCGGTTGCCCATGGCCCCATCTCCTCATGGAATTCCCCAATCCCAAGGCCAAGACCAGGGCCAGCTCTAATCTCAATGAGAGCAGGGATGAGGGCCATGTCATTTCAGTCACATCCTGGACCRTGAGATGCCACGTGCCCCAGCACTTGGTAATAGAGTGCTAGTGGGATCTGCAACCTGTAGCCCCCATGGCTTCCAGTAAAAGCTTGCTCCAAGATTCCCCCTCCTGCAATCTCTTATCTACAACCCCCTGGGATCCCATTCAATGTAATCCCTCAGATTTTGTGCTCATCTCTCTCATCCCTGCTTCTCTTCCCAGTTTCTCCCCACCATGAAGCAAACTCACTGTTGGTGCAAGACGCTGCCATTATAAGGAAAGCCACAGGGCTCAGCTTCTGCTAGGCAGATGCTGCTAATCATATTCAGCTTGCGAATATTCTAATATATCTTGTGTGTTTAACTGACATTTTGTGCAATTATCAAAAATCTATTCCCTGCCATCCTGCATATCATCCTAAAAAAGGCTTGGGGGACAAGCTTTACTGCAAACCATTGTAACCATTGCTCTACTATCAAGCCTAATGAAAGCAAAGCATCCCTAGGAAGAGGAGGAATTCATTTGTGAGTCCTGCTATCTCAGTTATTTCAATACTTAAGATACATATGTTCACAAGCAAGCCTACCTGCTTGGTTCTAACCATCTGGTTCCAAACAAAGTCTCATCAGGATCCTTTTGGTCAGTCTCCGGTCAGAGAGGGTTAAGCGAGGTGATGGAGTTCGGAACCTTGCATCTTGCTCGGGAAGTGCCCTTAATAATCCTGGTGTTCTAAGTTTGTATAAGTGTTTTTAATTACATAGGGGAAAGAAAGAAATKAAGTAAAATCTGAGCCAGCTGCCAGAGCTTCCAGAGGACCAACTGCATTCACAAATCTTGTAATCTTTTTATGTTCATTATGAGAATACTACAAAAAAAAGGGCAATCAGATCTTGGCCAACAAATTAAATGCTTGTTCAAAGATTAATTCACATCATCTGTACTCCATTAAACRTTCTCTTTTGCCAGGGAATATAATGCAATATTTTCAATGGGAATAATTCCTGCTCTTGCCAAGAGCTTGCGATTTAYTGGCTCGTACAGCACTGACATGGGAGTCACAGGGCTATGGGCACAGCTAGAGAGATAGCACAGCAGTATACAGTATGAGACATATGGAGCAAATCTGCTTCRTTCTGCTGTTAAAAGGAACTAATTATGACTCTGCAAAGCAGCCAAGTGATGAGGGGGATGCAACCCATAAGCCAATGAGAGTCCGTCCATCCTTGTATTRTGAAGGCAACGATTTGTTGCTGTTGGGTTTGAGCTTTTTGTTTTGTTTTTTCCCTCCCCACTGTAAGTACATGGGGATTTTGTTTGAGAAAAAAAAAAAAGAAGATATGGCTGAGGAAAGTGTGATTTTTAATTCTGSTGCTTAATCTGAAACATCATAACAGGGAAGCCTTTCCAAGAATAAACACATAGTACTTTTAAAAGCAGATCCTATAATAATATACATTTCCCTAATCAGKGCATAATTCCTCTTGGAATACACAGTGCCAAAGTATAGTCCTATTATCCTGCATATTTTTACATTTGCTAAACACAAATATTTAACTTTTATTTCCCAGGCAGAACCTCAATATGAAATAGGGCTTCAGGATGGGATGACCCAGGTAACTGCTCATTTAATCTAGAACACATCATTTATAACATGGCCAAATACACCTGGAATACAATGGAGCTAAATTCACATGCTTTCCCATGTAGGTATCTCTGTGTGGACTACAAAATTAACTCTGCTTTAAGGTTAGACCAAATACCTCCAGACATCTCTTTCATCCTAAGTTTTTCTACAAGTCTATGAAAACAACGTGATGTCCTACAATCCCATTCGAGCACAACTACCTAGTGGCCTCCTCTAAAGCCCTACAAGTCATTTAGAAAGAATTTATCTATCATCCCCAAGTCCCAGGCTAGAGAGAAAAAGGAGGGTGTTCCACATTAGGGATCTAACACTTTTCCACCATTCTTTTCTCCTTACCTTGTGGAAAGCTACGCATTCCTTATTTTATCCACTTTACCAGCAAAATAAATGCATCTGTTCATTAGAGGCACATAGAGTAAGCATTTGGCACCTGACTCCTTTTCACTATCAAATRACCACAGCAAGAGGTCTTCCAAGATAGTGGTTAATTACCCAAGATTATTGGGGAGGGTTGTTTTTAATACAGTTTCTCATGCAGTGGGAACAAACTGTTCCAAAAGTAGTCTTCCAAGAACACTAGTAGCATCTAAATAGCAAATACAATATTGAAAAAMCAAACACAGGGCACATCTGGGAGAACTGACAGATAAATCTAGCTGATAAACTGATCTAGGGGATTTAACTGAYGAAATGCATGCTGATATTCCCACCCCAGATGTAGGTGCATGGCCTTTGCTAGTGGAACATACGGTCTTTTCCAGATGTTCCTCTGTGTCCCCGCTGTTGAAAGACATGAATTTACAGATGCCACAATTTGCCTGCAGTCAGATTGGTTTAGTATAGATAACTCCAGAACAAAAACAATCACCATGAAACCCTGGTGCAACAAGAATATGCTCAAATACAACATAACCCACAGTGGTTTTGTCTGAGGCCCAAATCAAAAGCAAATGATGTCTTTCCATGGACTTACTTGCTTGCAGGACAGATCCCAGTTGCACACAGCTCCCTGTGGAAGGTGGAGGCCGGGTGCTACACAGTGGTCACTTTAAGCAGAGGAAGGGCAGAACTAAGCAATGGAAAGCTGTTTTTTCCTGTAGGAGATATCTGGGACACTTATTCACGCTTTCAGATACAGAAGTAAATATACACCTTGATCCCAAAATAATTTGTGGAAAATGTTACTTTCCGCTCGATAATTGGAGAATTTATGTTTTCGTCCCTCTGTGATGTGCATTGCCTCCTGCTCAAAAAAACCTCACAAATAAACAGGGGATCTGCAAACTGTCTGCCTAATGAACTGTTATTATTTTTGTTATCATTTTTATTATGATGTCCAATAAATATTGAGCTTTTATTTTCCTGAGCTCTTCCTTTCAGCAAATGTCAGCCAAAAATAACCCAGCAAAAAGCRAACGTCGTGTTTGCCTTGGCCTCTGGGTCTCACCATGTTCCCAGAACGAGGGCAGAACAAAATACTAGGGCCTAGGCACAGGGCCTGGCTCAGAAACTGGGGACGGTCTGAAACAAGTTTGCACGTCTCGGGAGCCAGACCTGGATTCCAGACTCTGCCAAGCGTGGTGCTTTTCATTTACTTTCCCAAGACCATGGGAGCCACATCAATACGTATTTTCAAAAAAAGCTTCAGCACATCCAAGGTGTTATGCAAATATCCTCTCCCGCTCCATTATAATGCATGTACTGAAATAACCTTTTCTAAACATTGCTGTAAAGACGTTACAGACATCATTGTTTGGGGAGTAATTACCAACCAGAGGTCAACAATCTTCTACCGTGCTACTTTTTAATATAACCAACTAGAGATGTCTAGTTGTCGAGCACTATAARGAAATAGGGTCTCACACCAGACTTGGGAAGAAGAATCCGGACACCAAGCTCTCYAGTTTTGACCCTTGTATTGAAAACAAGAGAACGCCCTCATTTCTCCAAAAGTGACCCTGGTGGAACGGGCTCATCTTATAACACACTCCAAAGTTTTAWGTGTTTTCATTTTCTACATTAAACATTTCTGAAGATGATTCATCTTCTTCTCGTCACAATTGACATGAACCCAATTCCTCTGCAACCAATAGAACCACACCAAATTGAGGGTCTTACAGACAACAGCACTTTGACTAAGCCCAGCCTCTAAGCTACTTCTAGCTTCRCTGGTTAGTCAAGAGTTCCAGCTATAAAAATAATAAAAAACAGTACTGCAGACAAGGAAGGACGTTCATATCGCCCTGTCATGAATGCCAGTCACAGAGCAGCACTACGTCACGCTGACAGACTGAGTGTTGGACAAGCGCCAACAACTGCAGCAGATTAAAAACTTTCCATCAAAATGAACYATTTCTAATTGCATACTCGAAATGCACCGATTTACATTGTCAAGGTGAATTGAAGCATAAGGTTTCTGCACCGTTCCCTTTACTTCCAACACAGACTTAGTATCTGGATGCCTGATAACACAAAAAAGAGTTTCATTCCTCAAAACAGGTTGCCTTTAGGTAACTTGCTTAGGTTACAGCTGCTTGGAGCCATCCCGGAGGAGTGAAGTGGATGCTGAGACCTGCATGCAAACCACAACCCCTCGAACAGCAGCGCTGCTTATCCTTCTCATTCTGCTCCTGTATTCTTGGTATCATGCACAGATGCTGGGGTTTATTGGACTTTATCAATGTGTTTCTGTTCCTACACACGCTACTGTCAGACAGTCTTGGCAACAGCAGAAGCCCAGAACAACAATAATAATCATCATCATCATCGTCCTGGGCTCTGTAGTTTTCTCTTAAACAGCTTTGACAGGGCTTGTTGAATAGGCAAGGAAGTCCTGAGACTTTCAAGATGAAAGTAGAAACACGAGAACAACTGTCAAACTTAATCCGATTTAACACCACTAACACTGCGACCAGAAATCCTCTTCCAGAAACACGCAGGCAGCACGCTGAGCAGGAAGCAGCAGCCGTTGCTCCTGGAGTGCAGTCTCACTCTGCCGCTGACGTGTTCCGTTATTACTTATTTGGGGTATTTAACCCATTTACACTGGCTTCCCCCCGGCAAACGAACCTGAGGATACAGAAATCCCTGGGTGATGCCAAGGTAAGTAGCTGCGTTCAGCTGTACGTYTGTAAAACACTCAATGTGCTACTGATACGCTTATTCTTGCCTCTGTTTCACTAACGTTGGCAACTTTGCTCCTTACTTCACGTGAGCAGCTTCTTATTCCTTTTTCCACACATGCACAAACTCTGCTACATCTTGTGCAGAGTAACTCTGAATACGTGTCTGCACCAGGTTGCAAATACACCTCATTTCTGCCTCAAGGCCTTATTTCAAAGCCATGCAACACCAGCCCAACACACGGCAACACTTAGGCAGAGGAGTTCAAAAGGGGATTAAACAGACCAGCAGCTCAGGATACGGCTGGACTGCTGCTTAGTATTAGACCAAAAGAGAGATCACTCAGAATGTGCCCTGCTTCCTCTCCTCTCCCTTTCACCCTTCTCCACTTATCATCCAGACAGGACATCAGGCTGAACCCACCAGAACAATCCTTTCATTCTGGGCAAAATAAGACCTGCTTTTCAGCAATATGTTATTACCTCTGACAAAGCATCCCGCTGCATCGCTTCGAGCACTGGGGCAGTTCTCCTGGAGCTGGCACCCCTGCACTCTGTCTCGTTGCATTCCTGCATTGCACCTACCCACTMGTGTGTCTTATTCCGCGTGCACATTATGGGCAGCGGGACCCCTCACTTGGTCCTCCGTTCACTGAATGCACAATAATATAAATACTAGGTACTGGCAACATGATGGTACGCTGTCAGAAACCTCTGCGGACGGAGTACATGCAGGCCTGACCTCCAGCCCCTTCAATCCATCACACCGGGTTAGCTGATATGACAAACACCGTAAATAGAAACAACTTGTTCTGAGCAATAGCTGTTAAACCAATAAACAGCCAAAACTTYAGAGAAAACCCACTATTTTCCCCCGTTTATCAAATAAGACTCTGTATCTTTTTTTTTTCTCCCCATTTTTAAACAAGTTCAGTTTGTGGAGATTGAAGAAAAACAAGAYGTCCTTTCAAATCCCTGCTCTGGATCAAACCTCATTAGGTTTTGATGTCAATGGTGCATAGAACGCCGACCACTGCCAGCATAAGTATTTGGCAGCCGGGCTGTTACATAATACAATCCTGTCTTTCATAGGAGAGAGATCTCTCTGCTACTAAATGTGCTAAAATTTAACCCGCTGCTTTGCGCCATCCAGCCAAAACAACTCCATACATTTTCCATAGTACTAAATGATGATCAAAAAAATCAGGTTTCAGCTTGAAAAATAAAATAACCTGAATACTAAAAACATATATGTATTTATTTAAGGAAGTACACACTTCCCTTTCCCTGGCTCTGACCAATCTACTCTGAAGGRGATACTTGTCCCCAAAAGCAAGAGGATTTAAAAAAAACTTGTAAATCTATCAGAAAAAAAATATTAACGAAAGAAAAAAAGCTGCTAACTCTGAAACTGTGTCACTGCTCCATGGAAACGTTTGGAATCAGAACTCTGGAAACCTAAAATGTTTTCCAAGGCTGTTTACAGTAAGTTTGAGTTTTCAGCTCCCCTGAGTGGGGAGAAGAAAATGTTTAACTGCGTTTTTTTTCTTCCAAAAAGGCTTTTCAGTTGTGCTTGTGTATCCTATGATCCTAAAAAAGCAGTATCAGCTTGGAGCRGTACCAATCAGGGTCACTTTTAGTCCCACTTGTCCTTTCTGCCAAGAAACAGACACGCTGCACGCATGTGTTACAGTGCCAAATGCTGAAACAGGTGATATTCCCACTGACCCCAAGCTTTAAAATAATAATAATCACCACAATAATAATAATATTCTCTGACCTCCACTAAAAAACAGCCCTGGACCAGCCCCAATATCTTCCGTTTCGCTAATATCCTCCAGAATCACCGATATTAGTACATCTGGGATAAGATACCCCAATTACAGGCTTGGCTGAAACTAGAAGAAAAACTTGAAGATTTCACCCCTACTGAATCAAACRAAAACCAGCCCAGGAGCCTGTTACACCCAGCTTAGCATCACTAGTAACTATTACCCAGAGGGCCTCTTGAAGACCTGGAGAAATGTTTTGGGGACACAAATCCCCTTCAATAACAGCAGGAGACTTGCAAGACTTGAGTCTTAGGGTTCCAATTAACCTCTAAGAATATCCCAGACCAGGCAAACCGGACCAGCAAGCAGCATCTCCAGCTATGGGGTGGCCTTGTTGGCCTGTGACAACAGTGTCCTACAAGCCTTCCACAGGTGGCTTTCATGGGTGGCTGTTTTATTTAGTGTAAATTGGGAGAAACACAAAAAGGAGAGAAAGCAGGCAAGAAGCGTGTCTTCGTTTTTAGGAAAAATATAGTTGGGAATTTATATCTTGTTTCCCTGAATCAGGAATTAATTAGTTTGCAAAGCTCTCTGTTTAGATGTTGTTTTGTAGACATTATGTTTTGCTGGGCAGACGGAGGCCTAGAGCAAGCACTGTATAAACAAATCCTTGTTAATGAAGACTTGGAGCAGGACRGAGAGCCTGGGGATACTAATCAACCGAGCGGAGACCAGTCCCGAGCTGGTAAAGGGGCATTGCAGAGATGTACAAACCCATCCGAACTCATCTTCCACGTGCCGCAATCCCCATGGCCAAGGTCTCAAGTAACAGACCCTACTTGGAGCCCGCGTTCCCACGGCCACGGGGACCAACGTGTTCTCCTCCAGCAATGGGGACGGGGTGAGGCCTCCTCCTCCTCCTCAGCTCTGCAAATTGAGAGGCCCCTGCAAGGCCCAACACCCGGCCCCTTCCTCCCGTCCGCCTGTTCCCTTGACGGGGTGATGAGACGGCAGAATCCTGGCTCCCGGCGCCTGCTGTTACGGCCAGCGAGCTCCGAGGTTGCTCTTGGCTCGTGGGTCACCTTGTGCAATTGGGCTGGAGGAGCGTGGGGAGCACGGAGAGGGAGCAGATCCGCAGGGCGAGGGGGACGGAGGGGAGCTTAGCTACGGTTTTACTGCATGCGATGAACAATTAACAGCTTGAGTCGTTACGGCTGAGCATGGACAAGGGCYGGGGCAGGCAAAAAYGACGGCTAGCGAGCGATCTGCTGAYRGCCCGTRTGGACAAGGGCACCAGGAAACCTTTATCCAGCAGTCCTTGTTCTCATTCCCTTCGCCTCATTCATACATGGCGTGTAGCTCTCCATCTCCAGCATTTTGTGCTCAATTCGAGGTCTTCAAGTATGGCCTTATTGGGGCATTATGGGTATCCTGAATAATCATTTCAGTGTCATCTGTATATGACTTCTTACAATCACATGCAGGAATGCAGTTGCCTTTCTTTTTAAGACATAGACATTTGATTAGAATTTGACTAGATTTTATGAAAAAAATGCACAAAATKAAGCTCAGGTTTCAAGGCTTCAGACTAGAAGGCTTCAAACCATATGGAGGCAGATGTTTCTGCATCAGCAGAAGGCTAGTTAGGCTAGTTCAAGGCTAGCTAGAATTCAAGTTTGGCCAATATATCAAGAATCGAAGCAAGATCTTTACAGCTAAAGCCCTTAGTCACTGTAACTTGAGCTAGAAGCAAAATTGCCTTGAGCTAGGGCTGTAACAGCCGGTCTCTAGAGACTGAGCAGAGTTATCTATAATGCATGCTCAGCGCATTGCACACACTGTCCCATACCCTGAGGTGGTGCCAGGGTTTGGCCCACGTAGAATCCTCTGTTCCACCCTCAGAGTGGGGAAAAAAAAAAGTCTCTAATTCARGAGTGCTAAAAATAAAACAACAACAAAAATTCCAGGTTGGGACATTTTGTGCTTCAGTACCACCCAACTGACTTCATTACTTTTTTCAAGTTCCACTTGGCAAAGCAGCCCATTTCCTAACACAGATCAGGCACCCAGCATTACTTCAGAGGAGATGTAAACAAGCCAAGTTTGCCAGAATTGAAAATTAGCTACTGCACACATGCACATAACATTTGCAGAACAATTTCCCAACATGTACATTCGTACCAAGAGCCTTAACATCCCTACGGTGCAGAGTGATTTACATCTGAAGCATGTGTGACAGATTGATGCTATCCATCCAAACAGGCTGTGTTATATGCCAGGTATCAGTTCTCAAGCTTGTTTTCTTTTAATTTTCTGTATTTAAAAAAAATAAATACAATGAATCGGGGAATTAAGAAAACTCAGTTCGCCAACCTCTCAGATTTTTCATACTAGTTTAAATAAATCAAGACTATAAAGGGCTAAAACCAGGAAGAATTATTGCATTAAAGAACACTGTTCTGAATCTGGAACAAGTAACAAGACACAAGATTGTGTCTCTTGACTCTTATTTGAGCACAAGCTGTAGATCAGTAAGTTTCAAGAAATCAGCACAAATGCAGAACTCTCTTCCCAAAAATATATGAAGTACCACTTTTTCCCCCCCGCCCTTTTCTTTCCTCAAATATATCTAACAGCTGCATATTTACAACTTTGGAAACATCACAGTGAGCCAGACTGTCCCTGGCCATTTACAAGGSACAAGCATGACTGGGAAAAGGGAAGCTACAAAGGGAGGGCACCATCATGCATCTTGTTTAAAGGCCAAAGACAACTGCAATCCCTCTGCAAACTTCTGCTAGGGAACGTAATTCCAGGGCTCTGCCTATATGGCATGTTCAGAATCTACTGACATGCATGCATTTCCAAGCATTGCATGTTCTCACCAGGAGGAAGCCAGATCTAAACACTCCTGAGTTTTGGGACAATCTGGATGAAAGCTGCATGGCCAAGGTCCACTTTCCACTGCAGCCAAGTGCCCAATCCTGATCTCACTGAAAACAACRGCCAAACTCTTGGTCAAACCCTTGGCGAAGGATCCTGCTCAGACTGGCCAAGCGTCTATCATTTTCTGAACTACATAAGCTCTTTATTTTTACTCTTTTACCTGACTAGACTGTCCAAAGTGTGGGTTTTTTCCCCCACCCTGACCTCACTCAAATGATGTCAGAACAAGGGGCGGGGGAGTAGGGAGACAAATACAGAAATGTGATAAATGCTAAAGCTGAAAACAGCAAACCCAAGAAATAAATATAATAAGTAGATATAGTGCCAAGGCTGGATACAGCAGCTGAAGAAAAAGGGAAATGTAAAACTTTCTTGGCAAGGGCACATGCATTCATCCAGCTGAAAGAGGCACATTCCAGCCCACACCACTGCAAGTAATAATCTATGTCCCCCTTGAGAAAATACAGATGTTTGTGATTTTTTTGATTTTTAACTGCTCGTATGAAATAACCTTGTTGTCTTGAAAAAATTCCTTTAGGACTTGGTATTGCAAATCTTACTTCTGTACAAACTGTAAATTGCTGACTCAAACCAAATATATACAAAACTACATCCAGGGCAGTTCTGAAATGCATTCTAATAGTAATAATAATAATAATAATGTACTTGAAGATTAAGTGAGGCTAATGAATTAAAAAAGCATGGAGGCTAGAAAAAATGCAATTAAAGAAACTGCAATCAGATTTTTTCTTGTCTGCAGTGTCCTCTGGTTTTACAACATCTATTTCAGAACTGTTYGCAGAAATGATATCCATGAAAACCRAAAGAGATTTTAATCTCYTTATTCCAGTTGAGCTTTCTCTTATTGCAATTGAGTTAATACCTCTAAAACTTCATTGTCTTTTAATCAGATGTTGCTGATTTACAGGAGCATAAGTGGTTGAAGAGTACAGTCATCACATTCTTAGAGAAGCTTACTGAATTTGGCACCAGGTTCATTGCTGGCAACTCCTATGATCTGGGGCAGAGAAACATTTCAGCTGAAAAGGCCKGATTCTTCCCTGCCTTCCACTGTACATTGCTATTCACATCTGCACAGGCAACATAGATGTGAGCAGCTCTTCTGATTTTTCACTGCTKCTTACGGATGCAAACAGCTGTACTCTTGAACACACTAATGACAAAAGTTCAATGTACAAATACATTTTAGTATACAAGGTTTTAGTCTTCATAATACTTCTTCCTCTACATAGACCAGAGTGTCTCTTTTTCATTGTTCCCATTTATTTTTTTTGGCTTGGAAGTGCCACAGCTTCAGACTCCTGGCAGAAAGACAGCCTTGGGTTATTCAGCTGGCTCTGGGGAAGATGATGAGTTTAAAATACCTCTTCACAGAAGGGCCCATGAGCACAAAAGTCACCACTCAATCTGTCAAGCTCAGAATTCAACCCCAAGGCAGTCACTGGGGAGAGGTGTCCAATCTACAGCTGCTGTAAATCCTCCTGGYTTTGTTGAACACAGCCAGTTTGCATTAGAAGAGAATCTGGACCAAAATTTGAAAAAGCCCAGGATGGACTTAAACGTGCTTATTYGTGTCATTAGTGTTCTTGGAGAAGGAAGAACCTTGGGTCCTTCAAGATAATAGACATCTTCTAAAGAGGGGACTTGAACCTTGATAACACAGTCAATGTCTGCATGGACATCTACACCCAACACTAGGAACACACACTCCATCTGAAGAGTCTACCCATGCTTATCTACAAGGGTAGCCGGCGATAACAAATGAATACTAGGCCTTTCTTTGAACAAGCCATAACGTGCTGAGGTGGTGGGGAATTCCCCAGGTAGCATATAGATGCATTGTCTAGTATTGTATAGTATAATTTTATGCATTCCATATTTTGCCTTTTACTTGCATCAAGTATTTCCTTAACCATAACGAGACAAACTAGGAGGACGGAGGTGAACAGAGAAGGTTTTCTGCMATGCCCTTCATCATCTTGATACGTCAAGCAGCCTCCCTCTGGAGTGTTTCATCTTCTGTACTCTGAATGCATCTGCTGAAAAGCCCWCAGTGACCTCCTGTGCAAACAATTCTACTGTCTTGTTGACCACAGAGTCAAAATGGTTTTCAGAATGTCTCATTCAAGTACATCTGTGCTTAACTTCAGCATGCGAGTCCTTGCAAGCATCACCTATAGCTACCTCAAGAGTCTCCTCYCCTGGCTTCAGTTTTTTTCCTCCCATTCTCAATTATTAATAGTCTAGTCTCCCTCCTAAGCCCTGCAGGAAATTGGAATTGACCATTTAAGATGTACCATAAAAATAGGATCATTCCTTCCTGCTAAAACTAAACATGGTTTTATTGTTTTCCAGGCTCAGCTGTATCAGCAGCTCCAAACAGCAMTTTCAGAAAGGAAGCCTCCAAGGTCGGTAAAAGTCATTTTCTTACTATCTAAATATCTACCTGTAGGTCTGAGTCCAGTTGTCATTGTCTGTTACACACATTTGATGGTGGCTGTGACAACTGGAAAATATACAATTTTACAAGGATTCTTATGAATAGAAATTTGGAGAAGTTAGAAGATTCAAGGTAAGCAATTAAAAAATCCAGTGCAAACTTTAAGTATTGCAAGAACCCATCCCTTCCATTCGTTCAGTTCCTCAGGCCATCTACCATGCCTAACGGACTCTCTCCTCATACAGGTTACACGTGTAAGCCTCATGAAATGAGGATGCTTTTGGGTGCAGAGCTAACACTCATCTTCAGAGCACCTCCATGTATAAACTAACTCCCATTTGTCTTAAGGCCTCTTTCACTTGAAGTAGCACTTTATGCTCTTAATGGCTCTATAGTTTTAGAGAGATCACTCAGGGAATAAAGACCTAACCTAAAATCCATTTCAGTTAGTTAGAAGCCTCTTGGAAGGATTTTGAACCAAGCCCTTAGTACTGATTGCAGGTGAGCAAAATGAGGAAACACTTCCTTTCTGCATGGATTTAACACTTTCARACTCAATTTAAGAACAAAAATAAAATACTTAAAAAGATCTAAGGTACTTCGGGTACCTGCTGGAATCAAATAAATTAGAATATATTGCTTCAAATGTCAGTACAGAGTATTGAGACTGTTGGTATAAATCAGTTAATTTTAGGTAAAACAAAAATGGTTCTCAACATACTGGAGACTCAAATATTTAACATCCAAGGGTTGTTCTCTAACTGGCTGGTTATTAGGACCCTTTTTTTTTCCATTAGCATTGGATTCAAAGCACATGGTGTTGATCCAAACAGTCCTAAAATTCAGGTAGCTTAGATCTAGAATTTGAGTACAACACAATTGCTTCTTATTATTTCCTTATATTTGTGTCAATCTTTAGGCATGGCCAGGGCCAGAAWAACAGTTTCCAGTATCTTGTTCAAGAGGGAGCCTTCAAGCAGCTAAGAAAGCAGTTTGCCATTAAATTACCTCCTCACCTGCCARTTCTCCTGGAAGATGAAATCTGGGCTGCTCTCAGCAGTTTCTTCAGTGACCTGATTTGCCAAGYTACAAGATGAACTTCATGTAGTTTATACACAAGCAGTATATCTGAATCCTTGTCAGATACAGTTCTTAGGATTGTTGTTCATCAAAGACAAGAGATTTTCTTTCCTCAGTATGAAGAAATTTGTTTTTGTTTTTACAAWCCATTGCATTAAAAAGCCTGGCCARCAATTGTAAAAACTTAACTCTCCAAGGATGGTAAAAATYGCCTACTTATTACTTTATAATTATCTGAAAATTTTGGATCACAACGCCTAGAGTCCACTGTCCACATTTCATTCTGGCTGACAAAGCTGGCAGGTGGTCCAGCACCAAGAAAAGAAGAATAGGAAACTATTTGGAAACAGGCTAAATGTGGAAGACAAGCCTTTGAAACCGCACAGGCGCCCAATTAAGCCGTCCCTCCAAGGATCCGTGACTGATTCAGGTTAGAAGAAATGGAACAAAAAGCGACCTCATCTGGGACTTTCATTCTGAGCTAAGCTGAGCCCAGGATGGGGAGCTGTCCTCAGCCTGAGGGTGCCTTAAGATGATTGGATTTGTGAGGGCAAAGGGGAGGAGGAAAGCCAAATCCACAAAAGTTCTACTATAAGTGAAGAGACGATAGTGGGGATATCCTTTCATTGCTTTAAATTGCCTCCTGCTTGTAGCCTCGCACCTTCAGATCAAGACCTCTGAACCGCTGGCAATCACCATCTACGCAGAATTTCCATTGATCACATCCCAGAGCAATATAAACAAAAGAGACACGGTGCACATACAACTTGGAGATTAACAAAGCTACTCAGTTATAACTGAGTCTTGACTATGCAAAGCACTTGAATATACACTGAAGTTGAGGGAGGAATGAGGTCTCCTTTTCCTCCCCTCKTCCTCATTAAACACAGTGACAGCAGAAAAAAAGAATAGAGTCAGGCCAGGTACAAGAAAGGAAAACGCTAAGGGTCATAGATCCCTCTTGATCTCCTTCCCACTATTATATTGCCAGTATTTATCACAAAATAAACCCTCAGCTATGGGTTTTTTCAGAGTTAACAGCGCAGCTACCCCCAGCGAGGCCTTTTGTCTTGACAAGTTGCATGGAYGCCCATCAGAGCTCGAGAGCAACACTACAAACAAGCCTGCGACCTKCCCCGAGGACTCTTCTTTATTCAGTAGACATATTTCTTAAGCAGTTTGGTTTGGTTGACCCCCCTTTAATCTAGTGTTACCCAATTATCTACCCTTTCAATCAATGCTCTTTCAACACTGTCCATCCAGGCTYGCCGCCTCTACAGTGCCTACAAGCACACGGTTTAAACCGGATTCTACAGTGGTATTTGTCCAGCTCCAAATGAGCTGCATTTGCTCTCCATTTTGTTTTGTTCAGATAACATCTTGYAAAGTGTCCTTCATTAACAAGTGACATAATTAATAATCCTGGATCTCCATCTCAGTCATAGAGACCGAGAGGGGCTGCACAAGATAGAAACCAGGCGTTCACACATGTACCCACCACACATGCAATGCCATTTGTTTTTAAAAAATCATGCTTCATTAAGCAATTTAAGCACAGCTCCATTTCCAGCATTAAATGAATCCAGTTTGTTCCTGAGTTATGGAAAACTGAAAGAAACTTGGAATCTAGCAAGCCTCAGTTGGACATAACACTGAAGTTCTTGCCTCAACTTCTTTTCATACCTCTGACACCTATAGTAATAATTAAAGCAGCAGTAACTTATTTTCCTTAGGATTAACTGGTATTTTTTATTAAGCAAAGCAAACAAAAAAATTCCTAGTTTCAATCTAACCTTTGTTTCAGAATCTAATTGGCTGGTGCATCCCCATTATAAAGTAAAAACACATTCATGATATGACATTCATTTATCTTCAAACTGAAGATTTACAGTCAGTGCCATGGAATATGGATCTCATTGAGAAGGGMAAAAAACAACTTGACTATCTTTTGGAAAAAAAAAAATGTTTTATTTCAATTATGAGTTTTCAGAATGGCCTGAAATCTGACGATTTTTGAGCAACAGGAGAATGAAATATTTCCCTCTAGGGAATGGGCTTTTATTTAGGGACATTCCAGGAAAACACTTTGAGCAGATATATTCTCTTGGCTGTAGCTTTTTTCCTTTTTTTTTCTTTTTTTCTTTTTTTTTTTAAAAAATCCATTCTTAATTCCACTAATAGAGGGAATAGGGCCCCAAGAGCGACGCTACTCCACTTGAGAGCAGCAGCACACCAGAAGACAGGGAGCCAAGAGCTCCATGACGGAGCTCCTAACGCACATGGAATTCATACACAGCTCCATTTTGCACCTTYCATAGGCGCTCATATACTTCACCACTGCATGCAACAAAGATGTTTTCCCCTTCACTAAGCCAACGCTCACTCCCTGCTCTATTTTTGCTTCCTCCTCGTCCCACTGATGCTGCTATCTCAGTACATTTGCTGTACCTTGTAGGACCTTTCCCTCCAGCTGCAATACTTGCTTCTCRGAGACTATTCCCAAGGGAGACTGAAGCAGGCCTCCCATCTACTTTAGACCAAGTAACTCGCCCAGACAACACGTCAAACTTCCTCCACCTTTCCACACCCCTGCTCCTTTCAGACAGAATAGAGGGGCTGCTGTTCCACCATTTTAAACACACTRGCTCTATGGACCATAAGCTTTAGCTTGGGACAAGCATGAAGAATAAGCTGTCCYCAAAAGAACAGACTTTTCCTTAGACAGAAGCACAAAGTCCTTCTCCAAAAAGGTACAGAGCACTCAAATCAATGGATAAAAAGCACTAAAAAGACAAAGCACTTATTTACACTCTATTTTTAACTTCTGTCAATTAGGCAAAAGAGCTTTGTCAGAGCTAGAGCTAAAGAGTTTCTTCTTCCCAGGTGTTTAACGCAGTCAGTCTATATAAACAATGATGCTCCTTATCTGAGCTATTTTTTGCCCATCCTTCCCCTTTCATTTCTTCTCGAAGCACACAGGAGGCAGTTACAGACTCATAGAATCATACCACACATTTAGAAGGGAAAGAAACCACCAACCAAGAGATACCTGCACCCTTGTTTTTCACAAATCAAGTTATTTTTCAAWATTTTTATTATCTTGCCTCAAAACATGGCATTGAGCTATCCCAAACTTATCATCTGCTGATTTATCATATCTGCTCAAGATCGGTCTGACAACACCTGAGCATTTCAGATTCATGCTTGTCCTAGGCCATGTGTCCTTTCACATGATGGCAATTTCGTTTTGATTAACAATACAACAGACTTTCTGTACACTCAATACACTCTGTTTTCCTCAAGATAACTATGTCTCAAACAATTTAGAGRAAAAAAAACAGAGCAACAGCTGAAATCCAGATGACTTGAGTACTTTGCTAACAATGAAAGATTGTTGGAGACTAAATGAGACAGATCCTTCCTAGAAAGAGCTACAAACAAGCGCTACATGGTCAGATGCTAGATTAGAACTCAGATGAGAATTTTTGCACAGATCATAAATCAAATTTGCAGTGGAAATAGTTTGTAAGAGAGCAGAACAGATGTGGACTGATTGTCTAAATGCCCCTTTTACCACAAGAGGTTTCTGCTTTAAGGACTGGAGTGAACTCTGTGTTCTTCTTCAGACTGTACCAGCTTTATGAAGGCCCATGAACAGAGAGGTACACGGTACCAGTGTGGGTTTTCCTCCTCCTTTAGGAKGCAGTCACTGCTCAGCCACAGTCTGCAGCTTCTATCACCACTTTGCTGAGACAATCCAGGCAAGTTCTGTCAACGCAGGTCTCCCCAGCTTCCTTCTCTATAACATTATGATCAAATTCCCACCACCTATGCACGTTGGCYAAGACCCTTGAATTCCACTCTAGCTACATCTCCAAGGCTCTAACCACAGCATTCAGCAGACGTTCTCAGTACTAGTCTCACCTGCCTTCTGCTCCCTATGGACATGGGCAGAGAATCCACACCTCCATACCGTGCCATACGGCGAGGGGGCTSAAAGGCAACAGATTTGAAATGCTCCATGAAGGTCAATAGCTCCCTGCTCAGCACCTCAAGCTACCTGCAGGGAGAGGAACTCGTGCCATGGGGTTCCTGCAGATAAGGAGCAGGACGGGAGTTACAATGATCACCAGCACCATCAGATGGGTGGCATCACATTGGCCCACACAATTGGTAGGGCATTCAACAAGGACTGCCAGCAAAAGCCCTTGAGGTGCTGAGAAACAGCTGTATGACTCCATAATGACTGACTAGCACCGCTCTGTAACCAGTTTCTGGTACAGGATCAAGCCTAGTCTGATGTTCCCAAGCTTCGCTTTATCACTATCTTCCTGCCACTTGTCATTGAGTTACAAACGGACTGTGAACCACAAAAGAGCTACAGAGCTACCGTCAGGGCGCTGCTAGCATTTCAGCAGGTCAAGAGCCACATCTAATAAGTAATAATAAAAACTCTGAAATCCCAGAGGATCATTTCACTGGATCCAAGCTTTCATGGTTGGGAGGAAAAGATTGGAAGCATTAGCAGGCTAGGACCCAAGACCTGTTAGAAGGTAATGATATTAAGAAAAACAGAGCAGCTATTGTGTAGGTACCATTGCTACAGAGTGCACAAGACTCCCTGCCAGTTAACCCTACCCCTCACGGCACAGGCTCATCAGCAGTGATCAAAAGCAGAGGTGGCTCCAGTTTTGCAGGTCAGCTAGCCAGATGACCAAGGCCTTCACCACGAGTCATCTGCTATCTCAGAAGGATGATGGAGTGTCATATTTGTCCTTTCCTGCTGCCCTTTCAAGAGGGGTCCCTCCACTCCCCAGTTCCACCGTGGCACCATGTGCCATAAACCAGCTCACAGCACAGACACAACTCACAACTTCCAGCCAGGATCACGCGGATGCAGCTTCCATGTGCTGCCCATACAGGAGCACAGTTCCCRCAGCCCTGCTTGGGGCTGTAACTGACAGCCCAACATCAATGCCCTGAGCCAAGCTGTGAAGTCAGGATGCAGCACAAGAGCCTAAATGGCAGCTTAGATGATTGGGGCTTAAGTGGGGCTTAAGATGATTGATGTTTACTTGAAATCAAACAGTAATGCAGCTTAAAGAAAAATGGTTAAAAGTACTTTAAGACAAATGCACAAAGCTTTTAATATCTGCCACTGGAGCCACTGCAGCATAAGAGCTTACTAAAGCTTCACATTTTGGGTTTTTCACCTTTTTTTTTTGTCTTCTCCAAATAGCCACATACTGTGGCTGCAACTTTTCAGTGGAGACAAATACATCTTTATTTTAGTTACTGGAGCGCTCTCAAAAACACGTCTATAAATCCTTCGGGAGCGGGGAGGAGTCACAATGGAAAGACTGATGGATCTGCAACACCCGAGCAGCTCACAGGGCCGACCTGCCATAACTGGCCCTTTGTGGCCGCTGCGCTAGCTGTGTGTCACCGAGCCT
This sequence comes from Eudromia elegans, assembly GCA_003342815.1. Classification (NCBI taxonomy): domain Eukaryota; kingdom Metazoa; phylum Chordata; class Aves; order Tinamiformes; family Tinamidae; genus Eudromia; species Eudromia elegans. Next base: position 2,525,396 of record PTEX01000079.1, read on the forward strand.
TAAATACACATTTTCAACTGTCATATCCAATATAGTGGACCCTGGTGGATAGTTAAAAGACATGAGGAAGAAAAAAAAAGCTGCATAGAAATAAGATGGGCAAAAATTACTTTTTTAAAAAAAATAACAGGATATAAACTGTTGTTGAATAGAGTGGCTGATGCCCAGTAAATTCTGCAGGCATGGAGAAGAATTTAACAACACAGAGATTCTGTGGGTTGGCTTACTTTGTTATAGGTTCTGAATAGAGAAGGGACCATGTTTAGAGGCTCTCCCCACTCCACGTGTGCGCGTGTGCTCACACAGTCAAGACCAGAGCCCTCTCTGGCAAGGCAGTTTCCAGCTGACCTATCCCAAGGCCAAATGGAAACAATAGAGAAAGATTAACGGCCTAGGAAACTTTAAAGAGAACAATAGCACGATCTTGGGATGAAGTAAAACACACGAAACACAGTAATCTTGGGGGACAAAAAAAGTCTGCAAACTGAAACCTTTTCCACGGCTTATTTAGCAAGGAGAATCAGAACGCCTGCTTGTTTTGATTCAAAATTTGCTGGCTATAAACAATAATGTTGAAATAAACTGAGTCAAACTGAGTCAGTATTATTTCTCATAAGGCATAACACAAGGTCTAGAAGCCAAGTTCTCCGCTGGATGAGGCTGATACCAGGGTGATCAAGAGCAGAATTTGTGCCGATTGCGTTTGGCACCTGCAGAGACTCACCCCCGAGACCAGGGGCTGTGTGGGGAACTTCATGAATGAACAGTTTTGATTCGCACACAGCAATGGGTTGTTCCAAGAGGAAACGTGATTTTATTATCAGTACAGAATTACTCTGTAGTAAATAAATCATTTGTATTGTAACTGAAATATAACTGTATTATACATAAAGGATGCCTGTGACCTTTTCAATTTTTTTTCCTCTTGCAATCTGGTCTGTTCTTCCAGATTGTGTATATCTCCAAGGATCTATGAACTAGCAGTTAGAGGTACTGCCCCCCCCCCACCAAAAAACTACAGTATCCTAATACATTACCACAATAAAAAGGCATCCATTGCTACACAGAAATCCATCCAAATCCCAGTGATGCATAGAACAAGAAAGCTCATTGACTAATCAGGGTACATTTCCAGCCTGTCCTTCAGTAACCTAGGTTAAAACCGTGGTGTTGGAGATTGTATGCAAGGTTCCTCAGCATGGACTTATTGCATGTATGCAATAAGGAGAGACAGTTTTTACAGTATTTCTAAATTAAAACTGAAAATATTCCTGGAAAACTCTGAAACCAGAACGGCTTTTGACATTCCAATGTTCATATCTGCTCTTCATTCCTTGTTACTCAATGCATTAAATGAGCATAAGGATATGAATAAGAGGTCGAGATCCCATGTAGAGAAGACTGATGCAGATATCCACCTGGGTTTATCCGGATGAAAAAAGTCAACTTACCATTAACCAGCTGCTGGAAAAGATACCAGGTTTATTCTTGCACTGTACCTGATGGGTTTGTAGAAAGGAGTTCAAGGTTTCTAGTCACTTTCCTCCTATCCTTGTACCTATGCTAAGGGACAACTGTCTCAGTAATGCCTTCCAAGAGTTCATGGGCTAGGCAGACAGATTACCATCCAGAGCTCCCTAAGAGCAATAAACTCCCACACACAACTCCAGCCACTGACCACAGCTGCTCTGCTGAGCTCTTTGCAGTCAACACATCAAGATCACTTAACAGAAGACRTAAGAGGAGCTCTGGCATTTTTATCTTCATTTATTCCCAGGAGAAACAGATGATCTGGCATCATYAGTGGCCATCTGCTTTACTCAGCTGACTGGGATTTAGAAAGTTTTGATGACCCACTTCCTATGATCAGGCAAAGACACAATATGAATCAAAACACAGGAACTCACGATGCATCATAAATAGATGATGCTGTTCGAGTGTTGTCTTTACTATTTTTCCAYCCATTCCTCCCACATACACAAGGTGAAGGAGGTGATGGTTCCCTTCAGTCATCCCCAAGTGTTTCCATATGCACAATCAACCACTATATGCAAGCTGAAGAAAATGCAAACAAGTGAGGAAAAGCTAATGCAGCTTGTCAGAGGCACACAAACAAAATCATCATGGACAGCTACGGAACATCTTGAACGCTTAAATATTCTTTTATGCTGGTATGCACTGTATATAATAGACAACTGTTTAAGGAAGTGAGCTGTCCTCTGCAGAATGAGGAGAGCTGGAGACAGAAGCAAAGGAAATAGCAGAGATGTTAGACATTTATCTTGCATTGTCTGCACAGCCAAAAGGAGACTTAACCTAGACATCAGCTGTGCAGCTCTGCTATAGGAACAGGGATGGGGAAAGAATCTCTTCATCATCTGAAACCAATGTCCAGGCTACRGTATTTCTAGTTCACTAAAATGTGAATCAGTTGCACGGCAAGAACAGAGCCCTCCTGTTTTGGGAGCCATTTAGGGTAAAATTGTTTCTTTTGTATTGCTTTAAAGGATGGTCAACACTCCCAGCATAGCACAACCCGTAGATTCACAGACCTCATGCRTTCACCTCTGCCAAAGCTCCAAAGAGACAGAAGTTGTTTCACCTGCTGTGCTACCTTAAAACAGGCACTTACAAAAATATCACTAACATAAATATATATATATAAAGGGAGAGGACATAAGACCTAACATTACAGTCAATCCATAGTAAGAAACAGAGCTTGCAAGGGGCTTAAGGARTAGTGAAATAGTTGTTTCTTCATTTCTTCTCCATTTATTTCTTGTTTCCCATTTGTGTCTTGCTTAAGAACAGGGATGGAGACTCTTCTTGAAAGAATTTATCCTTTTCATACATCTCAAACATTCTTGCAAAGTAAGTGGAGTAGAGAAAGAAAAATGCTCTTTTTTCTTTGACTCCCAAATCTCCATCAAGTCTGTGTGAGCTTACTCCATTAGTCTGTGGGTATTAGAAGAATAGCACCTCCTGTCAGCCCTGCCTCTYAACTGCAAGAGCTGAGGAGAGGGCTGGACACCCCAGCGCTCCAGCCTTGGGCACTGGATGGCCAGTTAGGGCCCAATGCCAACAACAGGTTCAAGGATTTGAGTGGCTGTGGGGAAGACAGATCACAGTGGTGGGCAGACACACAGCAATGRGACAGGTAGACACAGGCAACACTGGATCTTCATAAGTTGCCATGAATACCTTGGATACCTGCTGAAGGGAGAGTTAGCATTAACTTCTCAGCTTCTGGCTTTGAGGGTAGAGTTGTGATAGTCAGACACTCATTCAGTGCACTTTATAATGGGAGGAGAATACTGGCAGGAAGAGCAACCAAGGTGGGAACAGGAACCCTTCTGCATTGTGTGGGGACAACCCATGCTCAAGACAAATTTAGCCAGATGCAGAGCCAAGAGACCACACTGGGTGGAGTGCTAAGTATATAGACTCAGTATGTTGGCAAATACCTTGCCTGATCTGGGAGATACTCTGAGGTGCACAATGTTCTCATGCCCATCCTCAGCTCTGCTCAGAAGGGACCCCCTTCAACCAGCGACAGACGAGAAGAACACACCTTGTGATGCAGGGCTTGAGCAGGCACGAGGCCTCAGCAACAGTCAGATCTTGTATGAGAAGGCTTGTTTTCAAACAGTACAATGAGGTTACCTCAACATACTTGGCATAAGACAGGAGGGGAATTGAAGGAGTTTGGTGGTTTTGGAGAAACACATACAGCCTTATTTCACCAAATAGCTTTTTTCCCTCCTCCCTTTTAAATAGCACATTTGTTTTTTTTTTGTTTTGGGGATGTTATGTCTGGAATGTACAGATTCCACGAGTTTGTCTTGTTCTCTTTTCTATTTTCTTGGAGTTTCACCCTCCACTACTTTCTCCATCAGAAGGCTTCGCAGAGGAACTTCCTCTGTGTGCGCCTTATGACTTCTACATAACTAAATATAACCTCTGGTGTCCTGTTAACAGAGATGCATGCTCCCTCCAACATCCTTTTATGCATTTAAAAAATTAAACTCATTCATCCTCTAACCTTTTCTCGCTTTAGTCATTTCCTCTTCGGCACACTTAGGCGTTTGCATCAGAGAATCGGCTCATCCACGCTGGWATTAGATCTGTGTATGTGTGAATAAATAACACTTAAGTTCAATGAAGATAAGACAGTTGGCTAGAGACAGAGGAGCTGCCTCTTCCAATCTACTGCAGCACAAAACGCAGAAATAAAGGGACATTCAGTAAGTTGAACGTCCTGGCTGCTTTGGTACGTGTGTTCCCTCCTCAGTGGCTTTAGAGTGCTTTGGCTTGCTACTCAGTCATGTGAACAGCCCCAAAGAACGCCAGATCCTTTTTACTTGGAAATTGCTGATGTATGTACCCGAGCGTTGATCCAACTGCCTTTACAGCCCAAGGGCAACATGTTCATCTCCCCTCTCCCGCACCCAACTTGTTTAATTTTTATATAGGCTGGACACACAAACCCTACACAAAGCCCTAGCATATATAAATGCCTACACTCGAGCTTCCTTTTCCAAAGCTGCCATGCAGTTTGAACACATTCCCGGGCCAACTCTTTCCACATCCAAGCATCCCACCCTATTCTTACATTTATACCACTTGCCCTGCTTATTCTAAGTTTCTCCTGGCTGATTTCCCAGACTATCCTTCGCCTCTGGCAAGATAATTGCACAAGCCTAAAATACTGTCACCACAGACCTCAGCTACAATATACGCTGCTCTCACTAGACCCAGGGGGTTGGAAGCCTGAGAGAGAAGTGCTCATATGCAAAGAGTTAATTCTTTGGTGTTTCAGAAATCACGTGTTTTAAAAATCATGCTCCAAGGTTTGGGGTTTTAAACTTCTCCCTCCAGGGGAAGAAATAAAATAAAATACACCTTACCACACAACACAATTACCRACAAACAAGAGAAAAAACAAGCAGAGGTAGAAAGGACTGGTCTTTTGTCACCATGAAAAGTCAGACTTGTACAGAAAGGGAATTTTTTTCACTGTTTACGTTTAGTTCAATACTTGGTTTTCTGCTGAAAAGAATTGCAAATGGAAAATCTTAAGTTGATGTCTTAAACTGCCTAATCCCCCTAGGCTGCACTTTAACTGTGTCCTTACTCGACTAACAGAGGATGAAGGTTACCAGCCAAATGCCAGTCAATGACACAGCAGTGACCAAAACCTCAGGTCAATGACCTTTCGAGGGTGCCATGACAAACTTCCAGTTTTCTTTCCAAAATTAGAAGGTGGGGATGCTGATGGGCTGCACACAGGCAAGCGCATGGGGAGCACTGGAGAGCCAGGAGATCCAGCATCTCCCGGAGACAACGTGTGTCGTCAGCCATTGGCCTCCATGCAGCGACACAGCTACCACAGCCTGCTACTGTTGGATCTGGGCTTGGAAGAAACCCAAACAACAGTTTTATGGTGAAAAACTAAAACCTAAACCCAACTCTAAAATTGCAAATCGCCCCATGGAGCCTAGCGTCATTGCCTGGGCTGAATGAAGCMTAAATGAAGAAAAGAAAGAGAGCTTAAACAAAACACTCATACATGAAACCAAACAACCCTTATTCTGGTTTTACTCATCCTCATGAACAACACAGCTAAGGAGAATATTTCAATCTGTGTAATTTTATCTTTCCTGTGTTCTSCTACTTCGGATAGTATGTGTCATCTCTGTTTGCACAATAGCCAAGTGCCTGATCTGGCTTTCTTTRCCAGTCCTACAGCTCATAAATCAGAACTCAGCTCATAAATCACGTGCCACCGAGTACTGAATCAAACCGAAACACCCAGGCAGAGACTCCACATGGTGGAAAAGCCTCRCGRGGCTGGGGCAGGTCACTGATCACCGATWTAGGGGGACAKATGCAAGGGCAGGTGTCTATGGCCYCCTCCAGGAGGGTGCCCCAGCCCAGCTGTCTACCTGGTGGCTGGGGCTGACACCTAAGCTGCCCCTTCAACCCTTGGGACCCTGCAGAACCCAGGGCACAGCTCTTTCCATGTCACATACTGGCACTGGCCAACCTGACTTTTCCACATATATCCTGCACAAGGGGGAAAGGAGCCTGGAAARCATCCAGACAAGGGCTGTGGTGACAACCTTGCATTTTCACCCACATGAAGGTTTCTTCTAAGCTTGGRCTTAGAGGAAGCTTTTGTGGATCAGCTTGCCAGCAAACACCCAAGTTCTGCTCCACAAGCCCTCCCAAAGCTGTGCCCGGTCCAGATCAGGGACAGTGAACGAGATCAGCTTCACACCAGGGCTTCAGAGCCGCCTTCTCCGAGCTCCATCCCCTCTGCAAAGCACACAGAACATCCACCCGGGGGCTCTTGCACAGCTCCAAAGCACCTCGGAAAACCAAAAAACAGGCACAAGAAGCATGAAGGAAGGGGCCTCGGCACCCAGCCCACATCCCTTCTCRGAGCTCCTCGCAGTGAGACATCTCGGGACGGACGTGGGGTGGGGAACGTGCTTGTGCTTTGGGGAAGAGCGAGTCTGGAGTGACTCAGTGTTGGTTTTGGCTCTTTTTAGAGACGTGGGGAGGAGAAGCTACAAACATCCCCAGCAAGCCGAGAAAGTTCTCGCCATAGAGAGCCTGATCTCTATTTTCCTGCAGCGCTGAAATCCATGGGAGCAGGTCTCTTAGAAGGTCCTACATGATCCAGGATTGCAGGAAAATAAAGCCAGAAGTATGAACAGAGTATTTCAGTCCCACTTTCTCCCCAAAAAGTCACTRGCATTGGGAATGGGGAAGCCCATTGCCTGCTATGTTCATCGCCATTCATACATACACCCTCTCTCCTACCTGTGCACCCATCCACCGTCAGGAAAGAGCCACAGCTAGTTCCATGTATCGTGGTAATAACTAGTGCCACCTCGGCCCTCTCTGGATTTTAACTGAATCAAGGGAAACATCAAACACAGGGAAGATGCAAGTGCCAAGCTGTGCTCACAGGTGCACACCCCCCCAAAGCACCGCTGGGAATAGAGCCCGTATGTCCCAAATCCTCTCATGTCCTGCTCAAATTGCTCCCAGACATAAGGGAGAAAATGAGAAACACCGCAGTGCGAGGTAAAACATGCCAAATTCCCAGCTGGTGGAGCCCCACTGAAACCTGGGGAGTTATGCAACAGCGGAACAGGTCCAAAACTGAATATAAATAATATTTCCATAACTAAAGGCAAGATTCTGTTCCCAGTTATGCTTCATGCTAACCATGAGCCAGAAAAAAAGAGTCTGCATTTGCCTGCGATTCCATTTGTGATCCCCCTTTGGGTTTGCAAGGGTTTRGATCTACAGGCTTGGTCCAGCTCTGAACTCCCATTAGGGAGCACTAAGGTGTTTCATAGGTTGCCAGCAGAGGCAATAGCGAAAYGTGCCCACAAAAGGATAATTTCCCACAGTAAGCAAATTAATCTGAGGTAGAGGAATGACTCTACTAGGAAAAGCACTTCTATTGGAGCTGTCAGAGTTATWTATATGAGCAGGCTTGTGGTTAATCTGTATTTTATTTTGGATTTGAAACTGCTGGAGCTTTAAATTTGGGCTTTTTCTTTAAGGTTTATTTCTTTGCAGAGCCTGGATCAAACTTCACTCTGCACCCATCTGTCAGTTACACAAGGGAGTCATTTGGAGCCTCCAACACTTTTCATTATGGAAAACAGATCTCCCATCGAGGGATGCTGGAAAACAAGACGTCGGTTGCCTCAGGATACAGAGACAGGAGAGTTTCCTCCAAGAGATTTCAGARCTGAAATTTAGAAGCACCAAGCCCAGCTCTGCAAGACGCTCAAGGGTGGGAAAAGGCACCAGAAACCCCTTCCAATTTACCCTCATAATTAAAAGGCCACACAATGGCAATCTTTGGTCCTATCTGGCTCTAAGGGTCTTCCTCAAAGGACAGCCAACACTGGAGAAGATGCACAGCACAGCCTTACTAAAGGCAGAGGCCAAAACTGCAGCCCTTGGGCCTCTCCAATAGCTCCARGAAGGCACATGCTACCAAGAGGCCTCAAAGTTCCTTCAGCACATGGCATCTGAGCACATTGGGGCCCCATCTGGTCTGATGGSCATCCYCTGGAAAACARCACATGCCACCAATGGAGCTCGCCATTAGCAAGTACATCTCCAATGTGTCCTTCAGCTCCTCTTCTATATCTGCCAAAGGGCTCTGGCCTCCCAGGGGCCAGTTCAACAGTAAATCTGGAGTTTGTGGGATGTCACGTAGCAGGAACTGCAGGGATGAAGGCCACAYCATGGCCAAGACAAGGAACAGTCTTATCCATGTTTTGTCTAACTCGGGTTCCAAGAAGTTTGTATCCTGTACCCATTGGCCATGAGAAAGGAGAGTTGGCCACCCACTAGTTCATAGGACTAGACCTTAGCACTGCAAGGCTTGATATCCAGCCCAGCAGAGCCCAGCTCCGGGCTCATTTCCTGCTTAACAGCATCGGTGGGAGTTCTGGAAACCAAAAGGCACTGGTTTTCCCCCAAACCTCCACACATTGCACACAGCGAGCACAGACCTGTGACAAGCTGCGGGAGGATTACACAACATTTGGATTTTCCTCGTCTTGCATATAGAGACCTCATTTATAACACACGTAGTCACTGAAGCGAGATCATTCATTTTCTTACTCAAACTGAGCTGCTGATGTTTTGGTGCATTAGGATTAAACGAAAATTACACAGTCTGTTCRCTGTATGCTCCTAAAGTTGTGTGTGGGCAAAATAAAATCTACAGGTTAAAATAGCAGAGCTGTTTAACACAGATAGGATCCTTTTAACTCTAGAAATCAAAAGACAGTACAAGAAACACTACTATTTACTTTCTTATTTCCCCATAAGTAACACCAATTATCATCATCTTTTCAGGTCTATAAAATGCACTGCAGGGAAACCACACTGCTTTAAAAGCGCAACTGCTTTTCAAGTACTAGTACTAGACGCATAATACAAAATAATCCCCATGAAAAAAGCAAATGGACACAGATGGAAAGATAGATTGGAGAAAAGTGGCTCCTGGAACAGATCCATGAGGGTAGGAGGATCTTAACAGGGGAGTTAATGGGAATAACACACTTGGGGTCAACTCATCCTTATAATATTCACACATGCCCTCATCTACCCAGCTGTTTAGTCACCATATCTTGCTTTAAAGAGACACTAAGCAAATACTGCGAGCACAGAGTTATCCTAGGGATGAGTCCTGCACAAACACAACTTCCCACCACACCCTCCCACCCTCATCTCTCTTGCATTTTACTGTTCTATCTATGAGAGGGAACACGGGAGCAGCAATAGGACACCGCAGCTCCCACAAGAGCATGTTGCAAGTGAGATGCCTGTAAACAGCTCCATCAAGCAGGGAACAATAATGCAATCTGGCAGAGACACTCTTGGAAGCCAAGTTATTCAGAGAACTTATTGTTAAAATTACATTAATCAAAACCAGTTAGGAAAAGATGAGAGGAAGACTCTGGCAGAACATGTCTAGGATGTTACCAATTAAACTTGTTTTTCTTCCTGAAAGGCAATGGCAGTCTTTTTAATTAGCCTCTGTCACTGTAATTCTAACAATATCCCACCGCACAATTACCATTTGAGCTACTTGAAAACTTCACGCTCGCACCCAGTTTCTTTTAAAGACACCTCRGTGGACAAYCAAGGGGCCTGGGCAGAGAGGAAGYGTGATTTACTTTCCTACTTCCAAAGTTGAGTTATGTGAGAAGATTTACGCCTTAAACAAAAAGAAGCCCATATGCTGAGAAGTCCTTCTGGGAATAAAGTTATCTTCAATAAACAAATCAACTGCRTAAGAGCAAGAGAAAAAGCAGAATGAATCTTCCTCCCATATGTAGCTTTAATGTCCTCTGCGGAGGACGCCTTGGTGTCTATGAACCACCAGAGCCCTGCTCAGACTGCTACCATGACCTCACGTCAAGGGAAAGTCCGTCTTCACACGCTCACTTCCAGCAACGCCGTGGTCAGCGCTACCAGTGCTCTGGCATACGCTGCACAGGGATCTGCACAGGGCAGTGACTGCAGAGACCGAGCAGAAAGACAGTGGTTTCAGGATGCCTCTTTGAGGCGAGAATCTTGTTTTCCTTTCAGCGTTAATCATCCTGCTGGCCCAAGCTGAAATAGCAACCGCATGACCTCACATCTCGCAGCTCTTCCCATGCAAAGCACAGCTACGGAGCCAGAGGGACTAAGCATGGAGCTCAACTCCTCCAGCTTCCAGCATCTAAGATGATCCATTCAGTGTTCTATTAGACATCCATGGCAGTCAAAGGCAGGTTGGTGGGATGAGCAGCCCTGCGCAGCTGTGACATCGGGGAGGCTGTGAAGAGCACCCAGGTTGGAGCATCTTCACTCTGGAGATGCCTTTGAGAGTCTGGTTCATCTGGTTGTTTATACCCTCTCTATAAACAAGACACTGACTGGATCTTTGAAACCAGGGAAAATGAACACTCTTCCTAGCTGAAGGCAGCCAGAAAAGTTGCAGCCATGAGAGAAGCTTAAGCATCTATCAAGTAAAGCTAAACACAGYTCAGAAAAGAGAAGTGGATTTAGAAGACCACACAGCTTGTAATAACCCAGAGCTATTAATTGCCAAGGCCTGCAGCTCTCCCTGTCACTAGCATSAGTGCCACAGCATTGCAGAGATAGGCATAGCTCCTATCCTTGAAGCTATTAGCACTGAAGTTAATGCCTGTAAATTGCAATGCTAACCCCTAGCTCTGCTAATCCTTTGGCATTATTACACTTCCCAACAGGAATACTTGGCTTAAGTGACATTAGAAACCTTAATAAAACCTGACCTATAAAAGTCTCTTCCAAAAAAGTAGGAAAATCTGCATTTTGCAGGTTCTGYAGGTTAAAGCACTCTGGGACTTACTGTCCCATTTTCTCTACTGATTTTCTCCACTGATGCAAGCTCATAACCAGAAGTACAAGTCTTTGGRCCTTCCAACTCAACAGAAAAGCTGTGATTTTAATGAAAGAGGTTCAAGTAATAAGTTACATCTCCTCACTGAACCCATAACAGATTTCAGTCCCTACAGTTTCATCCTGCACCAAGCAAGGGCACATCTCTGTTTGCACCCAGTGTGGGGTMAGCTACAGAGAACAGGAAAGAATCAGAGAGAACAGGAAAGGTTCACTAGAAGTTCACTAGAGGGGTGCCCCACATCACAGGAGAACCTCAGTTCACTGACAGCAAATGAAGTCTGCTCCAGAGCCACACGTTCAAAAACGTTAAGATGAAATTGTTTCAAACACACTTGTTACTGGTGATAAACACTTCATGCCCTGATTCTGCCTACCGTCTATGCCAAGATATCTTTATTTTTCCTCCTCTCAATATCAGTAACATTTTCAAGTTTCTCCTTTTGCATGGAAACAGATTGTTCTGGAATGGTTACAGAAATCTGTGGCAATCTCTAGTAGAAAGCCACACACACCAAACAAACAGAAAAGTTTCCCTGTAGAAAACAGGGTCCTCTAACCCCCAGTAAAGATCTAAGAAAGGCTTTTACAACAAACTGTTAGGAGTGTTCATGGTGATGGCCTTTCCCTGAATAGGAATCGGCTATTTCACATATCTGGCCACTCTTAGCTTCCTTCTATTGCTATTAGAAGACAACAACACATGTAATGAGACCACAAGTGAGGAGTCCTGAAGTGACAAAGACTTTTGCACAGACAAACTCCCCAGCTGGCGGTGTATGCCCTCCCTAAACACACAGGGCAAGACACAAGTAAGACAAATGCTACAAGATTCACACTGAAAATACCTGGGAGGACTAAGGATTTTTATGAACAACGAGAAAATCTACCACATCCACTGTGGCATTAAGTGGCATATAAAAGATATGAACCCTCAGGCTCCAGGATGCAAGCCAAGTATCAACTGGGAGGAATTTAGATCAAAATTCATGGAAGTAATGACACCACACTATTGTCTAGAAGGATTTTACACATCACTCTGAGGCATCCGATCGGTTCGGGACTGAATATTTGACTTGAAAAACTATTCCCAAACAATGACATAACCTTGATTTTTGCATTACAAAGAGGTAGCAYGTTATTTGAAGGCTCTAATGACCATGCCCATCAGCATTGCATATTACAGTGTGTAGTTTCCATTAAATGTTAACAGGTATTTCAGAAGCGTCTCAGCTCTTTCACAGAATATACCCTTAAAATAGCCCAGCATAACACTCGTGGTATGCTGGCAAACACTACACGTTGGCAGTGAGTCTAAGATCACTGCTGGCAAAAATAGGACACYCGTTGTCAGTATTCTAGCAAACAGGATCATTTTAACATTGAAAACCTGCTTGATGTTAAATTTGCAGCCCAGCAAACCAGCAACTACAACTGATGTAAGTTTTTWAAGTGTCATCACTGACTAATTTGGAGCAGACATGAGAATTTAGATGGGCTTGGGAGTGAGAGGGGGCTTGTCAACCCAGGATATTTACTTAYAAAAATGGTGTATGATAAAGTAACACTTGAAAGACACCCAAATGTTGCAAATAGGTATTTTTAGAGAAATCCACAGTGCATAAATGAATGGGAACAACCATAAGTGCAAGGTAAAGGAAGTTTAAAAAAAAAAAATCTACGTCAGAGATTGACATCAGTCTCAAAGCTCCTGTTACTAATCTGAGGCCTGATAAACAACACCAGCAAGAAYGGAAGGGTCAGAAACCCAATAGCTGGGCTAGTCGACCCTTTTTGCAGTCTCCCAAAGTGTCGTTTTATTTATTTACTTATTTTTCRGAAACAAGCACCCTGACTTTTGCTTTACAACTTAGCATGATGGTAGCTTGAGMACAGCTTCAAACCAAGCCAAAGAAAATGAGTCTGCGAGATGCTCCRAAGAACGGTCAGTTTTGGCAGCAGCCCCTTGCGTCAGTCACTGTGCCGACGGGGTATTTGCAGGAAGGGAGCTTAGCCGCGGCAGGAACACTCTGGACACCACACTTTCTATTCCGAGGAATCCCGAGACAGCACTATCTATTTAAGGCGACCCGGTAAGAGATGCCCTCTGATGCCAGGATCAAGAGACCTTGCTTTTTCCAGTATGAGTCCCCCTGCAAATTCACATMGGAATTGCTTCCAGACAAGGTCTGGGTGCAAAATACCTGTAATTTAACAGTAGTGATCACAAAACATTTTGTCCTCAATGTCATCATAATCCTCAATTACGCAGCACTGTCCCCCCACGCCCCAAAAAAAGCCTGCTAACAATTCCTTCCGTGTTAGCTTGCGTTGTTTTCCTGCTGGCTGACCTCCCTGCACAGGATTTTGTGCAGTCCTTACACCTTCGTGTACAAAGCAGTCCCCTRCCTCCTCTCTTTAGCTCAATACCAGCTTGCAGAGCAAAGAGGTCTTTTCTGAACAGGGTGACTGAAGCAAAGCAGTAACTCGCTCCATCAAGAGCGCTCCAGACCTGTATCAGGGTAAGTGGGATCCGAGCTTATTCCCAGTCCTGCAGACGTGCAAACAGCTAAAGTAAACAACAGGTCTGCAGCAAACAGGCAAGCGACATTGCTGTGCTCTGCCTCTGTTCGCAGGGCTTGAGCACACAAGGGGACACAGAGCAACGACCACAACAGACACAGACTGATGACTTACATAGAAGCTTGGGCTACCTCTGCCTTGACTCTGGGGTGTCATGACCAAAGGCGGGACTCAGATTCACTGTGCTCACACATACCCTGCTAGCACCTGAACCAGACTCAGGAAYTGCTTGGGAGAGCGCTAGCTGCTGAGGACCATGCCAGGGACAATACTACTAATATAATGGCAGAGATGATTGTATTCCTGTCTTTGAGACCATTGAGTGTGCTCTAACCTAAGGACTTCATTTTTACTCATTTCTTTTCCCTCTCCTGCTACCCTTGTACAATACCCACGCAAATAATAGAGAGAATCTCCCCTCTGGACTAACAATTTAGGTATCATTTTCATASACAGTGTACATTTGTCTGTGCATATACACAGACATAAATACACATAAACCCCAGTATACTATCTTTATTAATGCACCTATGATTTTATATGGCATAATACATATCATGCAAATGAAAATGCCTTTCCTGTATCTTGTAAAACCAGCACAATGAGAGCTCTAGACTCAGACTTGTCAGAAACAATGAATATGTCTAATACTTTATTTCAAGATAAATCTATTCTAAAGCATAAAGTGAAAAGCTGTAGATGTCTAGAAATACTACTGGAAGATTAAAGCTAATAGCTGCACAGAAATGTACACTGTCTAGTGATATGTTAATCTGTGGTTTATCATAAGGTAGCCCCAACAGCGATTAGAAACAGCATTCCTGTCTTGCATAGACTTAACTGATGCACATGGATATATGGATGTTGACACCACTTTTTTCCACTTTGTGCAAAAGGTAAYAAGAATAGAAATAACCGTAAAGATGTACAGTACTTAGAAGACTGTATGTACTTGGAATATCATGTGCCTTGCAACAGACAGATCCTTACTGACCAAAATCATATATCCTAGAAGGTGTTCCCAAACTACTTACATAGGACAGGACTCCAAAAAAAAAAAACTAAACAAAACTCTGCTCCCCCTCTAAACCACCACCACACTTAATACCAACAGCCAAATCCTAATGGGCAGGAAAGGGCTMGGTTTGTCAGACTGGTGAAAATTCAGAGCAACTCAGCAGAGGCCAGATTGACTGAGATCAGAATTTGGCCCAGACTCAGTAAACAGAGCCAAAGTCATTACCACACTCTTTCCCTACATGTCTGCTTATTAGAGAGCACGTTTCTGGGGTTTTTGTTGTTGTTGTTATTCCCTTTTTATTATTATTTTTCTTCTCTTAATGGCACATTTCAGCCAGTCTAAAAGTACATTCTGTAACTGTGACAAAAATGCCAACTGACGTAAAGAAGCTCCACAGATTTAACAATATTTTGCTTGGAAATGGGCGTAGAAACACATGCATTTTCTAAGCCAGTRTGCTTAGCTACAAATTGTAGGAAACACCTTTTTGACAGGAAGAAAAATGTAGACTTTTCTTCCACATAGGAAACCTCAGCAAAGTAGCTCTGCAATGACAAGTGGGGTGTCAGCTTGGACATATCCTTTAGTGTCTGGATGAAGACGGACAATTTCATCACAAAAGACACATGGAAATCAGAAGAAAAATGACAGAGACTTTGGCACAGTATCAGTCCAGTGCAAAAACACTGTGGATTTTCTGCCATCTCATATTGTTATCAGTTAAGTGATGTGCTAGGTCCAGCCTCCCGAGTGTCAAAGCACTGAATGAAACAACAAAGTAGGGCTGTGGGCCTCTGTGGTCTCTCAACAGCACAGGTTAAAAGACATGCAAGTTTCTGTACCCTTTTGCACAGGCTTTCCAGGTGCAGTCTTGACCCATAGTTAGAAAGAGAAATTATCTGAACATGGGCTGCAAGAAACCTTGGCACGGCTCTGGATATCAACGGAGCAAGAGGAAAGGATTTTTTACCCCTCACCGTGCAGTCACAATTGGGTTTTGTCAATGGTTTTGAGCACTGGAATGCAGCTAGAGCAGGTATCTTAGTTGCTGCTGTCCGAATCAAAACTCCGAATCCAACTCGGAGGCAGCATACAGCTTCTCAGCAGCAACAGCATCACTAAATTTGCCTCTCCAAGAATAAGCGAGATGACTTCTTCCATTTTTGCACATGGCACAGCAAACAGGGTAGGTCTTACCCACAACCTCCAGAGATTTTAGCTGAGGGAACATTCTGGGGAACCTTCAGAAGAACCAGACTTACAGGCAGTCTCTCCTACTCTGTTCCTTCAGTTCTGTCYCCCCATCACCTCAACCTCTCATCATCTCTTTAGATAAGGGGCCTATACAGTCAAGAATTCAGATACCCTAACCCTGCAGACCCTACCAGCTGYGAGGCATGGAGGGAGCAGGTGACAGCAGCACCAACCCAGCTACCTTCCTTCAAGAGACAGAGCATTGGCAGTAGCAAGTTCCAACTTCTCCTTCAGCTTAGACAAAAGCCATCTGCTCAAGGCAACTCCTGAACACCTATGTTGAAGCCACCCTCACCGAGGCTCCTAAGACATAACGAGCCCAGTTCCTACTCACGCGAGTGCCTTTACACAGCTGCAGCCTCAAAGCCACCATCTGTGACTTCAACAGCCATTTTAAGGCTATTCCTCACTGCCAGATGTGGGCAAAGTGGCTGTGGGGCAAATTAAGTCTGGACTTAATAAAGCTTATTTATGCTGTCTCATTTAGCACAGTCCATGTTTATGGGGATTTATTAGGCACTTAACTGCATGAAAAAGGAAAATATTTGCTTGTAATTTTAATTGCTCCTTATGGCTCTGACTCAGTGGCCTCTCAAAGCATACAAATATTTTCCAGTAAACAAAGAACTGGATCAGACTGTGGCTTATTGAAGAGCCTGAACATAAACAGATTTGATTCATAAGACATTCTTTAAAAAAATTAGGAAAGAGGCAATATTTTTACAGTAATGTGACAAAAGTCTTCAATCTCAATAACAGAGGGCAGTGAGTCCTTCTTAAAGRAGGAAATGACTTAACTATACAGCAAAATAGCATTAAGGCTGCTGTTAGAATAACTTCAAGCGTGCAACTGCACATGGTCATTGCTCTGAGTCTTGCTACTAAAATAACTTCAGTGAAGACGCTGACCCAGAGTTCTCTCATATGGCCACATCTTCCACCAGACTGAATCCAGGTACTAACTGGCAAGGCATTTTCTCCTTCAGAGGTCAATTTTTGTATTTTTATGCACACACCAGGACCTTAAGAACCTGCAGCAGTGGAGAATAGAAAAAAATCAAGCAAAAACTTGAGAACTGARTCACTGTGTCAGATTACTGGCTGGGGTAAATAGGCAAAGTCATGGCAGACTCCACAGTTTAAGGAATAAATACTCATGAYAATTGATAGGCCAAGCGGTTACAATTAATTATATCAGCAGATTTAAACACTAAAAAAAGTCAGATAAAGAATAATTTCTGATTATTCGGATACTCTGATATCAAGAAACTGCAAAACAATTACGAGCATTACCTCTTACAGAGTATCTAGCAAGCCACATACAAACACAGGCACTAGTATTTGATGAACGGCCTCTGATAACCCCTAGAAATGGATTCTATATCTGCTGGCTCTTAAACGCCACAGGGTTTCTGCCCAAACCTATGTACCAGGAAGAAATTGCACATTTTTTATACTTAAATTCCAGAAAAAAAAATCCTATATTTCAAGTTTCCTTCCTAAGCTATTTAAACCAATTGGTTCTATTTCTCCAGTTTTTATTGAAAAAAATCATTAAAACAAAAATAGTTTATTATTTCATGACAACTTTGCTCATCACTTAAGGCAAGCTGCTGCTTTTTCCTATCCCAACTGTTTTCAAATGAAAAACAGGGTCTAAGTCAACTTATGCAAAAGAGTTTTTTCATTACAAATGACAAGTTTTTTTTTAAAAAAAGGGAAACTTCTGCATCGGGGGTGGAGAACTAATTAGCTTTCCTTTTCTGTCAGAAAACAGATTTTTTTCTCCCCCCTCCAAGGGAAAATTTCAACACTCACTGCAGCAATAATATCTTCACTCTGAATGGAGAAAGATCCTATTTCTCTAAGAATGCTCTCTCAGGGGATGGAATGTTTAGAACAAACTCAGAAATTATATTTAGAAAGAAAACAATGAAATTCTACAACACAACCTCCCACTCACTTCCCTTTAAAATAAAGAAGGCAAGTTTATTTTGTACAGTGGCATTTTCTGTTGAGAAATGCTATTTAAGAAAACAAAATTCACCTCCCAGCAAGCAACACACATTTAACATTTTCAATGCAGAGGACACAAGAGGGTCTTAAATAAGACCCAGCCTGACGAAGGATGCAATTGTCCCTGTGCAGAGCTTCTTTATGCCCAGTTTCTTCCCATAACTGTTGATTTGTTGGGCAGCATCAATACAGGGGAATTAGAAAGACATTAAGCAACTGCAGGGACACACACTCTTAGGCATGCCAGGAATCATATCCCCCTCTTTGATTGCTCTCATCAAAAGAGCACTGTGTTGTGTTCACATCCATTTCCCACAAGGAAACTGTCACCAGCGATATTCAAATCTCCAGATTAGCATATTATTCTTAAACCCATCATCAAGCTTTATAAGAAAGCCACACAAAGTATTTATCCCATATGAAGTCTCTAATCTATGAGTTTTCACATTATCCTTTGCATTATGTCCAGATTAAGCATTGCACAAGTGTGCCAGCAGACACAGGGTTTGGGCTATACCACCATTGCGCTCCACATACAGACTTTTAATTTTAAGAAAACTTTATCACCACAAAGACCACCCATTGAATTATTTCTTGTCTTGTCTAAGGTGTTAGTCTAAGTTCCATCTTGCTAATCTGAATAAGAGATTCAGTTTACTACCAGGAGAGGTAAATTCGGGAATTGGGGAATGGGCATTCCATAAATCCTTCTACTGTAGCAAGTTAGACTGGAAAGAATCAGGTTTTTCCCCTCCTTTGAGGAGGGAGACCATCACTGTCCCTTTAGAAGTAGCCCCATGCTGTCTCTAAAGAGATGCAGCTGTGCTGAAAGGTGAGCAGGATGAACAGCTTTGCTGCTCTAAGCAATGATATGGTCATTTTCTTTTCTTTGCTCATGACCTAGTGTGCGAGGAATGCAGCTYTGACAACTTAATGGTTTTGTCTGGTTTTGCACCATTTACTTCTCCTTTTAAGTTATGCTGCTTCCCTTTGTCTTTGATGTACCATCCAGGGTAACACCAGACAGGGTTATCATGACTTGTAAGAGACAATTGGCTCCTCCTTTACAGCTCTTTAGAGTGGTAATACAAATACAGGGAACACTCCAGCCCTGTAGGCTACATCAAGAGTTCACAACCCACTTACCATCAAGGTCCTTCTCTGCAGTCCATACACCTCCCCTCCAGGTCAGTGCTGCTGCACCTCCACCTTTGTGGAAATGCCTCTGCCAGTCCCATGGTTCATTGCCCCTTTACCAAACTTGGCACCTAGAGATCAGTCCAACCCTTCCAAGCTAGATCCAAAGGTGCCATCTGACAGCACATGGCAGGAGGAGACAATGCTGACATTGTTCTACTTTGCCCTTTAAAATATGCCCTCTGTGCAACTGCTGTTACTAAAACTATTCCTAAGCATTTCCCACTCATGGGGCTCTGCACATGATTTCCTTCAGACAAACAGGCACAAAAAAAGAGAAACAAAATCTTGCAATTTCACTGCTAGAAAGCCTGTGGCTCATGTTCTGCCTGTCAATACTTAAGCAAGTTCTGTCTTCCTGAACGTCTGACTTGGCATTAATTTCCTGGTGGTCAGGCACTCTGCAGAGCAAGGTACTGTAAATGGAAGAAAACTTTAAGTTTAGTAAGTCAAGAAATGTTTCTTTTAAAAAAACATACCATGTTTGCAGCTTTCTTATGCCCTTTGGTTTAGCCATGGAGCTGCTTTGCCATCTCAGCATGTGCTGACATTGCCCTTCCTTTCTCTACCCCACTCTCTCTCCCCCCCCCCTTTTTTTTTTTTTTGCAGCTACTCCTACGTAAAGAGGATTTCTCCTGAAGAGCTTCTGCTAATCTGACAGCTCAGCAGGGACTAAACGCCATCACTTCCTGCCTAAAGATAACTATGTACCACAATAAAAAAAAATGAATGGAAAAGAATGCTCTGGGCTTATTATAGCAACCTTCATAAGGTGGGGAGAGATGAGGAAAAAACCTCAAACAGCATCTTTACCATCAGGAAAATATATATATATATGCACCTATTTATGGTGTGCATCAGAGATCACTCCTGTCCCCCTGGACATGACAGCTGCTTAGTGTGGCATTTCAGGCCTTGGACTGTCAACACCTAGAATTTGCTTTCCTAAGCAGAGACAGAGATGTTCCAGGGATCACCACTGAATGCCCAGCAACCTTGTTCTCCATTTAAACCCAGTATGACCAGCACGTAAACCCTGTGCAAATCCCCTCAGAAACTACTCTGGAGCCTGATGCAGCTCCACAGCACAAGARATGAACGCTTGTCCCGGCTTACTGCAGGGCCTTCTGGGCTCGAAGAGGCAATTGCARCTACAGCCAGTGTGTCTCCACTATAACTATCCCAAACTGTATCTTATTAGTGTTTAACATCCTATTTTATACTCAAAAATAAGTCATCCAACTAGCTGTCACCACCTGAACACTTCTTGAATCCTGGAAAGTTACCAACCCCATGTAAGGGACAGCAGAGGGGGAGTAAAAAATACACACACACAAAACAGAAACACACCATCACATGCAACTTCTGCCCTACAAATACATCTGCCCCTACGTTAGGCTAAAGTAGAAAGGTGAATTTGCTGAATTTATCCAGCTATAGACTACAAATCTTAAAGGAGGATTTTGGAAGAAAAGCAAAGTGATTTCTACGAGCAACACAAGGCAACTACAAAGGATTTGATACCCCCAAAGCACTTCACACGCAGCACTGCAGTTAAACAAGTCCTACTGCTCAGTAGCTACAAATGGTCTACAGGCTGCAAGCATCTGAACATCCGCCAGCTACAGAGGGCTCTCGGACCAAGCAGCCCTTATGATCCAGTAGAGTGCTCTCCCTCCCACACACATTAGGCAGGGAAACTTGGGAATTTGCATATTCAACAGAAAAGTCATCTGTTCCTTCCCTTAATGTCCTCTCACAACCATTTCCCATATTTATAGTTTCCTTGCCTCTTCCAACACACACTTCTTGCTTTGGCCATCCAGAAGCTCAAAGGAGCACTGAAACAAGCCCCACGACAGCTGCAAACAGATCAACATTACCTAGCAGCAACCATAAGCTAAACAAATTGACCTTAATAGTGTTTGTTTCAGAAGAGTGACACAATTCCGTAGCAGGGACAGGCCCCCCCAGAGCAACAGGTTAAGCAAACATGGGGTGTGATTTCTCAGCTGTTGGTTATAGGTCATTATTTGACTTAATTTGCCTGACAAAAGCCACTTGTCTCCAACAGTGATCAAGCAGGGTCACAGTGACATCTGAGTGGTAGCGTGGCCATTTATTCTTCCCCTTTGCTCATGGTACTCAACACAATAGCTTTGGTCACAGCCACTTCAGCAAYCAGCTGAGCTACTACTACTGGGCTATGAAGCATCAAGTGGAAGCAACATCTGGCCCCAGGGTTTTAAAAATATACCTTAGGTGAATGCAGGGCTCAAAGAGGCAAGCAGTACTATGGGGACCTGYGCTAGAAGCAATTAAAATGTGTTTGTTCATCTGTGTTACACTTTCTCCCARACTTCACCATCTTTTAGTTGCTTATTAACATCCAAGTCCTCATTAAGTCTAAAGATTGTAAGTTTTGACCTTTGTGTTGCATTCCGATGCTCTATTACTGTCTTTACATAAAAGATTTTCCCTATTTTCCCACATCCACGTGGCTCAGCAGCACTTATCAATACCCRAGCAAAGCCAACAGCCACAACAGGGTCATTCAGAAAATCTACATGGGAAACATAGATGGTTAATGGGAGCCGAGTTGCCCTTARTCACAGTCACTACAATTCTAAAAGCAAACAGTGCAAGCCCATGTTTATTGGGGCAATGTTATTGTACAATATGTCTTGCAGCAGGATACCAAGGCCTGAACTGGCCCAATTCATTCCCCTAAACTGTACCTTATTAACATTAACCTCAGGGTAATTGTTCAAACAAGGRTACCCACAGGCCAGTCCTGATCCAGTAAGCTCTGCAGTAGGGCTCAAGTGCTGGTATGTGTGCAGCCAGCATTATTTAGGATGACTCAGGTGGCTAACATAYGAGGTGCCACTTTACCTTATAGCTTAAGAGGTGTTTAAACTGCATGAAGCATGATCCAATCTTGTGCTGCTTTACATTTTATTGTTTAGGTTGGTATTGCTAAATAGGAACATTAARTGATCCATCGTACAGTACATGCAGAAAGCTTCACTCTAATTCCAGAAGTAGCTTGCAACGTAATTCCTGGAAGAGGCAATAAATTACTGTGTCCTATATATCCTGCATTTTTAAAGGGCTGTCAGGAATGTGTTGCATAATCAATGACAGATGCTACAAAATAAGTTACTGGCCTGTGATTTACACAATACTGATTTTGGAATGGTCTGAGAAGCTTCTGGTATTCAGCACCTAAATGAGCACTACAGAACATCCCTCTAGTACTTGGCCAGTCTCTCTCTGGGCAGGTACAGACTGGCAAGACAGACACACTGATCTTTAAAAGAAGCAAGCAGAAAATGCAGAGAACACTAAACTGGGCCGTGAGCAGTCAGTGGAGTTGTGCTAATTTATACCAGCAAAGATTCAGTCCTGGATAGTACACAGAAAGTATTATTCAAAATATAACTCCCTCCAGATTAAGAATTCAGTTCTGGTGTTAAAAGACTCCTTGTCTTCAAGAAAATCATGGTTTTAGTCTTAAGAACCATGGAGTGCAGGGTTGGAGACATGAGAGATGAGTGGACCATAATTCTTCCCTTGTCAGCTGCTATCGGTTGCTTTTGAAAGTATCTGATGCTTCATTCCCTATGCTGAGGTAGGAGAMATCAACATTCCTCYGCTTTYGACACACCAAAACTTTTACAATTGKGGCTATTTTGCGGGCACTGAARTTTGAAACATCTTCCCTTACCCAAACCACTAGGTGCAACAGCTTAAGTAGGAGCCCAGAACCAAGGAAATGAGAGGAAAAAAGATAATTATGAAAGAAAATCACCCGAGGGAACTGTATCTTCCAATACACACTAAACTTCTGCAAAGACTTACTGTCCTAGCTCTAAGAAAAACCCTTTGCTTTGAGCAGAGCAYCAGTACCATGGCAAGAGCCCCCCACCATGTCTTGCTTCATCCAGCTGAAGAGCTTCTATCSTTGGGCTCTCAGATTGAGCAAAGGGACCTATCCAATATGCACTGCCCTTGCCACAAGGCTGCTGGTCTTTCTGTGCAGAGAGGTGAAAAAGCCTTTAGCTAAGGAAAAAATAGGAGAAATCCCTGGAGAGGCTCCCATCATTTGGGCTAACAAGCAGATTAATAGAGGAAGAGCACATGGACAGGCAGAGCYCTCAGGAGACAGCAACAATCCATACACACTAGATAGTGACTGAAAGTCTCCAAGTGCATCAAAAAATAATAAAAATAATTTTTATTAAAAAAAGCTCCTGATCTCAAGTCTCAAAGATATACATATTAGTGGAAGGCAGTTTCAGACAGGATTTTTTTCCGCCTACAGTTCCTTACAGAGGAGTTCAAGGAACACAYATGTCAGCTCCAATGGCAAAGAGCTGAAGATCAAAGTACACAGACTGCAGTCTGGGCTATCCCCTTACTGACCTAAGTGATCAGCTTTCCCAGACCGCCTTGACAGGCTGGCGTTCCCCGTCTGCTGCTATACATAGAGCTAGTAAATTAATACACAGGTACCTGAARAACCCATCTCTAACACCATATCCAGGAAGAGCCAAAGACTCTTATCTTTATAAAGATGGACAGATCAAGWGCAACTCCTACCAACTCTTTGCCTTAGAGATCATCACTCTTACTTGCCCCAGCCACTTGAAGCACATGCCATTTGTGTGCAAGAGCCCTGCACTTCAGGGACGTGCACGTGGCGAGCAGGGCACAGCTCACATGAAGGGACGGAATAGGGCAGAGAGRGTGCAGAAGGGGACCCCACCAAACCACCATCCAGTCCATACTTTTATGGAGATCTCTGAYAGCTGAAAGCAGCTGCCAAACCTTCTGAACAAACAGCCTCTACCCCAAACAGATCAGGGATTGTCTGCAGTGTGTGACCATAGTTCTTCTCTTCAGCTGAATGACATTTAAAAAAAATGAATTAAAGATGGAAAACCATAATTACTTGTCCAGGCACAAATCACTTGTTTACCCAGGAAGGAAGGTGTTTATATGAAGTAGARTCTCTCCTGTACAGACATCCACAGAGCCAGTACACTTGTTTGTAGGACGACTCTTGTCCTTTTTTCCCCCTCGCTGTTCACAAGTGCAGTCAAGGCCCCACAGCTGCTCATGAGCTCAAATAGCTCACTGGCCCCCAGTAGACAAGATGAGCACTTTCAGTGCTTCCCTCCCCACACAAGTTTGATTCTCAGGCCTACAAGAAGTGATCCACCACCAGTCATTCGCCTTGCTGATGGCTCCTATGGAATTAGATATGTTGCTAGGGGTTTTTTTTGTTTGTTTTCTTACAATTCACCTCACCTCTGTGCGTCAGTGGAAAACAGAAGTTTCAGAAAATTACTCCTCTGCCTAATTTGAAGACTTGTGGTTGACATAACACTTTATAAGGAAACCCATCCAAAGGTCAGAGCTCCTGTAAGYTTACTCCTTCCCATCACCCCAGGAGCTGCAGTTTGGCAGCCCAGGCTGGGCTTTTATGTTGGCATTTTCTCCACAGCCCCACGTAGGGTCCTCTGACCCCTTCCCGTAACAGCTCCCCAGCTGTGGGGACACACACCACGTCCTTTCATTGCCAAGACCTTGCACAACTACTTGCGGGTCTTAGGGCAGACCTTGCAGCCTGCTCCGGTCTCTGCTTGGARAGGAAGGGGAAGTGAAGGCTTCCATTTTAGTCTCAGATTATTTAAAACACACAGGATTGCCACTGAGAAGCTGCCCTTTCTACCGCACTCCAAGGAGAAGCGACGGATGCTTCCAGTGCAAGGAGCTCTTCTGCTTCTCTTATGAGCTGCTCCAGCAGTGCTGAACTGTTTCTAAAGTCCCAAATTTGAGGAAAGTAACATTTAAAAGCAGACACCAGTATCACATCTGTCACTACCTCAAACAGCAGTTTAGACTTACCGTGTCTCCCCTCTGCCTGCTGGAGACCTTTCACCTTTGCAATGCAAACCTGCCTTAAAGTCACCACWGCATTGATGCCTCCYACAGACACRAGAACTTCCTYTGAARCCCAGTACAATTYYCCCAGTATTACTGGGAGTGAAGACCAAACAAATCCTATCAGRCACCAAAGAACAGCAGTTATGTCAYGTGCTATCAAATAAGTGTCACACCTCAGCAAGCAACTGCATCTAAAGAGGATTTCCTACAGCTCAGAGATGCTGCCTAAGCCCATAATGACCTCTCCACTCATCAGTCAGAACAGAATATAGTCGCTGGAGCCTCAAGAATCCTAACTCAACATGGGTCAAGGTCAACAATCACAGGAGGAACAGGACACTGGAAATCAGCATTCCAGAACATGGCTCACACACCAAGATCCTCCTGCCAAAAAAATGCCCTCTGGCAGCAGCGCAGACCAGCTGGCTGAGYCTCACAGTGTATGTCCTGATCTCTACCACGTTATCAGTTCTTGGAAGCAGGAACTCTTCCCCATTGTCTGTAGGGGCAAGGAGGCACATCCAGATGTTATTTCGAACGTTTTAGACCTCCACCTCAGGCTGAAACACCCTCCAGACATACTTTGTGCTCATCAGTGACTCAAGGAAAACCTGGTGAGCAACATATTTGATGCCTGTAGCCAGCAGTTTATGACTTATCCTCGCAAATGTGGTAGCACAGCCTCGGAAATCCAAGGAAAAATTTAAATGCTCAAAAATAAAGAGCTCATGGATTATTTTCTTGCTTTTTTGATAATTATACTCACTCATTTTGATTTATTGGTCAATTAATTAATTCAACAGCTCCAAAAAATAAAGCCCAGGGCACTGCCAGCACAGCTCTGTATGTTTTCCAGCCTGAGCAGCTGTTAAAAGTCACTCCTGCTCTGGAGCTGCACTCCGGGCCCCTAAGCTTTCTGTCAGTGTTTTCTGCATCTCCAGAAACATTTTGAGGAATAGAGCACAGTCTCTAAAGCCATTTGTCATCTCAAGACAGCCATGTACGCACTTTCTCAGCCTCTCACGCTACAGAATGACATTGCCTCTGAGCCATCGTAGATTTCCCTCAAACACAGTACTTGGGAGGTGTCTTTACTAGCCACCAAGTCCAAGGCATCCCCAAGAGATCCATTATTCCATTGGCAGTGAAGATTTGCTCCCATAAATCCCCAGCACATTAGAAGATGTTTGGACAAGATTCCTGCAAGGCATAGTAAAAATAATTACCTTGGCAAATTAGAAGCTGACTCCCCAGCCAAAACCCAACCATCACAACCCAAGAGCAAAACACTTTCSTTCTCCTTCCTTTTCCTCCATGCAGAAGGACTCCGAGATGTATTCATTTTGCTGTGTCTACTTCAAAGTCAAGTTAGGAGAATATATGTCAGAGGGTTAAAAGTAAATTCCCACATTCTGGGATATTTTGCTTCCCAACTCTCAGGCCCCTGTTCTACAAACATTCTTGCCTATGCTTAATTTTAGCACGGAAACTTGCTGGTTTCTTAGCACAGCTCAGGAGAACTAGGGTAAGGACACTCCCATCTGCAGAATCAGGGCCCAAGGCCACGGCCTCACCAGTGTGTAGGCTGGGAAGCATCTCACTGTGCARGATGGAGGGGCAGCAGAATAAGGTCATGCATTGCTGGAACAGAAGCTGCAGAGAAAAAGCCACAGAGAAGACTGCAGACCTGCTTTTCCCAGTATGTCCCTCCCAACAGGCATGATCCAAGTCATCTTTCCCTGAAAGACTTCTTTTCTGTAGCCTGGAAAATGACAAAAATCAAGTCCCCAAATTTGACAAGTCACCTGATCTCTAATTTGGGGTTTCCCAGCTCCATCTTGAAGGGCAGACCCTCAGTATTGGTTTGATTCACTATCTTAGAAGAACAGAAGGCTGATGCTCTCTCCAGTTTTACCCACGTACCTGGTGCACCTAAATAGCTGCTGGTGTAACACAGTACGTGTTACAGTAGTACAGTGAAAAAGTTAAGCTGCAGGTCACATAAAGCAGAAACTGGTGAAGCATTTGGATGGAAAGGGTGCCCCTGAAGCACAGTTCATCTGAGCTCAGGTCCTATGTCTACTTCCTCACTGCTGGGAGGCAGGAATCCATGCAGCTGCATCTTGCCTCCCAGAGGCCACCTTATAAAACCACTGGATTTCCACCTTTGAGGTGTCTGCTCTGTAACAAACAGCCCATCTCCTCCTCACACACTCTGGCAGCCATTCCGACCAGGCTGAGCTCGTTATCCCATTCCCTACTCATTCTTCGAGGGCATCAGGATACAGGCAAGCATTCAGTAGGATTTATGACCTACACCTGCCTTTAGATGCACCATTATAGCAGGGAGACACCACATTGCAGTGAGTCTCAGTAGAGCTGCTTTGGGAGAGGCACCTTCCAAAAGCCTGGATAAAACAGCTCATGGTAACRTTGCAGTCCGCAGGGTCTTTTGAAATGCATCAGTTGCCTCCTGACATACACCCAGCTTTCTCACTGGGTCTGTTGGGGAAGTCGGGCAAATGGCTGTTTTGTCTGACTGCTCCCTTCCCAGAAGGCATGGCTTACGCTGCCGGATTTCTTGCGGCTTCGTCACAGCTTACGAGCTTCATATCACGGCCTATCATCTACCCAACCTTTTAGACAGTTTCACAATTTGAGTCCCATTGCTGGTTTTCCACAGGGACCTGGCAAAACACATTGGCAGATGACCTATTTGGCATTTTGGGAGCTTCATTATTCCCCTTTGGTCAGACTTTGGGATTTCACCCACTCCAGGTTGTAGTTTATTTTACTATTTTTCTATATTCATGAAGAGATCAAGGATCTCAGTCATAAATTATCTTGCTGAGCAGGGGCTGTACAAACAGAACAAAAAAAGACCTTGTGTGTCTTTTAATACCTGAATATCAGCAAAAGGCAGAGACAAGGAAGCAGGAAGCTTAGCAATTATTTTACTTCAAAAGTGTTTTGCTAGACATCCGACGAGATTTTTATCTCATAACAGACACAAGAAAGGCTACCTGTAGGAAATTCAAATTCAATTAAATTCAATTCAAATTAAATTTAAATTCAAATTAAAATCTTTTTTGTTTTACTGACATTTCTGTACACACTTTTATGACACTTCAGAAGTTCCCCCACTATAGAAAATAATAATAAAAAAAAATCACTCTGAAAATGCTGTCTAACTTTGCAAGGATAGGAATAAGAGATCACTTAGACCTCTCTAAGACAAACTCAAAAGCACAAAACTGCCAGGCTTGGAAAGAGGAACCCGTGTTCATGCCTAAACACATGCCCTCGCATGCAACTTTTTCCTCATTGTCACACACACAATTTCTCACATCAGCTAATACAGTGGATCTCAGAGAGCGGAAAGGCTGTAAAGGCCATTAGGTGCCTCATCACCCTGTTTAATCAAAACAGGACTTTCCTATTTGCAGGAACACTCCCTGCTCCTGGAGGAGGGCAGCACAGTGTTCTCGGTTGTGTCTCAACACGCTCCRTCAAGTATGAGGAAAGAAAACAAGCAATTTATCCTGGAGAAAGACAACAGGCTACCGGTGTTTTGATCAACTTGAACACTTAGTTCTTTATGAACCCAGCCTTCATTACCTGTATAAAGTCAAGCCAAGAAATGCTCAAACACATGTTTCTGGGCTAGTCCCTATAGAGTCCTCAGAGCCAGTATTAACATACCAAACACGCTAAGGTTTGCTGTTCTTGTTCCCGCCGCAGTCCTATCTGCTATTCCAGCAGCGTGAGACCCCACTCTTAACAGCAAGCACACACAGGAGGAATCCTTGCAGGTTTCTGGCTACACCTCCAGCTCCCTGCACAAGTCTTTCAAACACATTCTACTACTTTTAATTATTGTTTTCTCCAAAGAAATAGAAATTACCCATTTGAAGATCCATTCTCTTACAAGCATTGCCTAACAGAGGAAAATTTTTTTTTTTTTTTTTTTTTTTACATTCAGCTCTTGCTTTGGGATACATCAGGTGGAACCATGTACCATCATTAGTATTTCTTTGGAGGAAGTAAGACTAAACTAAGAGGAAACAAGATTTAAAAAAGACAAAACCAAGTATTTTTCCAGACAGCTCACTTCTACAGTGTCCCAGGTTGTGTGCTGGGAAGGTGTCTGCCTTGGAYGGATGTGAGCACATGTAGGAAGGGCAATTAATTGAATAGGGATCAGGCTCCATCAGGGTTCTCAAATTAAGACACAGTAAATCATCAGTTCTAACCATAAACCACAAACAGAATCCCCAGGTGATGCTCCAAGCTCTCATGGATACCCTACGTGCTCTCCCCCAAGCTGCACAATCATGATTTTAATACCTGTTTACCCATGATGAGAGAACACAGGTAACCTCTCATGGTTCTTCTAGGCTGTTCTCCTAGGTTACTCTGACATACTAACTATGATTTATTACTTGGTTTCATGCAAGAACTTGGATATCTTTTCAGGACGTTGAGAGCTCCTATCTCAGCCTAGGACATCCAGTTCCACCTGGAAACACCAGAAACACCCTCTCCAGCCCCTGCTGAAAYTCCTCCTGCAATGACCATGCCAGCTACATCTACCAAAATCTGCTTCAGTAACCACAAAGCTAAATTTAATAGGTGCATAAACCAAATATTCAGGAATAAAGGCAGCTCCAATAACAACCTGAAGGTTTAGGGACCCTTGGTTAAGAACTCCACTGCAGTTAGACCTTTCTCTTAGCCTGGGCTGTGTTAGCTGGCCTCTCAATACATGGGTTTTAGCTAATACATTAGCTAAACAGCAGGACAAGCGCGCTGTCCTACCTCAAACTGGCTGCTGTAACAAACAACCTTAGAGAAGGAGCTAGGGCTTGTTTTCCAGATAAGCACAGGCAAAAAAGAAATAAAGACAAATAAACATAACCATAACAAAACCAAACACCAGGTCTCAAGAATACACATCCAGCACTCCAAACGCAAATACCACCTGATTGCATAAATGCACCTAGGATAGTAGGACAGCACCTACTCCTGCTCCACATACACTGCAACCCCTCYTTACACCAGCAAGCCCACAGCACCCACATGAACAGCCCCTATGGGCACACAACTCCTTACCTCCTCCATCAGCCACCTCCCGTGGGGATCAGCAGCCTCCCCAGGACCGTGGTTTCCTCCAGCATGCCTGGGGACAGACAAACCTTTGCTTTGCTTCTCCTCCTCCACCCCAGCCATAGGGCTGGCTCCTGCAGCAGACACAACATTACACAGCTGCCCCTAGCACCCACCTGAAACCCACCACCAYTAACTAGGTCCTCCCACCACCCTCTGCTAAAATAGCTCCCACAGGCACTTCTAGCACCTGTGGCACTTCCAGTCCATCAGGGGTCCCAGCCTATCTCAGCTGCTGCTGCAGCAGCCTCCCTGCTGCAGGAAAATGGAAAAATTGCTGCAAAATAGCTGCTTTTCCCCTAGTGCCAGAGGTACGAGGCCCTGCAGTGGYGCAGAGCCCACAGTGCTCAGCCCTGCTCAGAACTGCAGCTTTCACAAAATAATTCCTCCAATGTTGTCACTGTCTCAAAAACTCCCAATTTKGGCAAAAAAATACAGTGCAAAGATATTCTCCTAAAAGTATTTCCTACAGACCTAATTTCTGACTTTCTGCCATTGCTGCTGGGATCCAGCTCCCGCAGGCCACGAGGAGAGGTGCGAAGGCCCTTCCTCCTCTTCTTGTCGTAGACCACAAGTTGCCCGGGGCTCCGCTTACAAATTCTTGGGGGTTTTCACAAAGAGCCTGGAGAGGATGTGGGGACTCCAGGCCTGGATTCTGGGGAGAAAATGTCCTCCTTTGGGAAGTCCCCTGCCATGGAGAGCAGATGCAGGCCTTGCTGGGGCCCATGCAGTACTRGCATCCAGGCTTGGCCCATCTGAGGACCACGAATGCTTTACATGCCACCCCAGTGTCCCAGACGTGTTAGGAGGCACCTCTGGAGCTCACSCAGGCCATGAAGAAGCCATGGACTGCTCAGCCATGGCCTGTTCCCCTTTGAGCTGCTCTTCTCCCAGCATTTTTCCTTTCCAAAGCTTCCAAAGCAGGATGTTTTTTTGGCAGAGATGAGCCCGTAAGTACAATATGACTCCAGAGATTAGTGTTAYCACTGGGAAAAACAGGGCCACGAGAGAAAACGACCTGTGGCCTAGGTAGTCATCCTCCATATTTTAAGGACATCCAAGAGCGTAGGGCAATGCCCAAAGATTGCAGGGTGCTGGTTGTGGAAATACAGGTGGATATTTATTTCAGGGTGTTGTTTATTGATCAGTGCACATGGCTCACACAGTTGGTGCAGGTTTTATAATGTCACTGCACACCCAGGAGTCACGGAACGTTTTTAGGTCCTACCAGCTGCACTGGCCCTGCTGTTAAGKGGTCACYCCATCTCTCTCTTGTCTTCATGTTMATCTTTTCCTGAACAATGAAGGCAAAGGAAATCTCTATAACTAATGAGATTAAGTCCTAAAGCATTACGCTCACAAATGCCACCCCCTTAAAGCACCAAGCCTCTATCCTGGGATGATATGGTTTATTTGGTTTTCTTCACTGTTCCTAGCTTGTCCTTAACACCGATGAAGTCACTTGTCCTATAACTCAATGGTAAAACTCACCAATACAGTGCACACAAGCTCCCAACTGGCTGCCAGATGGCAAAAAAAAAAAAAAAAAAAAAAAAAAAAAAAAAAAAAAAAAAAAAAAAAAAAGTCATGTGATTTCTATTAACTTTATTGGATTTGAACCTGAGAGCTGAATAGCCCCATATCTCACAGCTAGTTCTTGGCCGATTCCACTCCCTGTTGCTCTTCTTTCTTTGAAGATCCAAATTTCATTCAAAAAGTGGACACCCTTTTAGGCAGATATCACCTCCAGCACCAGTTAAAGTAAATCCTACTATTTAYGTGAACGATGGATGAGCACAAACCAAACTGTGTGAAGTTCTGAACTGCAGCTTCTGAGTAGGCACTTGAAGGTGCCTTGAATATACCCAAGCCACCTGCATTGCAGTGATACTATTTATACATCAGTTAACTTCCTTAAAACACTTTAAAGGCAATAATGATTTTAGTTTCACRGCTAAATGTAATTGTGCACGCCACTTTGCAGATTAAAACCCCCAAGGCACAGGTTTGTTACGCAACCCAGATCTATGGCAAAGCTTGGAACAAAACCCAGTCTCTGTGCTTTATTGTGTCAAGCTGTAACTATAAACACAATCTTTCTTTATATCAGCACCTCACTTGCCCGGTCTCATCTAGAGTAATGAGATAAAAATGGCACCAACATAACTGGATTGGAAATTTGTTGGTAGCTCTTGATMGGACCATCTTCTTTGCAGGGTGGTACTGCTTTTATCTGGTCCAGCTGACACACACAGAGCTGGCACTAGCCTCATTAATGTCTTGGATGAAGCCCGAAGGGGACATATTCCCACTTTTCCACTTAAACACAGAATATCTTGATTTTTTCACACAGGCCAGTGGGCCCTTCACAGCCTGAGCCTTACCCTAGAAGTGGGGATTTTGACAGGAAAGCTCTGTTGGATATTACATTGCAAGGCTTTGTTTGAAGGGTGTGGAGGAAATGTCATCCAACCTGTTAACTGAGGAAAGGGTTCTTTGAACTGTAGTTACCTGTTGGCACAGAGATCAGTTGGGCAATCTGAGTTGTTTACATTTGATTATACATACCCAAAAAATGTGTAGCTGCGTCACTTTGAACTAAGATATTTTCAGAAGGACATGGATAAACAGCTCAGGAATATGCTGAAGGAACACGCAGAGCTCTCTGACACGAGAAGAGCAAACAAGAGAGACCCCAGGACATCCCTGTCYACCTAAGCATTCATTCACCTGGTTGTTCACCCGTTCATTGTGTCACCATCACCTTCTTCAGTGGCRAAGTTTCATGATAAAAGCACAAAGGAGGAAAGTTTTGAAAGAACAAAACCACAAAATCAATATCCTTTTACGTGGTGGCYGATCCCTATGTCTGTGCCAGGTTCACCCACGGCACACATATTTTGGGAGTGTGCACGTTCACACTGTATGATCACTACATCTGTACCCAAATGCTTAGGTGCAGAGTCAAAGCAATGGACAATTAACAAGGGGTTTTATGGGATTATTGGTAACATAAAAATACATGAAGAGACACAAGGTATTCTGGCTTCTTCTTCTATTCTGGCATCCCATGTTCTCTACACTCAGGCTATCAAAGAGTATTTGTTTTGGGGGTGATGGTAAAGGAGAGTACCAGAGACATGGGAAGCCAGCTAACTTGGTTCAAAGATGAAACACTGAGTTTACTGTAGAGAAAAATACATGGTAATCACTAAGGGAAGGAAGACAGAGGGAAAAGAGAGAGATCAAGAGAGGTCCAAGAGATCAATTCTTGGACCAAGGWGACTACTTTTCCATGACAAGGTACAGATCTAGATAACGTATAGGAACTAGGCCCATTCACCCATCCATCCAAGTTACTCATAGAACATGAGATTTCTGATGCCAGCAAAAAAAAAACCTTCCCATTTACTACTCTGCCCCATGAGCTGCCCTGGGTCGCACACACTGCTAGTGTTTCAGTGTTTGCTTACAAAGCAGATGTTTGACAGACACAGAGATAATTCCTTCAAGATCTCCAACAGCTGTGGCCAGCATTCAGATAAGAGGCCTTGTATTTTTACAGCCACCCAGCCAAGGCCTTATGCAACTTGGTTAAATTGCCCTTTGAGACACTGCCTTGCCAGCTCGAGTAAGTGGCAGACACCTCTCTATGGGGGAAGAAAATCAGCCTTTTGTTAGACGTCAATTTGTTTTTCCTTTGGGACGAAATTTTGAAACACTTTATTTTTCCTTTCATATTTTTATTTATTTATTTGTTTTGTTTTTCRTGATGTGGAGTCTTCAAACATGGTCCGCCTCTCCCCCTGCCAGCCGTCAGTGCTTTGGCATGGAGGCAGATTAATTCCATCTCTGGAGGAACACCGAACTTTCACTGGGTCCGTAACATCAGCTGGCCATTGTCACAACCCTACTCCTCATCCTGTCTGCCTAACAACACTGTGATTTTCGTGTGCAGAGCACGGTCTGTTGCTGATGGGTAGGGCTTCAAATGGTATCTTTTKGGGATGGAAATATTATTCAGTGAACATTCATTAAGGAAGAGAAAAGACCAATCAGGCTGAACTCAGCAGAATGATGTAGATATCCYTAAAAAAGCAAAAGACATTTTTCCACCTAAAATGGGAAATATGGGAAAATATAATTACAGCACAGAAGTGTTCAGGTTGTTCGGATACAGCCAAGCTGCAGTATCCTAACATTAGCTTGGTGTTATACCTACTTGATAATTATCAGGCTTAGMACCAGGCATTAGTGGCTTGGTCCAAATTCCACACTAATATGACCATCTTGCTTCCAGACCACCTGGTTTGGGGATCCTAGAAGTAACTGATCATATGCAGAGGACATGGAATAGCTGTCATCTGAGCAAGCAGAACTGATTTGCTGGTCTTAGTGTTAGGAAGGCCTTGGRAAAAAAGGTAGGTGGAAAAAAACCTTTAATATCCTAGCAAGGATATGAAACTAAAACAGAGCTCCATCAGCCCAGACATGAATTTCCTCAGGGTTGATTACTTTGGGAGTGGCCATCACAAAGGTACATCTAGGAAAAAGARAAAAGGAACATGTTCATAACAACGGCACGTGATCACTCTTTGTAGAACACGAGTCATAAAAAGACAAAGAACCTACTAACACATTGGCCCTGGATTGTGACTTCAGCACACTTCACCAAAGAGGCATCAGATTCAGATGTCTGTACTCATGCTAAACAGCACCTTGCCATATGAGTAATGCCATTTGATTTTATGGTGTGAGTCAGTATATAAGGACAAAGGGATCAGGCTCTAACTCTAGCCAATGAATTGTCAGTCACTTCTTTTTTTTTTTATAGAATTGTGAAAAAGCCATATTTTTTCATGTGGATGTCAAATCAAAAATTCCTACCACTTTCTCTTGACATAAGACCTCATATACAGAAATAAATGTCGTCACTTACAAATACATAARTCTAATAACCAAAAAATGTGTCAAATTAAAGTGGAAAACTATCTGAAATGTTAAAATCTCTGTGCTTGCTGTCTTGCATATGCAATATTATTTGTTCCTTTAAAAGATATGAAGGGCTTTGGCCTATTCGTCTTCCTCATCTGCTCTCCCAGATTAGGTTGCAGGATTCTCTTAGCTCTTCCTTGCATGCATGTGGGAGGTCACTGAAATCAGGCCCAGGAAGCTAGAGGTAAGCTGAGGCAGGAGACCGTGCAACATTTTGCTTTTGTTAAAGGAAACATCACTTAGAATAGTGATTTCCCAAGAGGTGAGGCTCAGCGACTCTCATAGCACGATATACTCCTGTTGTTGTTACGGTGATCCTAGTAAAAGTATTCACAAGGCTTCTCTTAGTTGTAGCAATCATTAAGAAGGATTTTCTCTTGCAGAGTACTTCCATCCACATAAATGATAATCTGAGTAAGGAATGTTGTCTGTACAGAAACAAATGTCTTTCTGTATGACTCTGCAGGCAATCAACATTTATATTAGGTCAAAATTTCTTAGATGCCAACCTTGAACACAAAACATGGTGTTTTTACAGGTATTTCATAGTAACTAGAACTAGGTTAGATTTGATTAATTTATCTTTGATTGGATTTGATTAATTTTTTCCTGGCCTATATTCTGGGGGGTTCCAGAAGCTTGAAATCTTGCTCTGAACCTGTTCTGCAATGTGGAAAGACACAGAGTAGAATTTCCTAGAGCTTTCCTTCTATTCAGCTCCCGGGTAAAAAACGACGTGTTAATTACTGTGGGAGTGAGATCCAGTTAAACAGAGGATCTGCAATTTYCAGCCACTAGACCATCTTATTGAGCCAAAAAAAGAGGAGAGCAGCTGAAATTCTGAACGAGGAGAACTAGGTCCTCTCATTTATATACAGCACCGAGCAACTAAAACCGTAGCTACACAAGAAGGTGGGGAAGAACCAGGGCATTCCTGGGAGCTGTTTCACAGCAAATATCTTCGTTACAATGCGGCTCATTAATCAACCATTTCCATTCCTGGTGGATCTTACTACCTGGTTTTTAGTTTACAGATGTTCATCAGAGTTGTTCGGTTCATCTCTTCCCTTGTACAATTGCTCAATGTGGCCACAGTTTTGAGACAAACCATACYGGCCAAGGGCAGAATTTGGAAACTGTGGTGCCAGGATTTTGCATTTGCAACATTTCTGCAAGCAGATTTCTCTGTTCCAATCCTCAGGTTGGACATCTAGCTGATATATTTAGAAATGACTTTCCATGGATCCAGCTAAAAGCAATCTTAATATCCAGTGAGAGAAATACTGTTTGCAACTGATTGCACTCAGAGTTGCAACACATGGGAGAATGGGGTTTCGGCTTTATCCCCCTTGTTGCCTTTGGAAATTTCACAATCTTCAGTTAGCAAAAYGCTGAGTCTGAGCTGAGGATCTCGCAACACCGGTTTATCAATGCCACTGAAAAACAAATCCCTATAGCGTCACAGCTTCCATTGATCCGCCAGCTTGGATCCAAGTGATAGCAGCTCAGACAAGAKCTCAGGAAAAGTCAGATCTGTTGATTCAAACTGACCTGGAATTGCAGCCAGGCAGCAGAAACACCTCCTGTTTAGCAGTCAGGCTGCACTGTCCCTTCTCTTTCACTTAATAAGAACTGACATAGCGTCAGTCAGGCATCTTCTGCAGGAGGRCTTTAGTGGTCCAGGACTTTCTCTTCAAAGTCAAACCTCAGAGTAAACAGGACTCTAGTGACCAGACAAGGACATTTTGGGAGGAAACCAAGCACGTCTCTGCACTACCTGGTTGATACCAGGGACTTGAAYCTTGGCATTTATACATATGGTGCATTTTGGGGCGTAGCACTTCAGATCAGTAGAGCCGCAGTGTGTTCACTGCATATCTACCACTGATTTTTCCTCYTGAGAGCGATGGGAATTTGTGTGGGTGGCCTGTAGAGTGGCGTGAGATGGTTACACAAGCAGAGGATGCCCAGGGAATGCTTTAAACCCCCGGCCTGCTGCATGTCTCCAGGCAGGTCTGTTTTACAGTAGATATGTGTACTAATGGACTAGCATCAGGGGCGTTGTTCCTGCCTAGGGCTGAGAGTTTGAGCTTGGATATGGGAAGGACTTAAGCACGTGAGCCTCTTTGCAATATTCTTGCAATTTAAAACTTAAGCATGCATGCACATGCTCTYACTGGAGTCAGACCAGAAAACTCAGCATCTCAAAGCAGCAAAWCCTGCAGCTCCAGGGCAAAAATCTAGACAGTGGGAATTTTTGCTGTTGACCACAATGGCTTTMGGACAAGATTCTGTATCTACCATCGCCTAGGGGTTTGTATAGGAATTTTATCCCAAAGCCCAGGCAGGTCTAGTCTGCTGTGACATCATTTGAGGAGAGGCTGGTGTGTGACATTAGAAAAAATGATTTCCAGGCCAGACCAGACTTCACGAAAGTCTGCCCCCTTCCTTGCTGAACATGAGTCCTGGAGGGGTCGGAATGGCTCCATCCCGAGGGGAGGGCGGCCGGGCGCACGGGACCCGTGTGGCACCATGAGCAGAGGCGCTGCAGACTTGCTGCAGGGCTGCCCTCCTGAAAGGGGCCAGCAACCCTCTATCCCATCCCTCCAGATAGTCCCACGCAATCAGGATTCATTCTGCCCTGGCATGACTGGAAAGAAGAGCTGTAGGATTATCCCTATGCATGGAATGGACAGCCAGGGGGCTGCAGGTTTGTGTTTTCCTCTCTATTTATTTTCTGTTCTTATATTAATGTGCAGTCCCTTACATGGACCATCRCCTGGAGATSTCCCATTGCACTGTTAGCGGTGTCMCAGGCAGGGTTATGACCGCTTGTACTGTGCATACAAAAATAGCCGTGCAGAAGATAAGGAAAACAATGGAACATATRATATCCCAGGAGGCATGAATCCCATTTATATGTGAAATGTCCCACGTGAATAGAGAATTAAAGAGGGCAAAAAAAAATGCAGACTGCAAAAACCCTCTGCATCCATCCCTGGATTTTTACTTCAGAGCTCAGGCTCAGCTCCATCAGGGAGACAAAGGATCAGAGACTTCACACCGGTTTTACCTCCTCCATCCCCTCTGCTCTTGACAGCAGCGAGTGAGTACATGAGGACTGACCTTTCCTAGAACCTCTTCCGYTTTTCCTGGAAATAAGTCTTTGGTCACGTGATAGTGTTTTGCTGCTCTTTAGGAATTCCAGATCTTGAATGAGGCAGATCGTAAACAAGGAAACCTGACACCTCGAGGGCAGAAGGAGAGAAAGAACAAGATGTCCATAGACACACTGGAGTGTGCTCAAGCATTGCAATGCGTTCTGTGGTTTGTTTACATCTGTGCATGTGTCTGGGGGTAAACACACACATATATATGTACATATATATATGCCCTTGCAGACATACTATCATTTTTTATCTTGCATTGCTAAATGCTGCTCAGAGAACATCAGTCGTAAGCAAATGGGGGTTCTCCAGGACAAGCTCTGCACTTTTACTCCTGTCCCAACCACAGTCCTTTCTTTAAGCCTGCAGCTCTGTGGCTTCCAACCCAGCTATTTCATGGCAGGAGGCAGTGACTAGAGGGCCTTGGTGGTGGGTGCAAAAGGCACAAGCTGCCACATAAACCAGCCACTCTTGTCTGGCTGCTTATTAAAATTCTGTCCGGCTTTTCAGGAACAGAGCTAACTTTGTGGCCAGAGGGAGCGAGGCATGAGATGGGTGCTGGAGAGCAAAGGGAGGATGTTTTTTTGGACAAATGATTGGTATGGTTAAAAGAAAGATGCGACATATTCGTCAAGAAACACCCAGATCAAAAAAGAAACTTGGAGAATCTAGTTTCGCTCATAGTATTTAGCTGAAAAATGTCTCATGACAAATCAGTAGTAAAGGACCTTATACTACCCAAACCTTTTTTCTGCACCACATAAGGAGCCTCCTCTCCTGAGCCATTCACAGGATGATTCCTTGGCCCTTTTGCTACAGATAGTTCAGCCAAGAATGCACCAAGACCAACACAACGGAGTGGCTGAAATAGGGGAACTTTTGGAAAGTGGGAACTTCACTCAGCAACTACAGTAGCATCATTTCTCAGTTAGAGAGCTCCTGGAGACCCATTTTGTTCTAGCCCTGAACCAAGCACATATTAAGTCCTTTCTTTGCTGCTGTATTACTTTCGGCAAAGTAGGATGYATTTTTATTACAGTATCTTGCTAATATTGCTGGTACCTATCGCGAGAGGTCAGATATTTAAAATTAATGGAAAAATCATGAGGAAATGCATCRTGTGGCAACATGATATTAATGCTCATCACTTACCTGAAAGCTTCATCTTCCCCTCCACCAAATGGGGCTKTGACATTCCTGCCATTCCCTCCTGCCTGAGTACAGCTACACAGACAACTCACCACACTTGTGCCCTCTGCAAGGAACTGCCCCACGTGTTGCCCCCACCCTTGGRTAAAGGTCTGTGTGCTTCTTTAGCCATGAAAACCTGGGAAGCTGCATCCTGCCCTCCACGGTGTGAGAATGAGCAACTGGGCAACAGTTACCAGGCAGGGACAAACAGGCTAGAAGCCAGCTCTGATTTATCTCAGGCCACTTGTTCATGCAGGCATGGCCTGGAGATGCTACAAGATACTTCTGAACCCRTGTTTTCCATCTCTGGATTGTCCAGAGAGTTTGAAGAGGCTGAAACATCCCAGAGCATGAGTAATAAAACAGCTAACATGGGCATCCTTTGCCAAACAACTTCTTTTCTCCTGACAATCCACAAGCATGTGGATTGCAAGATGCAAGATCATTTACATCCTTTCTATTTCCTCTCCTATCACATATAAATGTGAATTCTCTCATTAGTCATACTGTACCACTTTCAGAACATTGTTTAATCCTCCTTCATCAGAAAGACATTTAAACAAAGATTAGCCTGTTTAAAACGTGGCTGCTGTCGTCACTTCCCTCTGTGCCGTATTTATTCTCTGCTCTACCCCTTTCTCAGGGTAGTCATGCCGGGTAGCTTTTGATGAGTAACATATCGTTCATACGTTGCTGTCACGTAGCCAACAAAGCTCTAAAGACACCATCAGATGTAAAAATAAAGGCATTGCATGATACCGAAGTAAGCTCTTCTAAATGAGAATATATGTTCCTGTGCGTCAGACAGCTCTTTTCCATATCATGCTCTAAATCCCTCTTTGGAATATGCCCTGCTCACTGGGACAAAAAAATAAATTAAAAAACCCACAAAATCTCCTATATCTTACTTGAAGGAAGCAAAATAACTGTCACTGAGTCATTTTATGAACTATTAAAAACAATCACAGATACAAGATGGTAGGCGGGAGGCAGAATACTTGYGCTGAAGCTGAGGCCACTGTACAGAGGTAAATGGTCCTTCATCAAGCTAATCCAAGTCCATGCCCATTTCTTGGCTAAACAATCATGCGCACACAGTGGATGGTTGCAAGTAAAAGTCAGTTTATAAGATTATATACAAATGCCTGCACAACTGTAAGGACTGAGCTTTGGAAACCTGACCTGTTGCCTTCCTATATAGGAGCAGCCACACAGGTATCGTTTGGATCATTGCTCAATGCCCACAGGGCCAGGGTTAATAAAGCAAAAGGGAACAGAGCACCAAAGCACTGYGATAACTGTATGTGCACCACAGACCATTTCATTGGCTTCTGTGGTGCTTTCTATCATCTAATTGCTCAATATTCAAATTAGTACTCGATACTGCTTATCCAGAGATCTACTGTTCCAGCAGAAAAATATATAAACCGACAAAAAGGGCAGTGTTGGGAAAGACGCAGCAGGAATTGCAATGAAAAAGCATCTAGCCAAGGAAAAAACCCTCAGTGATCAAAGGCTATGAGATAAAGGTTGGGCTAGTATCTGTAATAAAACTTCTGTTTATTCAGTTCTGAGCATTGCCAGCTTCTTCAAGAGACCTCTTGGGACAGGCCGGGGCTGTGCAGAAGTTACTACCAGCGGATAAGGAGGACACCATCTCCCTGGCTCAGGACAGCAGCTCCTACATCCCTTGTGGTCTGTGGTCTCCTGGCCCTTTTCTTGCCCCACATGGACAGYCTCCATTTCAGCACCATTTGACATCTTGGAGGCATGGAGGAGCCAAGCCCACCACTGCCACCTCAGAGAGCGTTGGGGTGGTGGTACWGTCACACTGATGCTGACGTGGGAGCGGTCCAAGTCTGACTTTCACAAAAAGCCACCGAATAGCGATGGTTTCCTGGAGTTTCCCACTCTCCCCTTTGTAAAGAGTTAAAGAGGGTCTCACTTGGCCGTCCTGGCAAACTTCCCTGAGCGGAAGGCAGCAAAGGGAAGGAGAGGGCAGGACCTGACACTGTTTTCCATGTTTCAATCAGCGAAGCGACGCTCTTGTACATGCCAAGAACAATCCTCCTACACACAGTTGTCAATGACATTAAACAGAGTGCGAAGGTGAGAAGACTTGGCCTCRTATGGTCCAGAGCTGCTATTTTCAGGGTGAGCCCTAGAGACCAAGGGCCAGATTCTGCCTCTGAAGAAGAGGTTCCTCTCACCTCAGCCAGGGAGATCAAAAGGGCTCTGAGCTGGGTGGGAGAATGGCAGAGGGCAGGAACTCCCTCCCAGAGGATGTGTGCTTGTTGTTGATGTTACAGGTTGTGTTTTGCATAGTCCTTAAGTGCATGAGTGTGCATGTTTCCTCTGATGACTTTGCGTTTTACCTTCTCAGCTGCACTGGGTGTTTGTTCCAGTACAGCTCTATGACTGATAACAACAAGATAATGCTGAGCTTGGCCAATGGGGAGTTTTTAATTGCCTCCCTTTACAGTCTGTGTTTATGTATATACATATATAAATACATACAGACATATAGTGCCCATGTTTGGATCCAGGACTTGTATTCTTGGGGTGGGTTTTTTTTAGATCTTTGTTGAACTCATCATCTAGAGACCATGACGGCACCACCATCTCTTATAGCTTATAGTCATGGAGAGGTACATTCCAGCTAGAAGAGCCAGCAAAAGAGCTAAGRGCGAGGACAGCAGAGGAAGAGCAGAAAGGGTAGAAGGGAAAGCTGCACGATGATCTGAGGCAGCCTTTGGAACGAGTCTTTTCAGATAGGCATTAAACTGGCTGTAGGGGTAGGAGTTTCACATGAGACCCTCCTTGGTCCTTTCATGGAAGCAAACTCTAAAGAATATGAACTGCGGATGAAGCAATGGCCCCCTGTTCATACACTGCAAATCCTTTTCGAGGAATAGGCAGAGGAAAAAATACAGTTAATGACACTGGATGAAGAAATACGGATCATAGGAGTTTAACTCAACTCATGATGCCACCAACAACCCAAGTCCYGTTGTCTCCAATGGGCAGTATGTCTGTCTGGGCAGTGGTGATCGGTGGCTAAAACTGCCACTGAGAAATCCATATTTTAGTTGAGATTTTAAACTCTTTTGGACAAAGAACTACCTTTCTCAATATCTCTGCAGTAATGTGAAACTCCTTCTGAGCTCTGTAATAAACTTATTACCATTGATAACAATTACAGTGTTGTCTGGGAGCAAATTCCTCAGGCAACACAAAGGACATATYTGCGATCACCTCCAAAACAGTGGTAGGATATTGCCCAGTTACACGTAGCCACAGAGGACTCCCRTCATTTATCCCACTGAAAGCAAGAAAAACACTGCAATAAAGTCAAAGGACCGCGCTTCAGYTGGACCCATACCCAGTACCAAATCACAGAGAGATGGGCTAGCGTGTTAATGGAAAAAAATTCAATGGGAAAAGAATTACAGAAGCTTCTGCAGATGGCTGTGGTGAGTGCAGAGTTTCTCACCTGGGGCTCTAATCCTGCCCAAAGCAAACGCTTGAGCCTGCACTTCAAATGATCCCCTTGTTTCACATGGGCCCACGATCAACTTGTAATCGCTCAGCTATTGCATCTGCTTGTGTAATCTGAACCAGCTGTCACTTTGCTAGCTTCCATCCAAGAAATAGCTGCACAAATACATTTCACAGTTAATGTAAAGAACAATTTTGTGGCCTCTGCCCTAACTGGGCCTTCAAAAGCAGC
Source organism: Eudromia elegans (assembly GCA_003342815.1). Classification (NCBI taxonomy): domain Eukaryota; kingdom Metazoa; phylum Chordata; class Aves; order Tinamiformes; family Tinamidae; genus Eudromia; species Eudromia elegans. The sequence continues at coordinate 2,568,645 of PTEX01000079.1, forward strand.
ATTTGCTTTTTTATTCCTTCCAAGTTCACACAAAAATGTGACCCTCCAAAAAATAATCAGTTCACATCCTTTCCTATTATCCAGCACAAGAGCTGAGAGGTTTCCCACTTATATAGATTTATTGCCTCTAAATTGTAGTTCACAAAATCCATTCACAGTGAAGGGAGTCCTGGAAACTCCAACTTTTCCTGGCAAACCAAACATTTAACATCATGATGGGTATAAAAGATAAGCAATAGTGTTTGAGTCACTTCTAAGACAACAGATTAACTTGYAGGGTCTGGCAGTGTTTATAGCATAAATCACAATTTAGAGATGGGAAAAGACTCCTAGATTATCTGGTTCAACTGTTTGGGGTTTATCTTTTCTTTTTACTTTTTTTTTCCCTTCAAAAAATCTATTATCTGCCTCCTTCATCCAAACCTAATTTGAGAAATATCTCTGCGTATGAGATTTGCACCACTTCCCTTTGGGATTATCCAACAACTTGACAGAAAACACTGTTAGGAAATAAATTCTGACATTTAAACATACAGTTTCCATCGCTTGGTTTAAGCCTTTTGTTTTTAATGCTTTAACTCTGGTCACCCAAGGCAAGTGTCCCGCTCCTTTCCCTTCCTTCCTTAATCTCCAGGTATCTTCAGAGGGCCCAGATGTCCTGTTGTTGTCACCGTTTCTCCAAGCTACCCTGTTTACTGGTACAGATGAGGACACACTTCCAGCCCTGCTCCCGTCCATGTCAGTGACCATCCTCGAGCTCTCAAACACAGTTTTGTAAAAAGCAAAAAAAATAAGAGAGAAGATTAGTGGGGACGGGTCAGCAGCCAAGGCAAACAGTCGCTCTCGTATATAAGGGATCTCTTTCCAGTATTTCAATGTTCAGACTTTTAATAGGTGCTTTTTCCCCTTCAGTAACGGTTCARTCACCTTTCCCTTAGCTGAACTCCTCAGATGAGAAAACAGGAGCAACCAACCAAGACATGCTTGGAGCTAAAGGCAGTCGCTGTTTTCTTGTGCACTGTGCTTTCTCACCAACACGCTTGACTCCTTGTGGCCCTATCCCTATGAGGTGTGAGAACAGACCATGTTTACGAGGCAGGTAATCCACAGGGCCAGACTTTGTAGCATCACCTCAATGCAGAATCTGGTGCCCCAGCTTCCTCCTCCCTAGTCTCCTGCTTTGTCTTGCGCTGGACACACACGAGCGCTCTCCTCTTGGCTCGCCCGGTGCCCTTGTTGGGACATGGAAGGTGGAGTGATGACTCCTCTGAGGGCAGAACTTCACTTTAAATGACTGTTCTTCAGAAACAGTGAAGGATTAAAAATGTGCTGCATGAGTGCACTGGTTAAAGTGAAAGACTTGCTAAGCAGATACAGGGTCCAGCAAGAGTTCCAGAGGGTCAAGTTTCCAGCTCAGTGAGCCTTGCCAGCAGTCCCAGAGCTGTGCCTTTCTCAGGAGAGGACTTGCCATCAGTGCACACCGATGAGGACTAAAGGCCAAGTTTCCCAAAGCTCAGGGCATCAGAGACACAAACCCGCTYATTCATGTGCTGATTCCCACCAGGCCTCAGCTTAGGAAGCCACACATTCACCTCCAAGTTCATAAAAGCCAAGCTATCCAGATTTGACAATGTCTGGCATTGTCACAGCACCCAGGACAAACCCACTCCACGCACTGAGCCATGGGGACCCTGGGGGAGGTACAAGGTCTGCTGAGATCAGCACGCTGCTCTCCAGAGGAGATCGATGGCTGCAGGAGAGGACACTGCTGCAGGAGAGGACTTTCTACACAAGGGAAGAAGGCACCACTCACTGCCTGAGCAAGGCTGCCTTGCTCCATCTGCAGCATTATTTAACACATAAAAAGCTCTCGGCAAAGACATCAGGAAGGGACTGATAATATTGGAAAGGGAAGAGATAAAGGAGAAACTCTAAAGCAAGAAGAAAATCCTTCCTCCTTCAGGCTCCCCAGTCTTTAAAGAACTGGGTGCTAACAGATCCATACCACCTGAATGTGAAAAATACAACTTATGGTGCTTACAGAGCAGTCACCTGTGTTGTTTWGCATGTACAGGTGTGTGCAGTTATCCTGCAGCAAGCAATCAGCTGCCTCATTGCCCAACAATTTAACCACATTTTAAATGAATCTAGAACAATATATCTTTAAAAATATTTGGACTGAGCGCCTGAGCCAAATTAGAAAACCACCATCCCTCTTTTACTGAGTATGRAACTCTTGCAAGCTGATCTCACAACATGCTGCAACCTGCAGCTGGGAGGGGATAAAACCTCTCCTGAAGGAATATTTACAGAACGGTGACCACRAACAACACTGAGACCAGCTCATCAGGAAATACAAGGCCCTGTACCCACTTTCCCTGTGTCCAAATGCAGCACAGAAGATCATGTGGGACTGGACCCAGTCCCTTCTGCAAACCCCCTGCTGAAAATGCCTTAACACAGAATGATGAAAAGGCCTTAACACAGAAAATTCTAGGGTGTGAATGACCATCAGTTCTGAATCCAGACACGAATTCAGTGCAAGGTCAAAGCAGCAGTTTCTTTTTCAGACCACCAGACCCTGGCATTGCCTTTGGCATTAATATAGTGATATAGTGATCAAGAAGCCTGAAGCTTTCTGGCACATCAGAGCCCATTGCAACGTGCAGCTTTTTGCTGTGAGGCTGCGGTGTGAAGATCTGCACCACGTCCTGTCATCTCTGCACGATATTTCATCAGTCGCCAGGCTGTTCTGCAACGTGCTTAACAGGAAAATTGTGTAAGCACAGAGAAAGTGAAGGAAAAGAGCAACTTTGGCAATCCCTGCCCAGGACAGTGAAGGTGATGAAGGCTGGAAACAGTTTGGCCATCCAGGCACATCATGGTTGGTGATTAGATGTTTGCAGAGAGCTCTGCATGTGTTTGCGATCCCAGGAAGAGGAAATAAAGACCCTTAAAGGAGATATAGGTGAGCTCTGTTGTTGTGCTGACCTGGCTGACTGAACGCAGAAAAGATTGCAAAGGTTCACGTCTGTGGTTTCTCCCTTTGCCGGAGCTGATAACACAAGATAAAACTGTGGTTTATAGGACCTTTATCAAAAAAAAGTGCTAATCAGCATTTACAGCAATCAATGCTCTTTTGCAAAAACAACCACCAAGGYAGGGAGCCTAAGAGAACAGATGCAATCATCAGCTTTGTTGATATTTAGCCTGAGCGGTCTAAGTAGAGAYGACTCCACACGGAAGCCCAGACCACCGTGACAACTAGTTCTTACTTTAGCTCAGGAAGAAACAAGCRTTTTCTGCCACTTCCACACGGCTTTCACCTGCTCTGAACGGCACKGCAAGAGCTGACAGTGGCTTCCTCGGGCACACACAAAAAATGGTTTAYTTTTGGCATCCTATCCACAATATTGCAGATAAAACATGCCTCCTGTTTCCCACTGAGCTCTCCGAAATAGAACCTGTGAAGTTATTTCATGGCAGAATCTGAGATGGAACCATCACATCCCTGATCTTCCTTTCGTTCCCTCAGCCCTGTATCTTTCTCATGCTTTTCTGCTTTGAGGGATATACACMAAAAACTATTGTTTCTAAGAGCAGGGCCAATGCACCTAGACAAGAATCACTATGTGCAAACAACCTGGGCAAAACACTCCCTGCCTCCCTACCCCAATTGGGATCTTGAGATGCTTTTCACTATAAATTGCACACGAAACTGGTTTACAGGTTGCAAGTGAGCATAGTTCTGATGAAAGGCGCTGAAATGGTGGAGACTGAAGTCCTCTATTGATCTCCCAACCAGGCAATGGCAACGCAATGTGCCCCAGCCCTGACCTGTGTGACCAGCTGCAGGAAAATCCGCTCTCGCTGGAGCCCTGGGCCTCTCGGTTGAAACAGCCAGCAGAGAGGGCAGTAACGTTGCTGGTCTGATTGCAAGGAAGGGATGCTTGCCTACCGGTTACCTGCACTTTTCCCATCAGGACATTGAACACGTCTAAATATCTGGGGTTTTTTTCTTTTTTTGTGGTTCAGAATAYGGAATTACATCCTTCAGGGTAAACACACGGGGGGCCTTTTAGAAAAGGGGTAGTTCTAGCTCCWCTTCTGACAATTGAGGCAGCTGCAGGGATGCTGGAAAGCACAATACCAGTCTGCTGGTCATAGGCAAGGGCTCAGCTGGGCTGCAGAAACCATTCCTCCAGGAAAGGTTAGAGGAATTACAAACTGGCTCAAAGATTCAGTAATGAGATACAAAGTCTTCTCATTCGAGATAACTTCTAATTATAAAAGCTAATTATATATCTATTTTTTTACAGTGCTGTTGAAAAGCCATGATAGCTCAGGTGGTGCTCAGAAAAAACAAATTCAGGCCTTTCCACACAAGRCACAAGACTTTAAGCAAAGAAATCACGGCAAAAGATTCCTTCAGCCAGGAGKTAGGTTTAGGTTGTTGGGGATCTCAGGCACAGAGCCAAGGCTCAGCAATCCCAAGGCACTTTCCAAGGTGGCTCTTGCCTGATGAGAGGTGAATCATGTTTCTATTCTCCTCCCATGGGCAGCAGTGGAAACGGTGTTTTACAGGCAGTGATGGAGACTACAGTCCTGCAGTGAGAGCTCCCAGTCAAAACAAAAAGCCAGAGAAATAATAAAACACAGGAGAGGGGGGAAGAAAAGGAAGGAACTAAGAAGAAACCCTAGCACACTGATTGGGGCCCTTTGGGATGCTCTGCTGGACACGTCCTGGGGACTGACAGATAATCCCAAGGCTTTGATTCCTGCAAGTTTCGCCAAAACCATCCTCTGGCCTTAGTAACATAATAATCAAACACCTCAAAAGGAGCTGCTGGAGACATTTGGATTCCCTTGTGGCGAATTACAGCCTTTAAAGCTGTGGAGGGAGCGGGTGTTTCCCCCAWRAAAAAAAAAAAAAAAAAAARGGRAAAAAARGGRARRAAAAAAA